>CM060902.1:1148643818-1149893818 GCA_030737815.1 Allium fistulosum
AAGCAAGAGGGAAGAAGAACGGTAAATTTTAAAAACATATAAAAATTTCAATTCCAGTAATTGATGGATTTAGGTATAAAATGTGTTTCGTCATTAAAAGTTAGGATTTTTAAGGAAGGAATCACGATTTTTAAACTTGTGAATCAAGAGAAAATGAACGTTGACCGTGGGTTCAATTTTCTTCATTTTTCGGCGATCTCGAGGGTCTGGGGTGTCATGGTTCATTCTGGAGGCAGAGGTGTGATCGGAGGCTTGAGGAAAAATATCAGGGAGGCGAACAAGTGATGGTGGCGTGGGTGGTTGATCGTGGAAAATTTTAACCCTAGTTTGGAAAGGGTGGACAAATTTGATCGGGATGGTGCCTCGTGTGGACCGAGTGCCACCGGCCATTGGGTAAGGATAGCGAGGTGGTTGTCGAAGCTGTGGTCGAAATGGTAGACTCTCCGATGGTCGGAAAGACGAGATTGAGGTGGTTCCACGTCTTCATTTTGCTTCCAGTTTGGGTTTGCCTGCTCGATTTTGAATTCGAGCATGAAACGATGGGATTGGTGTTTAGATGGTCTGAGGTTGAAATCGTCGACTATTGGGGGGACGCGAAGATGACCAGAAGTGGCCGGAGTCACCGTGTAGGTGCACGGTACACATTGATATTTCTGGTGAAGGTTTGGGTTGAGGCTGATGAGTACTCGAGTTTTCTCGAGTCAAAGGCGGGTGTTGCTCGAAGTTTGGAATGTTTTATCTCGGGGATTTAAGGACATGGCTCGGGTAAGTAGTTGATTACAGGTTTTAACCTGTAGGTGTTTCAAAAATTTAACTGGAAGAAGAAACAAATAAGACGAAAAATTTAAAACAGTTTAAACTTAAAACTAAGTTAAAAAAAAGAAGAAGAAGAGTAGAACGAAACTCGGGAAAGGAAGATGAAGCCTCAGGTTTGTTTCGGGTAAATGCCGAGTAGTCTCGGGTAAAATAATTTTGTACAAATGTTAAAAAAATAACATAATTAAGTTTGTGATAATTCAATTAATCATATGTTTAAATAAAGGTGTTTATTTGGATGTTGAATTAATTAAGTCGTATAATTTATTTTATCCTAGTAAGTTGATCCTTGGAGTTTATTTAAAACCTAATTAAATGTGTTAAATCATTAATTAAACTTAAGGGTTAAGTTACTGATAAATTTAAGATGTTAATGAAAGGATTTACTAATTTATTCAAGAGTTTAATTAATTCATCTAAGATAGTTAATTTCTGAGTGGAATTAATCAAGGTTGATAAAGGAATGCGAATAATTTAAGGATGGATTATTTAATAAAAGGCAGTCGTTTATATTGTGGTAAATTAATTAAAGGCTTATTACTAAGTGTAATTAGAAAGGATGATTAAGTGATGATTAATTAATGGTTTATAATTAATTATTGTTACGAAAGCAAGAGTAATAATGATTTGGGTAATTTGATTAATTATAAATGAGTGATTAATTAATTTTGCTTATGAATGATTGATAGATTTGTCTGGTATAAATGTTTGTCTTAAACAGTGATTATGTAGTTATCTGCCAATGATGAATTGCTGTGTAAAATAACATCCAGTAATTAAAAGTAGGTACTATTCATTTGAATAACTTGGGTTAAGATGACTTGGGATTCGAAGAGACCGGGGTCGGGTATTAGTAAATACCCGAAACCACTTCGATTCTGTATAGATTGATATGTGAAATCAATAGGCTGATATGAAATGATTTAAGTGAATTGGACCATTTAATCTAAGTTTTGGGTACTTAGAAATTGATATATGAAATAAGTGATGCTTATAACAAATTGTGAATTTGTAAATTTGATACGAGTTACCCCGGGTTTTATATAAGTTGTATATTTTTGTATTCCATGTTAAATGGGTTTACTCACGCTGGTTTCCAGCCTGACCCGTGTGTTACTTTGATGTAATGCTCGGGTCAGACCGAGTATTACAGGTTTTCAGGTAGGGACGTTCTGGAGCTCAGAAGACGAGCTGGGAGACAGGAACGTATGGAGAGTTTCCGCTGTGATATATTACAGTTTATCTGAGACATGTTGTTTTAACTGTCCAGTGTATGTAAATGTTGTAACTCTGATGTATTGATATAAATTAACAAATATAATATTCTTTTGTATAACTGTTATTATTTGATATTATATTTTATCCGCTGCGAATGTGAGGATCTGTGTTGTGTTTCTGTTTCTTCTCTTCTATCTCTTTCTTCTTTTTCATAACTATCTGGAATTTTCGGGATTGAAAATTCCGGGTCGTTACACATGTTTTCTTACAAACACTACTGGAGTACCCCAACATGAATTACTTGGCCTTATAAATCCTTTGCTTTCTAATTCTTCTAACTGATTTTTCAATTCTTTCAGTTCACTTGGCCCCATTCTATAAGGTTTCTTTATTATTGGGCTTGCTCCGGGAATAAGATTGATTTGAAACTCTACTGGTCTATGGTGTGGAACACCCTTAACTTCCCCAAACACATCCAAATATTTATTGACTATGGGAATTTCTTCAATAGTAAGTTCACTGGAATCTTTTTCCAAATCAATTAGATGATATAATTTCCTTTCTTTAGCCACTTCACACAAAATTATGACTCTCTGGCCCCTAAGATTTTGCAATGATATGGTGGATGATTCTAAGTTAATTATGGCTTTAAATTGCCTTAACCAGTCTACCCCCAATATAACACCTATATTTGGGTAGTTTAAAACATATAAATTGGAAATAAAAGTATCTCCTCCTATGTTTAATTCCACATCCACACAAATCATATCTAGAACACTAGAACTCCCCAGTGGACTTTGTATAAGCAATGGAGTTTCAACCAATATGCAATTCAATTTTAGCATTTTAACTAATTCATAAGAAATCAAAGAGTGAGTTGCCCCAGTATCATATACTACTGCTATGGGTATGGTACAAATAAGTAATGTACCTTCCACTTGGCTATGATTTTCAGCATTAATTTCCACTGTAGATTTGCTTTTGCCCTCCAGATTTGCTAACTTCCCTTGCTGCTTGTACTCAGGACAGTTCCTCTTCATATGCCCCTCTTTCCCACGTAGGTAGCATTTGAAGGCTCCTCCTTTTAACTCTGGGCACCTTGGTTTAATGTGTCCTTCCTTTCCACAATGATGGCAGACCAATTTCTTCTTAGCATCATTAGCCTTGATGTCATTGGCCTTCTTGTTGTCTGTCTCCTCCTTCTTTTTATCATAAGGGTGATACCTTCCCTTATTCTTCTTGTTATTTTGGTTCTTAAAATTCCTGTACTTCTCTCTCTCTTTGTCATGCTGTTCCAAATTTAAAGCTAGATCTATTACTTGATCAAAAGTCCTATCTGCATATGGTAGCATGGCTCTGCTAAGTCCTGGGTTCAAACCTCTAATGTACCTATCATTTTTGGATGCTTCATCTGCCACTATCATTGCTCCATATTTGGATAATCCCTCAAACTTTTGAGTATACTCAGTGACATTCAAAGTTCCTTGCCTGAGCCTAATAAATTCTTCAAGTAATGTGGTCTTAGCTGATGCTGGTACAAATCTTGCCTCCAACATCTCCTTGAATTGATTCCAAATAGGCCTGTCAATGGATACTTTCGGATGCGGATAGTGCCATATCTTCATCTGCATCCGAAATGATTTTCGGATATCGGATATCCGCATCCGCAGATACGGATGGATATCGGATAATTATCCTATCCGCTAACGACCAATAAATCAAGAAATATAAATATAAATTTTAAGTTTAACATACATTTTTTTCAATCCAATTGATCATAAAAGTGTTAAATATAAACAAATATGGCGATAATAAATTGTTTTGAGCGGTTAATAAGCATTAAATTTATATAACATAAACTATTAACCTGATAAAACAACAAATAAATATCTTTCATTATACTAAAATACACACAATTTGTACTATAATATTGACAAAGACCGGACGGATAATTTTCGGATGCGGATGTCTGCATATCCATATCCGCATTCGTTTTTCGGATATCGGATATTATCCTCTTTCCGGATACGGATGCGGACGGATTTCAGATTTTTCGGGTATCCATTGACAACCCTAATTCCAAGTGATTTCATTTCAATTCTCCCAGCTATGATCACCTCCCACCAGCCTAAAGCTACTCCTTTCAGCTGTCTTGAAGCCACTTGCCTCTTCCTTTGATCATCAAGCTGCATGTCATTGAAAATCCTATCCAGTGTTCTCAACCATGCTTGAATTTACATCACATTCTCAGTCCCTTCAAAACTTTTGCCTCCCAAGTTTGTATAAGCCTTTAATAGTTTTGAAAGTTCCTCGTGTGGATTCTCAGGCCTATTCCCAATTCCATCCCTTAAAACCCTTACAAACTCTTGCATATCAAGCATTTGTGGTGCACTTGTTCCTGCATGATGTGATCCCCTTCCTACCATGGTTTGCTAACCAAGTTATGGGCAAATAGTATTAGTGTACTGTGAGTATTTTTTTATAATTAATATTTTCCTATTTAAATTATTTCATCCAAAACAAACAGATATAATACATTTCTAAGTATTCAACAATCAATGCAACCATTTGCTCTGATACCAACTGAAATGACCCTCTCTTTTATACATTAATTTGTAAGGATATTTTTTTTACATTTTTATATTTAAATCTCAAAGTCATTTTCTTTTCAAAAAATTTGTCCAGGATTTTAAAATTCCAACTAATATAAGTATATCAGTTTAATCATAAAAATATACATATGGTGATGTATATGTCCCTCTTGTTTAAATCAGAGTATATATATTTAAATTTTTGTAAACAAGAGCATATTCTGTTTGATTTGAATTGAATTTTGAATTTCCCATCCCATTATTAATTTTCATGTTTTTTATACTTATATTATATGAGTAGATTCTGCTCATATTTATTTATAATGATAACTTTGATTATTCAAATTAAGATTTATTAATAATTTATCCTGACAAGATAATCTCTGAATGCTTAAGATTTTTTTTTGTAGAGTTCAAATGTTTAATATCTAATTAAGGCCAGAAAATGATATTTACATATATCATTTTTGGCTCATGATTTTTTTCTTTGAAACTCATCTATTTTTAACTTAGCCTATAAATCACACCATATTTTGTTCTTGTACATATTGGTTTCTAAATTTCCTGGAAGTGCTTGTAGATGGTGCAATCCTTGGATTTTTGGTGAGCCAGGTTTGATTGCAAAGTGTTCTCTGGTTTGATAGTACAAACCAGTTCCAAAATGCACATATGTCTATAGCATTTGAAGGGAAGTTTTGGGTCGAACACTTGCTAAATGGACAAAAGGTTTTGTAATGCATTTCACTACTGAATTACAGACCAATATGATCAACCAGACAAACATCAACCATGTCTCTTTAAAACGTTATTCATTTGCAAACTACTTGATGCCTTATTTAAGATATACACTTCACTTCACAAAACAACTCACAAAGGGATTTGAATTCTTTTACAAAATTCTCCAATGAAAGGTAACTAAATACCTGAAAGATTACCCCGGGTTAAACCATATTTTTTTTACCCCAAACTTAATGCTTTTAAATGAAAACAGATTGACTAATACAAAGTATAGAATATGTTAGTTAATTGCTCAAGTATATATATATATATATTTTCTTTCAGGTTTTGATAGATAATACTTTAAACTTGTTCTCTTGTTCATAACTCAAATAATCCTTAATTTCTCAAATCTTAATACATAACAAAATGCATCAGAGAACAACCAGTTCAGACAAACATAGCAAATTCATTACATAACAAGAAATTTAAAAACTCTATTTTCATGAATACATGCAGATATTTCATTCTATACTCTTATTAAAACTAATAAGCATGCTCATCCGTTTTTCTCATTAGCCATAATCTTCCTTCCTACTTAAGTCTTGCATCCCCTGAAAGAGCATTAGTGGCTGCCTCAGTTTGAAATGAGACAACCCCATATGCCATGAGCAAATAAGGGTCAGATCAATGATCTGGTATGAGCAACATCAATATATTCATGATATTAAGCAAATAAATGGTACATAAATACCGGTCAGTTGCTTAAGCAATTTCCTCAAATCAACCATATTACTATGTTTCAAATAAATTGTTATGCAAATGCAATGACTTCATCAATTAACCATTAGCACAAGCATGTTTATGCAAGTATTCACATCAATCTGCAGCACTCAGGTGCCCTGGAACACTCATGGTTCCAAATCAACAATCTAAGAAATACTTATATTCTTATTTCATGACTTTGCATAGCCTTTATATATATATATATATCACTTTAATCCTAGCCTCATCTGCTATCAAGGAATCACAGGGACACATTGCAATGAACTAGTTCACATCATTGCACAAAGATCTCAGGGCTTAAACAAACCATGTGCCAAACTTGCATACTTCAAATATGACAAGCATTCCAACAGCCTTCTTGGCTTACAATTCCTAGTTCATTTACTAATTTATATCTATTTAATCCTATCATCAGATAGATAAGTGAACATGTCACTGTGTTCATTGAAACACCCCTGTAATACTGCAAGCATATTTTCCAAAGGCAAACAAATAGTTATTTTCAAGAATATTGCTAACATATATTTTGTCTTTGAATCAAGTACAAGAATATTTACACTGAGAATAGAAACATGGCATAATGAATTATTATGATCTGCAAATAACTATGATTGAACCAGATTCAAGATCTAGCTGAATCATAATTTTTGTCTTGTAGATTTTTTGCTATTTGATCAAGGATTCAGCACATAGAAATATCTATTGCACCCCTAATATCTTTTCTAAAGCCTTAGCACTTATACAATGTATATTGCAGCTTATTTTATTTTCTTTATTGAGATTTACTTGCCATGATTCCATATCAGATATAAGTATTCTTCCCCTGATTTCAAGATTTGATGCCTTAGCTCTTCAGAACATAATAAAATAGTAACTTGCACATCCATAATAAAACATCTTATCAGATCAAGGCCATTCAAAGAGCATCCATAACAAAACATTATATCAAATCAAAACCATTCAAAGAATATCAATAAAACTGTGTTTAACAAAAACTAGAAAGTATCAATAGCAACATAAAAGTTTGGCTGCCTCATATCAGGTCTTAATGCCATGAATCTAGTGAGATTACTCACCTAAATTCTTCCTGCCTTTGTTCAAAAATCCCTATATGTTTCTCCTTCTTTTTTTTTCTTTTTTTTTAAGCAACTCGGGTAAAATGATTTTCTGGTTATAACTGCCTATTTATATAAGTGTTTTCCTCTAGTGTTTTACCAAGATAAAATTCCACTTTTGTCCTAGCTAAAATCATGTATTTTGCATTTTCTTATGTTTTCATATTTTCATTCTTGATTACCCCAACCATATCAATTAGTTAAGGCTGCATTTTCTTTTCTTTACTTTTTCAGAAAATTGCCACTCACTCAAGTCATGTTAAAAGTGTGTGTGACTTAACTATATTTACTCTTTTGATTATTTCTGGAAATTCCCCCCTCTTTCTATTTTTGACTATACATAACATACTTGCTTGTATTTTACCTCATACCATTTTAGTGTTATTTTTCTTGCTTAGTTTCAATATATCTCTGCTCAAAGAAAATGTATCTGGGTATAAGCATATATATATTTTTAATTCTTCCTTACTTCCTGTAAAAATATTCACATCATATGTTTCATATTTTTAATTTCAATATACTAATATATTTTTAATTTCAGCATGTATGCATATCAAATTTCATAAAGAGTATTTAATTTCAATGTATACAGAAAAACATATTTTAATTGGTTTAATAATTCACATTTCAAAATCATGTTTGAAATGCTTCCTTTCTTTGTTTATTTATTTTATTATCATCATTTTTTTTAGAGATCTTAAACCTTTTTCTTGTGCCATTTCCAGTGTGCATGTGCACACATACTCTTGCACATCATTTCATCAAGAAGTCCTTCAACATTTAATCTAAATATTTTTATAACTGAATTATTTTATTAAAATAATTTTCCTTAAAATTTTGGGGCATTACATATATGTGTTATATTAAAAGGGTAATAGTATACGCTATAAAGGTTATAGTAGATATGTCCAATATAAATGTTGTATTGGAATACTAATATAAAATTAATTAAAGAGCTAATTAATTTAATCTAATTAAATAAGATTTAATTAAGTAAAATATTATACATAAGACTATGATATAAGTAATATGAAATATAAAAGTTATATAGACATTGAGAAGGAGGAGATGATTCAACAGATACATACAGAAATTGGAATAGACAACTAGGGTTTTAGGAAATATCCATTTATATAGACAGAGATGGATAAGAACGAATGGACATATCGAATTGGGTTGAAACGATAACAACGACTCGAAAAGCCCGTTTCGTTTTCGAAACGAAAGTGGGTCATCCAATATATCGAAATATTGGATTTCGATATTTTAAACTCAATGGAACTAGTTTCAAACCCTAATTCCATTGTATATAGAAGTTAGCTTTTAAAATCAATTTATATTCATTTAAATTATATTAATCGATTTCTACGTGTTTCGAGCTTGCACGATCAAACGATAAGTCCGATCGCTACGAAACTTGAAATCCTACAATGATTCACTGTTACGGATCCGATGAAATTAGTTTCGTCGAAATCCGAGACAGTGTCCAAAATGGCTAATTTTCACGTTAATTAAGTAAATTATTATTAAATTGATTAAATCAACTTTAAGTTCAAATTTAAAAGTTAACAATTTTATCATTCTTGATTACATAGAAATTAATAATCTATTTAAAATAAATTTCCCATGCTAAATCCACTATTTAAATATTGCACTAATTTCAGCGTTCAATTACAACTATAATAGAACCCCAGTTAATTATATTTTAATTTCAATTAATTCCTTTTATTTTGATTTACACTCTTATTATTGAATCAACTATTACATTATGAATATAATTAACATTAGTTTAGATTTTATTACATTCATGTTCTACAGTTCATCTTAACTCGTATTAACGACAATATTTAATTATATTAAATTTCATTGATTTCCAAATTAATTTCAACGGATTAAAAAATAAGGTGGTAGATAAAACAATTGTCATATATTAGTAATACAAACACATTTCTAAATTTATTGTTTACAAACAGAAGCTAATAAATTTACGTGCTAATTAATTTATTTCATATTCTATAATAAACCTATTTCAATTAGTAACAGATAATTTCAACATTGAATCCAACATTTAATTTATTCCATATTTACAATTGTAACCAAATTAACTTTACAATTATTTCAATTGATTGAAATTACATTAAAATAGTTGTCAATAACCTTCAAACAACATTATTAAATCATATTCTAATTATTTTTCTCATTAGTAAATAATAAATTTATATTTCTCACAATATTAAATTTCAAAATCTTATTAAACTTAATAGTTTTTAATTATCAAAAATACGGGTCGTTACACTCTCCCCCACTCAAAAATTTTCGTCCTCGAAAAGGAAAAAGGAGGAATTAAGAAACTTGATATAATTTTATTCAGAATAATCAATTTACAAAAACTTTAAACTTACATAATTAAGTATTTTAAATAAAATATATCAATTTATAAACAATTAAATCTTTCATACTCAAGTTTAATAAAAGTTTGAAAATATTTTCACCTTCACAAAAAATTTCTAAGTCCTAAATTTTTGAAAAATTTCGGCAGTCTCTTTTATACAGATAGGTCTGGAAAAATAATAATATCAACAATTACAATATATATATCATATTTTAATAATAAATATCCCAAACCATGGGAAAAACAATTAAAATATCGTTACAAAATCGTAATCCGAAAACGTACCTATTTGTCGGGCAAACAACTTTATTTATGAAACCAAAAGCAGTAGCTATGGCTTCCATAAACCTGTATCTCACTTCTATAATCCAAAGAGTTAAAATTATGTAAAAGAGTAATATTTTAGTTGTTTCAAATCAATAGCACAAGCAACATGCAATATGAAATAATCATATGCAAACAAAAGACATGCAATCAAAGAAATCAATCATACATCCATGGCAACCAAATGAAATGGTTTGTTTAGTTCAGAAACTTTTCATCTTACAAGGATGATAAATAAACTATCAAGTGTACCTTACGCTCAACAGCCTTAGATAATTACTTAATAGATTATTCATACAACCTTGAACAAATCGAAGTATCATTTCCCAAACATCCCATAAGCCAAACAACAATAAATTTTAAATATTATTTAAGTTTATTCTATTGGTTTCTTTCCACATCATTTACTTATCATTTATTTTCATTCATTCATACAATAATTAATTTACCTTTATTACATACACAATTTATTTCCCATTCAATATTTGGAATCATCAATGAATCCATTATTAAAGTATTATTTACATTTCATTTCAGTTTATTTCACATTTATTATTTACTTATATACTTGATATCCATTTTAGTATTAATATTCATCAATGAATCATTTCAGTCATTTTCTTGAGTTTTTAATCATTTACTTAAACAGTATTCATTTTTCCTATTTGATTTAATTACTAGCATTTCAAAATATTAACTTATGTTTATAATATTCTTGTAACATCTTAAATTTTCATTTATAAACATATATCATTTTGAAGCATTTTTGTTATTAAGCTTTTACTTGTATAATATTCTATTACATATCCATATCAACATCTCAACTTTTTAAATATTTCTGGTAAGTTTTATATATGTTTTTAAATGTAATTGAGTGTTATACAAAGTTATCTTATTTACTTTAGTTAGCAAAATATTCAATAATTTACATCTTCTTAATTTTCACTAACTTTTAATTTACAAGTTACAAATCTCCAATTTCTTACAGTTCCATTAATCACTTAGCTTCTAATTTCTTATTTATTCCTTTAGAAGTTTCTAACGATTAAAATAGTCAAGATTCCATTCATTACAATAATTAAAAATAATTGATTAAAAGAAATTTAAGAACTAAATACCAGATTTCATTTCAAATCATTTTGGAATTATATATATTTATATATATCAAATCATACTTAAGAAATTTTAAATCAAAATCTGTTTATCGAACCAAATGCATAGCAAAGCTACTAAGTAGCCTCTCCCACTTTGAGACTTGAAAATGAATGTCGATGATGTGGCCGTCATCACCGAAATTATTTTCCAACGACAGAAGAGGGGAGTACAAAACTTATTTCCTTTTAAAATTCCTTTAAAAAAAATCCTTTCAAATCACATTGAAAATATTTATATATGAAAATACTTCCAAATAATACTAATATTATATTCCAAAATCTTTGAAAACCAATTTCAAAACCCCGGAACTTAAGTTCTCAAATTTTCAATTCATATTTACTTTATTTGTAAATTCTATTTTGCAAACAATATTTATAAAATTTCACTTCCTAACAAACAAACATATCACATACAACTATATTCATTTATAAAAATTATTCTTTTATATACAAAATATAGTGCTAGGTAAAATTATTTCATTTACCTATATTTCAAAAACAATATTGAGTCGGTCTGCCCTATTAAGTGTTTAGAAATCCCTATCGATGTCATAGCGTCCTATGTACCGACCAGAATTTATAAATACTAGACAGAACAAATTAACACAATATAAAAACATTTTTTATAGCACTAACAAATACGCTCTCTCATATATATACTCTCGAACAACTCATTCTAGGGCATTACTACCCTATCTCTAATTGGTTAACCCCACAAAGCTAAGGTTATCGCTAAACCAAAGCTCTGATACCAACTATAACGACCCACCCATTTGGACAGTTTAAATCGACAATAAGCCACATATGTCAACTCAAACCATTTAAAAGGGAGGATTGTTAATGGGGTAAATAAGAAAATAAGAGAAAACAAGGAAAAACAAAACATAGAATCTCATAGTGGAATGACAAAATATAATAATCAAACAAACAGTTCATGAAGCTGTTTTATAATGTACATTTGATTATACAATTTACAATACAATTAGAGTTATACATACAACATGTATAATAAGATAATGCTGCGGAACAACATGATGCGGTGGAACAAATATAATAAATAGTATACAAATCTCCATCTTCGTCCTCCAGAAATAAAGTCTTCAACACTGAAATGCTCAGACTGAACCAAGCGTAATGAAAAGACAAAACACTCGAGTCAAAACTAAAAGATATTATGTAAGTTAAATCAACATAAATAAATATGAGTGTAACGGCTTCAGAGATGTTTACGGGATTTTACATCTCATATCCAGTGTATAACGTGCGTGCAATAACTTAAGAGATGTTCGGGATTTCCATCTCCTAAGGATCCGTTATATTATTTATATGTAGTAATATACACTATATATAATGTCTATCGGTAAGGTAAAGTATTAAAATAGCATTAAGGCGTTACCCGTATCCCCCTTAACTCATTTTTATAAATTCCATAATCTATACAGTACTGTAAACTCCACCAAACCGGTGGGCTATCAGGGAGAACTCCATAGGTACGACACAAAACAAAATCGTAGTGGGCACGATAAAGCATATGACAAGGCATGCGAGGCAATGCCTAGGGTAGGATTCTACCGTTTTGCACTCCTGGACTGGTGGTAATGCGTAGCAGCTACTACCGCCCACCTTGGAACACACTCCCATAATCAAATCGAGGGTGGCCACCAAATCAATCACAAAGTAACAGATATGGTATCGAAGAAATATGCCCAGTCGAAGGAGCGACCTAACTTGGCCCGGTATAGCTGATGTTTTAGTCATATCAAGCTGACCCGAGGGGGTCAAGGTTGCATTCTTACCTCATACCAGAAGCGTTCGCCAAACCATCCTACTTCGTTCTGGATTCTCCACCACGTGCACAGTTGTTAAAGTGGTTTCGAAATTGGTAGATAGTATGACAATATCCGACTCTAGTCTCTTTAACAACCAATCATTTTATTTTTCACACCGTGGTCATTTTATAAAACATTTATAATAATAAATCCAGAAAACAGTTTATACTTTCATATAAGGATATCCATATACTTATTCCAAAATTATAAGTATATTCGTAAATACCGAGGAAGATTTCTTTCAATCAATTTCGAAAATAATTTATAAATCTCTTCTAAACCATTTATAAACTATTTATATGCTTTAAAACCATTTATAAGGCTATTTATAAATTCCCAACACAATTTACAACTCTTCTCTTTATCATAAACTTTTACACAAATTCATTTATACGCTTCCAAATCTCTTTATGCAGGTTCTTTATAAAACCCTTTATAAAATCCTTTAAAACCCTTATAACTTCTTTATAAAACCATTATAAAAATCCTTTATAAAATCTTTTATAAGAATCCTTTTATAAATCCATTATAAAATCCCTTACAAACTTTTATAAAATCTTTTACAAAAATCTTTTATCTATTAAAGTTATTATAAAAGTCTATATTTATTATCTTAAATCAAAACTATATTTATTATATTAAATTAAATTTATATATATATATATATATTAAAAATATATTAAAAATTTTATTAAATTAAATTTTATACTATTTAAAAATATTGTTAAAACTAAATAAAATTATAAGTTAAAAACTTAAAATTACATTTAACCATATATTAATTTATAATTTGAAACTTTAAAACATATAAAATAAATTAAATTCCAAATATAAATTTTTAAATAAAATCATTAAATTAAATTTTAAAAATCATCTTTGTAAATCAAACATACATTACCATTCAGAAAATAATTTAAAACCGACCAACAGTATCCGTATATAATTTTCTACCCTATGGTCAAGTGATAGGGTATGTATCATTTCAACCCAAAATAGTTAAATTTTTCGGGTATATATCATTTCAACCCGTATCCCGAATCAATTATTTCCAAATCAATAAAATCGCTTGGTTTTATCATTTCAACCCACAACAATTTTCCTTAATCTATAAGGTCATTCGGGTATGTATCATTTCAACCCATACTGATAACAGGGATATAAACATGCAATCATCCAAAAATGTCAACAAACAAACATCCATCACAAACATCATCCAAATCAGCCAATAAATCACAACAATTAACTGGTTATCACTTTCAGGTATTTAACTAACAATTTAAATTCAATATTAATTTAAATGGAAATTTAATTCAATATAAATTCAATTTCAATTAAAATGTCAAATTAAACTACCAAATAGCAACCAATAATATTCTTATCACATCATAAATTTAATTCAACTAACATAAGAAGATTTAGTATTTGTGAGTGGGTTAAATCACTCACTTTGATTTATCGTCGAATTAAAATCCAAATAAAGCCCAAAATTTGAAAATTCTCTAAAACTAACTAAACTAGTTTCATGTTGTCCGAAATTTCGATATGATCGCAACGGAAGAAACCGCGCGTCAAACGGAGCTCGTATCAAAAAGTTATGAGGATTAGAACATTAAAATTTAAATTTTAAATTAAAAATAATAGTAGGGCAGATTTGTAAATTTACCATCATTCAAACCCTAGCCGCCCTCATTTCTCACGTAAGCGAACCCTACCATCACCCAGCCACCAACGTTCAACCACGAACGTGCCAAACCACATGCCGCCATCCATCGATCAGACTCCGCCACGCAAACGCCCACCTCTGGCCGCCTCTTGGCCCCACGCACGCGACCCTATGACGCGCTAGAACGCCTCACGCTGCCGCTTTGAATATTGCCCATTTCTGGCAAATCTCGGCCTCCTTGAGACGAATGAATACCACCAATCGCCCTTGCTCGTCATCCCCTTCCAGATGCCACTCCCCGATCTTTGATTGGATGAAGATCCACCGTTGAATCGAAAACCCTAGTTTCAACGGCAGAGACTTCTTCAACGATTTCTGGCCAAACTGAACCTCAATTGCAAAAAAAATTACAGAAGTAGATTGCGCTCATCAAGAGCTTTCCAACGATATATTATATGACATAGTTTGAGGAGTTTGGATTTTGAAATTGAAATTAGGGTTTTGGAATTGGGAATTAGGATTTTCTGCCATTGAGAAGGAGGAGATGATTGAACAGATACATATAGAAATTGGAATAGACAGCTAAGGTTTTAGGAAATATCTATTTATATAGACAGAGATGGATAAGAATGAATGGACATATCGAATTGGGTCGAAACGATAACAACGACCCGAAAAGCCCGTTTCGTTTCCAAAACGAAAGTGGGCCATCCAATATATCGAAATATAGGTTTTCGATATTTTAAACTCAATGGAACTAGTTTCAAACCCTAATTCCATTGTATATAGAAGTTAGCTTTTAAAATCAATTTATATTCATTTAAATTCTATTAATCGATTTCTACGCGTTTCGAGCTCGCACGATCAAACGATACGTCCGATCGCTACGAAACTTGAAATTCTACAATGATTCACTATTACGGATCCGATGAAACTAGTTTCGTCGAAATCCAAGACAGTGCCCAAAATGGCTAATTTTCACTTTAATTAAATAAATTATTATTAAAGATAAAATCACCTTTAAGTTCAAATTTAAAAGTTAACAATTTTATCATTCTTGATTACATAGAAATTAATAATCTATTTAAAATAAATTTCCCATGTTAAATCCACTATTTAAATATTGCATTAATTTTAGCGTTCAATTACAACTATAATAAAACCCAAGTTAATTATATTTTAATTTCAATTAATTCCTTTTATTTTGATTTACACTCTTATTATTGAATCAACTATTACATTATGAATATAATTAACATTAGTTTACATTTTATTACATTCATATTCTACAGTTCATCTTAACTCATATTAACGATAATATTTAATTATATTAAATTTCATTGATTTCCAAATTAATTTCAACAGATTAAAAAATAAGGTGGTAGATAAAACAATTGTCATATATAGTAATCCAAACACATTTCTAAATTTATTGTTTACAAACAGAAGCTAATAAATTTACGTGCTAATTAATTTATTTCATATTCTATAATAAACTTATTTCAATTAGTAACAGATAATTTCAACATTGAATCTAGCATTTAATTTATTCCATATTTACAATTGTAACCAATTAACTTTATAATTATTTCAATTGATTGAAATTACTTTAAAATAGTTGTCAATAACATTCAAACAACATTATTAAATCATATTCTAATTATTTTTCTCATTAGTAAATCATAAATTTTAAATTTCTCACAATATTAAATTTAATAGTTTTTAATTATCAAAAATACGGGTCGTTACATGGGCTATGATTTGTTGAGTAAACTCAAGGTCTGAATACCAAGACAGACGAGTCCTAACATCCACTAGTGAATTCGAAAGACTTCTTTGTTTCATCTTAGGGTTTGGAGAAACATAAAAGACTAGTGGGAGCCTTATTAGGAAAATGAAATGGTAACATTTAACCTTTCTAATATTGTAAGAACATATGCTAAATAATGTTATAATTATCTACAATGATAAACTTGTGCATTTAATATGATTGATAAAATGTTTATCAATTAACATATGCAAACGAACTGAATTGAAAGTTGACAAATGGAAATATAATGCCCACTATTAAATTCCTATTGCATGTTAATGTTTCAACACCCATGCAAGTGCCTGATTTTACACCTACTGAATACATTCGTGGTTTGGTCACTTATGCATTTATTTGGTCAAGACCATGTATTGCATTCTATGAGTTTCAAACTCTAAAAGCAATACAAGACAATGAATATTTGATCCATATACAATTGCATATAAATGTTATATGGTGAATGTTCAAAGTTTGTAATGTACAATATTTCGATGAAATTAGTTCATTTGAGAAACCAAATAAACCTTAGTGCGAGATCGAGTATTCAATCTGATTGATTACAAAAGGGATCATATTGTGTTAATGTAACACAAGACCAAAAACTACAAGATAGATATAAGAACTCGATCGCTGAAATGTCATTTTGATCGGTTTACATAAAGTGCAATATATTTGACGTTCTTAAATGTTAAGGATAATCAAATGCGCTTTTGTAAAGAGTTTGTTATGATATTGTAGTATGGTTTTCAATTGAATAGTTTGGCCATTTGAAAGGAAAACGAATGTATAAGAATAGATATAATTTAAGTTACAGTTGGGATGAAAAGAATGAATGGTCACTTATGCTTTATAGAGAAATATTGTAAACAAGAATTATAATAACAACTGATACTTAATATTGGAATGAGAAATATGATTTCTATTCCAAAATGTATTTTCATATAGAAAATTGTTTTTTATGAGATTTACTTCTTTGAGCTCAATATATTTGATCAACGAACTCTCCACTGTAAATAATTGCAGTGTATGAAATAAACAAATTGTATTAAGTGAATGATAGACCTTCGAATTTAGTACGTTGTTATAGTAATGGTGGAAATAGTGGGAGCTGCCATATAGCACATTAATTGCATCATAGTACAAAAATTGTTTTCGTAAAACTTACCATACATTATTTAGAAATAATGATTATTTTTCGGTATCGACTGAAAAAAATAGACATAGCTATATTTCAATATGAATATTATGAATATTCTTTGTGAAATAAAACTATAATGTAGTAATTTTTTTATAACAAAAGTGATGCATTGGAAAATACAAAAGTATCTAATATTATTTATAGTTGTTTTGGAATTATAGACTAAGCCGTGGTTTTGAGAAATAATTTTATTGTATGATTTTGAATCATATGATTCTTGTTAATTATATCTCAAACAATAAAGGTCGATGCACCCATTTAGTGGGAGTATCATAAGAGTTGACGAACTCTTCGAATTGATGCATATAGATGTATGCAATCGTAATTCTATAAATACCAAAACGGTTCCATTACTTCGTCATATTCACCGATAAGTTATCGTCAACATGGACATGTGTATTTGATACATATGTAGTATGTCTACGGTAAACTTAAGCATATGAAACAGAAGTCAATAAAATAACATGCGATAGAAATGATTTGATTTGATTGATTGAGTGAGTATATTGGAAAATGTTCCGAACATACCTAAAATGAATAAAGATTCAATCTGTAACAACTCGAATTCCAGTGGGTCCGGATTTTTCGCAAAAATGCTAAACCCCAAGCCCATTGAAACTCGGGTTGGGAATCTAGTATCCTGCAAATAGGCAAAAACAAATATATCAGAGCTCAATTAAATATCTCACAGCGGAATTGACTAAAATATAATAGTAAGTAAATACTCACCAATATAATAACACTTTCTAAACAAGTGTGTTAAAGCTGGGAAGTCTCTGCCATCTACCTAACCTGTAGGATGTTATGAGGAGGGGGTCAGAACTAAAGTTCTGGTGAATTGATAAATTATACACTTTTAAGCTTAATTCTACATATACCGTTTTATTTCCATTTACTTATATATTAGGTTCACTAGGTTCATTAGGTTACAACACTCTCGCCTCTGTTCGTGAACCGTGCCCATCTACTCCATAGTAGATTAAAACCTAATAACTAATATATACATGTATGTAGCTATATACCCAATGACCATATTGATCTTAGGTACCACCCAAGGTACCTTTCGTATCCTCCTCGAAAAGGGCTCCATCGACTTGCTTCGATAGCGTTTCATAACTACATCCGTAAAGGAGTGGTTCATAAGGCCTACAATATAGATGCTCCATCGTCTTGCTCCGTAGCTATATTTGTAAAGGACTGTGAAGTGACCCACTTCTTTTTCCCAAATATTTTAGAGAATTTCCTATTAAGATTTTTTGTTTGTGTATGTTCATATATATACATACTTCAATGGACCACTTTTAATTTAATTTTTTCCAGGATTCCTTATTTTACCAATATAAAATATTAGTATATAAAATTAACTTGATTCATATATATATATATATGAAGATATATATATATATATATGGTTCTTTGTCTATCAGAGTAATTTAAATTGACAAAGAAATCCAATCACACCTAATCTCTTATATTCCAGAGATATGGTGTCACATAGCCTTTTCTATTCATTTTTTTTTAGCTCAAACTTGATTATAAAATCAAATACTCCATTTTTCTTATTTTCTTGTTTTAATCCTCAGATTATTTGATCCCTGAATTTTTCAAGCAGAAGATTCAGATTCTGGGATTTTGTAATTAGCCACTACTAGATTCTATGCTACATATTAGGGTGTCTAAGATAACTTACTTATTATAAGTTAGCCCGGGATTTATAATTCATGTTCTAACAATTTTTGTGTCAGGTAAGGGTATTCATGTTCTGATTTATATGTTGAACAAGGTTCCTATGAATGATCAGATGTTAAACTGGATTGAGGTTCAAGCAGAGGAACAATGTTTTTAGGCAGAGTATATATGCAAACACATGTACAAATTTAGGACTTAACATATGATTGAAGACAAGATAGTTGAAGCCACGTTGCAAACCAAATTAATACACAATTCTCAAGTGAACTTATCAAGTAAACAACTGAAGTATTCTAAACAACATGTGGAAGTGTCTAAAGAGTTGTGTGGTGATAGTTTTGCCTATTACAAACAGGACTGCAAGTCATTTATAATAGCCTCAGGTTGATCATGATCAAATGTACTCAGACTTGGGTCTTGTATTTAAGTAATAAAATGTGTGAAACATGGTGCAGTGAGACCTACAAGTTTTACCAAAATGTACATATGGATCTACTTCACAGGGCAATACAATTTCTACTGTAATTTAGATAACTAGACTAAAGTTATAAATTTCATTTCAGGTTAACTATGTGCTTATATCCATTATAAGTCATATTCATGTATTTCTGGTTAGCCCAGTTTGGTTTAACTCATTCTTTACAAAATTCAATGATTGTGCCATATTCATTTCTTCCTATGATTATTTCTACTTTACCATTTTAAGGATTCATCAGACATTGCCAAAGAAAACGTGCTCACATATCAAATTATATGGCATGATCTCCTATCTTTTACTTCACCAGAGACTATCCAGATCAGATACTTAAAGCAGCAACCCACACATGCATATATGTATAATACTAAAATTCTTACATGTTCTCTTCTCAGAAAAACAAAGCAAACACATATCAATCCAGAAAATACTTAAACATAATAACATTTTTGGCCTGATCTAATTACTACAACACTTCAGCCAAACTTCTTAAACATTCTAATGCAAGTAAATCTTCAACTATCCATGCATACAAGTTTCTTAAGCTTCCTTTCCTGCAGCAACATCTAGAGCTGCCTCAATAAAAATGAGACACCCCAGATGTTACAAAGCAACAAATAGGGTCAGAATAAAAATTCTGGTATGAGTGAAATCAAAATATAATAACTTGTCATTTTTTTACATTGTTTTGCAGAATATTCATATGCTAAATGCACTTTGGATTTATAATGTAACTGGGTATATATATATATATCTAAACTCCTACTACACTCATGCACACAAGCAACCATTCAATCATTCAATACAGTATACATGTACACATATTCTTATGGAACTAACTCATTTTAATTCCATAGTTCAGCTTTAAATCTGGATTTATCAATTTAATTTGGTCGTTTCTCTTTGCCATTGAACACCATGTGTGCATTGCAAGGGACTCAATTCTGTTAACCCCTGCACAAAGGCCTATAGGACTTAAACAAGTCATGCACATACCCATCATATCCTTATGATGAATAGATCAAGGCTTCTCTCCTAGATTAGTTTTATAATCTAGTGACCAGTCTCATTTCTTATTTCAGAAAGATTTATTAACTCATGAAATAATTTTACATTCTTTCTTTCCTTTTTTTTCTCAGTTGTCTCATTCAAAATTTGTTTTATCACTTGCATATCTCCTATATTCAAGAATGTCATGATCTCTTAAACAAATCCAGTAGAATTCTATAAAAATACTTATACTTAATTCTATTGTGAACATAGGGTAAGGTTTTTAGAGAAAAACTCATAAAACATTTTAGCTTTAGATCTGAAAAAATCAGCACATAAATAGTTTATTACATTGTTCATCTCCAATTTAAAACAATCTAGGCATAAGCATGAACCTCCTTTGTTCACACTGCCTAGCTTATATTTCAGTATTACCCTACTTCATAATAAAATGTATTTATCTTACCAAACATATTTACAAACTGATGGTTTAAGGTTCTGGATCCATATCAGAGATCATGGTATTTTTCTTATCAAACAACCAAACAAACAAATCAAAGCATCAACCAAAGATTTATTAAAACAACAACCATTCTCAGTATTAATCTATTCAGAGAAAAACAAATTGATCAAACACAAAAATAAATTGGCTGCCCTTAACTTGGGTCTTAATGCCTTAGCCTCATGAGATTGATTAATCACTCACCTTTCCCTTCTTTTCCCCGAGATTGCCTAAGCTTGCTAACAGTGTATGTTCTTCTCTCTTTTTTTTCAATGTGTTTCTGTTTTCCTTCAGAGAAAAACCTCTGCTTCTTCTCTTGATTTAAATCATTTTTACTAGGGTTTTACTGAAGGGAAAAACCCATTTTATCCTCACATCACTCAGAGAATTATGTGTATGCTATTATGGCTAAATGTGCCATTTTCCCTTGGTTTCTATTTCTGGTAAAAGCAGTTATCCACTGCTTTTCCTGTGTGCATGCAATTTGCATGATTCACTTGTATTTTATTTTCATGTGGCTTATTTTCTTTTTTTCTTTTTAATACCTTTTATTATGCCCGAGTTATTTTCCATTCCTAGCTATTATCTCAGCCTATTTGTTTACTCTTGACTTATTCCAAAATTGTACTTATGTATAACTAATATAAAACTGGTTTTTAAGCATTTTAATTTACCAAAGAATATATCATTTTCTCCTTATCACTTAATTGTTGAAAACAATTTTCTCTTTACTGAATTATTTTATTTTCTTTATGTTAAACTGTAATATATATATATGTATATCCTTTTATCAATTAACCCCTGGTTAATATTTCAAACTATCTGTTTTCTCTTGATATGTAAATGTATTCATATTTTTAATTACCCTGGTGTTCTTTCCTTATTACTTTATGTTTATTCTTTCTGGGTATAAATATATAAATACAACATATGGTAATATATAATCCATATATACACTCAGTTATATATCCTCTTCCCTCTGAAATACCATTTCCTTCTTACTATTTATATTCAAGATATATATATATATACATGTGAATATAAGACTTACTCAATTTAGCTATTATTACTTTTAACTCATTCTCAATATTTATCTTCAGACTATATATATTATTATTTTTTGAAAGTTTTCCTTTTTCTGATTTTTATCTAATTATTCTCATCTCAATAATTTGGGTCTTCACATACTCTCCTCCTAAAAGGAATTGTGTCCCACAATTATTCTCTCATACATTTCCATCCAAATGTATACAAAGCTTAATTTCTATTAAATGAAATTTCAGGAACTCATTCATTCTAAATCAATCAAACATACATAAATAATTTTAAGGTCTCATAATAATTGTTAAACATACCTTAAGCAGAAAACAGCTTAGGATATTTATCCTTTATCCTCTCTTCAGCCTCCCAAGTGCAATCATTCCTATCCAAACTCCATTGGATTTTAACTAATTTAATTATTTTATTTCTCAATTTCTTTTCTTCTTTAGCCACAATGCCTACTGGTTCCTTTTTATAAACCAGATTTTCTTGAATTTCAACATGTGTAGGAGATTCAAGAATGGCCTCCTCATCATGCACCCATTTTCTCAATTGGGATACATGAAATACATCATGTATTTTGCTCAATTCCTCTGGTAACTTCAACCTATAAGCTAAAGTCCCTATTCTTTGAACAATTTCATATGGTCCTATATACCTTGGTGATAGTTTCCCTGCTTTGCTAAACCTCAATATTTTCCTCATTGGTGATACTTTGAGAAACACATAGTCTCCCACCTCAAATTCTACTGGCCTTCTCCTTTTATCTGCATAGGCTTTCTGCCTCTCTTGAGCTACTCTCATTCTTTGCCTCACTAGTTCAATTCTTGCAGAAGTTTCTTTTACATGGTCTGGTCCAAGCAACACCCTTTCACCAGCCTCCATCCAACATGCAGGAGATAAACAAGGCTTTCCATATAAAGCCTCAAATGGAGCCATTCCTATGGTGGACTGGTAGCTATTATTATAAGCAAACTCAGCTAAATAAATGTGATCCTCCCAATTGCCTCCAAAATCAAGTATGCATGCCCTCAGCAAATCCTCTAAAACTTTATTAACAATCTCTGTTTGCCCATCTGTTTGTGGGTGGTAGGCTGTGCTTAGGCTTAGTTCTGTCCCCATAGCTTCTTGAAAGCTACTCCAAAACCTTGAAGTAAACAAAGTATCTCTATAACTAATGATAGTCTTGGGGATGCCATGCAATCTCACTATCTCCTTCACAAACAATTGAGCTAGCTTGTGAGCATTTCTGTTTGAACTTATTGGGATGAAGTGTGTTGTTTTTGTGAGTCTATCAACACTACCAAAATACTATCATTACCCCTTCTTGTTCTTGGCAAATCATCCACAAAATCCATTGATATACTTTCCCATTTCCAAGTAGGCACTTCCAAATGTTGCAATAAACCTGAGGGTCTTTGATAATCTGCCTTAACTTGTTGGCATGTTAAACAATTTGCCACATATCTTGCCACTGCTCCTTTCATTCCTGGCCACCAGTAATTTCTTTTGAGATCATGGTACATTTTTGTACCACCTGGATGGATAGTATATTTTGTTTTGTGATGCTCATCCATAACTTCTTGCTTCAGTTCCTCTACATTTGGTAGACAGAGCTTCCCCTTTTTCCTTAAGTATCCTTTATCATCTACTTCATAATTCTCTACTGTCATGCCTTGTGACATCATATCTTTCTTCTCTTTTAAATTTGCGTCTTGATTCTGCATTTGTCCTATTTTATCAACCAGAGTTGACCTTAAGGAAATGTGGCTTAGTTTACCATATTCAATCATATCACTGTGTGCCTCATCTGCTACTCTACTTCCTGCTTTTATTTCTACTTCACTGAGAATTGTCAAATCCTTAAATTCGCACATCATTAAGCTTGCTAATTTTGCTTGATGCCTTCTCAATGCATCTGCCACTTTATTAGCTTTTCCTGGGGTGTATAATATATCAAGATCATAGGCAGCTAGAAATTCTACCCACCTATGTTGCCTCATGTTCAAGTCTTTTTGGGAAAACAAATATTTAAGTGACTTGTGATCAGTAAACAATTCAAACTTAGCACCTAATAAGTAATGTCTCCATAGTTTCAATACATATACTACAGCAGCTAGTTCTAAGTCATGTGTAGCATACCTAGTTTCATTTGGCTTGAGTTGCCTTGATGCATATGCTATGACTCTACCATGTTGCATAAGCACTGCCCCTAATCCAGATCCACTAGCATCTGTGTAAACCACTAACTCTTCATTACCCTCTGGAACCTGTAAGACTGGAGCTTCCACCAGTGCTTTCTTTAGTGATGCAAAAGCTTGTTCACATTTCTCTATCCACACATATGGTTGCTCCTTTTTAGTTAACTTGGTCAATGGGATGGCTATTCTTGCAAAGTCTTTTATAAACCTTCTATAATAGCCTGCCATTCCCAAAAATGATCTCACCTCTGTCACTGATTTGGGTCTACTCCAAGATTGCACTGCCATCACCTTATTTGGGTCTACACTAACCCCTTGTTGTGATACAATGTGCCCAAAAATTTTTACTTCATTCTGCCAAAATGTACATTTAGAGAATTTGGCCTTTAAATCATGTGCCCTCAGTCTAGACAAAACCAGATGCAAGTGTTTTGCATGATCTCCTTCTGATTTTGAATACACTAATATGTCATCAATAAAGACAACCACAAATTTGTCTAGAAAATCTCTAAATGATCTATTCATTAAATCTACAAAATATGATGGTGCATTTGTCAATCCAAAAGGCATCACCAAAAATTCATATAATCCATTCCTTGTGTTGAAGGCAGTATACTTAATACTTTCTTCCTCTACCTTCATCTGATGAAACCCAGAGGCTAAATCTAGCCTTGAGAAGATCTTTGCTCCATTCAATTGATCAAATAGATCATCAATTCTGGGGAGTGGGTATTTGTTTTTAATGGTGACTTTGTTTAATTCCCTGTAATCAATGCACATTCTCAAAGTACCATCATGCTTCTTCACAAATACAACTGGAGAACCCCAGTGTAATGACCCTAAAATAAAAATAAAATGATATATATTTATATTAGAAAATTCTGAGATATATATATATATATAAGTGTATATATATATATTGCATTAAAACAGAAAAGAATTTGGCAATAAATAAAATAAATGGGAGCTTCTGTTTGATAAAATGCAAGGAATTAAGGTAATTAGAAGAAAAATTGGAACTCAAAATAAATATAGCTTTATGTTCAAAGAATTATGTAAATATATATACACATTTAATATATATGGGGTGTTTGCTGTTTTATATGAAGATAAAATAAAATGAAGTTTAATAAAATGGTTTATATGTCTTATAATTGTGCCAGAAAATAATTAGCATAATATATGTGATTTTTAATTTAAAAGGGAGTTGACTGATTTGACATAAAGGCAGAAATATATATATACACATATACAGAATCAAATAAAATTTCCATACCATATTTGTTCCAAGCAAATAATTTGTGTAAATGATTTTACATTACAAAGTATGGTAGTATGTCTGATTTAATGGAGGTAATAGATAGGTAGAAAAAAATATACAAAGTAGATTTTCAGATTTCCTTAAAACTTATAAAAAGAAATAATGAACTGAGGGTCACATGCTTATTGCATGAGTAGAAAAGAGTCATGAAAATAGTATTGAGTGTCTAAAAATGCATGATCCCCGAAATAGCTAATTAAAGTGTGCATTTCCAATTTATGATCACACAGAAATATGATGTGTACATAAACATCTAAGGGTATCAGGGGAATTACCCATTTTCTAAAACCCTAGAATGGATTTATAAATAACTGCACATAGCCAAAACCATCACTCTCTCGGGATCAAAAACAAAATAAAATAAACAAGGAGAAACACTAGCTTGAGGCTTTGGGGGATTTGCTGTTCTAAGAAATTAAGGCAGTGAAAGGAGAAACATTATGTGAGTATTTATCTTTTGTATGCAATGGCATTAAGTCCTATTGCAGGCAGCCTAAAAATACTATGAGTTATTTGAATCTCTAAAATGATTTGTTATGGGTGATATGGATGTTTGTTTGTGCATTTTTGTTTGGAGCATTGATCTGTAATTTGGCTTTCAGAGTTAACATGTTTTAAGTATTCTTGTTCTATCATCATTAAACATGGATCAAGATTAATAGGGGAACATGGGGTTGAGCCAGAAAATATGCAGGTAGTCATATTTCTCTGATATAAAAAAAAAACTAAATTGGTCACTTGGGGGTAGTCAATGATCTGCTTACTTCAGGTGGAAGCAAGTATGTGCATGGTGCAACTGCACCCTGAGGCCTTTGTGTGTTGGAATAATTTAAACAACCTGGGAGTTTCCATCACAATGCATACATAGTGTTCATTTGACAAGGAGTTAAAGACCATAAAATAAATGGGGGCAGGGGTTCAAAAATCTGGGTTATAAACTTTCAGATTTGGTGTTAGATTTAATCAAGATAAACATTGTTCATTGATTAATTGCTGGGTGGAAATTTGGAGTCTAAAACAGAGATTACTTATCCAAGATTTGATGAGGATGAATTAAAAATTGTACACATGCTTAATCTTAACTGACTGTTGTGCATTGTTTGATTTGTTGAATGTGGTTTTGTGTCTTTTTGAATGAACCAAAACATGCTAAGAATAAGACCTGTTAAACTAGGAAGGCACTGCAAGATTACTAAAATTATGTATATGCATACAAAATTGATAAATGCTCATACCAGTGTAAACTGACCCTTTTGGTTGTCCTTGCAATCATCTGGGTGTCTCAAAAAATTATTTGGGGCAGCTAAATGATTTGCTTGCAGGAAATTGAAGTTGGCTTGATGAGTAAAGAAGGCATTGGCTGCTAGTATAAATAAGAGAGACTTGTTTTAAATTTGCAGTTGCTTTGTAATAGAATTACTAGACAAATTCTATTTTCTGTAATTGAAGTACTTTTAGGAAACTTTCTAAGTATTTGGGGTTGAAAACTTGTACTTAAGTAAAATTCATTTTGAATGATATTTGATGGAGTTTGATTTTTATTGATTTTATGATCATCTGATTTGGAGAAAACAAGGGGATGGATATAACACATAAATATAAAATGTGAATGTAATGATCTCTGGTTTTATTGCCTGAGTTTATTCTATGATTTTCTTTAAATAAAATTACAATAGATTTGACAAGATTTGAATAAGAAATACTCAAGTGGAATAAAATGTATGCATGTCAGATAACTGATACTGAAATATATATATATATATATATATATTTGAATCTCTGATTTCTATTGTTTATATTTTGTCTTATGGAAATTAAACAGCTAAGGGGATTTAATTTTTGAAATGAACTCTCAAAGATTTTAGCAGAACATTCAAGTAAAATGAATTTGTGCATGGCAAGTAAATGATACTGGCAGGAGCATAAATTCTGGAAATTTGTATGGATTTGAGCATTTAAAATTTCAAAAAAAAAAGATCTTTGAGAATAGTAGACCTGGAAGGGTAATGGACTTTGGATATTTGGTTGAACACCTATAAGAAAGTATTTCCCAGAAAACTTGAACTAGGCATAAAAAGGCTTGGAAATTTAGGAGTAGGAATTTTGTAAAAGCTTGTCAAAATGAAGGGTATGGGTTTGCAAGTGGTAAAAGGGGGACTATGGCTGGTCTAGGTGGCCATGGGTCAAACCCTTGGAGCCTGGAATCTCTTCATTTCAATTGATGAAGTGTGAGTGCATCCGGGACAAAACCAAGAAAAACACCAAGCAACCCTCAAATAACACCAAGCAATTATAGTGATGTACCAAGCAACTAAAAATCTGTACCATGTCAAATATAGAAATGCAATCTAACTTCAATTGTTTAATTTGAGACAGTGATTAGGAAATCACTTTTAATGTTCCTAACTACAAGTAGGATCTTGAAATAATTTTATGCATAAGCCTAATAACTGTCACAAGAACAAATAAATGCTAATAGCCTTATTTAGGCAGATTAATATTTATATATAGTCAAATAACAAGTTTAGGTATTATAATTTGCTAAAAATACACCTCTGGCAGTAGAATAAGATTTAAATAGGAAATCAGTGGCTTATCAATAGCTGTATGATATTTTGTTTTCAATTTGATTTAAATTGACTCTGATATATATAAAAATATATATACAAATATTAATAAAGGAGCAATTGTATATCATCAAATATATAATTGGTTTAATCTTTGTACACTGATATGATTATATTAGTAATTACAGGGTCTTGGGAAAAATATTTGGAAACTATATAAAATTTAAATATAAAAGTATTTGGGGTTTAGTGGTGAGTCCCTCTTGAATAAAAAAAAATCTAAGTGATTTTAAAGATGAGGGTCACCACAGTTGGTATCAGAGCTATGTTATAAATAACATAGTAAATGTTGTTGTATGCATATGGATGTTTGAATGCATTGTTTGAATTGTTGGTGTTGAATGTTTTTGCTGTATGTCAAGAAATATATGTGTGTACATGTGACAATGCACAGTGTGCACAGAAATGAAAATGAACCAAGTAAAGACACCAAAAACTGATAGGGGTAAATAAACTAACATAAAAATCATATTTATAGCATTATGGTAGGACCAAGGCATCACACAGGTGCAGGATCATCACGTGAGCCACTTGTGATGAGCATGGAGGATTTTGTGAGAGCTTTAAGGGATGGAATGGCACCAAGGCAAGACAACCCTCATGAGGAACTCTCCAAACTGCTTAAGACTTGTGCCACTTTGGGAGGAAAGGATTTTGAAGGTACTGAAGGAGCTATAGGTGTTCAAACTTGGATAAAAACTATGGAGAGGGTCTTCACAGATATGCAAATCAATGACCAAAGAAAGAGACAGATAGCTTCAAGGAAATTGAAGGGGGTTGCACTGGATTGGTGGGAAGTTGTGACAGCAGGAAGACAAGAGGATACCATTACTTGGAATAATTTCAAGGACATGCTTGAGGCCAGATTTGTCCCAGCATCTTCCAAGGCTACACTGCTGGAAGACTTTATTAGATTAAGGCAAGGAAGCATGAGTGTGAATGAATACACTCAGAAGTTTGAAGCATTATCCAAGTATGGACTGGTGTTAATAGGGAATGCAGAAGCAAAGAATGCAAGGTACATTCAAGGCTTGAACCCTAGTTTGTCAAGGGCAATGTTGCCATACAAGGACAAAACCTTTGATCAAGTAATTGATCTAACTCTCTCATTTGAACAACATGACACTGCAAGAGAGAAATTCAGGAATATGAAGCTCAATAAGAAGAAGGGTGGTCAGAACAAAGTGCAACCTTATGACAAGAGAAATGCAAGTAAAGGAGTTAAGAAAGGGGAAGGAGCAACAGCACCTGAAAGCAAGAAGTTCACTCATTGTTTTAATTGTGGAAAAGCTGGACATTATAGTAACCAATGCCCTGACCCCAAGATACCCAGAGGAGGCTGCTATAATTGTGGAAAGATGGGTCATCTCAAGAAGGATTGCCCAGAAACCAATAGGGGAACAGCAAGGGTAGGAGCTTTGGCAGCAAGTAACACTGGGAATGTTGGGCAACTTGAAGGTATAATTTTTATTCATACCCAACCCATATCAGTAATATATGACACTGGTGCCTCACATTCACTAATATCTTTGGAAATTGTAAAGAAGTTAACACTTGCATGTGTTTCCATTGATCAACCCTTGGTTGTACACAGTCCCATAGGGAGTCATTGTATGTTGGGGATGAAGTGTATGGATCTGAAATTAATTATAGGGGGTTATGAATTTAATTCAAATTTATATACCTTAAATTATCCTGGTATTGGGATTATTTTGGGGGTAGATTGGTTAATGAGAAATAAAGCAATTTTAAATTTAGAAAACCTTACTATTTCTTTGGAAACAAATGAAGGCAAAAGAATTACCATCTTAAGTGAAATAGCAAAGAATACATGTTTTAATAAAATCTGGAGTATTAATGAAGTTCAAAAGGAATTAAAAATAGAGGAAATCCCAGTAGTCAATGAATATGTAGATGTGTTTGGAGAAGTGAAAGGAATTCCTCAAAACAGACCAGTTGAATTCAAAATAAAATTAATTCCTGGAACAAATCCAATCATTAAGAAGCCTTATAGAATGGGTCCAAAAGAGTTGGTAGAATTAAAACATCAACTTGAAGAATTAGAAGAGAAAGGATTCATAAGATCAAGTAGTTCCAGTTGGGGTTCCCCAGTGCTATTTGTCAAGAAACATGATGGAACAATGAGGTTGTGTGTAGACTACAGAGATTTAAACAAGGTGACTATTAAAAATAAGTACCCACTGCCTAGAATAGATGATCTATTTGATCAATTGCATGGGGCTAAAATATTTTCAAGGCTCGACTTAGCCTCTGGATTTCATCAGATGAAAGTTGCAGAGGAAAGCATTGAGTACACAGCCTTTAATACAAGGTATGGCCTTTATGAATTTCTAGTAATGCCATTTGGCTTGACCAATGCTCCCTCCTATTTTGTAGACTTGATGAATAGAATTTTTAGGGACTTTTTGGATAAGTTTGTCTTGGTATTCATAGATGACATATTAATTTATTCAAAGACAGAAAATGATCATGCCATGCACCTACATTTAGTATTATCCAGACTTAGAGAACATGAATTAAAAGCCAAGTATTCAAAGTGTACCGTTTGGCAACATGAAGTAAAATTCTTAGGACACATAGTGTCACAGCAGGGAGTAAGTGTAGATCCAAGCAAGGTCATTGCAGTTCAATCATGGAGTAGACCCAAAACAGTGACTGAGGTGAGGTCATTCTTAGGTTTGGCAGGGTATTATAGGAGGTTCATTAAGGATTTTTCAAGAATAGCCGCACCAATGACCAAACTAACCAAGAAGAACCAACCATATGTGTGGACTGAGCAGTGTGAACAAGCTTTTGAGAAATTGAAGCAAGCATTGGTGGAAGCTCCTGTCCTACAAATCCCAGAAGCAAATGAAGGAATGGTTGTATACACTGATGCTAGTGGGTCTGGGTTAGGTGCAGTGCTTATGCAACATGGCAAGGTAGTGGCATATGCATCAAGACAGCTTAAACCCAATGAAACCAAATATGCAACTCATGATCTAGAATTAGCTGCAATAGTGTTTGCACTAAAACTATGGAGGCATTATTTGCTTGGGGCAAAATTTGAATTATTCACAGATCATCAAGCATTGAAATATTTATTTTCTCAAAAAGATTTAAATATGAGGCAAGCAAGGTGGTTGGAGTTTCTGGCTGCATATGATTTAGATATATTGTACACTCCTGGAAAAGCTAATAGAGTAGCAGATGCTTTGAGAAGAAATCATGTTAGATTAGCCAGTTTGATGATTGATGAGTTTAAAAATCTTGCAGTGCTTGGGGAGGCAGATATATACAGCAAGGATGCAGTGAATTTTAAAGAGCATGGTGATATGGTGGAGTATGGTACACTGGGAATAATCACAGTGAAGTCTAATCTGGTGGAGAAAGTTGGTAGCATGCAAGATCAAGATCAAAGTCTGAAGGAGAAGAAAGAAATGTTATTAAATAACATTGAGTCAGAGAATTTTAAAATAGATTCCCAAGGTTATTTGAGGAAAAATGATAAGCTTTGTGTACCAAACATTGCAGAATTGAAGGAAGAAATCATGAATGAGCATCACAAGACCAGGTACACCATACACCCTGGTGGTACTAAGATGTATCATGATTTAAAAAGAGGCTACTGGTGGCCAGGAATGAAGCAAGCAGTGGCAAGATATGTGGCAAAATGTTCCACATGTCAACAAATTAAAGCAGACCACCAAAAGCCCTCTGGCATGTTGCAACCTTTGGAGGTACCTCAGTGGAAGTGGGAAAGTATTTCCATGGATTTTGTGGATGGTTTGCCTAGAACTAAGAAAGGCAATGATAGTATATGGGTAATTGTTGATAGACTAACCAAATCAGCTCACTTTGTTCCTGTCAGGTCAGATAGAAATGCATCTAGGCTTGCACAATTGTTTATTAAAGAAGTGGTGAGGCTACATGGCATACCCAAGACTATTGTAAGTGATAGAGACACTTTGTTCACCTCAAGATTTTGGGAAAGTTTCCAAGAAGCAATGGGAACACAACTTTGTTTAAGCACTGCCTACCATCCTCAAAGTGATGGGCAAACAGAGATAGTGAATAAAATATTGGAAGATTTACTTAGAGCATGTGTGCTTGATTTTGGGGGAAATTGGGAGGATCATATCCACTTGGCAGAATTCACTTACAACAATAGCTATCAATCAACCATAGGAATGGCTCCCTTTGAAGCCTTGTATGGGAGACCTTGCATGTCTCCTGCCTGTTGGTTGGAAGCAGGAGAGGGTGTAATGTTGGGGCCAGATCATGTTAAAGAAACTTCCAACATGATTGAATTGGTTAGGCATAGGATGAAGGCAGCACAATCAAGACAAAAGTCTTATGCAGATAGAAAGAGAAAGCCAATGGAGTTTGAAGTAGGAGAGCATGTTTTTTTGAAAGTATCACCAATGAAGAAAGTGTTCAGGTTTGGAAAATCTGGTAAGCTATCACCAAGATTTGTAGGACCATATGAAATTATACATAGGATTGGTGCTATGGCCTACAGACTTAAGTTACCTGAGGAGTTGAGTGGTGTGCATCCTGTATTTCATGTTTCTCAATTGAGAAAATGGGTGCATGATGAAGGAGCAATTCTGGAGTCACCTACTCGAGTTCAAGTCCAGAAGAATTTGGTATATACAAATGAACCAGTAGGGATAGTTGCCAAGGAAGAGAAAAAGTTGAGGAACAAGGTGATCAAACTGGTGAAAATCCAATGGAGCTTGGACACTAATGATTGTACATGGGAGGTTGAAGATAAAATGAGGGCTAAATACCCCAATTTGTTTACTGATGAAGAGGTATGTTTAAGCAGCCTAAGATAATTTTTCTAAATATACTTATACATTGTTTGTTTTCATAAAATATGGGTATGGGGTTATGGAGTTAAAACAGGCTATGGATTAGTGCTTTTAATTGGAGAAATTAGGTGAAATTATGGGGACATAATTCCTTTAAGGGGGAGGGTATGTAATGACCCTAAAATAAAAATAAAATGATATATATTTATATTAGAAAATTCTGAGATATATATATATATAAGTATATATATATTGCATTAAAATAGAAAAGAATTTGGCAATAAATAAAATAAATGGGAGCTTCTGTTTGATAAAATGCAAGGAATTAAGGTAATTAGAAGAAAAATTGGAACTCAAAATAAATATAGCTTTATGTTCAAAGAATTATGTAAATATATATACACATTTAATATATATGGGGTGTTTGCTGTTTTATATGAAGATAAAATAAAATGAAGTTTAATATAAAGGTTTATATGTCTTATAATTGTGCCAGAAAATAATTAGCATAATATATGTGATTTTTAATTTAAAAGGGAGTTGACTGATTTGACATAAAGGCAGAAATATATATATATACACATATACAGAATCAAAAAAAATTTCCATACCATATTTGTTCCAAGCAAATAATTTGTGTAAATGATTTTACATTACAAAGTATGATAGTATGTCTAATTTAATGGAGGTAATAGATAGGTAGAAAAAAATATACAAAGTAGATTTTCAGATTTCCTTAAAACTTATAAAAAGAAATCATGAACTGAGGGTCACATGCTTATTGCATGAGTAGAAAAGAGTCATGAAAATAGTATTGAGTGTCTAAAAATGCATGATCCCCGAAATAGCTAATTAAAGTGTGCATTTCCAATTTATGATCACATAGAAATATGATGTGTACATAAACATCTAAGGGTATCAGGGGAATTACCCATTTTCTAAAACCCTAGAATGGATTTATAAATAACTGCACATAGCCAAAACCATCACTCTCTCGGGATCAAAAACAAAATAAAATAAACAAGGAGAAACACTAGCTTGAGGCTTTGGGGGATTTGCTGTTCTAAGAAATTAAGGCAGTGAAAGGAGAAACATTATGTGAGTATTTATCTTTTGTATGCAATGGCATTAAGTCCTATTGCAGGCAGCCTAAAAATACTATGAGTTATTTGAATCTCTGAAATGATTTGTTATGGGTGATATGGATGTTTGTTTGTGCATTTTTGTTTGGAGCATTGATCTGTAATTTGGCTTTCAGAGTTAACATGTTTTAAGTATTCTTGTTCTATCATCATTAAACATGGATCAAGATTAATAGGGGAACATGGGGTTGAGCCAGAAAATATGCAGGCAGTCATATTTCTCTGATATAAAAAAAAAACTAAATTGGTCACTTGGGGGTAGTCAATGATCTGCTTACTTCAGGTGGAAGCAAGTATGTGCATGGTGCAACTGCACCCTGAGGCCTTTGTGTGTTGGAATAATTTAAACAACCTGGGAGTTTCCATCACAATGCATACATAGTGTTCATTTGACAAGGAGTTAAAGACCATAAAATAAATGGGGGTAGGGGTTCAAAAATCTGGGTTATAAACTTTCAGATTTGGTGTTAGATTTAATCAAGATAAACATTGTTCATTGATTAATTGCTGGGTGGAAATTTGGAGTCTAAAACAGAGATTACTTATCCAAGATTTGATGAGGATGAATTAAAAATTGTACACATGCTTAATCTTAACTGACTGTTGTGCATTGTTTGATTTGTTGAATGTGGTTTTGTGTCTTTTTGAATGAACCAAAACATGCTAAGAATAAGACCTGTTAAACTAGGAAGGCACTGCAAGATTACTAAAATTATGTATATGCATACAAAATTGATAAATGCTCATACCAGTGTAAACTGACCCTTTTGGTTGTCCTTGCAATCATCTGGGTGTCTCAAAAAATTATTTGGGGTAGCTAAATGATTTGCTTGCAGGAAATTGAAGTTGGCTTGATGAGTAAAGAAGGCATTGGCTGCTAGTATAAATAAGAGAGACTTGTTTTAAATTTGCAGTTGCTTTGTAATAGAATTACTAGACAAATTCTATTTTCTGTAATTGAAGTACTTGTAGGAAACTTTCTAAGTATTTGGGGTTGAAAACTTGTACTTAAGTAAAATTCATTTTGAATGATATTTGATGGAGTTTGATTTTTATTGATTTTATGATCATCTGATTTGGAGAAAACAAGGGGATGGATATAACACATAAATATAAAATGTGAATGTAATGATCTCTGGTTTTATTGCCTGAGTTTATTCTATGATTTTCTTTAAATAAAATTACAATAGATTTGACAAGATTTGAATAAGAAATACTCAAGTGGAATAAAATGTATGCATGTCAGATAACTGATACTGAAATATATATATATATATATATATATATATATATATATATATATTTGAATCTCTGATTTCTATTGTTTATATTTTGTCTTATGGAAATTAAACAGCTAAGGGGATTTAATTTTTGAAATGAACTCTCAAAGATTTTAGCAGAACATTCAAGTAAAATGAATTTGTGCATGGCAAGTAAATGATACTGGCAGGAGCATAAATTCTGGAAATTTGTATGGATTTGAGCATTTAAAATTTCAAAAAAAAAAGATCTTTGAGAATAGTAGACCTGGAAGGGTAATGGACTTTGGATATTTGGTTGAACACCTATAAGAAAGTATTTCCCAGAAAACTTGAACTAGGCAGAAAAAGGCTTGGAAATTTAGGAGTAGGAATTTTGTAAAAGCTTGTCAAAATGAAGGGTATGGGTTTGCAAGTGGTAAAAGGGGGACTATGGCTGGTCTAGGTGGCCATGGGTCAAACCCTTGGAGCCTGGAATCTCTTCATTTCAATTGATGAAGTGTGAGTGCATCCGGGACAAAACCAAGAAAAACACCAAGCAACCCTCAGATAACACCAAGCAATTATAGTGATGTACCAAGCAACTAAAAATCTGTACCATGTCAAATATAGAAATGCAATCTAACTTCAATTGTTTAATTTGAGACAGTGATTAGGAAATCACTTTTAATGTTCCTAACTACAAGTAGGATCTTGAAATAATTTTATGCATAAGCCTAATAACTGTCACAAGAACAAATAAATGCTAATAGCCTTATTTAGGCAGATTAATATTTATATATAGTCAGATAACAAGTTTAGGTATTATAATTTGCTAAAAATACACCTCTGGCAGTAGAATAAGATTTAAATAGGAAATTAGTGGCTTATCAATAGCTTGTATGATATTTTGTTTTCAATTTGATTTAAATTGACTCTGATATATATAAAAATATATATACAAATATTAATAAAGGAGCAATTGTATATCATCAAATATATAATTGATTTAATCTTTGTACACTGATATGATTATATTAGTAATTACAGGGTCTTGGGAAAAATATTTGGAAACTATATAAAATTTAAATATAAAAGTATTTAGGGTTTAGTGGTGAGTCCCTCTTGAATAAAAAAAATCTAAGTGATTTTAAAGATGAGGGTCACCACACCCAGTTTGAACTACTAGGCCTTATGAAGCCTTTCTGCTCCAGTTCTTCCAACTGATGTTTCAACTCCACTAACTCTTTAGGACCCATCCTAGTAGGTTTCTTGATGATTGGACTTGCTCTAGGGATTAGCCTTATTTGAAATTCTACTTGCCTATTTTCTGGAACACCTATGACTTCACTAAAGACATCTGGGTATTCATTTATAATTTTTATGTCTTCCAGTTCTAATTCTTTCTCAGTCATGCTACATATTTGGTTAAAATAATCGATTTTGGCAATTTCACTCATGACTATAATATTTTTACCATTTTCTGTTTTCAGAGAAATAGTGAAATTTTCCAAATTCAAAATTGCTTTGAATTTGCTCAACCAATCTACCCCTAAAATAATTCCTATTCCAGGGTATTTCAATACAAACAAATCAGATTTAAACACATTTCCTCCTATGTTTAATTCTACCCCCAGACATTTTAATCCTAGCAAACAAGAACTACCCAGGGGACTTTGAATAAACATGGGGTTATCAACTAAATAGCATGTGAGAGTCAATTTATTCACTATGTCTTGGGATATTAGTGAATGTGTTGCTCCAGTGTCATATATAACTGAGATGGGGTGATCTTTAATTAGAAGTATACCTTCCAATTGTCCAGAACTTCCCACTGCAGTTGCTTTTGCTTTGCCCTTAAGTGCTCCTATCTTTGCTCCCTTTTTGAATTCTGGGCAGTTTCTTTTAATATGACCTTCCTTCCCACAGTTCTAGCAGCTGAATGGTGCCTTCTTGGCTGCTTGACACTTATTACTCATGTGTCCTTCTTTGCCACAATTATAACAAGTAATTTTTTTCTTAGCTTCCCCAGTGGTTGCTCCCTCCATTTTCTTATCCATACTCTTTTTGTCATAGGGATGTGCCCTATTTTTCCCCTTCTTTTGATGGTTAGCCCTCATGCTCCTAAAATTTTCCCTTGCATTGTCATGTTGTTCATAAGAAAGAGCAAGGTCTATGACTTGATCAAATGTTTTATCCTTGTATGGTAACATTGCTCTACTCAGACCTGCATTTAGTCCTTGGATAAATCTTGAATTCTTTGATTCTTCATCTCCTATGAGCATGGTTCCATACTTGGACAACTCTCAAATTTTCGAGTGTATTCAGTCACACTCATTGGTCCTTGCCTCAGCCTTATGAATTCCTTAAGCAATGTTGCCTTAGCTGTTGCTGGAACAAACCTTGCCTCAAGCATCTCCTTGAATTGATCCCATGTTATCTCATTTTCTGGCCTTCCTGTGATGATCACCTCCCACCAATCTAAGGCTGCTCCTTTGAGTCTCCTTGAAGCTATCTGCCTCTTCCTTTGGTCATTAATTTGCATATCTGCAAATATCCTTTCCAAAGTTCTCAACCATGTCTGCACTCCCATAACTCCCTCAGTGCCTTCAAAATCCTTGCCTCCTAAATTTGAAAATGTCTTCAATAGTTTGGCTAATTCCTCATGAGGATTTTCTTCCCTGTGCACTGCTCCTTCTCTAAATGCCCTCACCAAATCTTGCAAATTGACCATTGGTGTTGTGTTGGAGGGTCCTGCTCCATGACTTGGTGATCTTCCTACCATGATTCACTATTCAATTGCATAGCTAGTTAGTCATATTTCTAATTTAATTATTTTCTGCAATTTATTTCTACTGTGTATATTTATTTCTATCATTATTGTATATTTTTATTTTTATTTTAGAAAATTTTTTTTTCCACAAGAAAATTGGATAATATAGTTATGCTATGTTTTAACAACATAGCTCTGATACCAACTGAAGTGACCCACTTCTTTTTCCCAAATATTTTAGAGAATTTCCTATTAAGATTTTTTTTTGTGTATGTTCATATATATACATACTTCAATGGACCACTTCTCTTAATTTAATTTTTTCCAGGATTCCTTATTTTACCAATATAAAAATATTAGTATATAAAATTAACTTGATTCATATATATATATATATATGAAGATATATATATATATATATATATATATATATGGTTCTTTGTCTATCTGAGTAATTTAAATTGACAAAGAAATCCAATCACACCTAATCTCTTATATTCCAGAGATATGGTGTCACATAGCCTTTTCTATTCATTTTTTTAGCTCAAACTTGATTATAAAATCAAATACTCCATTTTTCCTATTTTCTTGTTTTAATCCTCAGATTATTTGATCCCTGAATTTTTCAAGCAGAAGATTCAGATTTTGGGATTTTGTAATTAGCCACTACAAGATTCTATGCTACATATTAGGGTGTCTAAGATAACTTACTTATTATAAGTTAGCCCGGGATTTATAATTCATGTTCTAACAATTTTTGTGTCAGGTAAGGGTATTCATGTTCTGATTTATATGTTGAACAAGGTTCCTATGAATGATCAGATGTTAAACTGGATTGAGGTTCAAGCAGAGGAACAATGTTTTTAGGCAGAGTATATATGCAAACACATGTACAAATTTAGGACTTAACATATGATTGAAGACAAGATAGTTGAAGCCATGTTGCAAACCAAATTAATACACAATTCTCAGGTGAACTTATCAAGTAAACAACTAAAGTATTCTAAACAACATGTGGAAGTGTCTAAAGAGTTGTGTGGTGATAGTTTTGCCTATTACAAACAGGACTGCAAGTCATTTATAATAGCCTCAGGTTGATCATGATCAAATGTACTCAGACTTGGGTCTTGTATTTAAGTAATAAAATGTGTGAAGCATGGTGCAGTGAGACCTACAAGTTTTACCAAAATGTACATATGGATCTACTTCACAGGGCAATACAATTTCTACTGTAATTTAGATAACTAGACTAAAGTTATAAATTTCATTTCAGGTTAACTATGTGCTTATATCCATTATAAGTCATATTCATGTATTTCTGGTTAGCCCAGTTTGGTTTAACTCATTCTTTACAAAATTCAATGATTGTGCCATATTCATTTCTTCCTATGATTATTTCTACTTTACCATTTTAAGGATTCATCAGACATTGCCAAAGAAAACATGCTCACATATCAAATTATATGGCATGATCTCCTATCTTTTACTTCACCAGAGACTATCCAGATTAGATACTTAAAGCAGCAACCCACACATGCATATATGTATAATCCTAAAATTCTTACATGTTCTCTTCTCAGAAAAACAAAGCAAATACATATCAATCCAGAAAATACTTAAACATAATAACATTTTTGGCCTGATCTAATTATTACAACACTTCAGCCAAACTTCTTAAACATTCTAATGCAAGTAAATCTTCAACTGTCCATGCATACAAGTTTCTTAAGCTTCCTTTCCTGCAGCAAAATCTAGAGCTGCCTCAATAAAAATGAGACACCCCAGATGTTACAAAGCAACAAATAGGGTCAGAATAAAAATTCTGGTATGAGTGAAATAAAAATATAATAACTTGTCATTTTTTTACATTGTTTTGCAGAATATTCATATGCTAAATGCTCTTTGGATTTATAATGTAACTGGGTATATATATATATATATCTAAACTCCTACTACACTCATGCACACAAGCAACCATTCAATCATTCAATACAGTATACATGTACACATATTCTTATGGAACTAACTCATTTTAATTCCATAGTTCAGCTTTAAATCTGGATTTATCAATTTAATTTGGGCTTTTCTCTTTGCCATTGAACACCATGTGTGCATTGCAAGGGACTCAATTCTGTTAACCCCTACACAAAGGCCTATAGGACTTAAACAAGTCATGCACATACCCATCATACTCCTTATGATGAATAGATCAAGGCTTCTCTCCTAGATTAGTTTTATAATCTAGTGACCAGTCTCATTTCTTATTTCAGAAAGATTTATTAACTCATGAAATAATTTTACATTCTTTCTTTCTTTCCTTTTTTTTCCAGTTGTCTCATTCAAAATTTGTTTTATCACTTGCATATCTCCTATATTCAAGAATGTCATGATCTCTTAAATAAATCCAGTAGAATTCTATAAAAATACTTATACTTAATTCTATTGTGAACATAGGGTAAGGTTTTTAGAGAAAAACCCATAAAACATTTTAGCTTTAGATCTGAACAAATCAGCACATAAATAGTTTATTGCATTGTTCATCTCCAATTTAAAACAATCTAGGCATAAGCATGAACCTCCTTTGTTCACACTGCCTAGCTTATATTCCAGCATTACCCTACTTCATAATAAAATGTATTTATCTTACCAAACATATTTACAAACTGATGGTTTAAGGTTCTGGATCCATATCAGAGATCATGGTATTTTTCTTATCAAACAACCAAACAAACAAATCAAAGCATCAACCAAAGATTTATTAAAACAACAACCATTCTCAGTATTAATCTATTCAGAGAAAAACAAATTGATCAAACACAAAAATAAATTGGCTGCCCTTAACTTGGGTCTTAATGCCTTAGCCTCATGAGATTGATTAATCACTCACCTTTCCCTTCTTTTCCCCGAGATTGCCTAAGCTTGCTAACAGTGTATGTTCTTCTCTCTTTTTTTTCAATGTGTTTCTGTTTTCCCTCAGAGAAAAACCTCTGCTTCTTCTCTTGATTTAAATCATTTTTACTAGGGTTTTACTGAAGGGAAAAACCCATTTTATCCTCACATCACTCAGAGAATTATGTGTGTGCTGTTATGGCTAAATGTGCCATTTTCCCTTGGTTTCTATTTCTGGTAAAAGCAGTTATCCACTGCTTTTCCTGTGTGCATGCAATTTGCATGATTCACTTGTATTTTATTTTCATGTGGCTTATTTTTTTTTCTTTTTAATACCTTTTATTATGCCCGAGTTATTTTCCATTCCTAGCTATTATCTCAGCCTATTTGTTTACTCTTGACTTATTCCAAAATTGTACTTATGTATAACTAATATAAAACTGGTTTTTAAGCATTTTAATTTACCAAAGAATATATCATTTTCTCCTTATCACTTAATTGTTGAAAACAATTTTCTCTTTACTGAATTATTTTATTTTCTTTATGTTAAACTGTAATATATATATATATATATATGTATATCCTTTTATCAATTAACCCCTGGTTAATATTTCAAACTATCTGTTTTCTCTTGATATGTAAATGTATTCATATTTTTAATTACCTTGGTGTTCTTTCCTTATTACTTTATGTTTATTCTTTCTGGGTATAAATATATAAATACAACATATGGTAATATATAATCCATATATACACTCAGTTATATATCCTCTTCCCTCTTAAATACCATTTTCTTCTTACTATTTATATTCAAGATATATATATATTTATATATATACATGTGAATATAAGACTTACTCAATTTAGCTATTATTACTTTTAACTCATTCTCAATATTTATCTTCAGACTATTTTTTTTTTTGAAAGTTTTCCTTTTTCTGATTTTTATCTAATTATTCTCATCTCAATAATTTGGGTCTTCACAGACTGCTTCGTAAGGCCTATAATACAGATACTCCATCGTCTTGCTCCGCGAGTGTTCCATAGCTACATCTTGTAATGACCCAAGATTTTAGGAATTTATCCTGAAAAATATAAATGAATTCAAAATAATTTTTGAATAAATTTTGAATGGGGATTGATATAGCTTGATAGTGTATCAGTATGTGTGTACATGTGTGCACAGGAAATGCACATGAACTAAAGCTAAAATCCCTGAACTCTAAGAATAAATACATATTGATATGTATGGGAATATAAATATATATAGATTAAATCCTTAAAAGCTGTATGCCTAAGTAAATATACATATATGGATGCTACTGAATATTTTTGAGTATACCTGTGCATGTGTGTGTCAATACAGAATGATGTGTAAATATATATATATGGGTGTACTAATTATTTCAGTAAGACTTATATATATGTGTTAATAAAATACTAGAGTTCAAAGTAGTAAAATAAAATATACAGACATATTTTAGTATATAGGCAGAAAGAAAGAAGAAAAAAAATGAGGATATAAAAAGGAGTAGTCCTCTTGTAAATAAATAAAGGAAGTACATACCATTTACATGAAAGCTAAGAATAGGAAAAATAAGACAAAACAGGGAAATGCTTGGTATAGGCAGAATTAGGAAGAGTATTTGATAAATAACAAATCAAGTCACATTTTTAGCATGATTGTAGACAAAGGAAAAAGTATTTTCTGAAAAGCAAATTTCTGAAATTAACCAAAAAGAATATAACCACTTTTCTCTTCACCTAAATTAAGCCGGGAAGGGTAGAATTTTGGGTTCAAATAAAATGCAGATAACATAATTTTTCTAGTGGGAAAAAATGGCTTTAGCCAATACCCAAAACCCTAAGGAGGACCCTGTATATATATATATATATATGTAGATGCAGCAGCCTCCTCTCCTTCTCAGAAAAGAACTTTGAAAAAAAAAAGAAACAACACCATAGAAATCATAAGGCAAGGGAAGGAAAAGAGCTTGAGGCTAAAGGCAGAAGTTCATCAATTAATTAAGGAAGCAAAGAAGAGAGCTAGGTGAGAAAACTCACTCAACAACTTAAGGCACTAAGTCCTAATGAAGGCAGCCAATTATAAATTAATTTTTCTTAAAAGTATATGTGATTGTTCTTTAGAAATCAAGGATGCTTTAATGCTTGCTGGTTGTTCTGATTGTTTTATTCTGTGAATATTCTTAATATGATCAGTATGCATGAATAGGTAATTAAAAAACCCAGATCTCTTTCTGATATGATATTAGATAGAAATATAATAAATACCCAGAAAATAAGATGTTGAATATAAGCAAGTAGTGTTGGTTTTGGCTCAACCCAGAAGAATTGATAAACATATGGGCTGCAATATACATATGTATATGTGCTGAGGCTTAATATAAAAAGGAATTAGGAGTGTAATAGGCTTGCCTATGTGCTGATACTCCTGATTCAAAGAAAATATACAATAACCACCTAGCAGATAGATTTTGTGATTTAGGGAGCTTGGTCAATCTGAGTTAACTAAAGCACAGATGTTTGCAACAAAATATTCCAAATAGAGCCATAAACCAATGTTAGTTGTCTATACCTCTTCTAAATTGCAAGAACATGTTTTAATAAATTGCCTGATTGCCTTTGTCTGTTTATATGAATGATGAGGAATGTTATGAGATGAATGCTTATTTTAGTGGAATGACTCACTGGCTGGGTCACCCTGAAAATTTAAAGGATAAAACACCTGAGAAACTTGATTAGGAAATGGGGTCAAGATTACTGCAGGAATGACTTGTGTTCTTGAGTAATGCAAGTTGACACATGGCTTGTTTAAGTCCTGAGATCTTTGTGTAATGGAGTGAATTAGTTCATTACAGTGTGTCCATTGATTCATAAATATTGCAGATGAGACCAGGATAGATAAATATAATAAGGGAAAAATATTTGATATGATGAGGAAACTAGAGTTTTTCCCAGAATTGAAATATGAGGATGGAATAAATGATTTAACTCATATCGGTTATTTTCCTGTTTGGTGTGAATGATTGTTTGACTATGACTGAATTGTATGCATGAATGTATGTGCCATATTTATATATGTAGTCTCTGGAAAGAAAGATTAAAGTGTGCACATGCACAATGACACAGAGCATGCACACAAGTATTACCTGTTTCCAAAGGGCAGAACTTTATGTATATGTACTTAACTTGATTTTAACCTAATTAACTATTTGCTTTTGTGAATTTTCTCATACCAGACATGTGTCTGACCCTAGTGTGCTAATGGCATCTGGGGTGTCTCATTTAAAATGAGGCAGTTTCAAATGCTTTTTCAGGGACAGCAGCCTCTAGATAGGAGTAGAAGCAAAGCATTGAGAAGAAGATTACAGCATGCTAGAATTAGATAGATAAGAGCTTAAAAGATGAAATTTGCATGTATGATATTTTTTTTAAAAAAATTTCCATTGTACTAAGTACAGAGTGATGTTGGATATTTGGTTAAGTATTTTGAGGATTTGATTTGGAATTGGTATTTAAAATATCTGAGTTTTATTATTTGGAATGTTGAAAAGTTTTAGCTATAATTTTGTAAGTTAGACCAACAATAGGGATTTTATAAGATGGTGAAGTTAGATCCATATTAGTAAATTATCTACATGTTCAGATATGATTTGCTCAGATACTGCCACATCAGTACCTTAGTAATTTTAACATAAAAATCTGAATTCCTTTTTACTAAAGCTTTGGGCAAAAATGCATTTTAAGGCCTTTTGAAATATGTCTGAGTAGAGAGTCTGTTTAATCCATATTTTATTTGCTAAGTATCCATGTGTGAGGAAACTCACCCCGGACTGCATTTCATTTAGTTTAGTACTTTGATATCAAGGAATCAAGCTTCTGGAATATGATAATTCACTTAAGAATGTCCCAGACATGAGCATGCACATGAGGTAGATCTTATAGGAAAGCAAACATAGAGAATGATAGATGCTTATATCATTTTCAGAGCATAGACACTACACCATTAATTTTTATAGATAATCATAACATAATTATCTGATTTTATGGATCATATTTTATAAAGGATCCAGCAAGATATCAAGGATTAAAATCATACTGTTACCTATATGAATAAGATTTTATTACATAAATAAAAATTAAGCTATGTGGGGATTGATTAAATTTAATCAATTAATGTAACCTCTTGTTTGCCATAACCTGATTAAGCAAGAGGGGCGCATGCATCTTCATATGTGTGTGCCTATCCTTGTGGTTGTACTGATATATCTATATTAGTAAAACTTTTGATCCTGGATAAAGTTTGTTTATTGGAAAAAAAAGAAAATGACCCTGGGAAATATATTTGTTTATGAATGATATATATATATATATATATCATCTCTAAAAAAAATCCTTACAAAATGAAGGTAAAAAGAGAGGGTCATTTCATTTGGTATCAGAGCTATGTTATTCAACATAGCAGAAGTAAAGATCAAGTTCTTAGATAGAAATAAAATTTAAAGGAACTAAATATATATCAATGTTTTCAGTGTGAATAAAAACCACTGAAATAATGAAATTACCAATCAAACTAACCAGCTATGTAAATTATTATTAGCAAACTATGGTAGGGAGACCACCAAATCAGGGAGCAGGATCTTCCCATGCACCACCAATGGTCAATCTGCAAGACTTGGTGAGAGCATTTAGGAATGGGGCAGGACAAAGGCAAGAAAATCCCTATGAAGAACTCTCAAAATTACTTAAGACATATACTCATTTAGGAGGCAAAAGCTTTGAAGGGACAGAGAGTATTATGGAAATTCAAACATGGTTGAGAACATTGGAAAGAATTTTCAATGACATGCAACTTGATGAACAATGAAAGAGGCAAGTGGCTTCAAGACAGCTAAAAGGAGTAGCTTTAAGCTGGTGGGAAGTAATCATTGCAGGAAGAAATGAGAATGAAATCACTTGGAATCAATTCAAAGAGATGTTGGAAGCAAGGTTTGTACCAGCATCAGCTAAGACTACCTTGCTAGAAGAATTTATTAGACTTAGACAAGGAACCCTGACTGTCACAGAATACACTCAAAAGTTTGAGGGGCTTTCCACATATGGAGCAATGCTTGTGGCAGATGAGGCATCCAAAAATGATAGGTACATAAAAGGTTTGAACCCAGGACTTAGCAGAGCCATGTTACCCTATGCAGACAGGACTTTTGACCATGTGATAGACTTAGCTTTGAGGTTGGAACAGCATGACAAGGAAAGGGAGAAGTTCAGAAATTTTAAGAACAATAACACCAAGAAAGGTAAGGGGAGGTATCACCCTTATGATAAGAAGAAGGAAGAGGCCAGTAACAAAGGCACTGGAGATGTCAAAGCTAAGGAAACCAAGAAGATTGTGTGCCATCAGTGTGGAAAAGAAGGACATATCAAACCAAGGTGTCCAGAATTGAAAGGAGGAGCTTTCAAGTGTTATCTATGTGGGAAAGAAGGGCACATGAAAAGAAATTGTCCTGAGAATAAGCAGCAAGGAAAATTAGCAAACTTGGAAGAAAAAGGCAAAACAGTGGAGATCAATGCTGAGAAGCACAGTCAAGTGGAAGGTACACTATTTATTTGTAATGTACCCATAGCAGTAGTATATGATACAGGAGCAACTCATTCTTTAATTTCCTATGAATTAGTTAAAATGCTGAAATTAAGTTGCATATTGGTTGAAACCCCTTTACATATATAAAGTCCACTGGGAAGTTCTAGTTTTTTAAACATGATCTGTGTGGATGTGGGATTAAGCATAGGAGGAGATACTTTTATTTCCAGTTTATATGTTTTAAATTACCCAAATATAGGTGTTATTTTGGGAGTAGACTGGTTAAGGCAATTCAAGGCCATAATTAACTTAGACTCATCCACCATATCATTGCAAAACCATGGAAGCCAGAGGATCACAATTTTGTGTGAAGTGTCCAAGGGAAGAAAATTGTGTCATTTAATTGATTTGGGTAAAGATTCCAGTAAACATATTATTGAGGAAATTTCCATAGTCAATGAATACTTGGATGTTTTTGAGGAGGTTAATGGTGTTCCAAACCATAGGCCAGTGGAATTCCAAATTCATTAAGTCCCAGGAGCAAGCCCAGTGATTAAAAAGCCAACAAGAATGGGGCCAAATGAACTAAAAGAATTAAAGAAACAATTAGAGGAATTAGAAAATAAGGGTTTTATAAGACCCAGTAATTCTTGCTGGGGAGCACCAGTGGTGTTTGTTAAGAAACAAGATGGAACTTTGAGACTCTGCATAGATTATAGGGAATTAAACAAAGTAACCATTAAAAATAAATACCCACTGCCAAGAATAGATGATCTTTTTGATCAATTAGCAGGAGCAAAAGTATTTTCTAGACTAGATTTAGCATCTGGTTTTCATCAAATGAAGGTGGAAGAATCAAGCATCAAGTACACTGCCTTTAACACTAGATATGGGTTGTATGAATTTTTGGTTATGCCATTTGGCTTGACCAATGCACCATCAAACTTTGTAGATTTAATGAATAGAACCTTTAGAGATTATTTAGACAAGTTTGTGCTTATTTTTATAGATGACATTTTAATTTATTCCAAAACAATGGAAGAGCATGAAAATCATCTGCACATGGTTTTGTCTAGACTAAGGGAAAAAGACTTAAGGCAAAATACTCAAAATGTGAATTTTGGAAAGAAGAAGTGCATTTTCTGGGCCATGTTATATCTGCCCAAGGAATTTCTGTGAACCCCAATAAAGTAGTGGCTATTCAAGCATGGAAGAGACCAAGCACTGTGAGTGAAGTGAGGTCATTTATGGGGATGGCAGGGTATTATAGGAGATTTATAAAAGATTTTTCAAAAATTTCTACACCACTCACTAACCTAACCAGGAAGAACCAAGCTTTTGTTTGGTCAGAAAAATGTGAAAAGTCTTTTGAACAGTTGAAGGAGGCATTGGTGAATGCTCCAATTTTAAAGGTACCTCATGGAAATGAAGAATTAGTTGTATACACTGATGCTAGTGGATTTGGCTTGGGTGCAGTGCTGATGCAACAAGGCCAAGTCATTGCATATGCATCCAGACAACTTAAACCCCATGAAGTAAGGTATGCCACACATGACCTTGAATTAGCAGCTGTGATCTATGCTTTGAAACTTTGGAGACATTATTTGTTAGGCACTAAGTTTGAACTTTACACTGACCACAAGTCTCTAAAATATCTGTTTTCACAAAAAGATTTGAACATGAGGCAACATAGATGGGTGGAGTTCTTAGCTGCCTATGACTTTGACATACTTTATACACCAGGCAAAGCAAACAAAGTTGCAGATGCTTTAAGTAGACATCATGCTAAATTGGCTATGATGATGATAGAAGAATTTAAAGACTTGTCTTTGCTAACTGAGTTAGAGATTGGGGAGAATGGTTGTGTGCACATTGATGAGCAGGTGCATGATGCACAAGAAAATAAAGGGAAGTTAAGCTTATTGGCACTTCAACCAGAATTAATTCCGAAGGTAGGAAAAATGCAAGAACAGGATACAAATTTATTGGAGAAGAAAATGCTCCTCTTAAAAGGGGAAGAAGTGATGAATCACCATATTGATAAAAATGGTTATATGAGATACCAAAATAGGATGTGTGTACCAGAGGACACAGAATTGAAGAAAGAGATATTGAATGAATATCACAGAAGTAAATACTCCATACACCCAGGCAACACAAAAATGTACCAAAATTTGAAAAGAGACTTCTGGTGGAAGGGGATGAAATCTGATGTAGCTAAATACATAATGTATGACTTGCCAACAAGTCAAGGCTGAAACCCAAAGGCCATCAGGGTTGATGCAGCCTCTTAGTGTACCACAGTGGAAGTGGGAAGACATATCTATGGACTTCATAGATGGACTGCCTAGATCTAAGAGAGGAAATACAAGTATATGGATGATAGTTGATAGGCTAACCAAAGTAGCACACTTCATCCCAGTCAAGTCAGAAAGGAAAGCACCAAAATTAGCTCAAATTTTTATGAAAGAAGTGGTAAAATTGCATGGCATTCCCAAAACCATTGTGAGTGATAGGGATACCATCTTCACTTCAAAATTCTGGAGAAGCTTTCAAGAAGCAATGGGAAGTGAACTATGTTTAAGTACTGCCTACCATCCTCAATCAGATGGGCAGACTGAGGTAGTAAACAAAGTTTTGGAGGACATGTTGAGAGCATGTATACTGGATTTTGGGGGCAACTGGGAAGATTATCTTCATCTAGTTGAATTTACATACAACAACAGCTACCAAAGCACCATAGGAATGGCTCCATTTGAAGCCTTATATGGTAAACCCTGTTTGTCACCTGTTTGTTGGGTAGAAGCAGGAGAAAGGTCTATTTTAGGACCTAAGTACATACAAGAAACTAAGGAGAAAATTGAGTTGATAAGAAGAAGAATGGCAGCAGCTCAAGATAGGCAAAAGAAATTTGCAGACATGAGAAGGATGCAGGTAGAATATGAAGTGGGAAATTTTGTTTTCATCAAAATCTCTCCTATGAAAAATGTGCTGAGGTTTGGGAAACAAGGCAAGTTAACCCCAAGATATATTGGACCATACAAAATTCTGGAAAGAATTGGTCCCTTGGCATATAAGTTGGAATTACCAGAAAACATGCAAGGTATACATGATGTTTTTCATGTATCACAATTGAGAAGATGGGTCCATGACAAGGCAGAAATTCTTGAGACCCCAACCCAAGTGCAGATAAATTCTAATTTGATTTATGAAAAGGATCCAGTGGGAATTTTGGCAAAAGATGTGAAGAAGTTGAGGAATAAATCTCTGAAACTTGTAAAGGTACAGTGGAGTCTTGATCCTAGTGATTGCACATGGGAATTAGAAGACAAAGTTAGGATGAATTATCCTAAGCTATTTTCAGATTAAAGGTAATTCTGATTTTTGATTGTTTTCTTTAATTTAGATGCATATATTTTTAGTTATTATAGAACTAAAAATCTATTTGGTTGAGAATGTACTTGTTCTTTGAATTAAGTTTAAAATTCATTTTAAGCTTAGGAAAAATTGTGGGACACAATTTCTAAAAGGAGGGGTGTAAGTAATGACCCAAGATTTTAGGAATTTATCCTGAAAAATATAAATGAATTCAAAATAATTTTTGAATAAATTTTGAAAGGGGATTGATATAGCTTGATAGTGTATCAGTATGTGTGTACATGTGTGCACATGAAATGCACATGAACTAAAGCTAAAATCCCTGAACTCTAAGAATAAATACATATTGATATGTATGGGAATATATATATATATATATATAGATTAAATCCTTAAAAGCTGTATGCATAAGTAAATATACATATATGGATGCTACTGAATATTTTTGAGTATACCTGTGCATGTGTGTGTCAATACAGAATGATGTGTAAATATATATATATATGGGTGTACTAATTATTTCAGTAAGACTTATATATGTGTGTTAATAAAATACTAGAGTTCAAAGTAGTAAAATAAAATATACAGACATATTTTAGTATATAGGCAGAAAGAAAGAAAAAAAATGAGGATATAAAAAGGAGTAGTCCTCTTGTAAATAAATAAAGGAAGTACATACCATTTACATGAAAGCTAAGAATAGGAAAAATAAGACAAAACAGGGAAATGCTTGGTATAGGCAGAATTAGGAAGAGTATTTGATAAATAACAAATCAAGTCACATTTTTAGCATGATTGTAGACAAAGGAAAAAGTATTTTCTGAAAAGCAAATTTCTGAAATTAACCAAAAAGAATATAACCACTTTTCTCTTCACCTAAATTAAGCCGGGAAGGGTAGAATTTTGGGTTCAAATAAAATGCAGATAACATAATTTTTCTGGTGGGCAAAAATGGCTTTAGCCAATACCCAAAACCCTAAGGAGGACCCTGTATATATATATATATATATATATATATGTAGATGCAGCAGCCTCCTCTCCTTCTCATAAAAGAACTTTGAAAAAAAAGAAACAACACCATAGAAATCATAAGGCAAGGGAAGGAAAAGAACTTGAGGCTAAAGGCAGAAGTTCATCAATTAATTAAGGAAGCAAAGAAGAGAGCTAGGTGAGAAAACTCACTCAACAACTTAAGGCACTAAGTCCTAATGAAGGCAGCCAGTTATAAATGATTTTTTCTTAAAAGTATATGTGATTGTTCTTTAGAAATCAAGGATGCTTTAATGCTTGCTGGTTGTTCTGATTGTTTTATTCTGTGAATATTCTTAATATGATCAGTATGCATGAATAGGTAATTTAAAAACCCAGATCTCTTTCTGATATGATATTAGATAGAAATATAATAAATACCTAGAAAATAAGATGTTGAATATAAGCAAGTAGTGTTGGTTTTGGCTCAACCCAGAAGAATTGATAAACATATGGGCTGCAATATACATATGTATATGTGTTGAGGCTTAATATAAAAAGGAATTAGGAGTGTAATAGGCTTGCCTATGTGCTGATACTCCTGATTCAAAGAAAATATACAATAACCACCTAGCAGATAGATTTTGTGATTTAGGGAGCTTGGTCAATCTGAGTTAACTAAAGCACAGATGTTTGCAACAAAATATTCCAAATAGAGCCATAAACCAATGTTAGTTGTCTATACCTCTTCTAAATTGCAAGAACATGTTTTAATAAATTGCTTGATTGCCTTTGTCTGTTTATATGAATGATGAGGAATGTTATGAGATGAATGCTTATTTTAGTGGAATGACTCACTGGCTGGGTTACCCTGAAAATTTAAAGGATAAAACACCTGAGAAACTTGATTAGGAAAATGGGGTCAAGATTACTGCAGGAATGACTTGTGTTCTTGAGTAATGCAAGTTGACACATGGCTTGTTTAAGTCCTGAGATCTTTGTGTAATGGAGTGAATTAGTTCATTACAGTGTGTCCATTGATTCATAAATATTGCAGATGAGACCAGGATAGATAAATATAATAAGGGAAAAATATTTGATATGATGAGGAAACTAGAGTTTTTCCTAGAATTGAAATATGAGGATGGAATAAATGATTTAACTCATATCGGTTATTTTCCTGTTTGGTGTGAATGATTGTTTGACTATGACTGAATTGTATGCTTGAATGTATGTGCCATATTTATATATGTAGTCTCTGGAAAGAAAGATTAAAGTGTGCACATGCACAATGACACAGAGCATGCACACAAGTATTACCTGTTTCCAAAGGGCAAAAATTTATGTATATGTACTTAACTTGATTTTAACCTAATTAACTATTTGCTTTTGTGAATTTTCTCATACCAGACATGTGTCTGACCCTAGTGTGCTAATGGCATCTGGGGTGTCTCATTTAAAATGAGGCAGTTTCAAATGCTTTTTCAGGGACAGCAGCCTCTAGATAGGAGTAGAAGCAAAGCATTGAGAAGCAGATTACAGCATGCTAGAATTAGATAGATAAGAGCTTAAAAGATGAAATTTGCATGTATGATATTTAAAAAAAAATTCCATTGTACTAAGTACAGAGTGATGTTGGATATTTGGTTAAGTATTTTGAGGATTTGATTTGGAATTGGTATTTAAAATATCTGAGTTTTATTATCTGGAATGTTGAAAAGTTTTAGCTATAATTTTGTAAGTTAGACCAACAATAGGGATTTTATAAGATGGTGAAGTTAGATCCATATTAGTAAATTATCTACATGTTCAGATATGATTTGCTCAGATACTGCCACATCAGTACCTTAGTAATTTTAACATAAAAATCTGAATTCCTTTTTACTAAAGCTTTGGGCAAAAATGCATTTTAAGGCCTTTTGAAATATGTATGAGTAGAGAGTCTGTTTAATCCATATTTTATTTGCTAAGTATCCATGTGTGAGGAAACTCACCCCGGACTGCATTTCATTTAGTTTAGTACTTTGATATCAAGGAATCAAGCTTCTGGAATATGATAATTCACTTAAGAATGTCCCAGACATGAGCATGCACATGAGGTAGATCTTATAGGAAAGCAAACATAGAGAATGATAGATGCTTATATCATTTTCAGAGCACAGACACTACACCATTAATTTTTATAGATAATCATAACATAATTATCTGATTTTATGGATCATATTTTATAAAGGATCCAGCAAGATATCAAGGATTAAAATCATACTGTTACCTATATGAATAAGATTTTATTACATAAATAAAAATTAAGCTATGTGGGGATTGATTAAATTTAATCAATTAATGTAACCTCTTGTTTGCCATAACCTGATTAAGCAAGAGGGGCGCATGCATCTTCATATGTGTGTGCCTATCCTTGTGGTTGTACTGATATATCTATATTAGTAAAACTTTTGATCCTAGATAAAGTTTGTTTATTGGAAAAAAAAAGAAAATGACCCTGGGAAATATATTTGTTTATGAATGATATATATATATATATCATCTCTAAAAAAAATCCTTACAAAATGAAGGTAAAAAGAGAGGGTCATTTCACATCTGTAAAGGACTGCTTCATAAGGCCTATAATACAGATGCTCCACTACTTACTATGAAAACGTAAATCACGTCTGCACTAGTCTATGCCAGTGCTCGGACATCCATAATGTACCACACTACCACCCAGTGTATACATTGAAGACTGCGTAATCGTTTTATCTACTATCTGAATCCCGCCAACAAGGTCTACCTTGTACGGAATTCAGTCGGGGATTTTCTATATCTGTAAAGGACTGCTTTGTTAGGCCTACAATACATATATTCTAGTTGGTCTGTCTCTTTTTCATCGTGGCTTTGGCCCTACGTAGTCACCCCTCAACTAACCGAAAGACTTCTAAAGAGTTATGTGGTCGTGCCCTACTGCAAACAATCTAACATCCAAATGGCGGTGCCCCTCATCCAATGTCTCGATAGTGAAAGAATCATTGGCATGTTGGTTTAACTCCAGTCTTTCCTGAAATCGCTCTTGGTCTTGATGCTGGCCGATATCCGCATGTGACTATCCTTAAACTTACTTGCAAGTACTGGACATACGAATACCCTACTCTGAACACCAAGCCCTTCTGACTGCCTACAAAGGTCTGCTTTGTTAGGCCTACAATGCAAATGCAGTCAAGGCATACTCTCTTGATGGAACACCTACAGACCTGCCTCCTGGGGTGCAGCTTCGTTAGGCCTACCCACAGGGCCATCCTAGAGTATCCTCACGTCCCGTTGAAGTCTTGTACTTCCTTGAAGCCCAAAAATACTAAGTTGGACGCGCTTCTCCATTTTTGAAATCCGCGATGAACTGCTTCGTTAGACGCTTCATCCTTTGGGCTGGTCCAAATGCATCTCAATTCTTTTATTAGACCCTAAGTCTAATCTTTTAATTTGCGTTAGTTTACTTTCTTATTCCGTTGGCTACTTATTTACCCTAATTAGCATATTCGTGCCCTCATCTCACCTCTATCTATTGTGAGATTTTCATTTATTTAAAAGGGAATGCTGTTGGTATGAGCCACATTCTTTATCTTGCTTATTTAACTTAATATAAATCTTAAGTTCATTAAAATAAGCCTGTTTTATCATTCCTGCTTTATTTGCTTATTGACTTAATATAAATTATTTAAATAAGCTTCTAGCATTATTATTGCTCATTAATTTATTCAAAGTCTCAAAATAAGTTTTTCCGTTCTTATTACTTAATTATAACCTATGTTATAATTCTACCTGTAATTGTCATTTTCTCTTCTTCTATAGTCCGTACATAATTCCAGCATTTCTTTTCTATTCTAATCTGCCTTCTTTTATTATGATATAGAATATTCTTTTATTCTCTTATATTATATAACTCACTTATCATAATAATTATCTTCTTAAATAGTCTGCGCAGTGAATGCACACCTAGGTTCATTATCGTTTACAGCTTCAAGTTCTTATCTAATAATTTACTTGATTCATGTCATACTTTGCTTTATTATCTTCTATTCTAGGAAGTAATTCTATTTTATTTGGTTGGTTATGAAAACTATATTTAAAAATCCATTTCCATATTTTTATATTAAATAATACTATAAATAATAATCCGTAACTGCTAGATATTTCTTTTACTATTTTAAAATAGTGTAAAATACAGTGATTTCTCTATTTTACACTAATTCTCTTTTTCTATCTTTTATTCTAGCAATTATGTTCATTGTTGTCTTTTAAATATTAAATTATAGAAATGATCATATTTTCTAAACCAACCAATTAGTCTATTACTTACTTCCAAATCAAGTTATTAGATTAATTTATTATTCCAGTTTTAGTGTAATTTATTGTAGAATTCCATTTTTCTAGCTTTATTCCAACTTTTCTTATTTTACATCTAATCTAGTATTTTCCCATTTGAATCCATAATCGCGAATTTTCTTTTTAACTATATTATTCGCGTACAAAGAGAATAAAAAGAAACTAGCATTTAGACTAAATTATAGCTTCAAATTAGATGTAAATAATTGTAAATTTCTTACAGTTCAGCATAACTAATTAACAGAATTAATTACTGAAATACTGAATAAAATTATTTAACGGGAATTTAACGATAATATATCATAAACATAAAAGATTTAATTAAATCCACTCACAATGCTAGCTTTCCAAATCTCCTTGTTTTTATTTCAGATCTGTCCCTAACATCTATATTCACCTCCCTTGTAATCCCTATTTGGAATTACAAATGATATATTTACAGATCTATAATATTTGAAAGAGAAAAGGAAGAGATTTGGATTAGAAATAGCAAATAAAACTCAGATCTAGGGTTTTACCTTTGACATAGCCTTCTGATTTGAACCAATTCCTAATTCCCTAATTAACTCTATTCTCTTTCTATTTAGATCTAAATTCGTGTGAATTAGATCTAAAATTTTATTGTTAAGAAAGTGTAGAAGAGATAGAAAAATGGCAGAGCTTCTGTAGGCAAGATAAAAATAATGAGAATAAAAATGAGGCTCTGCACCTATATTTATAGTGGTTCAAATCAGTGCTAACCATTAGATATAAAACCCTAAAACCTAAAGCGTACACTCAGTCTATGGACATTAAATTAATATGTTTTCTTCTGCATTTGTTTTTATTTCAAATTGATTCTCCAACAATCTTTTCATTAATCACTTTCTCCTTCTCTCTCGCAATCTATGGAAACATATATTTTTAAATGTGACGTTTCTTTTAAATAAGATTCCCCTGTTAATCACCCAATTAATATATTTCATATATACCTAGAATTAATTTACTATCCAATTAATCCCTGCCTACACTGTGATTTCTTACCAAATTAATATGCCAATCAACACCATATTAATTCGTCACATATATGCATATTAATTTATTTTATTCCCATAATTATTGCATGCATATATTCTATAATTGAATTTTGAATCACAATCTTAATTATATATGTTACCATAGGTCTCCATGTTTATTAATTGACAATTGATTACTTGCATAAATTACTCTTCCTCCATTTTATTCTCTTGCACTAACATATATGTTTCTAATCATATCAATTAGTTGCTACAATATATGTTCCCTTTCTTGTCAGTTTCTGTCAATTAATCACCTCTACTAATTAATTGAATATAATTTCCCTTTTAAACAGACACCATCAATTAATTTTCCCTATTAATTGATTTTATATAGTTTCTCTCTCTAATTTGTTACACAAATATATATGTATTCCAAATAATATTAATTAGTTGCCCCATTTACAAACATTTCTTTGTTTTAAAATTTCAAACGTATATAACTTAATCAAATTATTTGCATATATAATTGTAAATTAACGCGGGGTGTTACACAATCTCAAAATTACTCCTCCATGTGATATGTAATGATGCATCGATATGGAATAATCAAACTTTGTTGGACAATGTACGATTAATTATGAGTGGAGTTGAGTTAATTTCTTTCTATAAGGTAACGTACTTAACAGTAGTACACAAGGTTAATATTATTTCATCCGAATAATAGTTTATAAAATTTTACAAGATAAGGGTTTATAAGAAATTCCAACATATCCTAGGCCTAGGAATTGGCAGATCGTGTGAGTCGAAAGATTGCACGTAATAATTGTTCATGAGGGATCTTGTATGAATCTCTCCAAAAGGATTTTGAAAAGACTGTCATTGGATGACATATTTATGTTTCGAACATAATTTTTGTAAATTAAAACCAAATCAGTTTTATAAATAAAGAAATTCATAAAACGTTTATGAATACCTATTCGATTGCACTGAGAAACAATTGTTGTTTCAAGATATACCAACTTCATTGTGAAGAAATTTCTTTGAGGAATTATTGGTAGTAAAATGGAATTGGATATGATCCATGGATAGAACTGATTATATGAGATGAAATGAAATTAACTAACCTAAATGAACACATATCATTAGAATGTCTAATAAGTATTCTCGCACATCGAAGAGAAACTATGAGTTTCTTATTAAAGTTGAAAATATATAATCCTAGATTGTTTAATTAAACCATTGAGAGTGTTGACTCTATATGGTATGATGCGCAAATCCAAAAGAATTCCAATTATGCTATCAAAATATAGATTTTGGTGGTCATAACTGAAGGGATATGATCAATCGATCTCGATTGTGTCTTTATGAGTAAGACTAATGCAGTTGGAATTAAATGAGAAATTTTGATAAAAACAATATCGCAAATTTCAATTATTGAAATTAACGTAATAGATTCGACATTCAACATGTTCAAGTAAATTTGGATTTACTCATAAAATTATTTCTTGATAAGTCCTAGTGTTTTGGTACATATGTATTGAAATAGAAAATTCTAAATAATGATTTAGAATAAGCTGTTTACATATATTAACCAAAAATGTCTTGAAGTCAGTGGGAGTGATATTGAGTTTGTGAGTCTTTGGATATGATCCAAGAAAAGTATCATTTTATAAGCATCATGATTGAATAAGTATTTTGATAGAAATATCAAATAGCTTGATTTTAATCAAAATGTAGAGGAAGCGCGTGTTCATAAGAAAGAACGTTAAGAGGTACATTGATATTTCTAAACTATAAGTAAACAACAAGTTGTTGATTTTAATGATGTACTTGTGTTAAGATCCGCCTTAGTTGTTGTAATAATCAACATTGGATTAATAAAGGACGACTTCCATAGTAAGTATAAAAGATGTTGGGAATGTCCCAAATGGTATGCAAGGACACCTTATTAAAATGTTTAATACGGAACATGTAAGATTGTTTCCTTTGCATTGGCAATAGGAATTATCATACGTGTTATGTTGTCTACGATATCATGATTTGTTTATGTATTTGATACATGAAGAAAATATCAAATCCAAATTGATATCACTTAATGGTTGTTTAAAGTGTTCTCATGTATTTATGAAATACTAGATAATTATTTACAGAAACAAAAACATGTTACGAAGGAGTGCTCGGACTCGAACTTCATACGTGATATTGAGTATAATATGTCAATAATAAATTTAAGTTAAGAATCTTTAAGTTGGAAATGTTCCAAATGAATGACTGTGGCTGATTCAAAGAAAAGGCTAAGTACATCTTCTTGTATATTGCCGAAATAAAAATAATGTATACAAAAATATAAGTGCACAAATTTATAACTGAGCCGATTCCAAATGTTGAGAATCTCATAACATGTTATATGATAACAATGTCGTGATATGGTTCGTAATAGAACTTAGAGCACACTAGAGGTCGAGAGACTTACTTCGAATTGTTCCACAAGATAAAGCAGTTTATCACCATCGGAGAGAGTTGATTGACAAAGTAGATAATTAAATCATAATAGCATACCCGTTCACAAAGGGACTGACCTAATTGGTTTTTAGAAAACTGATTGGAGAAGTTGGGATAAGATTCCATAATTGACACCAAGTGCAAGTGGGAGATTGATAGAGTTAGGGGTATGCCCTAGGGGCAATTATGTAATTTGTTACACATATCTAACTCGTTGACCAATCTTCTTCGAAATAAAGGTGTTTTCTTTCTATTATATACTTGATATAATGTGGTTATATTAATTAATCAATTTAATTAAAAGTATATTTAATAGAAAATCCATAAATGGCATATTTTGTGATAGTAGTTACAAAGTGTTGTAACTGTGAGTAATTTATCACAATAAAACGAATATACCATTTTAAATGTTCCTAGTCAAGATGCATCGAGACTAGATATCGATGTATCCGTTGAGACTACAGTATGTAACACTCTTCAAATGTTGGGCAGTGTATTGCTCATGACTGTTGGGGGGCACCAAGGGGTTATGTATTGATAGTTATTGGATAACTATGGAATGACTCCTTAAATAGTTTTCTACTGGTTAATATAACTAAGGTCAAGCAGAGAATATTGATGTGACTAATTTACATAGTTCTCTCAATTTGAGAATACTTTTGATCTTCAATGTGGAAGCTCCGCTTTGATTATAGTCAAATCATGGCATGACGTTCCATCGAGTGACTATAGTTGGGTCAAGTGGAAGTATCGGAAGTGAAGCACTGTTCAAGAGAGGATTCGTCTCCTCAGTTATATAGGGTTAGTATCATGGTCAACTCAAGTCAACTCAAAGTCAAAGTCTCTGGCCAGAGCATTTTGGTTAATAATAATTGTTGTTATTAAACCAAGAACTTTGTGTTTAGACTATAAGATTGAATGTGGATGATATTGGAATTTTGACCATTACCAAATTCCATAAATCCAAAGTGATATAGTTTTGACGAAGAGAATTGGTTTAAATAATTGTCACTATTAGGTATCGCTTATAATAAGGAAAATTTGATTTTATCAAAAGATGTGTAAGCGATAAATTCAGCCAAAATGTCACACCATCTGCTAAGTGACGTGTAAATGTTAATATTCGAATAGTTCGATATTAATCACTGACTAAATTTACACCTATGAGTCGCACAACCTAATGATGAATTCTATGAAAAACCACATGATTTAGTTAATTTATAAAATGTTGTAAATTGATTAAATTAATTGATATTTGATAAATATTAATTATTATCTATTTGATGTTTGAAAGTTTTTTATGTAATTATTTTAATGCATTTATAAAAGTTATATTTGCATGCATTGATATACGATATTGATGTAATTTAAAGATAATTGCATGAAATGACATATGGAAATTTTATGTCATTTGATGACATGATTTATAGAAATTTTATGTCATTTGATGATATGATTTGTGGAAATTTTATGTCATTTGAAGACATACATGTAATGAAAGGATTAGAGAGAAAGAAACAATAAGGTGAATTAATTAGGGAAGTTTTAATTAAAGAATGAGAAAAGTTTCATTCTTTTAAATAAAACATATTCTCTAATTCATTCTGTACGAACAATTCATTCTCTTTCTCATTCATTCTTTCTATTTCTCTCCTCCTAACTTTTCATGGCAGAAAAAAAAGAATTTCCTAAATCTTTAATAAAATGATCAAATAAAATAAAACAAAAGTGGTTCATCCATCTCTTGCAAGGATAGGATGTGGATCTTGAAGATCCGAGGAGATATCATCGTTCAAGGTGTGATTTCTAGGCAACATCCTAAGGTGATTCAATCGAATCTAGAAGCATTCTTCATTCAAGGTGCAAATCAAAGTCAACATCAACAAGGTGTGTTTTAAGGATTGGGTAGCAAGGTATGTCATTTTCTATATATAGATAGTGATTTTGTAATGTTTGATGGAAATTTAATTTGACTTTCATAATTTGAAAGAAGTATTACTGTCTTGCTTAATTAGAAAAAAAATTGTTCATGAAGATTGAATTATTTTTTGAATGATATGATTGAGTTTTCATTTGGCAGATCAAAATTAAATTTGTTTATGTTTTAAAATAACATTTAAGTGTAGATCTATGTTTTTAAACATTCTAATCGAATTGTAATTCTTTAGATCTGAATGTTTACATGTTCGAATTGACTAGCTGCTTTTCTTTACTTTGTTAAATTGAAATTAAATCTATATATTTTACAATACAATGTTTTATTTTAGTATTATGTTTTAACATTTATTTAAATTCTATTTCATTAAATCTGGAAACTTACATTTTCATGTTGATTGATTGATTTATATTTAAAGTTAAAAATGAAATTTACATGGAATCAATACAATGTTTCAATTGTAGATTTGTGTTTTAATCTTTCATAACAAAGTGTAATGTTTGTTTTGAATTTTAATACATGTATGTATGCATGTTTGCATGTATTATTTGCACTTTTTATTGCATTAGATATTTACATATGAATAAAAGGAATTTTAACAACAAATCAAAGTTTTAAAATTGATTGTAGTAACTATCTAATTTATATTATTAGAAAGCTTTGATTGAATTCCATATATACATATTTCGACCTACTTGTATGTGTTCATATAAAATTTATTTTTCATTACACATGTATTCATAGTATGAATTCATTTCTCTTTTAATTAAGACAATAATGACCACATGCAATTCATGGTTTACCTTCTATATTATTACATTATGGTACCTATTGATTGTCATTAGTATGTTGCATTAATTAAGTTTACTAAATGGGAAACTGTATCAATCACTCTTGTCATCCCTTCCTTATTTCCATTTCAATTCCTATACAATAACCATTCAAATTGTTCTTGTTTATTTTATGTATACATATCAATTACCACTAACTATGCACACTCCCTATATGTTGCACTTGCACAATATTTACTGTGAATATATTTACAATTCATGTCATATTTAGATTAGTCGTTAATTTTATTTTATTAATCAATTATTTAATTTAATTAAGAAAAGGAAATGAAAAGTTTCCTTCTCTAACTAAATTTATGATCATTAATTGAATAATTTAAGTAGAAGGAAATGAAAAGTTTCGTTCTCCAAATAAATTTATGCCCCCCTCATTAATTGAATAACTAAGAGAAAGGAAATGATATATTTCCTTCTCTAGATAAATTTGAAAAGTAAATGTTACATACAAATTTATATATAAGAGTATTTGATATACTCTAACTTACATTCACAATGTGGAACTTTATTTATGAAGTTAAATAAAATATTGATTTTAGTTATAAGAAACTTAGAAAAGTTCTAAGTATATTTATACTTCATAGGCCCATTAAAGATCCAAAATGGTAAAAAAATTGAAATTCACCCATTTGTTCCGCTACGGGCTGGCCCAGTTCATTCATTGGCTTCAATGATAAATAGTTGTACTTCAAGACATAGAGTAGGTGACTATGAGTCGAACTGAAGGAACTGTTGGAGAAAGGACATGGGATAAATGATGATATTTAATGACTAATGATGGTTGTTTAGAATAGTTCCTAACTGCGATGACTTCAGAGGGGAGTTGTAAGGATAGTTCAGGATGAGCATTGTAATGGATGATGTGTGCAAAGGGGTCGTAATACTCGGGGTTTGATGGGTACTCGTGAAGCAAGGGTATATGATGGTGTGATCAGAGTCTGTTGACGTTAGGACCTAGATCTCATCTCATATGCTACTACAGTCCATTGACGTTAGGACCTAGTGATGAGGAGGTAGAGTTCGTTGACGTTAGAACATGCTTACCCTGGACTATTAGACGGGTAGCCTAGTTCCTAGCCTACTGAGTGGCATAGATTTGAGTACCGAGGAACCATGACGTTGAGTAGTCCTTAACATGACAGTCGGTCGTGTTATCACTTATCCAACGCACTAAGTGAGTGAAAGTGAGGATGGATGATGGACGCTATGTTTGCTTTGGTTGCTTATCTCCTTAGGGATGTTACACGATGTTGATGCCATCGACTAGACACCCATTAGTACTTTAACGTATAGTACACCATGATGATTATGATGTAGAGTAGAATATATTCTATGTTATGTGATAACTCTATGGATGCAGGGACATGTCAAATATGATTTTCTATACTATTTGTCCTAGTATATCGACTTCATAGTATTTGAAATTTTACCGCTCACACCAGACAGTTGTCTGGCTTGGGATTTTATGTTTTGCTTCCTATTATTTCGGGTATTCTTAAATGAGTAGATTAGGGATATTAGGTCTAGTGAGCACATAGAGCTAGATAGAGGACAAGCAGGAGGTCATGCTCTTGTATTACTACATTTAGTTATCATGATTTGATATTCCGCTGCATGGCACCATGGTGCTTGCTACTGCCTTCATTATCTAGAGATAGTTTATTTATGAGTTATTATTTGATGTATAATTCTCACTTATATTGTATACTATATGGATCTGAGTACTCTAATTTTATGTGATTCATCTAGTTATTACTGTCTTGCCTACTTTATATCCAAGATGTTTATTATTATATTTTATTTGATGTGTTATGGGATATACGACATGTTCTATGATGATTAATTTACTTTACTACAAACTTGACTATTGTCCTACATTTGGCCGGGCACCGTTCCAGTGCACTATACATGTATATTGAATGCCGGTGGTGTAGAACGGTCATCATATTCGATATCGGAGCTTAGGTTGCGTATTTTAACCTAATAGATACTGTGGTCCAGTAGAGATAGGTTAGGAGTCTCATCTAAGACTAGATCGAGTGTGTGTGTGTATACATGAGAGTCTGTACTTGTTATATATTTTAGTTTTCAAAACTATATAGTAGAGTGTATGCATGTCTATACACACACACACACACACACATATATATATAGTATAAAGTCGCACTACATACATGAGTACTACTTAAGCAAAATTCCTTTTAGAGAGACTGATAATCCTTATTATAGATTGAAGGATGAGTCATCAAATAAAGAATTATGCTTAGAAATCCGTCTCTAGAGTCGAAGAAGAAGCTGGCTCGAAGCTGTTAATCCTGACCTACAGATGATGTTCAATACCACTATATGGAACATTTGTAAAATGCTCAAGTAGCCGCTCAAAATATTGCTGTTTATGATGGTGGTCCATTGCAGGTGTAACACTCCTGATTTTTAGTTAACATTATTTGGGACATTTAATTGGATAGATTAAATAGAATAATGTGAATAATTAAGGAGAATGAGATGTGGGCAATTTAATTAGATCATGCCTTACTAAACTAGGTAATGTTGTTTTAAAATTTTGACCTAAAAGAGAATGAATGAGAGGGGTAACTTAGGAATATACTAAACTCTTACCTTAAACACTCTTCCCTCATTTTGTTCACATTTTCTATCATTCAAAAAACAACCAAAAGGAGATATCAAGGCCGACCATTAAATCATTCTAAAGGGAATGAAATTTAGGGATTCAAAGGGAAGCAAGCTTAGGAATCAAAGCTAGACCAAATATCAATTCCATACATCAAGTTTAAGGTGAATAATATCACTTATCATCTCTTTAATCCTTGTTTTGATTGGGTTAGGGGTAAAACCCAAATCTCATGTGCTTGATTGATCAAGTTATGATATAATAATCATTGTTCGGATAGAATAATGGTTAATGGAAATTTTTGTAATTAATTAGAAATAGTTTAATTCGGTTTTGGGGTTAAAATCCAAAGTTATTATCCTCCAAATGATTTGAAATTTATATATATAATGTAAAACAACCGTTTGGAGATAGGTTTTTAATTCCATAATTTCCCTAAATGGAATAAATTTTTTTAAAATTTTTTTGAGAAAAGGAAGCAATTTCTGGTTTTATTTAATTTAATTAATTAATTAATGGTTTTCCACCTGAAATTTTTTATATGATAAATAAAATGATGTGTTTGATTTTATGTGAATTTTTGGGATATTTTCCAGTAATTTTGAATTATGGAGAATTATTTATGCTAGAGTATGCATATAAAAGTTCATATAATTATGGTCAATAATTAATTATTTGAAATAATGTTTTGAATCTTGGAAATAGGGTGCGGCAGTTTTTTAGTAAAGAAATCGATAAAGTTTTTATTAACCAATAAGATTTTCACAAATTATTGAGGATTTGTGAAAAGAAACAGCTTTTTATGGTAATATTGCAGTTTTCAAGTTAATTACCATTCTGCCATGTCGACATCGGCCATATCGAGCCACATCTCACCACACTTTATCATCATCGACGTGGAATAAACTAATACGCATGATGTCAATTAGTTTGGCATGAAGCGAATTGGGCTAGAACCTCATTGCGGCTATAGTAATAAAGATAGAGAGATTGTCCTTGAAGTGGGCATGTCGATGCAAATGATGCCGCATTTTATACTAGAACTCACGTTGTCGCATATACTACTCAATATTTTTGCCTCACCAACCCAAATGGTCAGTGAGCCTACACCATGCTACTTTAAATTGTTACCGAGCCTATGCCGCTTCTAACTAGTCATCGACTTTACTCTATGCCACTTTTAAAATTGATATCAAGCCTTGTCAATGCCGATTTTAACTAGTCTTTGAGTTTTTAAATAGGTGGATAACCTATGAATCATGAGGATCGACGATTTCATTGTCATTGAGGCTCGTGATGCGGCATGTTTAGTCTTTGAGTTTTAATAGGAGGAAAAGCCTTATGTTTTTACATCAACATGAGATGGATGTCGACGTTAATGCACATCGAGCTTATAACGGTAGAGAGCCACTTGTTGCATGATTTTAACTTCGAACCTTAGAGACACTAAGGTATATCTAAATGAGTTTGATATGAAATCTTTTGGAGTTACTAATGTATGTCACCACGAAATTTAAATAACTATGGGGAAATAAATTAATTGAGGACACCAATAGAAATAAGTTATACATGTGAATATCATGGATTAATGTTGAAAATGTTGGTTGCATGGAGTATAGTTAAACATATGGGTAACATGCGATAAATAGAAACATGTTAATAGCATGGATTAATGTTGAACATGTGGGTAGCATGGAGTAAAGTTAAACATGTGGGTAACATGGGATAAATAGAAACATGTGGATAACATGAATTAAATGGCCAAGTGATGGGTTCATAGTCATCCAAGGAAAACTATGGGATATATGATGGACAGTCTATATCATGCCAGAGGTGGATAGTCTCTAATTGGTTAATTTAAGGGTTCATATTCATCCTAGGAAAACTATAAGATGTGAGATGGATAGTTCGCATCAGTTTAAATGATAAAATATGAGATGGATTGTCCATATTAGTTTAAGTAAAATAAAATGTGGGATGTGTAGTCCACATGATTATAAGATGGGTAGTCAATTCGAACTTAGATTGGTATTCTAATAAATGGAGGATGGATAATCCGGTACATATGACATGTTTATACACTATCATATTATTCTTTTATGACCATTGTGGATGCAGGAGTACAATATATGGTTAGGATATTTAATTGGGTACTAGTGAGGGTAAACGGTTCTGCGCACTAGCGTGGTCTCACTAGATGTCCATCGGTTTGTGATGAATAGATTATTATTTACACCAGACTTTTGGTCTAACCTGAATTTTTTGTTTTTCACCTTAAACTCTTGGATACTCATTTCAGTAGGTCAAGAGTAAAGGCTTTTTAGGTTCTCTTTAGGCGAATAAGCTCACGGAGACGTGCAGAAGGCAATCTAACTAGTATGAGCGATATATCTATTTTCCACTGTGTTTTGATTCTGCTTTTGTGTTGTAATAGCAAGTTTTATTAAATGCCAGATATTAGACTCTGCTAATCCAAGGGGGCATCTTCATATGTTGCTCTTGGGATATGTTGTAATAATTATATTTTCTCCTAACGCGGTTTGTGAATTGGGATTCTGTAATGAAATTGAAGTCTTATTGTGAAATGAGATAAGAAAACTTATTTTAAAAATTGCATTGAATTTCCATATTCATGTGTTTCTGGTATTATCAAAATGATTAACTGGCCGCATTTTTTCATCGGAAATTAATAACTATGGATGACTTCAGCATTCGTAGCTCTTAGTTTCGGGCCTCAAAATAGGGTATGCTACCGTTTACTATCAGAGCATAGGTTTATGTAAAATTAAAAGGAATTTAAACGTAAAAGATTTTGAAAACATAATCCAATGAATCAGAGAATAAGATTGGGGTTGGGATAACACTATAATAACGTACTTACATTTTACTATATATGAGTATGTATTCCCCTCTCTCTTATACAGTTCTTTTGTATCTTTCTAAGGCTCGTAAGCATATTTACGAGAAAGAAAGGTATGGAAGCAGGAAACAGAAGAGTGAATCTGGGTGGATGAAGCACCATAACTAATGGGAATGCTCGACCCAATACCAGAAGAAACCAGGGTCGATAGGCAAATACTAATCAAAACCCGAATTCCAACGTAGGTGCCGGAACCCCACCAGTAGATATGGGGACGATGTATTAGTTCTTCATTAACTTGATGTAATCTGGAGCAGCTGCAGGAGTAGTTGAAGGAAATGCTTTGAATGTGGGAGGAGCAAATCCCGTGGCGCTAGTTGGCAATAATTATACCAAGCTGAGCAGGGATTATACTAGTCTTGGAGGAAAGCCTTTTTCTGGGGATTGAAGATGCCGTAGAAGTGGAAAATTGTTTTTTGCATTATGAGAGAATTTTTGCTGATCTTGGTTTAGACGATGAGCAGAAGAGAAGATTGGCTTCGAGAAAATTGCAAGGTGCAGCATTGTTCTAGTGGAATGGAGTTACCATGGGTGTGCCAGAGGAAGAATTAACTTGGGCAGATTTCTGAAGGGGAATCGAGGAGTGATTTTTGTCCGAGGTAGCTAAGTCCACATTGCTGGGGAAATTTATAGATTTGGAGCAGGGGGAGATGTCAGTGTTGGAGTATTCTACAAAGTTTGATGAGCTATTCAGGTATGGATATGCTACTATGGACACAGTCATTAAGAGAAATGAGAAGTTTATCTACGGGTCAAGGCCAGAAATTGCTAGGGCAACCATGTCGCATCTTCAAGATCCATCAAATATAGTAGTGGAGATGGCAATTAGAAATGAAGAAATGCTTTCTACTTTTGGAAGGAGAAGTCAGAGGAGACTGAGGGTTCCCATAATAAGAAGGGGGAATTCTTTAAGAAGAAGGGTGCTCAGAAAGGAGGAGCGGCCAATAAAGGGAAGGCAGACATTGTCTATTATAAGTGCGATAAGAAGGGGCACTATGCTAATAATGTCACTCGGGTGATGGAAAGGTGGTTGTGGGGAAGCATAATGTAAAGTGATTTAACTACAACCAAGTGGGGCATTACAAGAACAAGTGTCCAGAAGTAGCCAAGGCTGAGAAGGGTAAAGTCTATGCTTTGGAACCATGACCAACTACAGTTGAGAAGGGAAAGTCTATGATGGAAGATATGCTTTTGATCTATGGTATACCAGTTAGGGTACTATTTGATACTGGTGCATCATATTCATTTATATCTCAGTGTTTGGTAGATAAGTTATGCTTAAAACCTTCTTACCTAGTTACTTCGTTAAGGGTTGCAAATCCAATAGGAGGGTATGCAAATCTGGGAATGAGATGTGAATGGTTAGAACTTGATTTGTTAGGTCGTAAGTTTACATGCAATTTGTATGTCTTTGATTTCATAGGCTTCGGGATCATATTAGGTATGGATTGATTAGATTGATATGATGCTAGGATATTTTTTCAGGACAGGAAAATATCATTGAGACATCCTAGTAGTAGTGACCGACTAGTATACTCAGTCGAAAATTTGAGTCCAGGAGTTTATGCTTTGTTGGGTGCTATGGAAGTAGAAGAACATTTTGTGAGAAATGCGGATTAAGGATCTTAAGGCTAAAATTAACACTATAGGGGGGGTGAATAGTGTTTTAAGAAATTTGTTAATCTTTTTGAGTTTATCTTACTTTATTAACAATGTATACACTAATCAGACACAGAATCAAACACAGATGCAAATATAAAGTAAAAGCAGTAAAGGAAAGAACACACCGGATTTTATACTGGTTCGGAGTTACCCTACATCCAGTCCCGCACAACTAAGTACGGATTTCCTTTCAAAAGCAATTCAACAATTACAACCCTCGATTTCAAGCCTACGAGGTATACCCTCCAGAATACCAATCCTCTGGGTAGGGATACTTGATTTACCGGGCAACAAGTTCACCCAATTGATTTCCAGGGCTACAATCACACCTTTTCTCGCTTGATTGATTTACAAGGCTACAATCACACCTTTTCTCGCTAATATATTACAAAGAAACCTATAACTCTGAATAGCACTGAGAACCTTGTAGAGATAGTGATGGAGAATCAAACTAGAAGTAATCGAGTATGATTCGATGTTGATTTCGGCAGAGTAATGGTATGATTTTGTAATAAGAAATGTGGAAGATGAAGAGGAGTGAAAACCAGAAAAAAAGTGATTAAAAATTTGTTGAAACTGACCCCTATTTATAGAAAACCAACAGCCATGACCATTCATGAAGAGTTATGGCGAATAGACACTTCTTTTTGAAATTTGAATTTGAACTTCAACTGTCACTATGTCGACATACTACCTAGGGGCATGTCGACATCCCTTAGCCAAAAATGATAATTTGAATTTCTATAAAAACAATATTTATCTTATATAAAAACTATTTAAAACTTTATAAATATACTTGAATATAGTTGAAATTCATAAGTAAATATTAAGAACAATATATACATAATTTAAATATAATTTTATATTTAAATCTAAGTATAAATATTAAAAGTTAAATATATTATTTGAAAAGACATTTAAAATCAGGAGTATTTTGACTTTGAAATTAAAGATGTTTTGAGGCTAAAATTATTTAAAATCAGGATAGAGAGTTTTGAATCTTTTAAAAGGAAAGTTTTGAAATCATTTTGAAAACAAGATAATTTTGTAAAATAATTTGAATTAAAATTAGTGGATACAAAACAATGTCCCACTAGATTTTCGTAGGTTCCATCCTACTTAGGGTTCCATCCCTTTAACGGGCTCGAAGTGGATTCCATTCCACGAATAAATTGGATATTAAGATGCCAGTGCTTTTCTACGAGTTTTAACAAATATTTCTAATAAAACAGACTTAACCTTGAACTCTTGATAATCTTGATACTCATGAGTCTTCTATCTCTGTATCTTGAATCTCTATACTGTACAGTCTTCATTCTTGGTACCTGCATGGTTAGATCCTGCAAATACATATATATCTAAACTTGTAATGTTAGTATTTATTGTTAGAACCTCAATTGTTGGATTTTAATGACAACAACTATACAATTATGCCAAAGAATCTCTAAGCTAATTTGCAGGTGCATGAGCATCAAAAAGAGACAAACAAATACTATATGGAGATACAAGAAGAGATATACATGATAGAGACAAGACGAAGGTGACAAACAAAGTATTATTAGTCATGGAATGTCGTGTCTAGAGTTTACAAATGTTAAAATCTTCTCCAAATGGTATACACACATATACATTCATATTTTAAGTGAAAAATCAAGTTTTCAAAAATTGCACGAAGCGGGACTCGAACCCAAGTCACTAGTTCAGAAGGCAAATGCTCTAACCATTTGAGCTATGGTAATTTTTTGTTACAGGCTAAATTCAGACGTCTGAATAACTTCATTCAGACGTCTGAATGCTGAAACCTGAATATTGTTTCACAATATTCAGACGTCTGAATCAGGTCAAAAATGACCTATTTTCTTTCTGATTTGCACGTGAACGATTTCAGAAGTCTGAATTCTATTGTTCAGACGTCTGAATATCTCCAACTGCTATTTTCTTGAAAAGTCACTTCTCTTCACCGAAGAGAAACTCTTTCAAAATCAATGGTTGCACCTGTTCTTTTTAGTATAACTTTTCGTCTATAGTTGCAACTCTTTATACACTATAAATAGATTACAGAATTCAACAAACAATACACCGAATCTAATTTTAATATTCTTGAATTCTTATCTATTCTCTATTTTCAAACTGCACTCAAACTGCTTACATTCTCTGATCGTTGATCACTCTATCTTCCACTATTCTCAAAGCACATCACACTATATATCATAAAGGAGAAGATTATAGGAAGGTTGTACTATCAAGAGACAAATCCGCGTTATCAAGAACACACTGTGTCAAATACTCTCTGTATAAGTTGAAGTCCTGTTCTGCTGCTCAGGCGTGTGAAGTCCTCTTCGGTTGTTGAGGCAAAATCCTGTTATGTTGCTCAGGTCCCTGTTCGGCTGCGCAGGGGTTGTATAGACCTGTTCCTCCGGGTTAAGTGAGGGTTGTCGTTTTAGTGAAATTACATAAGGAGTCTGGGACTGGACGTAGAACGGGAAGTTCGAACCAGTATAAAAATTCCTGGTGTGCTCGTTTATTATTTACTATTATCTGCTAATTATTCTATTATTCCGCACTGTTTTTATACTATTCCATATTAGTCGATCCTATAGTCACTTTCAAACTCGATGACTAGTTAAAAGCGGCATAGGCCCGATGACAAGTTAAAGCGGCATGGTGTAGGCTCGATGACCATCTGGGTTGGCGAGGCAAAAATATCAAGTAGCATATGCGGCAACATGTTTTCTAGTATAAAACGCGGCACCATGTGTGTCGACATGCCCACCTCGATGACCATCTCTCTATCTTTGTTACTATAACCTGGATGAGGTTCCAACCCAATTCGCTTCATGTCAAACTCATTGACATCATGCATATTGGTTTGTTCCACATCGATGACGATGAAGTGTGGTGAGATGTGGCTCGACATAGCCGATGTCGGCATGGCAGAATGGTAATTAACTTGAAAACTGCAATATTACTTAAAAAGTTGTTTCTTTTCACCAAATCTCTATAATTTGTCAAAATCTCATCGGCTAGTAAAAAAATTATCAATTTCTTTACTAAAAAACTACCGCACCCTATTTTCAATATCCAAAACATTATTTCAAATAATTAATTACTGACCATAATTAATTAAACTTTTACATGCATACTCTAGCATAAATAATTCTCCATAATTCAAAATTATATGGGAAAAATCCCAAAAATTCACATAAAATCAGGCACATCATTTTATTTAACGTATAAAAATTTTAGGTGGAAAATCGTTATTTAATTGTTTAAATTAAATAAAACCCGAAATTGCTTCCTTTTCTCATAAAAAAAAATCGTAAAATATTTATTCTATCTAGGGAAATTATGGAATTAAAAATTCATCTCCAAAATGTTTTTTACATCACATATCTAAATTTCAAATCATTTGGAGGATAAAATTTTTGGATTATAACCCCGAAACCGAATTAAACTATTTCTAATTAATTTCAAAATTCCCATTAATCATTATTTTATCCAAAGAATGATTATTCGATCATAACCTGATCAATATAACACATGAGATTCGGGTATTACCCATAATCGAATCAATGCAAGGATTAAAGAGATGATAAATGATATTATTCACCTTAAAACTTGATGTATGGAGTTGAGATTTGGTCTAGCTTTGATTTCCTAAGCTTGCTTCCCTTTGAATCCTTAAATTTCGTCCTCCTTTGAATGATTTAATGGTCGGCCTTGGTATCTCTTTTTGATTGTTTTATGAATGATAGAAAATGAGAATAGAATGAGGGAAGAGGGTTTAAGGTAAGGTTTTAGTGTATTCCTTAATTATCCCTCTCATTCATTCTCCTTTAGGTCAAAATTTTAAAATAACTTTACTTAGCTTCTTAAGGCACAACCTAATTAAATTGCCCATATCTCATTCTCCTTAATTATTCACATTATTCTATTTAATCTATCCGATTAAATGTCCTGAATAATATTAACAAAAAATTAGGGGTGTCACAGGCTCCCCCTTAAAGAATTTTGTCCTTGAAATTCAGTAAGGACCATAAAACAAGCATAACAAATAGCAACCAAAGCTAGTATATCCTACAAGCCATAAAATCTATATACAACAAATATAGAACATACCCTTACAACGGCTCAAGATAAGTATCCCTAATCATGTCCTCTGTCCCTCAAGTACAGTCTTTCTCATTGTTGCTCACTGAACTTTTACCAATTTGATTGTCTTGTTCCTTAACTTCTTCTCATCTCTTGCTACAACCCAAACTGGTTGCCTAACAAAAGTCAGGTCTGGTCCTATTACTAAATCTTTCAATGCAGTCGGAGTGATAGTAGTCTCTGGATCATGCACATATTTCCGAAGATGAGAAACATTATGGACACCTACCAAACTGCTCGGTAACTCTACTTGATATGCGAGCTTTCTGATCCTCTCTATAACTAGGAACGGTCCAACATATCTCGGTGCGAGTGTCCTTAACTTTTCAAAACATACCACACCCTTCATCAGTGACACTTTAATGAAAACCTTATCTCCAACTGAGAACACTAGATCCTTACGCTTTCTGTCCGCGTAACTTTATGTCTAGACTAAGCTTTTCTCATTCTACCTTGGATTAGCTCAATTTTCTCTGTTGCTTCCCTCACTGGATCTGGACTTAGGTCAACCTATCTTCGATTTTCAACCAACATGCCGGTGACTCACATGGCCTTCCATACAAAGATTTGAAAGGCATCATTCTTATACTAGTCTGATAACTATTATCATAGGAAAACTCAATCAAGTGTAGGTGGTCTTCCCATGATTCACCAGAATCTAGTACACAAGCTCTCAATAAACCCTTGAGTACCTTATTGATTCTCTCTGTCTGCCTATTTGTTTAAGAGTGATAACTGGTACTCATCTTAGGCTTGGTACCTAACACTTCTTGTAGACTCTTCCAGAACTCACTAGTAAACAATGTATCTTTACCACTGACTATACTATAAGGAATCCCATTCAGTCTAACTATGTTCTTCATAGATAACTTAGCCAAAACAGGTGCCGTCTTGGTTGACTTAATGGGAATGAAATTGTTGCTCTTGATCAATCTGTCAACTAAACCCATATGCTCTTATTTTCTTGATTCGACCTTGGCAACCTGTCAATAAAGTCCATGGATATCAAATCCTATTTCCAAATTGGTATACCTAAAGGCTGAAGCAACCCACACGGCTTCTGATGTTCGGCTTTTACGTGCTGGCAATTCAAACATTGCTTTATCCAAAAACCAACATCCCTCTTCATACCTTTCCAGAAGAAACTTCTCTTTATATCCTGATACATCTTGGTTCCTTCAGGATGAATCCTAAACTTCGATCGATGACATTCCCTAAGAACTTCTTTCCTTAGAGTCTCAACGTTCGAAACACACAATCGTCCCTTCTTTCTCAAACAGCCCTTCTAGTCAAGACTAAAATCTTTTAGATTGTCACTCTTAGTTCCAATCTCTAGCCTTCTAATCTTCTTAGCCAATAATGGATCATCTCTCTGTTTAGAAGCAATCCTTTCGATCAAAACTGGTCGAACTTCCAAACGGGATAACATGGCGGTACTTTGACTAGAACTAGTAGTCGATCTTAACTGTACACTACACATAGTCAATGCCTCAAGATCCTTCCATTCTGCTAACATAGCTAACACTACATTCTGATGTTTTTTACTAAGAGCATCAGCTACCTTATTTCCTTTTCCCGATGTATACTCTATACTGAAATCATAAGCCGCTAAACTCCAACCACCTCTCCTGTCCCATATTCAACTCCTTCCGAGATAAGAAATACCTCAAAGACTTATGATCCATGTACAACTTAAATATTTCTCCTAAAATATAATGTCTCTACACTTTCAATGCGAAGATCACCGCTGCCAATTCTAAATCATGTGTCAGATATCTTACTTCATGCGGTCTAAGCTGTCGAGAAGTGTAGGAAATTGCCTTACCATTCTTCATCAACACAGCTCCTAATCCAGCTTCACATGCATCGGTATACACTACTAACCCTTGATTACCGTCTGGCACAACTAACACTGACGCATTGGTTAACAAATGCTTTAACTTAAGGAATACTTCCTCACATTTGTTAGACCAAATAAACTTCACGTTCTTTCTAGTTAGCTTAGTCAGGGGTACTGCTATCCGTGAAAATCCCTGATAAATCTCCAGAAATTTCCAGCCAATTTAGGAAAACTTCTTATCTCGATCACTGTCTCAGGTCTCTTCCAACTACTAACTACTTCAATCTTAGCTGGATCAACTGATAACCCTTCTCCAAAGACTATATGACCAAGAAACTTAACTTCTTTTTATGACGATCGAGATTTTCGGACCGGTCAAAATCATCGAAAACACGTCCGTTCTAAAGTACGAATGGAAACTACCAACTTAATACACAATATTATATGATAAATATTCAACATTACTAATTATATAGGATACAACTTTCAATTATACAAGTTATCAGAGCAATCATTTATTCCACAGGTGTGCTTAAATACAAAGAAGACTCAATATACAATAAATCTACTGCTACACGACACAGATGAGAAAGACAGCAATATCATATTCCTGCAAACTCGATAAACATGTCAAATGTGGAATAAAATAGTAAGCAGGAAAGATACAATAACACAAGAAAAATAGAAACCAATAAAAAGATGAACAAGAAAGGATTATATTATTATTGGGGCTGCATCACTACCACTTGTGACTGCCTACGTACCATTATCTAATTGGGTACCCAATTAGATACAGGATCAAGCCAACGTAGTTCCCCTATTCACAAATAGGACTCAAGGAGCCTACGAAGCAACAAACAAATATGCAATTCCTAAAACACCCACTTAGGCTTAATCTTCACATTTAAAAAATTTCAAAATCTAATTAACTTTATTATTTTCAAAATATAATAATTTTCGAAAATAATTTCTTTGGACCAAACTCCTGATTTTTATTTCAAAACCTTTGAACTAATATATACATCTTTTGTATAAAATTATACTTTACTTCAGGATTTTAAAACAAATCACTTTTGAAAACGGCATCAAATACACTATATAGAAGCATGTAAAAATATATGCAACCGGATAGGGAAGTTTCTAGACATAATAAGACAACTTGATCCCAGCCTTCCTAAAAAAAAAATATATATATCCCTCTATTCGTCGAGTGGACTATACCGAGGCTACAGAACATCTGCACCACCCTTGCCCACCTTTTTAGTTATGGGTTACCCGAATCATCGTTAATATAATAAATCATTTTACATCCCAAAGCGATAAATCATTTTCACTAATATTCATAATTACTTTCAATCATAGTATTTTCAATTCCAAAAACCTTTTGAACTCATTTTAAACATTGATTTTTTAGTCCTCGAAATTCTCTTCGTTTATAATACATTTTTATAAACCATTTTATGGAAATAACTTTTATATGTAATCCCTTCTAAAATATTTATTCTTAAAATATTTCTATTACTTTCTAAAAGACATCATTTCAATCCAGAGTATAAAATATCTTTTATTTCCAAAATTTTAAAAAACATCTTTTATTATGATATCTTCTTAACCAATATTTTCGCTAAACACCTTTTAGTCAAATCATGAAATAAATAAAAGGTGCTAGCCTGCAAATGTTTTCTTCCCAACCCATGTGAAATATAAAAGGGTAATAGCTCATAAACCGGTCGAGCGTAAATCACATAATCAATCAACAACAATAACAAATAGTGAACACATCTATTTATTCAATAATAATTAATCAACATATTAATTAATTTCAAAATAATCGATTTACTTTGCAAGCACAGAACAAGAATTTATTTTACTCAGTAAGCGTCCAAAATAATCTATTCAATTTGTAATAGCAGAATGAGGATTTGTTTTGCTAATTAAATGTCACTAATAAAGTATAGTTATTTAATCACATAAACTGCAGTTAAATTCAACCACTAACAATTTATCAATATTTTATACTTCGTTAAAACTATAACCATGTTATAATATTATGTTTAGATGTCATTAAGAACCCAGCTTAAAAATCCGCGGGTCAAACGAATTTAAGACGAGTGAGTTATGGATTTTTAAAGTGAAACCTTTTTATTAGTAAATATAAAATAACTAAATTATTATATAACCTCACCCAACCCAAGCCAAAATGGGACAAACCCACTAGGAATATTATCATCTCCCCCAAATCACCATCCTCTCTATTTACAGTAAACGTGTGCATCGTATCATGGATACAGAGCAAATGCTCACGGAATAAAACGCCGTCTTCACCAACGCATTTCTCTTCGCACGCTCGACCTTCCCGACTCATTGCCATCACGTTCGCACCCTTCCTCCACTGTCTGTCCACTCACCTCCTCCACTGCCAAAAAATGATGCACCCTCCACCATGGCGCCTCACTCCACCATACATGGCCCACTAGCTTGCCTTGCATTTTTTAACCTAACGCCACACTCCGATTTGCCTATCGGTTCCCCTAGCTCCGACCAAGTCCAACCCTATTTTCTGATCATCGTCGTCAACCATTATCTAATCTTGCCGAAACTTCACAAAAAATACTACACTTCCCTACGAAGCCAATGCAACTCACGGTGTCATCTAATTCGAAGCGAATCAAGAGAATTTAATTTTTTAGTTTATAGCAAAACTTTCCTTTCTACTGTCTTCGAGCAACCATGGTCACTCCAACTATCGAAACTCAAGGCAAATATTTTTATAAAATATTATGGACCTAAATGAAAAACTTTGTAGTTGATACTTTGGCTAATTTTTTACAGTTTTGGAGAGGTTGATTTTTGAAGTTTGAGGAGGAAGTTTGTTTAACAGAAAAATGAAAAGATGCATGCTCTGTATATTCATCTCTCTATGCGTGAATCTCTTCCCTATGTCTTTGTGTATGTTAACATATATATAGGCAAAAATAATTAAGGGTTAAGGAAAACTAAAGTCAAGTTAGAATAGAGTGATTTAAGGAAGGACAAAGAAAAGAAAATAGTGATGGAGGAGCATAGAAGTGAGAGAAGTGAAGGGGTAAGGTGATTATCTTACAGTGGAGATGAAGGTGAGAAGCATGGGCAAGGAAAAATTGTTGTGTGATCACTATGTATGTATGGATTTAAATTTGTTTTTAAAAAAAGTGAGATTTTGCGGTGCTTCGCTACAAAAATTTCCGTCCACGTACGAGCCGCGAACGATAGAAATAAAAATACGATTACGCACAAAAATGTAAAACGATCATAAAACAACAATAAAGTAGAAAAATTAACTTAGTTCATAAAGTATCAAAAGTACCGACGTTTGACATAAATGTCAAATGAAAATTTAATTATTTTTCAAAATAAAATTTATGGAAAAATCCTATAAATTAAATTAAATTAAAAATACGTCTTCAAAAATCAAATCTTAATTTGAAACATAGATTTATTATAATTTAATTCTAATCCAAGTACTTAAATGAATTAAATATTCAAATTTGAAGACTCAAAATTTTGGGTCGTTACATTCTTCCCCCTTAAAAGAATTTCATCCCCTAAATTTCAAGAACAAAAAATATAACGAAAACCAAACAATTAACACAAGCTAAGAACACCAAAAATATTATCACCCATAACCCCAGTCAAAGGTACGGTGCCTTATCATATCCATTTTATTTATTAAATTAACGTAGTTTCATTTAAAATTCCTACGTTGATTTATTAATCGTAGATGAATTTTACTTAGACAGCTAATTTAAGCTGTGATACCGGCTGTGACAACCGGGATTTTCGGACAAGTCAAAATTATTGAAAACCCGTTCGTCTAAACTACGAATGGAAACTACCAACTTAATACATAATATTATTTGATAAATATTAAACATTACTAAATGTATAGGATACAACTTTCAGTTATACAAGTTATTAGAGCAATCATTTATTCTATAGGTGTGCTTAAATACAAAGAAGACTCAATATACAATAAATCTACCACTGCATAACTCTTATGAGAAAGACAACAATATCCTATTCCTGTAAACTCAATAAACATGTCAAATGCGGAATTAAATTGTAAGCAGGAAAGATACAACAACGCAAGACAAATAACAACCAATAAACAGATAAACAAGAAAGGCTATATTATTGTTGAGCTGCATCACTACCACTTGTGACTGCCTATGTACCCCTATCCAATTGGGTACCCAGTTAGATACATGATTAAGCCAACGTAGTTCTCCTATTCACAAATAGGATTCAAGGAGCCTACGATGCAACAAATAATTATGCAATTCTCAAACCACCCAGTTAGGCTTAATCTTCACATTTAGATTTCTTGAAATCTAATTAACTTTATTATTTTCAAATTATAATCATTTTCAAAAATAATTTCATTGGACCAAACTCCCGATTATTATTTCAAAACCTTTGAAATAATATATACTACTTTTGTATCAAATTATAATTTACTTCGGGCTTCTAAAACAAATCACTTTTGAAAACGACGTCAAATACTCTATATAAAAGCATATAAAAATATATGCAACTTGATAAGAGGATTTCTAGCCATAACAAGGCAACCGGGTACTAACCTTTTGAAAAAATAGATATCTATATCCATTTGTTCGTCGAGCAGATTATACCAAGGCTACAGAACATCTACACCTCTCTTGCCCACTTTTTTAGTTATAGGTTACCCAAATCATCGGTAACATAACAAATCATTTTACATCCCAAATGATAAATCATTTTCACTAGTATTCATAATTACTTTAAATCATAGTATTTTCACTTCCCAAAATATTTTGAAGTCATTTTCAAACATCAGGTTCTTAGTCCTTGAAATTCTCTTCGTCTATAAAACATTTTTATAAACCATTTTATGGAAATCACTTTATATATAATCCCTTCAAAATTATTTATTCTTAAAATATTTCTATGACTTTCCAAAAGAAATCATTTCAATTCAAAAGATAAAATATCTTTTATTTCCAAAATTATAATAAACATTTTTTATTGTAAAATTTGCTTAACCAATATTTTCGCTAAACACCTTTCAATCAAATCATGAAATAAATCACAAGGTGTTAGCCTACAAATATTTTCTACCCAACCCATGTCAAATATAAAAGGGTAATAGCTCATAAACTGGTCGAGGGTAATTCACATAATCAATCAACAAAAACACTAAATAGTTAACACATCTATTTATTCAATAATAATTAATCAAAATATTAATTATTTTCAAAATAATCAACTTACTTTGCAAGCATAGAATGGGGATTTATTTTACTCAGTAATGTCCCAAATAATCTATTCAATTTATAATAGCAGAATGAGGATTTGTTCCGCTAATTAAATGTCACCAATGAAGTATAGTTATTTAATTACATAAACTATAATTAAATTCAATCACTAATTATTTATCAATATTGTATACTTTGTTAAAACTAACAACATATTATACTATTGTGTCCTAGAAGTTATTACAAACCCAGAGGCAAAAATTCATGGGTCAAGCAGATTTAAAACGAACGAGTTATGGGTTTTTAAAGTTAAACCTTTTATTAGTATAAATATAAAATAACTAAATTATTATATAACCTGACCCAACCTAAGCCCAAACGACCCAACCCCATAAGGAATAGTATCATATTTCCCAAATCATCCTCATATCCATTGATAGTAAATGTGTACATGCTAATTGTATCACAGATACAGAGCGAACGACCACGGAATGAAACACCATCTTCACCAACAGATTTCTCTTCACGCACTCGACCTCCTGGCCCATTGCCATCACGTCTACACCCTTCCTCCATCATCCGTCCACTCACCTCCTCCACTGCTAAAAAATGTCGCATCCTCCACCATGGCATTGCACTCCACCATACACGGCCCACTAGCTCGCCTTGCATTGCTGAAGCTAACGCCTAACTCTGATTTGCCTATCGCTTCGCCTAGCTCCGACCAAGTCCAACGCTAATTTCCGATCATCATCGTCAACCTTCATCAAATCTTGCCGACACTTCACCAAAAATACTACGCATCCCTACAAAGCCATTACAACTGACGGCGTCGTCTAATTCGAAGCGAATCAAGAGAATTTTTTTTAATTTACAGCAAAACTTTCCCTTCTACCGTCTTTGAGCAACCACGGCCACTTCGACTATCAAACCTCAAGGCAACTATTTTTTATAAAATATTAGGAAGCTGAAATGAACGACTTTGTAGTTGATTACTTTGGATAATTTTTCACGGTTTTGGAGAGGTAGATTTTTGAAGTTTGAGGAGGAAGTTTGTTTAATAAGAAAATGAAAAGATGTATGCTCTGTGTATTCATTTCCTTGTGCGTGTATCTCCTCCCCATGTCTGTGTATATGCTAACATATATATAGGCAAAAATACTTAAGGGCTAAGGTAAACTAAATTCAAGTTAGAACATGAGTGATTTAAGGAAGGACAAAGAAAAGAAAGCAGTAATGGAGGAGCAGAGAAGTTAAAGAAGTGAAGGGGTACGGTGAATGTGGTATGGTGGAGATGAAGGTGAGAAGCATGGGCAATGAAAGCTGTTGTGCTTTGCGTTGTGTATGTATGGATTTAAATTTGTTTTTAAAAAAGGTTAGATTTTACAGTACCCTGCTATACAAAATTCCGTTGTCGTACGAGTTGCGAACGACATAAATAAAAATACGATTGCGCATAATAATATGAGACGATCATAAAACAACAACAAAATAGACAAGTTAACTTATTATGTAAAATTTCAAAAGTACCGATGTTTAACGTAAAATACGTCAAATGAAATTTAATTATTTTCCATATTAAAAATTATGAAAAAATCCTATAAATTAAATTAAAAATATGTCTTCAGAAGTCAGGTCTTAATTTGAAACATGGATTTTGTTATAATTTAATTCAAATCTGAATACTTAATTGAATTAAATATTCAAATTTAAAGACTTAAAAATACGGGTCATTACATTCTTACCCTTAAAAGAATTCCGTCCCATAAATTCCAAGGACAGAAAAATAAAACAAAAACCAAACAATTAACACAAGCTAAGCACATCAAAAATAATACCATCCATAACCCCAGTCAAAGGTACGATGTCTTATCATATCCATTTTAATTATCAAATTAAGGTAGTTTCATTTAAAATTCCTAGACTTAGGCACCTAACCTAAGCTCTGGTACCAGCTATGACGACCGGGATTTTCGGACCAGTCAAAAATGTTGGAAACCCGTCCGTTCTAAACTACGAATGGAAACTACCCACTTAATATGCAATATTATTCGATAAATATTCAACATTACTAAATGTATAGGATAAAACTTTCAATTATACAAGTTATTAGAGTAATCGTTTATTCTACAGGCGTGCTTAAATACAAAGAAGACTCAATATACAATAAATCTACTGCTGCACAACTCTGATGAGAAAGACAACAATATCTTATTCCTGCAAACTCAATAAATATGTCAAATGTAGAATAAAATAGTAGCAAGAAAGATAAAACAACACATGACAAATAGCAACCAATAAATAGATAATAGGAAAGGGTTATATTACCATTGGAGCTGCATCACTTCCACTTGTGACTGCCTACGTACCCCCATCTAATTTGGTACCCAATTAGATACAAGATCAAACCAACGTAGTTCTCCTATTCACAAATAAGTCTCAAGGAGCCTACGATGCAACAAATAAATATGCAATTCCCAACCACCCACTTAGGCTTAATCTTCACGTTTAGATTTTCTGAAATGTAATTAACATTATTATTTTCAAAATATAATCATTTTTGAAAATAATTTCTTTGGACCAAGCCCCCTATTTTTATTTCAAAAACTGTGAAATAATATATACATCTTTGTATCAAATTATACTTTACTTTGGGATTTTAAAACAAATTACTTTTGAAAGCGGCATCAAATATTCTATATAAACCGGATCGGGAGGTTTCTATCCATAACAAGGCAACTGGGTCCCAGCCTTTTAGAAAGAAACGTAGATATGTATATCCCTCTGTTCGTCAAGTGGACTATACCGATGCTACAGAACATCTCCACCTCCCTTGCCCACCTTTTTAGTTATAGGTTATCCAAATCATCGATAACGTAACAAATCATTTTACATCCCAAAGTGATAAATCATTTTCACTGATATTCATAAGTACTTTCAATCATAGTATTTTCATTTCCCAAAACCCTTTGAAATCAAGTTCAAAAATCGGGTTTTTAGTTCTCGAAATTCTCTTCATTTATAAAACATTTTTATAAACCATTTTATGGAAATCACTTTTATATATAATCCCTTCAAAAATATTTATTCTTAAAATATTTCTATTACTTTCCAAAAGAAATCATTTCAATTCAAAATATAAAATATCTTTTATTTCCAAAATTATAATAAACATATTCTATTATAATATCTACTTAATCAATGTTTTTTCTAAACACCTTTTAGTCAAATCATGAAATAAATTAAAAGGTGTTAGCCTGCAAATGTTTTCTACCCGACCCATGTCAAATATAAAAGGGTAATAGCTTATAAACCGATCGAGCGTAATTCACATAATTAATCAACAACAACAATAAATAATGAACATATCTATTTATTCAATAATAATTAATCAATATATTAATTATTTTCAAAATAATCAATTTACTTTGCAAGCACAAAATGGGGATTTATTTTACTCAGTAAATGTCCAAAATCTATTCAATTTATAATAGCAGAATGAGGATTTGTTATGCTAATTAAATGTCACTTATGAAGTATAGTTAATCACTTACACAAACTGTAATTAAAGTCAATCACTAAAATTTTATCAATATTTTATACTTCATTACAACTATTAATATATTATACTATTGTATTCTAGATATTATTACGAACCCAACTCAAAAATCCTAGGGTCAAACAGATTTAAAATGAGTGAGTTATGGATTTTTAAAGTTAAATTTTTTATTAGTAAATATACAATAACTAAATTATTATATAACATTACCCAACCCAAGCCCAAACGGCCCAAACGGCCCAAACCGACTAGGAATAGTACAATCTTCCTCAAATCATCCTCCCCTCAATTTATAGTAAATGCGTACATAGGGAGCAAATGACCACGGAATGGAACGCCGTCTTCACCAATGCATTTCTCTTCGCACGATTGACCTCCCCGACCCATTGCCATCATGTCCGCACCCTTCCTCCATCGTTCGTCCACTCACCTCCTCCACTACCAAAAATTACGCACCCTCCATTTCGGCGCCGCACTCCACCATACACGGCCCACTAGTTAGCCTTGCATTGATGAAGCTAACGCCACACTTTGATTTGCCTATCGCTTCCCCTAGCTCCGACCAATTCCAAACTTAGTTTTCGATCATCATCGTCAACCATCATCAAATCTTGCCGAAACTTCACCAAAAATACTACACCTCCTTACGAAGCCAATGCAACTGACGGTGTCGTCTAATTCGAAGCGAATCTAGAGAATTTATTTATTTTTAGTTTACAGCAAAACTTCCCCTTCTTTTGTCTTTGAGCAACCACAACCACTCCAACTATCGAAACTCAAGGCAGCTACTTTTATAAAATATTAGGGACCAAAATGAACAACTTTGTAGTTGATTACTTTGGCTATTTTTTCACGGTTTTGGAGAGGTTGATTTTTGAAGTTTGAGGAAGAAGTTTGTTAACAGGAAAATGAAAAGATGTATGCTTTGTATATTCATCTCTCTGTGTGTGTATCTCTTTTCTATATCTTTTTTTTTGAAAATGGGTTAATGTATTAAATTGTGTTAGGCTTTGCGGCCCAGAGTAGCAAATACAGTCTCGATATAGATATTACAAAAGACAGCCATAGGACATACAGACAGCATACAAACACAACCTATCTCAAACTAAAAAACTTCCATCTTTAGGGTTCAGCAGCCATGGCGGCTCCCAATTCCCTAATTGAACTCGTTCGTTCAACACCTTCATCTTCAACGTCTCCATTAGTTGTACTTCTCGTGCCATTGCAGTGGTAAGCATTTTCTTTGGTATCCTCTCAACTATTAAGCTAATATCTCTGTTGATCTGTTTCGTGAGAGCTAATACATTTTGTTGTCTGTTGTTGAAAGCCCGACTATTCCTCTCTTTCTAGATGTACCACAGGGAGGTTGTGAGGCCAATTTTACCAGTCTCCTGCATCAACTTCGTGAGGTTGCTCCCTCCGTTCAGGTATTCAACTTCTTCTACTAAGTTCCAAACATTGTTAGTCTGTAGACACCTCAATTTTTGTATGCTCCATATTCTTTTGCTGTATTCACATTCAAAGAATAGGTGCTCATGAGTTTCCTCTGCAGTATGGCAAAAATAGCAGGTAGTGTCATCCAAAACTCCCCATTTGTGTAGTCTATCTTTAGTTGGTAATTTTTTGAGCATAGCTTTGTATAGGGTATGCGCCATTTTAGGACTATTAGATTTGCTCCAGACTACTTTAAACCAATCAGCCAAAGGGTATTTGATTCTTGATTCCTCCCATACTTCTCGAAACCTGAACTGACTGTTAGAATACCTCTTCCATAACTAGGTGTCCTCCATTTTTCCTGACTGAATGTTTATGTATTGAATCTCTTCTTTGTAGTTTAGGCTTAGCAAGTTATTGTCACAGTGCCATTCCCCATTTTCAATAATATCAGCTACCTTACAATTTGGAGTTCCATATGCTGAAAAGGCTTCCCAACCTAACCTGTCAATAAAACTTTTGAATTCAACTAGGGATCTCTCCATAAGTCAGTGTTACTGCCATCAGCAATCTCTCTCTCTAAATAAGATTGTAGTTCATCCCTGGTTTTAAGTATATTCTTCCAAGGGACAGAAGCATTATTGTCAATTTTTATAGTCCAAAAATTATCTTTAAGATACCTTGACCTCATCCATGTAGCCCATAGATTATTTGATGTCAGGACATTCCAAGCTAATTTCAGGCCATACACTTTTTTAAGATCAAAGAGATTTTTCAGCCCAACACCTCCTTCCTCCTTTTTCCTGCATAGGTCTGAGTACTTAACTTTATGCATCCCTCCTTTCCATATAAAATATGCACAGACTGAATTAATTTTTGCAATAGAGCAGTCTGGAATTTGAAAGGATTATAACCAAAATCTGACTTTAGATGTGATAACTGTATGAACCAATTCGACTCTACCTGCAAATGATAGAAGTTTTGATCTCCACCCTTGTAGTTTATCTCTAATGTCATCAACTAGTTTACCACACTCAGCATCTGTGATAGTGTTATTTGAAAGTGGAACCCCCAAGTATTTGACTGTAAGGTGACCCTTTGAGAATCCCAGTCTCTCTAGCATAACTTGCTTGTTTAAGCAGTATTTATTAAAATAGCACTTAGTTTTTGATTCATTCAGTTTAAGCCCAGCTAATTTCTCTAGTTCTGTAAAGATTGCCTTGACCCTGTCAATAGCTTTCAAATTGCCTTTTATCACCACCAGCAAGTCATCTGCATATATTAAGTGTGTAATTTTTGGAAGGTTATTGTATATTGGATGAATGTGTTCATGAAAACATGCCAGTTCCATTTGCAGAGTGAACCATTCCATAGCTACAGCAAATAAATATGAGGAGAGAGGATCACCTTGTCTAATCCCATGATTACTGTGAATATAACCTTTAGGTATTCCATTTATCATGATAGAATAAGTAGGGGTGTCTAGGCAATATTTAATCAATTTAAGTAGCTTCATTGGGAACCCCATAGAGTCAAGCATATGAGTAATAAATCCTCTGTTCAACTTGTCATAGGCTTTTTGTAAATCCACTTTAATGCACAATTTATCTGCCCCTTGTTTATTAAAGTTTCTGACTAATTCATGAGCCATCAATGAATTTTCTGAAATAAGCCTACCTTTAATAAATGCACTTTGACATTGTGAGATTAAATCAGGGAGAACTTTATTTAGTCTCATGCAAATAATTTTACTGAGGATTTTGTATATAACATTACAACAGGCTATTGGTCTGTATTCTTCAATTCTATCTGGTTTCTTTGTTTTTGGTATGAGAGAGATGAAAGTGTGATTAATTTCTTGAATGAATTCACCAGTTTCTAGTGCTTCATTGTAAGCCTTTAGCATATGATCTTTCAGGTATATCCAGTTCATTTTGAAGAAGGCTGCCCCCATTCCATCAGGACCTGGGGAGGAGTCACTGTGGATAGAGGAGACAGCATTCCTCAATTCCCCTTCCAAAATTTGAGCTGTCAACATGCTAGCACCAGTAGTGGAGATTTTCTTCCTACATTTGATGTGAGGTAACTGATTATGATTGTCTCCGTTGTATAGGCTTGTAAAATATGCAATGGCCTGGTCTTCAATGTCCTTGATCTGTCTAGATGCATTACCCTGCTCATTTAGATAATTATGTAGGTTATTATGATGTTGCCTTAAGGACATTTTTGTATAGAAAAATTTATTGCATTCGTCTCCTTGTTGTAACCATTTCTCCTTGGCTTTTTGCTTCAACTCCACTGCCTGTTTGTGTAGTTCTTCTTTAAGCTGTTTTTAAAGTGCGTAAAATTCTGCATTGAGGCCTTCATGTAGAGGGTCATCATCCAATCTATGGTGTATATTTCCTAAATGTTGTTGGATTTCTGTGATTTTATCAGTGGTCTTTGGTCTACACTTGTTCCAGTCTTTAAGTTTGTTTTTCATGATTTTGATGAGCATTACAAGTCGGTACATGTGATTGCCTGGAGGGACTCTTACTGTGTTAAAGTTCACTACTTCATCATATCCTTCTATCAAAGGCCAATGATTTGCATATCGGAAAGGCTTTCCTTTATGCATTTCTTCATCTTCATTGAATTGTATCAAGAGGGGACAATGATCGCTTGTAGAACAAGGTAGAACAGTTACTCTAAAATTTGGGATTTTGTTGAATAGCTCAGAATTTCCGAGTGCTCTGTCTAATCTTGATGTAATTTTTTGGACTCACCACTTTTCCCTGTAAATTTTAGGCCATAATGGTGTGCTCAAACAAGGCCACTGGATAATACACAATTGTTGAATTCTGCAACATGTGCTACCTTCAGTGTAAGGCCCCCTTTTTTCTCATTAGTCTTTAAGACAGCATTAAAATCTCCTGTGACTACCCAAGGGATATCAATTTTTTTTGAGTTATCAGTTATTTGTTTCCATAACTCAGTTCTTTTCGAGGCTAGGTTTTTAGCATGGACAAATGTGGTAACTATCTCCAGACCACCTATATTGTGAAATTTAATGGTCATTTGTTGATCGTTCATATTTATAATATTTCCATTCCAATAATTACATTCCCATCCAACAATAATTCTGCCCTTAGATTGAGTTGATGAGAAAGTCCACTGATTTCCAAATTGGTTTCTAAGAAACTCTATGTTATTGTTATTCAACTTATTTTCCAGAAGAGCTAAAATAGTAGGCCCATATTTAGCCTTGATTTTGTGGAGGTCTAATTTACGTGTGTCATTATTTAGACCTCTCACATTCCAGCAAATAATAGACATTTAAGATTTTTTGGTGGATTTGCTCCGAGTAACTGGAGCACTTCCAACCATAACTGATATAACAGTTCTTTCTTTGTCACTAGTGGTGAACTGATTGTCATATGCTAGATTGCATTCAGTGTACTTACTGATATCCTCTGACAAGTCTTCTTCTTCCTCATTACCAGATAAGTCCAGTTCAATGTCCATCTTGTGGACATCCTCTAGAGAACCTGGCATCACCTCCTCCCCCTCCTTGTGTTCAGTTGGTGGATCCAGGTCCTACAGGGCCTTTGGATTTTCAGAGTGCAAGTGGGCCACTGGATCAGCAATTTCCGGTTGATCCACTATACAAGGTGTCTTCTCTGACTGAGCAGGAGCTAGATGAGATGCTTGCTCTGATTTGCAGTCCGACTCCTTAGGAATCTTGTGTTGATATTTTGGTGGATGATCTATAATCGGGGAGATATTATGTATATTCTTTGTAATCTCCTCGTCTTTTTTTGGGCTACTAGTCTCAGGTAAGTCTGCTGTTATATCTGCTGTGCTTTTGGGTTTTTCCACCCATACTTTCTTCGGCTTCTCTGCCATAAGACTTTGACACTGCTGATTTATATGACCAAAGCACATGCATTCCCCACATCTATATGTAACAACCTGCATATTATACGATGGAATAATTAAATATTTTATTTAAATATAAAATCGTTAATCGGATTAAGGTCCAAAAAACTACTTTTTGCAAACAGTCGAATTGGGACTCGAGACCACTTCCATTGAGTCCAAAATGGCGTTTGCGAATCTTTTAAGAATAAACATCGATATATTTGGAGTAAGTCGAATTTTGCTATTTTTCCATTGGGCTTTGGGTTTGGGTTTCACCCCAACTAACTCTATAACCTAGTTCAGCCCTCTCCTCTTCACTTCATTTCATTTCCTTAAACTCAAGCAAAAACTGAAAATGGGGAGAGGAATGGGAAATTAAAACTCCAATCCCTAGTTCCCAATTTGCAAATCCAAGTTCTAGCTCCAAACTCAAAGAAGAAGCTTTGGTAAGCCTTCTCTTCTTCTTCTCCAACTCATTCTCTTATCAATTTCAGAAATTCCTAAACCTAACTTAGGAAATGTTTCTCTTTTAAGCTTAGATTCAAGCTTGTTGGGTTGGAATTGAAGAGTGATTGTTCTTGCCATTGCTCTATAGCTTCTTCTTCATTTGTTTTGGGTTTAAAGGTGAGATTTTTATCTCACATCTATGTTTATAATTATCTTTGGTTGTTAGGTATGAATTCCTAACACTTCTTCATGTGCATTTGCTCTTGATTTGGATTGGTTTTGTGAATATTTCAATTTTTGGTTTTTGAAATCAAATTTGTGTGTAAATCCTTTTATGGATGTTTGATCATGGTTTGGTAATGCATCGTTATAGGGCTGGGTCGTCGATTGGCATAAACCCCTAGCGCCCATTGCTCGTCCGGTTGCATTTGCAAAGAGATTGCCTCTTCATTTTTAGGCTGAAAATACTGGAAATCCCAGTTCAGTCGACTGACTCAGAGCGTTCAGTCGACTGAGCCAAAGCCAGGAAATTTCCTAGGGCCAGTATCAGTCGACTGAAATCTCTGTTCAGTCGACTGAACCTGGAACCCGAAAGTTCCCAGGCATGATTCAGTTGACTGAAAACTATGAGTCAATCGACTGAACTTGGAAACAGAAAGTTTCCAAGACCTGAGTCAGTCGACTGAAATCTCTGAGTCAGTCGACTGAATTTGTTGTTTCTGCCCAATTTGCCTTTTGGGATTGAATTTCCAATTTGAATCGATTCGTGATGATCCTATTTGTTGTTATCATTTATTATGACTTTGATGGCTCCTTTTTCGGGATTTTTGAATATCCATTTCGATGGATTCTTTATCGGTTTAATTGGATTTGATTCACGTCTTCGAATGTGAATTTTTTGTGGTTTGTCACTTTAAAATACAAAGGTTTCTATACTAGTAGTAAATATTCAAACGCTTTATCAAAGATGATTTAAACTATATTTCCAATATCAAACTCGTTTATAAAACCGCTTTCCAATCTACTAGTAGATACAAACCTTTACCTCACTCGTACGAGAAATCTAATTAAACGGCTTAGTAAAACAAGTGGTATGAAACGCTTGCGTTCACTTCGTCGGTTAATTCTTGGACTTGTTCGATTGAAACTCTTGTGACAATTTTCTAGTGGAGATCTACAATTTGTTCGTAAATATTTAAGTTAAGCTAGTGGTTATGGGACATGAAGCTAAACTCATATATTTACTAGCTTACTGTAATTGACACTTCTTGATGATCGATGATGATCATTTTATGGTTTAGACTAGCAAGGTTCGATGTCTCTTTGTCCACATGGAGGATTGTACCTCATTTTATTGAGCTTCGTCTCATTTCTTTGTGGGTTAGCGACCCATGTGCTTTTAATGTGTTTCGATTCATTGGATGTACCGTTTGTACTACATCGATGTCTCGGCTTTTCGATTCATTGGACGTACCGTTTGTACTGCGTCGATGTTCCGAATTGTTTTGTGTTTCGATTCATTGGATGTACCGTTTGTACTACATCGATGTCTCGGCTTTTCGATTCATTGGACGTACCATTTGTACTGCGTCGATGTTCCGAATTGTTTTGTGTTTCGATTCATTGGATGTACCGTTTGTACTACATCGATGTCTCGGCTTTTCGATTCATTGGACGTACCGTTTATACTGCGTCGATGTTCCGAATTGTTTTGTGTTTCGATTCATTGGATGTACCGTTTGTACTATCGATGACTCGGCTTTTCGATTCATTGGACGTACTGTTTGTACTGCATCGATGTTCCGAATTATTTTGTGTTTCGATTCATTGGATGTACCGTTTGTACTACATCGATGTCTCGGCTTTTCGATTCATTGGACGTACCGTTTGTACTGCGTCGATGTTCCGAATTGTTTTGTGTTTCGATTCATTGGATGTACCGTTTGTACTACATCGATGTCTCGGCTTTTCGATTCATTGGACGTACCGTTTGTACTGTGTCGATGTTCCGAATTGTTTGTGATACACGTGTTGGTGAGTTTTTATGCTCCCGCTTGGGATTGGCCATCCTTTTCTTGTGATTTCTGGATTTCTAATTATTGATTTCTAGAATTTATGTTTCACCACCTTTTTCAGTTGGCATTGATATGTATGTCATTTATTGTGGCTTGGTGAATTAAATAAAGAATATGACATTCTTTTTATGCTATGAGATTCGTGAGATATTTGTATGATTTTCCTTTGTTGATTTTCTAATGTATACTTGTCGAGGTATGACATTTTTGGTTATCATACGTTTTTATTATATCTCTTCTTATATCTCATTTTATCTGATAATTATAGCTAGACTGATCCATTTATTATTTTCTTATTAAATAATACTCGGGTCACACTGAGATATTACAGGTACTTCCTCTTGTCTTCCTATCTGGAACCATCATCTGACTTTTGGCTAACTACTCTAGTTTAGTAGTTTTTGTTGTATACATTTGAGATTTAGACTCCTCTATGTATATATATTCTTTTGTGTAGTACCTATATCTATTCTTTTTGTGATATGTGGATCTTGTTAGACCACTACTCCGATGTACACTTTCATGTGTAGTATTCATATCTGTTTCCGCCTTTGTGATATGAATTATCTGTGACTGATTTGTGTTATGTTTATTTCTATATTTGTTTCCGAAGATTATATAGCCACTGTGTAGTAGCTTTGAGTTTGTATCGGTATATCGGATTTCCTCTTGAGATGAAATGCATGTTATACTATCTGACATACCGGTGCTCGCACAAAGAAATTACACGGATGGTCGCTCCTCAACAGCCTTATTCTCCACGCTAGTCGACGACATTACCACGTAGTGTCCTTGGCTAGCGTGGGTATAAAGGTAGGGCATCACACTATATCTGTGTGTATGCTAATATATATATATATAGGCAAAAATACTTAAGGGTCAAGGTAAACTAAAGTCTGGTTAGAGCGTGAGTGATTTAAGGAAGGACAAAGAAAAGAAAGCAGCGATGGAGGAGCAGAGAAATGAGAGAAGTGAAGCAATAATGTGAATGTAGTATGATGGAGATGAAGGTGAGAAGCATGGGCAAAGAAAAGTTGTTGTGCATGCATTATGTATGTATGGATTTAAATTTGGTTTTAATAAAGGTTAGATTTTGCTATACCCCGCTACACAAAATTACATTCGCATATTAGCTACGAATGATAGGAATAAAAATACGATTGCGCACAACAATGTGAGACGATCCTAAAACAATAATTAAATAGACAAGTTAATTATTCTGTAAAGTTTCAAAAGTACCGACGTTTGACATAAAATACGTCAAATGAAAATTTAATAATTTTCCAAATTAAAAATTATGGAAAAATCCTATAAATTAAATTAAAAATACTTCTTCAAAAATCAGGTCTTAATTTGAAACATAGATTTTATTATAATTTAATTCAAATTCGAATACTTAAATGAATTAAATATTTAAATTTGAATACTTAAAAATATGGGTCGTTACATTTTTCCTCCAGAAGTGACACTTCGAAAACTTCGCTTTCAACGGATTCTGTCTCAACGTCTCTAACACTATCCTAAGATGACTCTCATGCTCTCTTTCATCCTTAGAATATATCAAAATGTCATCTATGAACACCAATATAAACCTATGCAAGTGCTCTCCGAAAATTTGGTTCATCAAATTTACGAAGAAAGCTGGTGGATTTGTTAGCCCGAATAGCATTACTAACCACTCGTACGAACTATATCTCGTTCGAAACACCGTCAAAAGAATAATGTCCTCCGCCACTCTTAGTTGATGGAACCTTATAGCTGAATCTAATTGGGAAAACATTCTGGCTCCACTCAACTGATCGAATAAGTCATCGATTCTCGGCAAAGGATACCTATTCTCGATAGTCTTCTTATTCAACTTACAATAGTCGATATACAAGCTCAACGACTCATCTGGTTCTTCACAAACACCATTGCCACTCCCTAAGAAGAACTGATTGGTCTAGTAAACTCTTTCCTTCTAAGTCCACTAGTCGCACCTTTAACTCCTTCATCTCGGTACGTGTCATCCTGCTAGGTGGTCTACTTACGAGTTCTGGTCCTGGCACAAGATCTATTCGAAACTCGATAGCTCATTTCGATGGTAGTCTTGTAACTAGTTCAAAAACATCTGCAAACTCTTTTGCTATTAAAACCCAATTCAAATGTGTTAGTCCTTGAGATGATGGTTTTGATGACAACAATCTTAGAATAGATTATAAAATATAAATACTAACATTACAAGTTTAGATATGTATTTGCAGGATCTAACCATGCAGGTACCAAGAATGAAGACTGTACAGTATAGAGATTCAAGATACAGAGATAGAAGACTCATGAGTATCAAGATTATCAAGAGTTCAAGGTTAAGTCTGTTTTATTAGAAATATTTGTTAAAACTCGTAGAAAAGCACTGGCATCTTAATATCCAATTTATTCGTGGAATGGAATCCACTTCGAGCCCGTTCAAGGAATGGAACCTACGAAAATCTAGTGGGACATTGTTTTGTATCCACTAATTTTAATTCAAATGATTTTACAAAATTATCTTGTTTTCAAAATGATTTCAAAACTTTCCTTTTAAAAGATTCAAAACTCTCTATCCTGATTTTAAATAATTTTAGCCTCAAAACATCTTTAATTTCAAAGTCAAAATACTCCTGATTTTAAATGTCTTTTCAAATAATATATTTAACTTTTAATATTTATACTTAGATTTAAATATAAAATTATAGTTAAATTATGTATATATTGTTCTTAATATTTACTTATGAATTTCAACTATATTCAAGTATATTTATAAAGTTTTAAATAGTTTTTATATAAGATAAATATTGTTTTTATAGAAATTCAAATTATCATTTTTGGCTGAGGGATGTTGACATGCCCCTAGGTAGTATGTCGACATAGTGATAGTTGAAGTTCAAATTCAAATTTCAAAAAGAAGTGTCTATTCGCCATAACTCTTCATGAATGGTCATGGCTGTTGGTTTTCTATAAATAGGGGTCAGTTTCAACGAATTTAATCACTTTTTTCTGGTTTTCACTCCTCTTCATCTTCCACATTTCTTATTACAAAATCATACCATTACTCTGCCGAAATCAACATCGAATCATACTCGATTACTTCTAGTTTGATTCTCCATCACTATCTCTACAAGGTTCTCAGTGCTATTCAGAGTTATAGGTTTCTTTGTAATATATTAGCGAGAAAAGGTGTGATTGTAGCCTTGTAAATCAATCAAGCGAGAAAAGGTGTGATTGTAGCCCTGGAAATCAATTGGGTGAACTTGTTGCCCGGTAAATCAAGTATCCCTACCCAGAGGATTGGTATTCTGGAGGGTATACCTCGTAGGCTTGAAATCGAGGGTTGTAATTGTTGAATTGCTTTTGAAAGGAAATACGTACTTAGTTGTGCGGGACTGGATGTAGGGTAACTCCGAACCAGTATAAAATCCGGTGTGTTCTTTCCTTTACTGCTTTTACTTTATATTTGCATCTGTGTTTGATTCTGTGTCTGATTAGTGTATACATTGTTAATAAAGTAAGATAAACTCAAAAAGATTAACAAATTTCTTAAAACACTATTCACCTCCCCTCTAGTGTTAATTCTAGCCTTAAGATCCTTAATCCGCATTTCTCACATTTGGTATCAGAGCTTTGTTTTCAAAAGTTTCATTATCTAAATTTTGAAAATTTTCAAAATGGCTACTAACACTAGTACTGTTATTACCACCAACACGAGTTCATTTGTTGAAGGTCAGTCTACTGCCAGACCACCACTTTTTAATGGCAGTAACTATGCATATTGGGCATGTAGGATGAGAATATATTTACAATCTGTAGGATTAGATACTTGGAATATCACACAAACTGAATATTCTGAACCCACAACTAATTTTGCATAGTGGACCACTGAGCAAAAGACTGTTGCACAAAATAATTCTAAGGCAATGAATATTCTGTTTTGTTCACTTGAAAGAAATGAATTTAATAGAGTATCAGTTTGTAAGTCTGCATATGAAATCTGGAAAACTTTGCAAGTAACTCACGAAGGAACAAGCAAAGTTAAACAGACCAAAATTTCCATACTCACAAATCAGTTTCAGTTATTTAAAATGAATACTAATGAGTCTATTTCAGATATGTATAGTCAATTTCAAGATATTGTGCATTCTTTAATATCTTTGGGAAAGGAATTTTCGGAAGAAGATCAAGTCAGAAAATTTTTGAATTCTCTCACTCCAGAATGGGATTAAAAGACACTTGCAATTGAAGAGGCAAATGACATCAGTACTTTAAAGATAGAAGAATCGATTGGAAATCTAATGTCATTTGAAGTTCAAATGATCGGGAGAAGAGAAAGCAAAGCATCCGAAAAGAAATCAATGGTATTCAATGCATTGACCGATGGATCAGACTCAAACAGTGACAATGATGAAGAGATAGCATTTATGACCAGAAATTTTAGGAAATTTCTGAAGTACAGAAAATTGAATAGTTCCAAGAGAAACAACTTTAAGAATTCCGGTAATCAGACTACAGTACCAAACTTTATCAAATGCTTCAATTGTGACGAACCAGGTCATATCAAAAAGAACTGTCTGTATCCAGAAAGGCAGAATCCTCCTTTGAACAATGAACCAAAAAAGAAACGGAAGCATGCATTTACTGCTACTCTAGATGACTCAGACTCGTCCTCAAGTGATGATGATCAGAAGACGGATAATTCGAATTTGTGTTTCACTGCAGTTCACGACTCCGACAAATTCAAAGAAACGGACTTAGAAAAAAGTACACGTTTACAATACAATTGGTTGAAATTGCTTGCATAAAATTAGTTGCTTGATTGTTTGATTGATTGATTTTGAATTGATATGCTGTTTGAATTTTAAAATTTATTTTCTATATTTACTATTATTTTATTATTATTTTTATTATTTTTGACACATTCTGAAATATATTATAAGTAAAATAATATTTCAAAAATATAGACATTAATAATAATATTTATATATATGTATATTAGATATCTTAGGAAAATCATATCATGAAAATTCACAGGCACATGTCGACATGGCCCCTACCATGATGTCGACATGCCTACCTGAATTTGAATTTCAAATTTCAAATTCAAATGTTTGAATTTCCCACCACCTTTTCACTTCATTTATTTCTCTGAAAAGATACTTCTTGACCAGAGAATATGTCCTTTGAAAGTCTATTTATTCACTATCTTTTATCATATCTTTTCACTTTCATTTTCAAATTCAAACTCTCTCTTCATATCTTCAAGCACTCTACTCTCTACTCTAATGGCTTCTTCAAGCAACCCCTCAACCATGAGAATTTCCAAAAAAATCAAAGAGCAATTATTCAATGATCCGGAGGCAATTAAAGCATACATAAATTATGCTAATTATGCCAAAGTCCATCCCGGAAAATTTGCTATTTTTCAAGATTTTTCTTCTTATGAAATTGATTCTCTTTTCGCAAACAATGGTGTTTTAAGTCTTATTGACTCTTCTCAAAACGATTTTGTTTGCTATCCTAATCTTGTCAAAATCTTTTATGCTAATCTAAATCGTGCTTTTTATAATGGAAATGAGAATGAGATTTGGAGTAGTGTCGAAGGGACTCAAATTGTTTTGAATTGTGATCTCTTGGGTACCATTCTCAATTGCAAAGACACGGGAATGGATCTTTCTAGTTTTAAAATCGATGAACATGATCGTGAGACATTTCATCATATTTTTGAAGGAGATGAAAACTTAGAATTTAAAAACCGAAACTTTCATCCTAAAGCAAGGATTGTTAATCTTCTTTTGCAACATACTTTAACCCCAAGATCGGGAAACTTTAACAATCCTACTTCAAAAGTGTGCAAAGCACTTTTTGGTATTTTTGGAAATTATGATATCAATTGGGCGCAAGTTATTTTGGATGAACTTCGTCCTAAAAATTTTGAAATGGGAGAAAACACTTTATATCATGGAATTTATCTTACTCGGATTTTCAACTATTTTGGAGTGGATTTCAAAGGTGAAGAATTTGTCTCTAGAAATTTTTTTAATATCTCAAATATTTCTCTCATGAAAATCCCATATGTTTTTCAACCTTATGAGACTCTTACCGAAAAGGAAGAGCGTTTGGCTCATGAAGAAATGGAAGAGGAAGAAGAAGAAGAAAGGGATGAAATGGAAATAGAAGAAGAAGAAGAAGGTGAAACATCCTTAGAAAGTATTGAATATCCTTCCAATCCATCCAACAAAACCCTTCTCAAAAACCAAAAGATAATTGTGGAGAATCAACGGATTTTAAAACGATCCGTTAGTAAGAAGTTGGATAACATTTTTTCGAAGATGAACAAGTTCTTTTCAAAAGTCAGCAAGAAACTTGGACTATCTTCATCATCTTCATCTTCTATCTAGTTTTATCTTTTAGTATTGTATTTGTCTTAGTTTGTTTCAAATGTTCGTGTAGTTCCTTATGTTTAATCATTGTATTATCCAATTATGCAATGAAATTGAATTTCCTTCCTGTCATCTAGCTTATTTTATATCTAGAATAAATGTTAGTATATTATAGAAATATATATACATCATTATTCACAAGATAAAATTATCATCAATTTTCACTAAAGTATGTCGACATACCCCCCTTGACCATGTCGACATGTACTGGTCAGAAGTGACTATTGATTTTGAATTTGAAATTTGAATAACTACCAAATGTCTATTCATTTCAAACGAATTTCTACACCTATATATACCTTTGTCTTCAAGAAATCTTCACTGAAATTTATTTTCATTATCTATATCCTTCATTTCTTTCTCTAATTCAATTATGGCCAATCCTATTCATAATCTATCTGAAATCTTGAAGAAACACTGAATTCATTCAAGAATATTCTCTCTATCATCCTCCGTAATCAGCGTCACTTAGAATTAAGTCAAATGCAGATGATCAAGGAACAAGAGAGACACTTCGATACAATTCGATGGATGATCTCCTCCCTGCACAAAGACGATAACGAAGCACATCCTCCCGTTTCTCTATCTGTTGATAATGAAAATTGGGATGCCATCAAACAAGACCCTATCTTTGGAGAAGAAGGATGGGTTGATGTTCCTCGTAACGTTTAATTTTCTTTCTTTGATTGATTTGTTTGAATTAATTTGTTTGATTTGATTTGGTTTGGATTGATACTTTGTGTGGATTGATTTCATTTGGTTTGAAGTTTGTTGTATGAAACATGTATATATACATTAAAATGAATATAGTCTTTAGTTAAAGTTATTATGCTCATATGTATCATTATTTCTTAATCTATATATATTCCGTTGTATAGTTTATCAATGCAGGTACTAAAGTCCAAGAGTAAGGGGGAGTAAATTTTTTGTTGATGACAAAGGGGGAGAAGTATAAATAGGGTAGTTAGGCATAGATTAAGGGTAGTTGTTAGTTTTAGGGGGAGTTATTAGGATAGAAGTGGTATTTTATAAACAAAGGTTGTCATCATCAAAAAGGGGGAGATTGTTAGTCCTTGAGATGATGGTTTTGATGACAACAACCTTAGAATAGATTATAAAATATAAATGTTGAAACTTCATGTTTACGGTATTTCGTAAATACGATATTTTGACTATGACAACTATACAATCATGTATATACTAACTTGTCTCTTGCAGGGATTATCTATGACGAGATTCAAATGAGGAAAAATGTTTATAAGATTGCTTCGAGTCCTTGTCTAGAAGTAAAAATTTGTTAAAATCTCTCCTATATGATATATGCTACATTTCATTATCATTGCATTGACATTCATTTTGTTTAAAAGCAAAATCTGAATTTTATGTTACATTCAGACGTTTGAATGGTCCAGTTCAGACGTCTGAATCTGGAAAGTTGAATGTTGTAAACTACAATATTCAGACGTCTGAATCTGGCAACTTTTTGCCTGTTTTCTTTCTGTTTCAAAACCGTTGCGTTTCAGAAGTCTGAAATTTTAAATTCAGAAGTCTGAATTTTTCCAACGGCTAGTTTTTTGAAAAGGCACATTCATTCGTGAAGAGTTACGAACTTTATTTCAACAGATATGATCATAACTCTTGATGATAACTCTTCACGAACAATTGCAACTATTTGTTTTCTATATAAACACATTAGAATCAAGTTTCCAACAACAATTCAATTGATTATTATTCTATTCTCAAAATTCTTGATTCTAATACACTTGTGCTTTCAACCTCATTCAAATTCACTTTCTTACTTCCTTATTCTTCACACATCACACTATATATCATAAAGGAGAAGATTATAGGAAGGTTGTACTATCAAGAGACAAATTCGTGTTATCAAGAACACACTGTGTCAAATACTCTCTGTATAAGTTGAAGTCATGTTCTGCTGCTCAGGCGTGTGAAGTCCTCTTCGGCTGTTGAGGCGAAATCCTGTTCTGTTGCTCAGGTCCCTGTTCGGCTGCTCAGGGGTTGTATAGACTTGTTCCTCCGGGTTAAGTGAGGGTTGTTGTTTTAGTGAAATTCCAGGAGTCTGGGACTGGACGTAGAACGGGAAGTTCGAACCAGTATAAAAATCTCCTTCCTCATCAAATTAATTTAATTGTTTTTATTATATATCTCTATGTTATGTATTTTGTTGTTTGATTATTTTGTTTCATTTGTATTAGATATAAACATCGTGTTATTAATAAAATTTATGTTCTGAAGGTGTTTAATCAAACTAGGCATTTTTACTCAAATTCAGCCGTCTGAAATAGTAAGTTCAGACGTCTGAATATTTTCGAGGTTATTTTATACATTTCAGATTCAAACGTCTGAATCAACTATTCCAGACGTCTGAAATAGCCTTAAAATACACTATTTTCTTTTTGTTCCATTTTTTTACAATTTCAGTCGTCTGAAATGATAAAACCAGATGTCTGAATCATACTGTCTATTCAAAATCCAAGGACTATTTCTATTTTTTCCACTCACCAACCATATTAAAGTCCTTTATCTTCCTCTTCAACTCACTTTATCAACCGAACCAGTATTTGCAAAAACCCTACTTTTATCAAAAAGAAACTTCAAACTCTTCTTTTTATCTCCAAAAACTCTCTAATTGCTCCAAGAACAAAACGTCCAAGAGCTTCAACCTCTTCATCTACACCTAATGTTGATCAATGGCTATGGAATAATGAAGCTAGGAAAAGATTTGCTCAAATGGATAGATCTAGTTTCTTTCCGGGAGCTTTTGTCAAATTTGATGAATTTGGACCCTATAGAATTCAACAAATTGCTCGTTCAAGTGGGTTAGATACTCTTTTATCTTTTTCTGCAAATAATGTCAAGATAAATCATCTTTTAGTCAAACTATTTTTTGCTAACATGAATTTGGACCATCATCAACCTCATAATAGAGAGGATTGTGTTTGGACTTGGGTTTGTGGTGTCAAGATCTATCTTCCATTAGTTCGTCTTGGAGATATCCTACAATGTCCTTCATTCGGAACGGATTTGGATAATATTGAAGCTTCACTCTCTTTGGATCAAAGAGATGAGGTTTCTCATAGATTTCTTTCCGATGATATAACTAGGCTCACTTCCGTTCAACTACGGCCACAAGCTCGTATTCTTCATCGAGCTCTAATTCGCTCCATTTTACCAAGAACCGGAAGTTATGAAGTTGTAAATAAATGAAACTTTCAAGCTCTTTATGCCATCTATTCCGGACAATCAATAGATTGGGGTTGTGTTATTCTTGAAGAATTTATGGATGTTAATCGTCGCCACCGTTATAAAACGTTTCATTATGGTGCTTATATAATGAAAATTCTAAGAAATTATGGAGTCACCTTTCCGGATTCAGAATTTTCACCTATAAAGGAGCTAGGATCCAAAACTTTAGGCCTTATGAACTTGCCTAAGCATCCACAAAACCTTAACTTTATCTCTTTTCAAGAATGGATTACAAATCGAGATCAAAATAGGTCTCAACCTCATCAACATCAACGACATATTGCTTCACAAGTTCCCGAGCAAGACAATGATGACATAGAAGTTCTCTCTCTCGAATCTACACCGAAACAAGCCTTGGTTACAATATCCAAAAATCATGCTAAGCTAAAAACCAAGATTGATCGATTCGAAAAGCAAACCAATCGGAAGTTTAACTCCATTCGTGGTTTCCTCAATAAAATCTGGGAACGTATTGGTTGCTCCACTTCTTCATCTACCGAGGTTTTTGATCCCGCACCTTTTCAGTGGTCATCAAGCATAGGTATTGATAATAATGAAGATGATGATGACGATAGTAATGAAGGTGAACCTAGTGCATCTTTTTAATTGGTGGTGGTATGGATCTTTTATTTCATAACTATTTTCTTGTTTTGACTCTTGATTTTCTGTTCTAATGATTTGCTATGAACTTTTTAAGTCCTCCAGTTATGTGTTTTCTTTTGGTATGTAACGAAACTATATGCTGCTACCTATTTGTTATATGTTCCTTATGATGTTTCTACTGGTTATTTGCATTACTACTCTTGTCTGAGTTATGTACCATCTATGATATGAATTATCTTTTAATCTTACTTTTTGTCGATGCCAGAGGGGGAGAAATATTTCCTATCGACAGGGGGAGTATATATTAAGGGGGAGTATTAATATTTGTTGTTCTTTATATGATCATGATTGAATACTATAATTTTATATAGTTGTCATCGTCAAAAAGGGGGAGAATGTTGAAACTTCATGTTTACGGTATTTCGTAAATACGATATTTTGACTATGACAACTATACAATCATGTATATACTAACTTGTCTCTTGCAGGGATTATCTATGAAGAGATTCAAATGAGGAAAAATGTTTATAAGATTGCTTCGAGTCCTTGTCTAGAAGTAAAAATTTGTTAAAATCTCTCCTATATGATATATGCTACATTTCATTATCATTGCATTGACATTCATTTTGTTTAAAAGAAAAATCTGAATTTTATGTTACATTCAGACGTCTGAATGGTCAGGTTCAGACGTCTGAATCTGGAAAGTTGAATGTTGTAAACTACAATATTCAGACGTCTGAATCTGGCAACTTTTTGCCTGTTTTCTTTCTGTTTCAAAATCGTTGCGTTTCAGAAGTCTGAAATTTTAAATTCAGAAGTCTGAATTTTTCCAACGGCTAGTTTTTTGAAAAGGCACATTCATTCGTGAAGAGTTACGAACTTTATTTCAACAGATATGATCATAACTCTTGATGATAACTCTTCACGAACAATTGCAACTATTTGTTTTCTATATAAACACATTAGAATCAAGTTTCCAACAACAATTCAATTGATTATTATTCTATTCTCAAAATTCTTGATTCTAATACACTTGTGCTTTCAACCTCATTCAAATTCACTTTCTTACTTCCTTATTCTTCACACATCACACTATATATCATAAAGGAGAAGATTATAGGAAGGTTGTACTATCAAGAGACAAATCCGTGTTATCAAGAACACACTGTGTCAAATACTCTCTGTATAAGTTGAAGTCCTGTTCTGCTGCTCAGGCGTGTGAAGTCCTCTTCGGCTGTTGAGGCGAAATCCTGTTCTGTTGCTCAGGTCCCTGTTCGGCTGCTCAGGGGTTGTATAGACCTGTTCCTCCGGGTTAAGTGAGGGTTGTTGTTTTAGTGAAATTACAGAAGGAGTCTGGGACTGGACGTAGAACGGGAAGTTCGAACCAGTATAAAAATTCCCGGTGTGCTCGTTTATTATTTACTATTATCTGCTAATTGTTCTATTATTCCACACTGCTTTTATACTATTCATATTACTCGATCCTATAGTCAATTTCAGAGTTTACTCTATGCTGCTTTTAAAATTGATATCGAGCGTTATCGATGTCGATTTTAACTAGTCTTTGAATTTTTAAATAGGTGGATAACTTATGAATAATGAGGCTCATGGTGCCGCATGTCTAGTCTTCGAGTTTTAATAGATGGAAAGCCTTATGGTTTTTCATCGACGTAAGATGGATGTCGACATTAATACACATCGAGCTTATAATGGTAGAGAGCCACTTGTTGCATGATTTTAACTTCAAACCTTATGGACACTAAGGTATATCTTAATGAGTTTGATAAGAAATCTTTTGGGGTTACCAATGTATATCACCATGAAATTTAAATAACTAAGGGGAAATAACTTAATTAGGGACACTAATAGCAATAAGTTATACATGTGTATAACATGAATTAATGTTAAACATGTGGGTAGCATGGGTTAAAGTTAAACATGTGGGTAACATGGGATAAATAGAAACCGGTGGACAACATGGATTAATGCTGAACATGTGGGCAGCATGGAGTAAAGTTAAACATGTGGGTAACATGGTATAAATAGAAACATGTGGATAACATGAATTAAATGGCCAAGTGATGGGTTCATAGTCATCTTAGGAAAATTATGGGATGTATAATGGATAGTCCATACCATGCCGGAGGTGCATAGTCTCTAATTGTTTAATTTAAGGGTTTATAGTCATCCTACGATGACTATGAGATATGAGATGGATAGTCCACATTAGTTTAAATGATAAAATGTGAGATGAATAGTCCACATAAGTTTAAGTATAATAAAATGTGGGATAGGTAGTCCACATGAATATAAGACAGGTAGTCAATAAGAACTTAGATGGGTATTCTAATAAATGAGGGATGGGTAATCCGGTACATATGACATGTTTATACACTATCATATTATTCTTTTATAATCATTATGGATGGAGGAGCACAATATATGATGTTTAATTGGGTATTAGTGAAGGGAAACACATTCCGCACAATGGAATGGCCTCACTAGATGTCCGTTGGTTTGTGATGGTAGATTATTATTCACACCATACTTTTTCTCGGACCCAAAGTTTTGTTTTCCCCTTAAACTCTTGGGTACTCATTTAAGTAGGTCGAGAGTAAGGGCTTTTCATGTTCTCTTTAGACGAATAAGCTCCCGGAGACGTGCAAGGGGCAACCTAGCTAGTAGGAGCTATATATCTATTTTCTGCTATGTTTTAATTCTGCTTTTATGTTGTAATGGAAAGTTGTATTAAATGCCAGATATAGACTCTAATCATCCATGGGGCATCTTCATATGTCGCTCTTGGAATACGTTGTAATAATTATATTTTCTCTGAATATGGTTTGCAAATTGGGATTATGTAATGAAATTTAAATCTTATTGTGAAATGAGATAAGAAAATTTATTTTAAAAATTGTGTTGAATTTCCCATATTCATGTAAGAAGTCATATGTGGCGATAGGGGTAGATGATGGGTGAATGGTAGTGTTAGGCTGCCTGCTAGATGATGAGGTGATGGTTAGCTTTCTATATTCACTAAATATCCCACACAGCGAGTTATCATCAGTGCTTATTGCTAGGGAGTATTCAGACATATTCAAGGAAGTGACTGGACTTCCATCGTATAGAGAGATTGAATTCTGTATTGACTTGGTTAAAGATGCCAAACCAATAGTGATGCCTTTGAGGAGGATGGCACCTAGAGAACAACGGGAGCGTGAGGTGCGAGTCAATGATCTCTTACGATGAGAGTTCATTCGCATAAGTATTTCTAAGTGGGGAGAGCCCATAGATTGGCCACGATGGAAGATGGTTCCCTTAGATTGTGTGTTGATTATCTTGAGCCGAATAAAGTAACGAGGAAGAATAAGTATCCACTCCTACGTATTGATGGCTCATTCGATTAGCTTTATGAAGCTAGAGTATTTTCTTAATTGGATCTTGCGACGAGATTTCACCAACCGAGAGTGGTGAAAGAGAGTGTGCCGATTACAGCATTTCGTACGCCGTCAAGTTCTTATGAGTGGTTAGTTATGTCGTCCGATTAAACTAACTCATCGGCATACTTTATTGATCTCATGAACCGTGTTTTTAGATGCTAGCTAAATAAATTTTTCCTTGTGTTCATCGATGATATTTGTGTCTATTTAAGGACAGAGGAGGAACACAAGATGTGTTTAAGGATTGTGCTTGAGGTGCTGAGAGAGCACAGACTGAAAGCAAAGCTTTCAAAGTGTCACTTTTGGAGGAGGGAAGTGAGATTCTTAGATCACGCTGTTTCTGAGCAGGGCATTGTTGTTGATCCTACAAAAGTCGTAGTGGTTCAAGATTGGACTAAACCTAAAAATGCTACAGATGTGAGAAGTTCCTTAGGGTTAGTTGGATATTATAGGCGATTCAACCAAGACTTCTCCAAAGTAGCCGCATCGTTGACTCAGTTGACGAAAAGGAATCAACTTTTACTTGGGATGTGAGATGTGAGCATGCATTCGTGAGTCTGAAAGAAAAGTTGAAGAGTGCACTAGTATTGACCATTTCGAGCGGGAATGAAGAAATGACGGTATACATTAATGCTTGTGGTATCGGATTTGATGCGATATTGATGCAAAGGAGCAAAGTTGTTGCATATGCTAGTCGAAAACTGAAACCATATGAGAAGATACGCCTGACCCATGATTTAGAGTTAGCAGCGACAGCGACTGTGTTTGCACCTAAAGATTTGGAGGCACTATCTTTTAGGAGAGAGTTTATAGCTGCTCATCGACCAAAATCATTGAAGTACCTCTTTTCGCATATCTTAACCTTCCCTAACAATGACGAACCGACATGGGACTCAACGGAGCCATTTTACAAATACTCTCTCATGGATTTATTGGCGCTGCACTTTTTTTCTTGGTAGGAATGAGTTGTGATAGAATACGTCTTGTTTATCTCGACGAAATGGGGGGAAGCTTAAAAATTTGATCATAATCAAGGGCTTTTTGGACTAGAGTTCCTAACCTCCTATGACTTTGATATTGCATATACATCAGGAAAAGGAAATGCAGTTGCAGACGCGTTGAGTAGGAGATATGCCAGCTTGGAAGCTATGTTCCTAGAGTGGATGCTATTAGAATATATTGTTGGTTATGATTTCCATCCGAGATGTGAGCTAGAGCCAGAGATATTGGTAAGCTTGACTATCAGGTTTGCTCTAATCGAGTGGATTGGTACTAGTCAGAGGCATAATACCAGATTACCAAGATTATTTCTAAGATCAAAGCTAGAATAGAGAATGAAGAGATGAGACAGCATGAAATCGAACGAGATGGTTGGCTTCGTAAGGATGGGAGATTGTTTGTTCCTAATGTTGATAGACTGAGGGATGAGGTGCTATAGGAGTACCATCATTTGAGGTCGACTATCCATCCTGGCGGTAATAAGATGTACCGTGGTAGGAAGTAGACCTATTATTGGTAAGGGATGAAAAAAGATGTTGTGACATTCATCTAGAAGTGTATGCACTACTAGTTAGTGAAGGCGGGGAAAAAAGCCTAGTGGTTTGCTGCAACCTCTAGAAGTTCACCAGTAGAAACGGGAATAATTTTCGATGGATTTCATCGATGGATTGCCGAGGACTCGAGCAGGGTACGACAATATTCGGGTGATAGTCGATTATTGGTCAAAAGTGCCAGATTTATACCCATCAAGTCAAGTAGAACGTCAACCAAACTGGTTGAATTGTATGTGAAGTAGACAATACGATTCCATGTTGTGCCGAAGAGCATTGTGAGTGACCGAGACTCGTTGTTCACTAGTGGGTTTTGGAAGAGATTACAGGAGGCATTGGAGACATAGCTGCATTTGAGTATGACTTACGCCCTCAAACTGACGGTCAAACCAAGAGAGTAAATCGTATCTGAGAGCATCTCTTGTGGGCTTGTATACTTGACCTTGGAGGCTCATGGAATGATCACTTACATCTGGTTGAGTTCATATACAATAACAGTTATCAATCCAACATTGGTATGGCACCATTCGAGGCACTATATGGCCGACCGTGCAACGCTTCTTCATGTTGGTAGGAAGCGGGTGAAATGATGCTTGGCCAGATATGGTTAGAGAAACTTTGGAGAAGATTGAGATCATTTGGCAACAGATGAAAGTTGCTTAAGACAGACAGAAGAGCTACGCTGATAAGTGATGTAGAGATCTAGATTTCTCGATCGGCGATCTGGTATTTATCAAGATCTCTCCATTGAAGAATGTAATTCGATTCGTTAGTAAAAGAAAGTTGGAATACGGATTTGTAGGTCCTTTTCCAATACTAGAGAGGATTGAGAACCTTGCTTACAGAGTCGACTTACCTTAAAGAATGGCTGGAGTGCACAATGTGTTCCATGTTTCTCGCTTATGGAAGCTTGTGCATAACTCAGGCGTAACTGTCGCACTAGATCAACTAGATGATATCGAGATTGAACCAAAGGCTTCGAGACCTCGTAGGTCTATTCGTATCGTCGAACGTCATAATGAAGTAGCTTAGGAGGAAGACATTAAAGTTGGTAAAGGTTCAATGGAGTGAAAGTGAAGACGATTGTAATTGGGAGATCAAGGAGAGTATGAGGACAACTTATCCAGAGCTCTTTGCTTGGTGAGACTTTCTGTTTATCACTTTCACTTATGACATCATGAAGTATACCTAAGTATAGTACCCCACCTTGCATGCTAGGATAGACTTAGATATTATCTTTTACATTCGTTGCTATTGTGTATGCGTATTTGATGCGTGATGGTTGCCTATGCTATGGTTATTAGGCATGCGGGATAACCTTATTGATTATGTTCGGAATTTTGAGGGCGAAATTCCTAAAGTGTGGGAGAATGTAAAGACCCATATTTTACGTATCGAAGGATCGTAAAATATAAATATTATCTATTTAGGGTCGTGCAATTCATAACTTTAGAAATTGGCTACTAGGGACATTTTCCATCCTTAGAATTTTTTTCGAACGATTTTGAACCTAAAAATCTTATATGGCCTATAACTTTTGATAGGAGACGAATTGGGGTCTGAGACCACTTTCATTAGATCGAATGAGTAGGAAACTAGACTTAACATTAGGGAGATATGGCTGTTCGAAGTTTCACTTGATTTTGAACAGCTTAACGAGTAATTAGTGAGTTAGTGATAAGTTTCTAAGCCCATTTCGGGATAAGCATCATGATAGGGTTAAAGGGACTTCACTCAATTATTGCACACTTCCCAAAAATAGAGAGAAAACCTCCATTAACCACTCCTAAGCCAAAAAGTTACCGTAATCATACTTTAATTAGCCAAATCTTGTTATTAGAAGGAGATTAGCATAATTAGCACTTGGATTCAAAAATTTGTTGTTGGAGATCACTCGGAGCCGCTGTTCATCTTGGATTTCATGCACTATACGGGTATATTGGGTGGCAGTGGTGTAGGGCGCATCACAAGAATAATCTTGGGTTGAGATTCTAGATTATGAGGAATTTGGGTAAATGGATTAGTAGTACCGTTTGGTATGGGACTCTCGATAACATTTATCCAGTTACTTTTACAACTCGTGATGTAGAATACTATGAAGGAGCGAGCGTGATATGTGAGCACTGAATAAATAAACTACCAACACGTTGTGGTACGGGACACCATTGTAATATTTATTCGGTTATTCTTTGCTCATGGGTGACACTAATACATGGATAAGCATGATGTGATTACGATATGGAGCTTGTTGCAGTGAGCAATATTTATATTATAGCCATGTGTTGGCATATCTATAGAGTCGTGTGTCGGCATATGTATAGGCTATATGCATTGAGTATAAATACAATATGTTTGTTTAGCTTCGTTCAACTCCTCTTATGATTCGGGAATGAACTAGGTTGGCCAGTGATAGAGTTAGGGGTATGCCTTAGGGGCAATTATGTAACTTGTTAAATATATCTAATCGTTGACCCATTATGTTCGAAATAAAAGGTATTTTCTTTCTATAATAAACTGGATATAATGTGGTTATATTAATTAGTTTAATTAAAAGTATATTTAATAGAAAATCCATAAATGGTTGTTTTGTGATAGTAGTTGCAAAGTGTTATAACCGAGACTAATTTATCATAATAAAAATAAATATATCATTTTAAATGTTCCTAGTCAAGATGCATCGAGACTGGGTACCAATGTATCCGTTGAGGCTAGAATACGTAACGCTCTCCAAATGTTGGGCAGTATATTACTTATGGCTACGTGGGGCACCTAGGGGTTACATACTGATAGTTATTGGATAATTAAGGAACGACTCACTTGATAGTTTTCTGTTGGTTAATATAACTAAGGTCAAACAGAAAATATTGATATGACTGATTTACACAGTTCTCTCGACTTGAGAATACCGTGGATCTTCAATATGAAAGCTCCACTTTATTATAGTCAAATCATGGCATGGCATCCATCGAGTGAATAAAGTTGGGTCAAATGGAAGTATTGGAAATGAAGCATTATTCAAGAGAGGATTCGTCTCCTCGGTTATATGGGGTTAGTATCACAGTCAACTCAAAGTCAAAGTCTCTGGTCAAAGCATTTTGGTTAATAATAATTGTTATTATTGAATCAATGACTTTATGTTTGGACTATAGTGTTGAATATTGACGATATTGGAATTTTGACCATTACCAAATTCCATGAGTCCAAAGTGATATAGTTTTGATGAAGAGAATTGTTGTGAATAAAAGTCACAATCAAGTAACACTTATTAAACTAAAATTGAATTTTATCGAAACTAAGTAAGCGATAAATTTGGGCATAATGTCATACCACCTACTAAGTGACGTGTGAATGTTAACATTCGAATAGTTTGATGTTAATTACTGATCGAATTTACACCTAAGAGTTACACAACTGAAATGATGAATTCTCTATAAACCAAACGATTTAATTAGTTTATAATTATTATAAATTAATTAAATTATTTAATATTTACAAAATATTAATTATAAAATTTGAATATGATTTGAGAAATAAATATTGTTATATACGTTTATAATAGTTATAAATATATCGATCGATATGAGATATCGATAACAAATTAAATTGGATTTAATTAAACATATTTAATGGGGGTTAAATGGGCTATTGGCCCATGTTGTTTGAGGCAAGGTTCGACTATAATGACATAGCATAAGGGTGGCAAAAATGTGGCAAGTTGGATTTTTGAAATGCATGGTTGAGATTAGGTTAGAAAAAGTATAAGATACTATCATCTTTTCTCCCACATTCAACTATTATAAAATCATTTCTAAACCTAACTTCAAAATACTTTTTACTTCCTCTTCCATCCTAATAGAGGCCAAACCATACCTGTAAAAAAACTTCAATTAGATCTCAAATAAAATAACTTCAAATGGATAGTTATTTGATTGCAAAGTGTCTGCGGTTCAAAGGACTAGCAATCTGACAATTCGAGAGGGTTTCTAAAGGAATAGGATTCATCATTACAAGGTGGACTTGAGAGCATCAGTTAAAGGTAAATATTTAGTTTCATATAAGATGTATGATTATTATATATCTAATTATTACTCACATACATACAGACATACATACATACATACATACATACATACATACATACATATATATATATATATATAATTACTGCTTTGTTAGTTAGGTGAGATTCCTATAGGTAATGATGTTATCACCATGATGATTGGTTATGTGCATAAGTTTAAATAAAAATACATATACAGATATTTTATTAACAAGTTGATGTTCCATGACAAATTACTAGGGGTGGGCATTTAACCGACTTAACCGATTTAACCGACTTAACCGACGTCGACCGAACCGAGTTAACCGGTACATTTGGTTAACCGACATCATTGGTTAACTGACCGACCATAACCGAACATTTTCGGTTCGGTTAACGGTTAACAAAATTTGGATGGTCGGTTAACCGTTAACCGAACAAAATTTTAGGTTTTTTTTCTAAATCGCAGCCCAAACTAGCCCATTTGTAAATAAGGCATACCCGAACCAATTCAGTACTTAGCGTGCCCTAGTATTCCTCTTTCTAGTTCTATTCCTATTCTCGTTTTCCAGATGAAATTAAAAAAAGAAGAGGAAATTCGAAACCTAGATCTAATCTACATGCTCATCTCGTCTCCTAATTACCCACGTTAGTCGCAACGCTTCACAACGCTAGTGAAGACCTCCTCCACCGTCTGCTGTTGGAGTAATTAATGGCATCAAGAAGGAAACGAAATATTGTGAGTGTACTTTTCTAGAATTAATGAAATAGAGGTTCTGTTTTGCATAAAAATAGATTCTGACAAACAATCTATTGTTTAGAAAGTCGTCCGATTTAACAATCTATTGTGGAAGAACTAAATTCATCATGCTCAAATCTTGTTTAAACTTTAAATCTATTATTTGAAGTGGTATATATAAATTGTTTAATAGAGGCAATTATAAAACAAAATAATATTTATATAGTGGATGAAGTTATCTGTTTGCAGTTTATAGCTTTAAGTTGATATATAAATCTAACACTGTAACCCTTTCTTTATATATACGTGTGTGTATTAGTGTGTTAGTGTGTGTCTATGTTTGTGTGTTAATTTTGTAGTTAGTAGTTATATATTAATATGGTTATGAAGCATATAATATATCAATTATGCTGTGTATAATTACTGCATATATTCATAAAACAAGCAGATTTTGCAGTTAGTAGTTGTGTATTAATTTGGTTTTGAAGTTATATGCTAGTATAATGTATGACTGACTGCATATAACTTCTGATTAGTATTTAACTTGATGAAATGTCTGCATATATTTGAGACCGTTTTTGAGGGGTTACTTGACGATTTGTAAGGAGGATAAGGAGAGGAGGATTCGGTTGTTCAAGGATTACTTCCTTGAGGAGAGGAAGTATGTCAATTCACATGTCGTTGATGTGTTGGTGTGTTTTGTCATCTAATTTTGGCGACACTTTTTTTGTTAAATTTTGATTGTCGATATTATTTTTAATCTTCCATATCAATTGAGCTTTTATGAACACATATCCACTACTTACCCGAACTTACTAAGCTCGTTCTACCTCTATAACGAAAATACTCTCTCTTCCACCTCTATAATCACTTGCATTTAACGCCTATGATTTCTTTGCATGGAATTCTAATCATCCACAGTGCAATATTTTTGTTAGATTGTCATCAACATATGTTGAATCAGCGACAGATTAGTTTCACTGACTTCACACCCTTCGAATTTGTGGGCATGGTCTTTGGACTTTATTCTAATGAGGTAACTGCTTCATAACTAATTTTGTTGTCTAATAGTATTTTTGTACCATTAGTAAAAGTTATCAATTCAACCAAGTTTCACTGTCTGGAAGAACGGAATTTTATTTTCCTTAGCCTGATTCCTCCAAGCTTTCTATTTTATTTAGTTCTGTCTTTAATTTTAATTTTTCTATGGTTCATATTTGCTATGCACAGAGAATGTTTGTGGAATTTACTGCTTCATAATGATATGTTTTAAATTATGTAATCAATGAGTTTTTAAACTGTTGTAACTGCAAAGATACTACAAGCATAAGAAATGTAAGGGTTGACAACATGAGTTTATTCAAATTGATAGAATAAAGATAATTATGAAATTTTATAGTGATAATAATTATTTCTCCAATATGACAATAGGAATAACTGTGTTTGTTCTTCTAATAATTTTTACAAGGGAAACATTTTTATCATTTACTAAGCTTATATTTTTATAAGTTATATCATATTCTCAATTTTAATCTTTCATTTTTTTTGAATATTATATCGTAAACAACAAGATTTTGTTACGCTGTATGATGTTGCACTCAATATTTGTGCTAACTGGAATATCTTTAAGCATATGTAGTGTAAACTTATTTAAATTTTACAAGGTAAACATGATGATTATCCACATGAAAATAAAGAAATAAGTTTGGTTCATTATTATATAGGTACATGTTCGATAGTGAATGAAAATGCTTTATCATTGTTGGTATGCTGAATGGTTAACTTGAGCATCACTATGCTTTCATTTTAGCGACTTTAGTTGGTTTCAACTTTTTATTATTACTTGGTAACTTAACATGTATTGATGAACGTTTTTTTTCTTTTAATATTAAGCATAAAATATTATATTCAAACCGATAAGCTTCATGGATTTTCCTTAAGGGTTTTGTCTTATATGGCAAGGAGACAAAAATCTTTAACTTACTAACTGCTAAACCATTTAGATATAGGATAAACAAAGGAAAATATGTTATTTATATTAGAAATGAAGATGTAGGTAGAAGATGGCGTGAAATCTTAAGCTTATCAACTCATTATATGCTATATAAATAATATGTTTTTTTCTATGATGTAGATTCTATGTTTAGGAAAAATAATGTAGGGGATGCATTATTTCAGTTTGTTAAATGCATGATGGTTTTGTGCTATGATTACCAATGTTTAATGGCAAAAGCATCATATAGAAGCTCTATAGTTGATATATTCTGAATTTATTTTAATTTTATTACGTAGTGTATAAATAGACCAATTTGAAATATCAAAGCTGATTGAACGTAAGAAGTAGTTTCTTGTTTTCCAATATAGTTGATATATGCTTTCCTATTGAGTGCAGTGATGTAAGATGGTTGCATGTTTTCCAATATAGTTGATATATGCTTTCCTTACATTATTTCCGTACATAGAATGATAGAGATCAAGGAGATGTCTGAATTTGTAAAGCTGCTTATGCATACAAGGAGATGTCTAAATTTGCCTTAATTTGTAAAGTTGCTTATGCTTACTGTAGTAACATGGAGGATTGGAGACTTGCATGGAGTAATAATATCTTTGGAGCGAATGGTCAAACTGAATAGAGACTAACTGTAATTTCTTAATATGTTTTATGTTTATTTTATTTGAAAACTGGAGTTGTATTAATGTAATATTGTATGTTATTTGGACTAGTGTAATTGGACTTTGTTTTTGTTGGATTTGTTGCAATTTGCAACTCTTCATTGTAGTGAACGCAGTGTATTATTTTGAATAGAACGTTGGTTAACCGTTTGTATATTACGGTTAACCGAACAGTTAATTGATGTAATTTAAACGGTTAATTGATTAACCGGTTAACCGTTTAATTATATCGGTTAACCGTGTAAATACAACGGTTAACCACGGTTAAAATTAACTGGTTCGGTCGGTATGACCCAACCAGTATTAACCGATTAACGGTTAACCGAACCGCCTTTTATTTACGGTTAACCGAAAATATTAACCGATCGGGTCGGTTAACCGACCGTGCCCACTCCTACAAATTACTGTATTTTATTTTATTATTACATTAATTCAAATACATACATACACACACACATATATATATATATATTAATATGTAAAGCAATTTATTAACATAATTTATATCAAAAAATACACACACACACACACATCTATATTATATAAAATTTGATCAAATAATTTTCAAATGTATATTTATATTAATTATGAATTGTAGAGATCGAAAATAAAATTTTTTAAATTATTAGATATTTTTATTATTATTTAATCACTATAAGATTTAATAAATTAATAAAAAATAAATCTTGTTTCAAAAAGTAAATTTTAAATTTTTTAAAATTAGATTATAATCACCGAAGCCTTGGCCAAAAATTTAGAACTTTTAAACTTGTTTTAATATTTTTAAAAATTATTTTAAAATTCGACCGAATATTATTAATTAATAAAATATTATTTTTACTCAGAAAAATCTGGAAAATTTCACAATCCTTAAAATACTATTCTTCATTTTCTAGAACTTTAAATTTGATATTTTATTATATAATTATTTTATACTATTACTTATGATAGTTCGACCAATTAATTCCTAATAAATAGATATTAATATATTAAAATTATAATAAATTAGGATCAGTAATGTATTTCAATTTCAAATATGAAAACATAAAAATTATATATATATATATATATATAATTTATTATAACACAAATTTACATTTAACTATTATATATATATACACACATCAAAATTATTTCTTTCTAATTTGTGTATATATATGTATAAAAAATTCATTTCTTTAAAATTATAATTTATATGCATACATACACATATATATATATATGTTTAATTGATATTTATAATATAATATATACACATAAATATATATATATATATATCTACGGTAGTTTTCATAATATATATCTTTATATATACATATGTAATTAATTAGATATATATATGTATATTAACTGTAAGTATTTGTACATATTTGGACTGCATACTTATATATAGAATGTGCTAAAGCGTCCGTTGTGATATAAATCCCAACATCTATATACAGGCATGTTATACCGTGCACGGAATACCATGTTACACATGTACACACATATACATATGTATATGATGCATATGTATACTTATATATGTAAAGTGAGAGCAAATCAAACAAATTTTAAACAACAATTTATAAATTTAAATGAAATATTTAATTTTATTTAAATTAAATTTAGAAACGTTCTAAATAAATTAGACTTTATAGGCCCAATTATGATCCAATAGGGTAAAAAAAATTGAAATCCATCTGTATCTTCCGCTGTGGGCTAGCCCAGTTCCAACTATGATATCGGAGTCCAATAGCATATGCGGTCTATATTAGCCATAGTAAGGTTAACGGTTAAGCTCACAACCCAAAAAGTTATCCCTAATAGAAAAGACCCTTTTTGAATTGTGCTTTTGGATAATTTCAAAATTGTTTTGAAATTAAAAATAAAATTTTAAATTTAAAAAGTTAAGTTATAAATAAGAAAGATATTTTAAATGTTATAATATAAATTTTTCAAAGATTGTTGGAAAATTAAAATTAGGATTTTAAACTTAAAAGTTAAATTTAAAATAAGATATAAATATATATTATAATAGTTATATTATAATAAAATTTTCAAAATGTTTGGAAATATATATATATTAATTTCGAAATTTAAAAAAAATTAATTGGATTAATAAAGTAAATTAATTAAATAAGTCAATTTATAAAAATAAATATGCATGTATTATAAATTATGATATATGTTATGATATTTTAAAATGTTTAAAATAACATAAGTATACATGTATGTATATGAATTGAATTTTGAAATTAATATAATTTAATAAAAATTGTTGAATTAAATAAATAAATTAAAGGTTAATTAAATAAATAAAATTAATTAAAAGTTAATTAATTAAATAACTAAATTAAATATTAATTAATTAAAAAAATATACACATGTGTAGTGTAATACTGTAAAGGTTATAGTATGTAATCAATATTTAATATAAATGTTGTATTAAAATAATATAAAATTAATTAAAATGTTAACTAATTAAAAAATTAATTAAATAGGATTTAATTAATATAATATTATATATAAGACTAATATATAAGTTGTATGAAATATACAAGTTATATAATAATAAAACTTATATAATATGAATGTATAAACTAAATGTGGAGCATTAAAGAAACTCTAAACAGACTTAAGGGATAAATACATATGTATTGCATGTATACTGTGATTCCAGATGTGTGCGATACTTGAATCACGAGGTTATTTCATAAGAAATATAGTATTCCATAAGTCAATATCACTTGATATAATATATTGAAGATTTTGAATCTTTAATGTAAAGTTGTCCTCTACCATTTATATATTAATAGATTATTTGCATGCTCTTTAGTTGTTGAGCTTTCCTCAAGCTAGGGATGTTATATGTAGTACTATTAATATATTGAATAGACGAGGTAAGATAATTGTACATATTTATTGAGCTTTCCTTAAGGTATGTGCATTATACTTAGGCCGTCGCGAAATGATAGGTCCAAGTGAATAGTCCTACTTTACTTGTTGAGCTTTCCTTAAGGTAAAGGCGGGACTAGGAAAAGGAACCACGAGTTAGGAGTTGTATCTGATACAATCGATAAGGTGTTATCTATCGTATATGAGAGTATGATTTGTTGGGCTTTCCTCAAGGTCAGAGTCCCAAGATATACGAGTCCTAACACCTACTAGTGAAGTCAAGACTTCTATGTTTCGCTTAGGGTTTGGTAAAACGTAAAAGACTGGTAGGGCCTTATTAGAAAAATAAAATGTTAACATTTAACCTTTCTAATATTGTAAGAACATATGCTATGTAAAGTTATAATAATCTACAATGATAAATTTGTGCATTTAATACGCTTGTTAAAACGTTTATCAGTTAAGATATACAAATGATTTCAATCAAAGATTGACAAATAGGAATATAACATATATTTACTAATATATTCTTCTTGCATGTTAATGTTTCAATATCCATGCAAGCACCTGATTTTACAACTACTAAATATATTCGTAATTGGTCGCTTATGTGTTTATTTGGTCGAGACCGTGTATTACATTTTATGAGTTTTGAACTCTAAAAGAGATATGAAACTGTGGATATTTGATCCATATCGCATATAAATGTTATACGGGGAACGATCATAGTTCATAATATACGATACTTCAATGAAATTAGTTCATTCAAAAATAAACCAATAAGCAGTACTTTAAGATCAAGTATTCAATTTGATTGATTATAAAAGGATCGTATTGTGTTCACTGTAACGCTGGACCAAAACTACAAGATATTTCTAAGTACTCGATCGCTGAAATGTCAGTTTGATCAGTTTACGCAAAGAGCAACATATTTAATGTCCTTAAATGTTAAGGATGATCGATTGCGCTTTTATAAAGAGTTCGTTATGATATTGTATTAAGAGAATTCTTCTTTTGAATGGTTCGACCATTTAGTAAGGAAACCAAATGTACAAAAGTAGATGTGATTTAAGGTACAGTTGGGATGAAGAGAATGAATAGTCATTTCCGCTTTATAAAGAAACATCGAAAATTAGAATTGTAATAATACTAATTGGTACTTAACATTGGAATGAAAAATACGAAGTCTATTCCAAAATGTCTTTAATATAGAAAATTGTTTTCTATGAGATTTATTTCTTTGATTTCAAGATATTTGATCAAAGAACTCAACGTTGTAAACTAGTTGCAGTATATGAAATAAATCATTTATATTAAGTGAATAATGGACCTTTGAATTCAGTATACTATTATAGTAATGGCAAAAATAGTAGAAGCTTGCCAAATAGCACTTAATGATTGCATCATATTATGAAAATTGTTTTCGTACAACATACCAAACATTATTTATGAAATAATGACTATTTTTCGGTGTTGACTGAAAATAAACATAGTTATATTTCAATGTGAATATTATGAATATTCGTTATGAACTAAAACTATAATGTGGTATTTTTTTCATGACAAAGTGATGCATTAGAAAATAAAGAAGTATATAAAATTATTTACAATTGTTTTGGAATTATAGACTAAGATGTGGTTTTGAGAAATAATTTTATTATATGATTATGAATCATATGAAATTGGTTAATTACATCTTAAAAAATTAAGGATAATGCACCCACTTAATGGGATCATCATAAGAGTTGATGAACTCTTTGGATTGATACATATAGATGCATGCAATCGCAAGTTTATTAATACCAAAACGGTTCTACATACTTCATCATATTCAATGATGAGTTATCACAGGCATGGAAATGTGTATTTGTCATGCATGAATAAGCCTATGATTAACCCAAAGAATTTACAACAGAAGTAAATAATGTAACATGCGAAAGAAATGATTCGATTTGATCGAACGGGTGAGTATATTGGAAAAGTTTCCAAACGTACCTAAAAATGAATAAATATTCAATCTCAGAAGTCAATCCTCCCTGTGATACATAATGATGTATCAATAAGGAGTTATCGAACGTTGTTGGACAAAGTACGATTAAATGTAAGTAAAGTTGAGTTAATTTCTTTCTATAAGGTTATGTACTTGAGAGTAGTACACAAGGTTAATATTATTTCATCTACATAATGATTTACAAAATATACAAGATAAGGGTTTATAAGAAATCCAACATATCCTAGGCCAAGAAGTTAGTAGGTTGTGCGAGTCGAAAGTTTGCACGTAATAATTGTTCGTGGGGGATCTTGTATGAATCTCCCTAAAAGAAGTTTAGGATGGACTATCATTGGATGACATTTTTATGTTTTGAACATAAGTTTTATAAACTAAAACTGAATCAGTTTTATATAAGGCAATTCATAAAATGTTTATGAATGCATGTTCCATTTCACTGAGAAATAATTGTTGTTTCAAGAAATACCAACTTCATAGTGAAGGAATTTCTTTGAGAAATTATTGGTAGTAAAATGGAAGTGGATACGATCCAAAGATAAAGCTGATTATATGGGATGAAATGAAATTAACTAACCTAAATGAACACATTGCGTTAGAGTGTCTAATAAATATTCTCGCACACTGAACAGAAACCGTGAGTATCTTATCAATATCGAGAATAGATAATCCTCAGTTGTCAATTAAGCCATTAAGAGTATCGACTCTATGGTATGGTATAATGCGCAAATCTGAAAGGATTCCAAGTACGTTATCAAAATATGATTGTGGTAATCGTATCCAAAAGGATGTGATTCATCGGCTGCGATTCTGTCTTTAAAAGACTAATGCAGTTGGAATTTAATGAGCAACATTGATAAGAATATTACCATAAATTTCAATTGTTGAAATTAACGTAATAGATTCACCATTCGATATTCCCAAGTTCGTTCGAATTTACTCACAAAATTATCGCTTGGTATGATTTTATGTTTTGGTACGAATGTATTGAAACAGAAAATTGGGTATAATGATTTAGAGTAAGTTGCTTACGCATAATAACCAAAAATGTCTCAAAGTCATTGCGAGCGATATTGAGTTTGTGGGTCCTTGGATATGATCCAAGAAGTAATATAAAGTATCATTTTATAAACATCAGAATTGAACAAACATTTTGATAGAAATATCAAATAGTTTGATTATCAATCAAAATGCAGAGGAGGCGTGTGTTCACCATAAAGAACATAAAAAGGGTACATTGATATTTCTAAACTATAAGTAAACAACATGTTGTTGATTTTAACGACGTACTTGTGTTAAAATCAACCTTAATTGTTTTAATACTCAACATTGGATTTGTCAACAATTTCTTTTATAGTAAGTATAGAAGATATTGGGAATGTCCCAAATGATATGTATGGACACCTTATTAAAATATTTAATATGGAACATGTAAGATGGATTCCTTATGCATTACAACATGAATTATCATACATGTCACTTTGTCTACGATATCATGTTTTTTTTGTGTATTTGATACATGAAGCAAATATCAAATCCAAATAGATTTCACTACATGGTTGTTTTAGGTGTTCTCGTGTATTTATGAAATACTAAAGAAATGTTTGTAGAAATCACAAACTCCTTATGAAGGAGTATTCGGACTCAAACTTCATAAGTTATATTGAGTATAATATGTCAATAATAAATTAAGAATCTTTAAGTTGGAAATGTTCCAAATAGAAGAGATTGTGGCTTATTCATTGACTTGAATAGAGCCACAATAAAACATTGTATATACATAATAGATGCACAAATTTATAACTGAGCCGAGGGTGATTCCAAATGTTGAGAATCCTATAATATTGTTATATGATAATAATGTCACTATATAGTTTATGAAAGAACTTAGAGCTCATTGGAAGTCGAGAGACATACTCCTAATAGTTCTACGTGATAAAGGAGTTTATCAGCATCGGAGAGAGTTGATTGGCAGAGTAGATAATTAAAACAAAATAGCATACCCATTCACTAAGGGATGACCCGATCGGTTTACAGGAAACCGATTGGAGAAGTAAGAATGAGATTCCATAATTGACCCTAAGTGCAAGTTGGAGATTGATAGAGTTAGGAGTATACCCTAGGGGTGGTTATGTAATTTATTACATATATCTAACTCGTTGACCAATCTTCTTCGAAATAAAAAGTATTTTCTTTCTATAATATACTTGATATAATGTGGTTATATTAATTAATTTAATTAAAAGTATATTTAACAGAAAATCCATAAATGGTATGTATTTTGATGGTAGTTACAAAGTGTTGTAACCATGAGTAATTTACCACAATAAAAATAAATATATCATTTTAAATGTTCCTAGTCAAGATGCATCGAGACTGAATATCAATGTATCCATTAAGAATAGAGTATGTAACTCTCTTCAAATGTTGGGCAATGTATTACTCATGGCTATTGGGGCACCTAGGGGTTACATACTGATAGTTATTAGATATCTATGGAACAACTCACTCGATAGTTTTCCGTTGGTTAATATAACTAAGGTCAAACGAAAAATATCGGTGTGGCTGACTTATATAGTTCTCTAAATTTGAGAATACCGTGGATCTTCAATATGAAAGCTCTGCTTTGATTATAGTCAAATCATGACATGGGGTCCATCGAGTGACTATAGTCGGTCGAGTGGAAGTATTGGAAGTGAAGCGCTATTCAAGAGAGGATTCGTCTCCTCGGTTATATAGGGTTAGTATCACGGTCAACTCAAGTCAAATGAAAGTCAAAGTCTTTGGCAAGAGCATTTCGGTTAATAATAATTGGAATTATTGAATCAAAGACTTTATGTTTAGACTATAGAGTTGAATATGGATGATACTGGAATTTTGACCGTTACCAAATTCCATAAGTTCAAAGTGATATAGTTTTGGTGAAAAGAATTATTGTAAATAAATGTCACAAATGGGTGATGCTTATTAAACTAAAATTAGATTTTATCGAGACTAAGTAAGCGATAAATTTAGGCATAATGTCACACCGCCTACTAAGTGACGTGTGAACATTAATATTGGAATAGTTCAATGTTAATTGCTGACTGAATTTACACCCAAGAGTTACACAATCCAAATGATGAATTCTCTTTAGACCAAATGATTTAATTAGTTTATAATTATTGTAAATTAATTAAATAAATTAATATTTATGAAATATTAATTATAAAATTTGAATGCAATTTGAGAAATAAATATGATTATATATATTTATATAATAGTTAAAAATATATCGATCGATATGAGATATTGTTAACAAATTAAATTGGATTTAATTAAACATATTTAATTGGGGTTAAATGGGTAATTGGCCCATGTTGTTTGAGGTATGGTTCACCTACAATGATATATCATAGGGGAAGCAAAAATGTGGCAAGTTGGGTTTTTGAAATGCATGGTTGAAATTAGGTGAGAAAAAGTATAAGATATTATCCTCTTTTCTCTCTCGTTCAACTATTATAAAACCATCTCTAAACCCAACTTCAAAATAATTTTTTGTTGCCTCTTGCATCCTAATAGAGGTTGAACTATACCTGCAAAATCAAATAACTTCAAATGGATAGCTATTTGATAACAAAGGATATATGGTTCAAAGGGCAAGCAATTTAACGAATCAAGGGGGTTTCCAAAGGAAGAGGATTCATCATTACAAGGTGGACTAAAGGGCATCAGCTAAAGGTAAATATTTGGTTTCATATAAGATGTATGATTATTATATATTTGATTACTGCTCATATACATACATACATACATACATATATATATATATATTATTATTGCTTTGTTGGTTATGTGAGATTCCTATAGGTAATGATGTTGTCACAATGATGATGGGTTGTGTGCATAAGTTTAAATAAAATACATATACATATATTTTATTAATAATCTGATGTTCCATGACAAATTACCGTATTTTATTTTAATATTACATTAATTTATATATATTAATATGTAAATCAATTTATTTACATAATTTATATCAAAGTATATATATGCATCTATATTATATAAAATTTGATCAAATAATTTTCTAATGTATATTTATATTAATTATGAATTTTAGAAACTGAATTTATTTTAAATTATTAGATATTTTTAATATTATTTAATTACTATAAGATTTAATAAATTCATAAAAATATATCTTGTTTCGAAAACTTAATTTTATATATTTTTAAATTAGTTTACAATCACTGAACCTCTCGGCCAAAAATTTAGATTTTTTAAGCATGTTTTTGTATTTTTAAAAATTATTTCAAAATTCGGCCGAATATTATTTAATTAATAAAAATATTATTTTTATGCAGAAAAATCTGGAAAACCTTATCTACCCTTAAATACTATTCTTGATTTTCTGAAAATTTAAATTTTTATATTTTATTATATAATTATTTTATATTATTTATATATGAAAGTTTGATCAATTAATTCATAATAAATATATATTAATATATTAAAATTATAATAAATTAGGATCGGTAATTTATTTCTATTTGTAATGTTGAGAAAGAAAAAATTATTTTTATCTATATTTATATACATATAATTTATTATAACACAAATTTACATTAACTATTATATATATATATACATCATAATTATTTCATTTCAATTCATACATATGTATAAAAAAATTCATTTCTTTAAACTTATAATTTATATACATATATATACGTTTAATTGATATTTATTTATAATACAATACATACATACGCGCGCGTGCGCACACATATAATAGTTTTCATAATATATCTTTATATATACATATGTAATTAATTGGATATATATATATTAACTATAAGTATATGCATATATTTGGACAACGTACAATACATATAGGATGAGCTAATATGTCGTTTGCGATGTAAATTCTAACATCTATATACGGTCATGTTATACCTTGCATGGAATACCATGTTGCACATGCGCATACATATACATATCTATGTGATACACATTTATACTTATATATATAAATATATATAAAGTGAGAAAAAATCAACCAAATTTCAAACAACAATTTCTAAATTTAAATGAAATATCTGATTTTATTTAAATTAGATCTAGAAACGTTATAAATAAATTAGACTTCATAGGCCAAATAATGATCCAATAGGATAAAAAAAATTGAAATCCACTCATATCTTCCGCTACGGGCTGACCCAGTTCCAACAGCGGTACCCACCCTGGGGGCCTGGTTGCAGGGACGTGCCCCAAATCCATGACACCCTTATATCTATTTAGTTGTGTGTCATCACTGTTTTCGTTTGCCTCTGTGCCACCTAGGCTAGCAGCTTATTACCATAGGGTATGTGTCAGGTCGTGATCAAGTAGAGTCCTCGCATTGACGAGCACACTGGTGTATCTTCTCATGATACCAAGGGGAAGTAATGAAGATGGTAAGAGTCATGTCATACGGACACACGTCTGGATCCTTAAGCAAGTAGATGTGTTGTCAGTCTCCCGTGTGGTTCCGGTATGTGTGTGGTAGATAGACACATATTATGATAAGCTGTGATTATACCTGAGACTGTGTCCAGTGTAAGATCAATCCTTGTATCCTTCTTTGGCATGTGTTGCCACTTATATTATCATCGGCGTGTGACGCCAATTATTCTGGTTTGGCATGTGTTGCCATTTATTTGTTTGGATGATTGTTTATCTTATTACTTATGTTGACAGACCCAGGAATATCTATTTATATATATTTTGGGCATTATTGTGTTAAACCTATTCTACTTGAGGATTTCTTATACCTTAATGTTGATTTAATGTATTGATGATTCACCCAATTGATATTGTTCACCTAATATATTGACTTGAATTATATGGGTGATGATGCTTTTCTACATAATTTTGCGATGGATGCTATTTTGGAATACTAAGATATTGTTTATACTATTACCATTATACAATTCATGCTATCATTTTAAGATGTTATGACATCTACATTATAGACGTAGTTTGGCCTGTGTGTTCTTTATATAATACTCAGATCAGTCCAAAATATTTCAAGTTCAGAGATGAAGAGACCAACTTATGTTTTTAGGGCATAGCGGATACTGGGTAGTCTGTATAGTCATGTGTTATTATAGATATATTAGTTCATTTATGTGTATTATTGAGTTGTATATCAGACATTTTGTATTTTTTTTAAGATAGTGGGAACTTGACTTATATTTTTGTATCCCACTCAGATTGTGTATATTTTCTATTGTACATTATCGCTGCGTTTAATGGCTTTGTGTTCATTATCATTTATTATACCTTTTCTATATTATTCTATCCTGGAAACACACGTGTTTACTGCTTTATGTCGATACTGAGTATGTATAGGTGAGTTTATATAATCGATTTTGAAATACGTATTAGTATTAGCCCAAGGGAATATTCACATGTGATAGCCCAATATTGCCTCATTCACTGTATTATCTGACAGTATTACTTAATAATACTCTTAGATAGTATGAGTATAGAGGTGGGGTGTTACATTAACGTTCTTTTTTCAAATTTTATAGTCATAATATATGGCGACCGTAAGTAGAATCCGAATCGATTTAAGCATGGTGACTGGCAAAAACATTTCATCATAATCAAAACCTTTAATTTAGCCAAATCTTTTCGCGACCATCCTTGCTTTATAGTTCCAACCTTTCCATCTACGGTAATCTTCTTCTTGAAGTTACACTTGCAGCTAATGGGTTTTATAACTATAATCAAAAATATTTTTCTTATAACAATATATACTATGGATAATAAACCAAAAGCTTAATTTATTCAAAACAAGATTCATTATAAGAGTTAAGTTATATAATCAAATTACATAATTGCCTCTAGGGCACACCCTTAACTCTGTAGGTATTTATTTTATATGATTCAATATTCATAGTTACGAACACATGCGTAACTACAATCGATTAGGTACATTTTCAAAGAACTCTAATGTATATTTAATGTATTTAAAACATTAATTATATCGCAATATAATGGTATATACAATGGAAAATAAAACAAAAAAAAAGTTGTTTTATTTTGAACAAGAGCCGCTATGGGAGTTAAATTATATAATCAAATTACAAAATTGCCTCAATGACACACCCCTTAACTTTATCAAATATAGTATCAACAATCTTTAAAATAATGAGAAAGAAGAGAATATAAAATACATAACCAAATATTCAACAACCGATGGACCAAAAAGTAAGAGAAATAAAAAAATACAATTAAAGATAAATCATACCATATTTTTCCACTTCTGAGAAAACCGTGAATCCATTTAGTGCGTGTCCAAAAAAGATTAGTAAACTACGCATTTCAAACCCATTAACCCTTGATCTTCTACTACCGAGCGATGGGTAATATCGAATGGAAAAAATGTTCTTCACTTTACCCGGTTTGGTCGATAGTATACTACCAGCCAAACTGGGTGAAATAAAAAATTGGTTTCCATGTTTTTTTTGATCGGTTAAATAAAAGTTCAAATGTAGGTGCACTTAACACGACTCTAAATAAAGTTCAAATGTAGATTTGATTCATTAAAGAAAAATGTAATTTGATATTCAACCATCAAATTACAAAAATATTAAATACATCATCAAAATACAAAAGGGTTGAGAGGGGAAATTTGAGATATAAAATTAGTATTTACGCAATCTCAACGAAGTATAAATTTAGCACATACTACTAAAAAAATCACGATTTACACAGCTAAATTGATCATAATCTTACATTTCCAAATCATATGTAGGATTACGAATCTTAGCTTAAATCAAAATTGGGTACATGTGTTATTGTCAAAGTTGACTAATTTCTAAATTTATCAGATATGAGAGTAAATCCCTCGATCTCATTCTTTACAAATCCCTATGTTGCAAACAAATATCCAATGTTCATTTCTAATTAGTTTGTGTGGTAAAATTTCAAAAATAAATGGTTGTATTTTCACGGCACGTAGGGAAATGAGACCAGAGGATTATTTTCAAATACGGAGGGTGTATCCATGATATCCACTGTTCAAAAAGCTATGCTGTTATCCCGCCTTTTGGCAAGACCAGGATATCAACGGACTGGTAGAAAATCAGCTATACGCAGGTTCGCTATGGATATCGACGAATTTCATCCAAGTCCAGATTGAGCTATAATTGATAAGGCACGGTAGGCAAAGTCAGGAGAGCCAACGTTCCAAGTTTCAAGTCAATCCGAGTTCATATGCTCAAGTTATGATCGATTCAATCTAGAGGAAACGACCCAGCCTTCGTATCCATCAATATGGTTGATTTCGTATCCACCAAGAGTACGCTCGGTTCGTATCGACCATGTTCGCATCGATCAGTTGATAGCAGTTCGTATCGATCAGGTTGGTAGTGTACGAATCCATCGAATTCGTATCGATGGACTTCGTATCCATCAACAGGTGTTGTGCCTCGTAGCAATTGGCTAGTGTCTGCTTCGTATCCATCATGGAAGCCCTACTTCGTATCCATCAAAAGGCTCCAGTTCGCATCGATTGGTTTCGTATCCATTGAGAAGCTACGTGGTTCGTATCCATCAAGGAAAAGCCTGTTCGTAACCATCAACCTTCGTTAGCTCGTATCCATCGATGTAGCTATTATTCGAATCCATAACTGGTAACTACTTCGTATCCATCGAGTCAACAAACCTGGGTGACGTGTCACCCCTCGCAGCGAACAAGGCGAGATCTATGGAGTCGATACGGTCAACACGGAGTAAAGACCGGATCGAGGTGAAGTGCGTGCGCCACATCATCTCAGGAACACGTGCAGTCATCAACACGAAGGGATCGAGTCGAAGCCATGGAGACGAACCAAACAGCCATCAAGAAATTCCACTTCGTATCGACCATATCTCATGATCCACTAATCCAAATGCAATGAAATTTTCACCAGAGCTTGCATACACATTAAGGAATGTCTCTGCCAAATTTCAGCTTGATTGGGCATCATCTTGATCGATACGAAACGGATTCGTATCGATCGCAGATCAAGGCGAAACTTTCTGGAAACGGCCGCGTGGGCCCCCTCACGTGCCAGACCGAGTCTCCCGAAGTTTGAACAAAATCTCAGCCTCTTACGCCTATAAATAGCACCCCAGAGCTTACAAAAAAGGGATCTTTGATTCTCAAGCATCCAGACTCTGCCGGATCGAGATTTGCATCTTACTCTTACTGTTTAATTCGAATTATAAGCTGTAATCGCTTGTAATCATTGAAAGAGAATCAATAAAATCATAAAAACTTCATAGTGGACGTAGGCAACACGCCGAACCACTCTAAATTGCTTGTCTGCGTATTTACATTTCTGTTTATTGGAGTTTTTGTTAGATAATCTTCATTTTCAGTTTATTTTCTTCATTTTAATCTCTTCAAAAACTTCCGAAGAGTGTTGTGCCCATTTTTGGTACAAACACTTTGGTGCTTTCACTGAGAAGAACCCAGTTTTTCTCCTGCTCCTTGGATCTACCATCGACACCGGATTGCATAAATCTAAGAGGAAGATCCAGATCTCTAATCCGGAATCCTTCCATCCTATTCAGATTTGCGTAAAGTCTAGGAAAGGACTCCCCCACTCAAGATGGTTAGCACAAGAACTGCCTCTACAGCTGCTGATCAAGAAGGTCGGGATAGACAGAATCCTACACAACAGCCGTCATCCAATCAAGACAACACTGCTCACTCAGATCCGTCAGGACCAGTCACCAGGCAAGAGTTCCAAGTGTTGCTCCAAGAGCTAACTCAAAGTCGGCAACAATTGACTGAACAGTTGCGCGCTAACGCTGAATTGACCAACCAATTAAACCGCCGAAGGCGCAGAAGGACCAGGAGGGATGATGTTTCCCACTCGTCCACTGAAAGTTCTGCCTCATCTGACTATCACGGCAGATCTACCCGTCCCCGATTAGACGTGAGTCACACACAAGCTACCGGATATCAACCTGCCTTGACCGTAGGACAATTGAGGGTTGGGCCGTCAACCAGCTTCCAGACCGGGCCCTCATCACGAGGAGGTGTTGTTCCACAGTATACCACGGACAATCGCACTACAACCGCCGCGGTAGAAACAAGGGTTGATACCCGAAATCTGTCAGATCCGAATAATCAGCAACGTGGGCGTACTCCTGAACCATACGTCCCGAAAGATGCCGAGCCAAGGAGGCGAGACATGGGCCATCGACAGCGTTCGGTCCAAACTTGCACCGTGGAACCCGACCACACCTTAGCTCATCATGCACAGAATGCGGCGATGCCCGATATTTCAACCATGATACGTCAGATGATTCGCGAAAGCCAAGGGCTTATCAATGACGATTGGGGAATCTCCCGTAGTCAAGGGATCACAGATGAGATATTATACGTTGATCCCCCTCGGCGATTCAGAATGCCAACTCTCCCAATGTACGAAGGAAGCAGTGACCCCAATCAACATATTTTGAAATATGAGTGGTCAATGAGCGCTGCAAGGGATGATGATACGGTGAAATGCCGAAGTTTCCCCATCTCTTTGGGAGGAATCGCAACAATGTGGTTTACGAGGTTGCCACCTAGATCTATCTCTTCGTTTGATCAAATGGCTAAGAAATTTGTCGAACAGTTTCGTATGCATGTCGCTAGACCTAAAGACGTTAACACCCTATCTAGTGTCACTCAAGCTCATGGAGAGACACTCAGACGTTATTTAGAGAGATTCCATGCAGCATGTGTGGAGATTAGTAATCCTAACGATAACTCGATCTTGATGGCATTAACCAAAGGGATCGATCCCGATTCTGAGTTTGGAAATTGGTTAGCTGGGAAACCACCCGCATCGTTGGACCGTTTCTACTCCAAAGCCGCTCAATTCTTACGGCAAGAGGACGCGAAACAGTCTAGGAAGCAGGACAATGCGAGGCCCAAAAGTGAAGGAATACAAAGTAACGTAGCAGTTAAGCAGTCCGGTGAGAGGTCCGGAAAAGTTCAGTTAAATATACAGAACAAACAAACCCAGCCGAGAGGCAACAATGGTCAGGATAAGAAAATAGATCAGAACTGAGGCCCACGACGTAGGGCCCCAATGTTTGATAATTACACGCCGTTAAATACATCGTTGGAAAAAGTGTACCTACAAACTTTCAACACTGTGCAATATAAGAAGCCTGCTCTGAAACCCTCGTCGGAGAGGCAGGTTCAAACAGGGAAGTTTTGTAGATTCCACGAGAGTTACGGCCACAATACCAATGAATGTCGACACTTGCAGGACCTCATTGAGAAGTTGATCAAGGAAAGAAAGTTAGACCAGTTTGTGCGGGCGCCGCAGTCTGGTGGTGCGGGCCCTTCGAATCAAAATCGTGTGCAAAATCAAGAAAGACAGGAAGAACCCGCTCGTACGGGCGGAAGGCTGGTTATAAATACAATAAGTGGTGGTCCCCACCCAGCAGATAGAAGCTGGAGGGAAATGGAGTCGTATGCTAGCTCTATCAGGCATGCGGACTTCGAATGCTACAGTAATTGTGAAGATGGGGCTCCGGCCAAACAACAGAAGACAATGTCTGATGATATCATATTTAGAAGCCGAGATGCTGATAAGGTCGAAGCCCCCACAATCGACCCACTGGTCATATCTGCCCAGGTTGGTCCTGCTTGGATGAAGAGGATCCTGGTTGATAGTGGGAGCTCTGTAAACATCTTACTTAAACAGGCTTATGATTTAATGAAAATGGAAGCGAAGGACTTAAAACCTTGCCAATCTCGAGTCCACGGCTTCAATGGAAGTGCTACAATACCCACTGGAGTGACGGAACTACCAGTGGAGTTGGGGGTTGGAGAACGCCGGAGAGTCCGGATGTTGCAGTTTGTCATTTTGGACATTGATTCACCTTATAATGCATTTTTGGGCCGACCGGCCCTTGCTGAGTTCAGGGCAGCCATCACCCCATGGTGCTTGACTCTGAAGTTCCCCACTGATCACGGGGTCGGAGTCATTCAAGGAGATCAGGCAGCGGGGAGGGCCTGCTATGTTGCTGAACTACGAGGAGTACAGCGGAAGGAGAAAGGAAAGGGCGTAGAGGAATCTCTCTGCGTCCGTTTTGCTGATAATTGACAACTAATGCCTGGGCCCTGGCCCGGGCACCACAACCAATTCCAGAAAGACCTTGAACCTAGAGACAACGAAGATAAAGATGAATCTAAAGAGAATAAAGTTTCCCCGCCCAAACTGACTATGGACGTCCCAATCAGTGAGGGAGATGATTCGAGGATGCTAAAAGTTGGATCTCAACTGGGCAAACAGACACAACAGGAATTGGTTGAATTTCTCCGGGCGAATCTCAACGTTTTCGCCTGGACACACTCTGATATGTGCTTGATCTCGCCGGACGTTGCAAGTCACTCCCTGAATATTGATCCGCGATATGTCCCGGTCAAGCAAAAAAGGCGTGGTATGGATCCAAAGAGATCTGCCGCCCTTAAAGAGGAAGTTGATAAGTTACGATCAAATGGGTTCGTCCGAGACGCTTTGTACCCAGAATGGGTGTCAAATCCCGTACTGGTTCGAAAACCGAATGGGAAATGGAGAACTTGCATTGACTACTCTATCTTGAACAAGGCTTGTCCGAAGGATAGTTTTCCACTTCCTCGGATTGACCAGCTCGTAGATTCAACAGCTGGGCATGAATTATTATCTTTCATGGATGCTTATTCTGGCTACAATCAAATACCTATGCATTTTCCTGATCAAGAACACACCAGTTTCATGACCGATCTGGGACTCTACTGCTACAGAGTCATGCCTTTTGGTCTAAAATACGCCGGAGCAACATACCAACGCTTGGTCAACAAGATGTTCGCCAACCAGATCGGGAAGACCATGGAGGTTTATGTGGATGACATGCTAGTAAAATCTCGATTCTCCACAGATCACGTTAGGGATTTAGATTCGATGTTCTGCATCCTTCGAGAATATGGAATGAAGCTCAATCCATTAAAATGTCACTTCGGTGTCACTTCTGGAAAGTTCCTCGGGTTCATCGTTAACGCTCGAGGGATAGAAGCAAATCCCGAAAAGATCTGGGCAATAAGGAACCTACAAACTCCAAGAACCATAAAACAAGTCCAGAGTCTCAACGGGAAAGTAGCAGCATTAAGCAGGTTCATTTCAAAATCCACCGATAAATGCATTCCTTTCTTCGATCTGATCCGAAAAGGAAAGCGAAATTTTGAATGGACCGTGGAGTATGAAGACGCATTCCGATCGCTGGTTCAACATCTTTCCACACCACCGATCTTGTCAAAGCCGATTGACCACGAGCAATTGTACCTTTATCTGGCAGTATCGGAGAATGCAATTAGCGCTGCTTTGGTTCAGGAAGAAGACCGAGTGCAGAAACCAGTCTACTATGTTAGTAAACGGCTAACAGGAGCTGAAAGAAATTACCCAAGACTAGAGAAACTGGCGTACTGCCTGGTCATTGCCTCAAGGAAGCTTCGCCGTTATTTCCAAGCTCATTCCCTTACTGTGTACACCGATCAGCCGCTACGACAGGTCCTCACGCGGCCTGAGACGTCTGGTAGGCTACTCAAGTGGAACATTGAACTGAGTCAATTTGATATCACTTATGCCCCGTGAAGAGCCATTCAAGGACAAGTCCTAGCGGACTTTATAGCCAAATTTACTGTTTCAGAGGATTTGCCTGAAACCACTATACATCCTAAATGCATTTGGAAGCTGGATACCGATGGTGCATCAAACGATCAGTGTTCCGGTGCTGGAATAGTACTCGAAACTCCCGAAGGCCGATCCATATGCTACGCTCTGAGGTTCGAATTTCGCGCAACCAACAATGAAGCCGAATACGAAGCTTTACTTGCCGGATTAAAACTTGCTTGCGATCTGAAGATTGTTGCTGTGGAAATCTACTGCGATTCCCAGTTGGTTGTATATCAAGTTCTGGGCGAATATCAGGCCAAGGATCGACGACTAGCTGCCTACCTAGCCCGAGTTCAAGAAGCATTAAGTCAATTCGATTACTATGCTATTTACCATATACCCCGAGAGCATAATCAGAAGGCTGACTCACTAGCAAAGCTGGCAAGTACAGGTGAAGCACAGCAAATGGGACTTGTCCCTGTCGAGACTTTGTCCTCCCCAAGCATTGATCAAATAGAGACGAATTTTGTGTTTGAAACCGCTCACAGTAGAGAATCGTGGATGACTCCATACCGAAATTACATCGAGAATGGGGCGTTACCGGAGCATAGAAATGAGAAAAGACAAATTCTGCGAAAAGCTTCACGTTTCGTCATTCAGAACGGAGTCATGTATAGAAGGGGGTACTCTGTTCCTCTCCTCCGATGTATCGCGCATGATGAAATCAAACGAGTGTTACAAGACGTACACGAAGGAGAATGTGGCGATCACACCGGTGGACAAGCTCTCGCTAAGAAGATACTCTGATACGGATACTACTGGCCAACTGTGAACCGAGATGCAGCGAACTATGCCAGAAAATGCGATAGGTGCTAGAAACATGCCCGAATTCCAAGAGCCCCACCTACCGAGATAACCCAAATGGTCAGTCCCTGGCCATTTGCGATGTGGGGCATCGATATCATCGGCACACTACCTCTGGCCAAAGGTGGGGCAAGATATGCCATCGTTGCAGTTGATTACTTCACCAAGTGGGCTGAAGCGGAACCCCTTGCAACCATTATGACAAAGAAAGTAATCAATTTCATAGTTCGCAACATTATCTGTCGATTTGGACTCCCGAATGCTATCATCACCGATAACGGAGCCCAATTCAGCAGTGCGGAATTCAAGAATTTCTGTCAACGGTTTCATATCCATAAGAAATTCTCGGCAGTCGCACATCCTCAGGCAAACAGTCAGGTCGAGGCCGTCAATAAAGTCATAAAATCCATTCTAAAGAAACGACTGGAAAAGGCTGGGGGCAAATGGGTTGATGAACTTCCTATGGCTTTATGGGCCTATCGAACGACCCACAAGACTGCGACCGGGCACACCCCGTTTTCCCTATCTTATGGCTCAGAAGCCATTATTCTAGTCGAGATGGAAGTGTTTTCCCATCGCGTGACTTACTATGATCCGAAAACAAACGCTATATTGCTTGCTAAATCTTTGGATCCACTGGATGAGAAGCGGGAAGAGGCTGATTTGAGAGCAGCCGTACATCGAAGTCGAGTCGCCCGATTGTACAATGCCAAACTTCGACCTCGAACCTTTGAACTCGGCGATCTCGTCCTCAAGAGAATCTATCCGTTCCCTTCACACATGAAACCAAATTGGGAAGGACTATACGTGATTACACAAAGGCTTAGAGATGGCACATTCAAGTTATCGACCGTTGACGGTCTTACTTTGCCAAGGGCCTGGAATAGCGAGAGTCTCCGTCGCTATTACACCTGACAGGCTTTATTTGTTTCATTCTATTTTTCCATTTACATTTTGTTTCCGCATTTTTAAGTTTGAATTCTGTAATAAGGCAACTAACTTTGCCGCATTTTCTTACTTCAGTAATAAAATGTCGTCTCTTCGAGCCAGAGCTGTGATTCATTGAATACAATGTACGACATCGCAATGCACGGAGAGCTAAATTCCATCATGTAATGGGATTTATTCAAATAGAGAGTGGTTGTGATACGACCGCCACTCGCTAAGCGAAGCCCGAGCTCGGGGGCAAGTCATTACACCAATGATAAATAGGATTGATACACGACAATCCTATAACTAATTCCAAACTCCCAGAGTGTGAGCTGGAATATAGATCTTAAACAAATGCGGTCTCGAGGAGGGCGGATCCGTCCGCCTAACGACCTCGACCATATTACGACTAAATGCAGTTCCGAAGAGGGTGAACCTATCCACCTAACGACTTCGGCTGTACCTTAAACAAGCCCGAGGAGGATGGACCCGTCTATCTAACGACCTCGCTTGTCGACTCAGGGTGGATGCGAATCAATCATCCACGATCCTGATTAATCCACCGTTCCCATAGTGCGAACGTAATCCAAGTGCCCAAACAAACGTGACTGACTGTTTGTCGGCAAACTCCATGCTCCCAGAGTGCGAGGTGGAGTATAAACTTTAAAATACAGTGTCGAAGAGAGTGAGTCCATTCACCTAACGACTTCGACCATAACTTAACCAAGCTCGAGAGGGATGAACCCGTCCGTCTAACGATCTCACTTGTTAACTCAGGATGGATATGATATAACCATCCATGATCCTGATACACTTTTCGAATTCCCGGAGTGCGAGTCGGAATGTGAATACTAACTCCAATTTCCCAAAATATGGGTTGGAGTATTAACGTCAACCCTAAGATCCTAGAGCATGAACGACCGCTCACAAGATGACTTGTGTCCCCAGAGTGTGGACTAATACTTGAAAGCTTTCGATAGCTGTGGCTGACTGCAAGAATGCAAGTGCAAACCCCAGAGTGCGGATGTAACAATTTATGAAGAAACAAGTGTAATCCGACCGCTCGATCCTCACTTATTGCAATCGCAAATTGATCTTTACAACTAAACCCCGAAACTGGGGGCAGATGCAAGTGTTAATCACTACCTGAAACGAGTTAAAATAATGCAAGTATGCAAAACTGAGGTTCAAACACTGCAACATTTAAGCGTAAAAGGAATGAAAGTTGAAACAAAAAGACAAAATTTTATTTCAACTAATCGAGCGCGATGGCTCATATACCAGCCTTTCCAAAAAATTCCTACTAGCGGGGGCCGAACCCGCATCTATACACGGCCTATGAAAGAAAAAAGATGAAAAAATTCCTAACTGCAAAAGGAAATACATGCCTAAAAATAGTCTGTCTACTCTTTCTTTTTCCTTAGTTTCTTCTTCGATGAGGAGCCGCTGGATCCACTAGTGATCTTCCTCTTCGAGCCCTTTTCTTTAAGCGGGTTATCCTCGGACGGGAGCATGATATCGACATCCTCCTCCGAACTAGAGTCTAAGGGGATGCTTCCCGTAGGAGGAGTCGAAGGAACAAGATCTATAGTTGGAAGCGGGACTGGTGCACTAGTGTCGACAAGCGTGCCCCCGGGGGATATCATCATAAGTGGCGTAGGGCCATGCGCCACCGCTCCGCTCTCTGAGTTCCCACCATGTGCTGCTGCCTCCATCTCGGCATCAATTTCAGCCAACATGTTTGCTTCTCGAAGGGCTCGGGCCTCACTATGTGCCGTAGTGGTCTGTGTCGAAATATCAGAAGTAGATGAAAATCCACCCAGGCCGAATGGTAAGTCCGCAAAGGGGTCACTCTGTCGACCAAGATGCTCGTTTATCATTTGTTCATCAAAAGAGATTGAGCTCCCCTGCGATACTTCAACAGGCACAACTGTCACAACAGAGGTCGCCTCAGAGATGATGGCCTCCTGCGCTTGGCATGATTCCTGGATCACAGGAAGCGTTGTCGGTGCAACTTCGTTCACTGATCAGAGAAAGAAGCATTTGTTAGTATACACTTCTATACAAGTTCTTTGGTCCGAACGTACAAGAGATTAGTGTAGAGTACCTTCCTCAGTTTGGCTCGAGGTCGGTTGAACAACTTCAGAAGGGTGCTCCTTTATAGGAGATAGATGTGGTTGATCCGGGTCATAAGCTGGTACAGGCTGGGAGTCGATCATCGAAGTCGGCTCAAACAGAGGTGGCATAACGATCTCGGAACTTGCAATGTGATGCTCAACACCAGAGCCTTCTCCGACTTCCCGGGGTTGAGTGCCAAGCCTCTCCTTCTCATGAGAAATCATGGAGTCGTGAAGAACCTTCTTTTCATCATCGTTGAGTATACGGTTCTCCAGCTCAAATTCATCAAAGGCTTCATCAGGATGCCCCGATTTCTCCTCCTCAACCAGCAGATTCCAGGCATTATAAAGATTTGTCGGGTAATCATCGAGCCAAGTCAGATCTCTATGCCTTAACACCTGGGCGTTATAGGTGACTAGAAGCTCCTCTACCTCAGCCTCAACCCTACCTTCCGCCAGTCGGACTTTCTCATCAACCCCGGCTTCGATCTCGCGGACCTTTTCCATAGCCGCATCCCTCTCCTTCTGAAGCACCACCGCCTGATCACAGGCTTCTTGCGCGGATACGTTAGCCGCATCCTTCTCCCTCGCAATTTCGGAGAACTTAGATTTCAGCTCATTAAGCTCTTTGAGGGCTGCATCTCTTTCGGCAGTGATGGTGGTGTTCCTATGACCCATGTCTTCTATCGCAGTGTAGTGCTCTTGTTTCATTCTATTCATGGAAGAGTTCGCATCATCGGCCTTTTTGAGAGCTTCCATTTCAGATTTACGGGAAGACTCGGCCTCGGCGTTGAGCACTTGCATAATTCGGTCTTTTTGACCCAACTCCTTCTCCAGCTTTTCAATGGCGGCAGCCCGATCAAATGCCACTTTAGATGCTTTCCTCGCGGCCCACGCCCACTCCTTGTACTGAAAGAATATGTCCGCAACATAATCATGGATAGTATTTTCAGCCGTTGGCGGAATTCTCTTCAGGTGTGGGGGAAAGACGTATCCATCAAAGCAGATGTCGGGGAATTCCTTCCTCATTTGCGCGAGTTTGGCTGCTCCTTCCCTGGTCGAATCAGTCACGACTGGTGTAATAGTCGAGGAGGCAGCTATTTCGGTTCCACGCTGAGGGTCGGATCTAGGAATGTGAGAGGGCGGCTTGGGCTGTGAAGTTTCAAGAGGGCGTGTAACTAGAACTGTGGGCGGTACAGAGGTCCTAGGAGGAGGAGAGCGGGATCGAGACCGGCGTACATATCCCCTATCTCTGTCAGACCTTTCCTGACCAGAATGCCCCGATTCATAATCTCTATCTCCCTCTCTCCTTCGTGGTTCATAATAACGGCGCTTGTTGCACAAACTGCCAAGCATAGAGCCGCGACCAGACATCGTACCTGAAAAGTAAAATAAGGAGGATTAGTAACCATTTATGATATGCGGTTTGCGGTCAAAGATTGTGTAGTGCCGTGAAGAGTGTATGGATGTGTAACCCCCCAGACCAACCAGAAGTGTCGACCACACTGGTAGAAAGGGACTCGCTAACGTCAAAAGTATGTTGCAGTTCATCCAATTCGACATCATGTTGTGCGGACGCGAGATCCGGAATTGGGAGGTCGGCGAGCCCTTCGAAGGGATTTTCCGCTTGCAGGGGGGATGCCTCCGAGATTCTAACTCCTGAAAGGGGTCGGTTTAAGACCACAGACTTCCGCCTCCCAGATTTAGATTGTTTAAAAGCAACTGCCTTGCCTTTTCTCTTTTCGTCGGATTCCGGGGTCACATCAGCAGGCCCGACCAAAGGTTCAGTGTCGGTATGGGTTCTTTTAGAATCAGCCTCCTCGAGTATGATAACTTTAGGCTTATTACGCCTAACTCGCTCCTTCGAGATAGTCTTTAGTACACTATCGAGCCTTATGCTTTGTCTCCGCCCGATCAACCCGAGAATTCTGAGATTCCGGTCCGTCAACAGCAGTTCGATATTCCTCTCTTCACTTGGAATTTCTTGGAGAACCCGGATTATCTCTTTATAATAACCACCTTCGGGTCGCTGGATTATTGCTGAAAAAGAAAAAGAAATGTGAGTTCGATTTCGTTCATAGTTGCCTTATCAACTACTTGGGAAATTGATAACACTCACGTCTGAATAGCCATCTTTTGGTAAACCCTGGAGGGCATCGGACGTAGAACCACTCCGTCTTGAAGTAGCTCAGTCTAGTCCAGGACCCTGTGACCACTTGGCAATTTCTTACAGACTCCAGGAATGTGAAAGATGGACTGTTAGTTCGACTTTTGAAGTTGAACAAATATCTTATATCGGTCATGTGGGGAGGTCGATAGAGGTACTCCATAAACACAATGAACAAGCTATTGAGCGAAGCATATCCATTCGGGTGCAGCTGAGAAGGAGCGATCCCCAGATAAGCCAACGCTTCTCTTATATATTCATTGAACGGAGGAAGTGTTCCGGCTGCGCACGCATGGCGATTAAATGCAGTATACCCCTCCGGGGGATTATGCGGTCTGTCCCCGGCAATAATACATCGTCCAGCGACAGACCATGCCTTAAGCATATTCTCCCTAGCATATCTTCAGAAATATTGGACGAAACAGAGTCAGGTGGACTATTAATGAAGGACGCGTCAGGCAACTCGTTTGGGGCTGGACCGATGACTTCGGCCTCGATGTCCGGTATTTCAAATCTGGGAGGGGTTAGACTCTGAGTTTCTTGCTGCTGCGAACTTGATGGTTCCATAACTAGCTAGCTCACGAGAAATCATCATTAGACGATTAAAAGCCTGTGCATTCCCCAATGTAAAGTGTATGAATGTGTTGTGCAGTGCAAATGTTGTGCATGACTTGAGCAAATTCTATGGAATAAACCGAAATGTGTGAACGACAAAACTTTGAAAGTCAACCCGGAAATGACTGTCATCGTTGACCGTCACAACCACGCCATCCAGATGCTAACGATTGATTCGAATATAAGTCCGTTATATTTTCGTTAGGTTACAGTTCCGTCTATGAGCTTCAAAAGGCAGTCAAATGTGCAGTCCTATGGTCAAATTCGATTATGCAAGGCAGAAGATCATAGGAGTCAAGTATGCAGTTTAACTATTAAGTCCAGATATGAAAAAGTGAAGCTCGTCGGAATTATGCTAAAGAATGGAGTTCATTCGAATCCATCAGGATACAAGTTCGAATCGATCCCGAGGGGCTCATTCGAATCCATCATGATATCAGTTCGAATCGGTCAAATGGAGTTCGTTCGAATCCATCAGGGTATCAATTCGAATCGATACCAGTGAACACATTTTGAATCGACTGTCAGGGGCCGAGTTCGTATCGATCAAGATGAAATGAGTTCGCATCGATCCCTGGTTGCCTAAATCGTACCGATCAGAAAAGTTTTAGCTTGACATCGATGACGCTCGAATCGACAGTTTTTGTATCGATCGTAGACGCAAAATTCGCATCGATCTGAAGCTAAGGACTTCGTAGCGATCATTCACTTATTTTTTCATATCGATCATTTCGTGTCGATACGATCAACCACCATAACCATCGGTTCGAACTGCATCGCCACCGGGTTGACCCAAGAATCGATGCGAAATCCAGGAAAAATATCATTGCTCTCATCGATTCGAACATGACCCCCATACCGATTCGAAATCGCCTTTTCCATCCTTTCTTCTCCAATCTACAAAAAATCGCCATGGCCATCGTAGCTTCGAGCCAGATCTGGTTTTACCAGTTGCCAGAGTGGAAGATTGATGAAGAAGGAGTGGATTCGTGGCGGCTTCATCATTTAGATTCGCAGTTGCTTACCTAGTTTGGAATTGGGATTCGAAAATCTGGAGGAATGAGTTTGATCGAGTCGAAAGTACGGAGTTATTATCTCTTCTTGAATCGATCGCAAGGGGCTAAAGGCAACAGTAAAAAATAGAAAGTGAAAAAGTGAAAAACGGCGAAGTCCCAGGTATTTATATGGAGCCTAGGGAGAAATTGGGTCGATTCGCCTCCCAGTCAACTTGACCGGTCGCAACCAGTCAAACAACGCATCGATACGAATGCTCATTTCGAATCCACCGGACTTCATCGATTCGAAGTACACAACGGAGGCTGCACTAAAGACATTAAACTCCATCGATTCGAAGTGTCTATTTTCCAACCATCGACTCACAACTGTGCAGGTCTATTGATACGAACGTTGATTTCGTATCCATCAAAGCTCATCAATACGAACGGACATTTCGTATCCATCGGGGATTATCGATGCGAAGCAGAGTCCACCATATTTTGTGACCATCGATGCGAATAGGCATTTCGTATCCATCAATTCGACTCGCATCGATATGAAAAACTATTTTTCAACTTTTTACGTCGGTTCAGGAGAGGATCGATACAAAATGATAGTCAAAAACAACCATCAAGCGTTGCTTCAACTCGAGTTTCAAATCGGTTCAGGAGAGAATCATTACGAAATTCGATAACAAGCTAAATTGGCAACGACTTGGGAACGCGCAACGTTAACGAGAGTCAGCTAATCATTATCATACAGCAGTCAATTATAGCAATGCAGAGTACAACTTTTTACAAGAAATACGATAATTGTTCAGAGAGAGATCACAGCTTGTCAAAACACATCATGTTTCCACAAGACGTACTTTGGGGAGCAAATGTTATCCCGCCTTTTGGCAAGACCAGGATATCAACGGACTGGTAGAAATTCAGCTATACGCAGGTTCGCTATGGATATCGACGAATTTCGTCCGAGTCCAGATTGAGCTATAATTGATATGGCACGGTAGGCAAAGTCAAGAGAGCCAACGTTCCAAGTTTCAAGTCAATCCGAGTTCATATGCTCAGGTTATGATCGATTCAATCTAGAGGAAATGGCCCAGCCTTCGTATCCATCAATATGGTTGATTTCGTATCCACCAAGAGTACGCTCGGTTCGTATCGACCATGTTCGCATCGATCAGTTGATAGCAGTTCGTATCGATCAGGTTGGCAGTGTACGAATCCATCGAATTCGTATCGATGGACTTCGTATCCATCAACAGGTGTTGTGCCTCGTAGCAATTGGCCAGTGACTGCTTCGTATCCATCATGGAATCCCTACTTCGTATCCATCAAAAGGCTCTAGTTCCCATCGATTGGTTTCGTATCCATTGAGAAGCTACGTGGTTCGTATCCATCAAGGAAAAGCCTGTTCGTAACCATCAACCTTCGTTAGCTCGTATCCATCGATGTAACTATTATTCGAATCCATAACTGGTAACTACTTCGTATCCATCGAGTCAACAAACCTGGGTGACGTGTCACCCCTCGCAGCGAACAAGGCGAGATCTATGGAGTCGATACGGTCAACACGGAGTAAAGACCGGATCGAGGCGAAGTGCGCGCGCCACATCATCTCAGGAACACGTGCAGTCATCGACACGAAGGGATCTAGTCGAAGCCATGGAGACGAACCAAACAGCCATCGAGAAATTCCACTTCGTATCGACCATATCTCATGATCCACTGATCCAAATGTAATGAAATTTTCACCAGAGCTTGCATACACATTAAGGAATGTCTCTGCCAAATTTCAGCTTGATTGGGCATCATCTTGATCGATACGAAACGGATTCGTATCGATCGCAGATCGAGGCGAAACTTTCTGGAAACGGCCGCGTGGGCCCCCTCACGTACCAGACCGAGTCTCCCGAAGTTTGAACAAAATCTCAGCCTCCTACGCCTATAAATAGCACCACAGAGCTTACAGAAAAGGGATCTTTGATTCTCAAGCGTCCAGACTCTGCCGGATCGAGATTTGCATCTTACTCTTACTGTTTAATTCGAATTCTAAGCTGTAATCCGCTGTTGTTCGCTGTAATCGCTTGTAATCATTGAAAGAGAATCAATAAAATCATAAAAACTTCATAGTGGACGTAGGCAACACGCCGAACCACTCTAAATTACTTGTCCGCGTATTTACATTTCTGTTTATTGGAGTTTTTGTTAGATAATCTTCATTTTCAGTTTATTTTCTTCATTTTAATCTCTTCAAAAACTTCCGAAGAGTGTTGTGCCCATTTTTGATACAAACATATGCTTCCATGAAGTGGTATGAAAATAGATGCAATCTAAACATATGAATCGGGTAACGAACAATAAACATCCATTCTTTTACCAAACGTAACAAGCTGGTACAGCATATCTTAGGCTGATGAATATAATTAGGAGGCACCAAATTACATTAGATGATTATAATTTCAAATCAAATATAATCAACCGAAAATTACAAAAATGCCATCAAACAATTTAATCACCTATACGTCCATATACAACATTGTAAACGACAATAATAATACAAAGAACAAACCCACTCCACGCATGATTACATACACAACTCTGACTCTCAACCTCATCTAATATATGTATATTTTCGTCAGTGACCAGGAGCCTCGTGTTTTTTAATGCACAAGGGATTCGATTCAACCCTGCAAGAAATAAATATATAGAATCAGAAACTATTTCTGGCATGTTAAAAGCTTTCTGCTTGCATATGGCCCTTCAGATGTGTCCCTAATATAGCAGGTCCATCCCATCATATCTGTTATCTCTTTGATTTCTCCAATTATTGACTTTGCATCACGGATATAAGCTAAGCCACCAGGTCTTAATATCCGATCCATCTCCAGTAAAATAACCGTGATGTTGCACCTATATATCATTAACAAAACTGTGTATTATGATGGGTAAGGTGATCCATTGAAGATTAAGAATAAAACTTAACAAATAACCTATTCGATAAGACTTATTTATCTTATTTGCTTAAATTACTCTCTTATTATAGCAGACATGCCACTAGTTGGCTGGTGAAGTTGTGACTTGTGAGTGTGATGGCCTCAAAGACAATTTCTTTTACTAGCCCAGTAAGATGCAACCAATTGCATTTATCTCCAATATTTGTGATTATAAAATAAAACAATTTATTTGAGCATTTAATGAAACTCTATTATTTCCATCATCACAAGCATAAACATGAGCAACATCAAGTGCCAAGATAATTAGAAAGCAAAGTGCATGATTGGTTAATCAGTTGATTGAAAAAAAACTTGGAATCTAACATTGAATGAACTATTAGTACCTCTTTTTTTCTCTGGAGAAAAGACCAGCGGCGCGTAAGAAGTCGTATGTTCGTGGATATGTATCAAATGACTCGCACCTGCATGAATACCATCAACTATCTTAAGGACATCTCATGTATATTACTTAAATAGTGCAACTGCCTTGAAATATGTTCGTACAATAATGTTCGTAATGTTCCCCTTTTAACTCATTTGTTACTATTAATACCCAAAACTCCTCACGGCTTCAACCATGTCCTTGCGAATTGGCTAATAGCTTTTTCACCTCTTGCTACCACTCTCGATCTCTGTACCTCTATTAATCACATTTGAAAACGGACTTCCAATTTTTCAATGGGTTATTCTTTCTTTAATCATTATGGTTTAATTATTATTATTATACTTGATGTTTCATTCATTTTTATTTATAATCCACATAAAGTGTAATTCTTTGCCATCCATTGAACTTACCAGTATTTATTCGACAAAAGTATAATTTTGTGTAAAAGTTATATTATTCTGAACCGAAAAAGTACTCAATAAACTATTGAAACAAAATGGTGGAACCCAGTGCACGAGGCTTCCGCACGATAGCAGACTCTGGAAAGGTCGATAATGTACGCAGCATTTCCCTCGTATTGCGAAGAGGCTGTTTCCGGACTCAAACCTGGGTGGTCAGATCACCATGCAGGTGACTTAACCGTTGCGCCAAGGCTCCACCTCAAAAATTGAAACAAACAAATTTTTTTTTTAATTACATGTTTGCTTTCATATTTTTTGTTGGAATTGAATAAAAAGCTTAATTGAGATGGCATAAACATTGTGCATGCCTTTATACTACAAAGTAAAGATACTTAACGAATTTTTAGCTTTTACTTTATTGCAGAAGGAACAGTATTTCTAACATTGACAAAGAAATTCTAATCCTAAACTGAGACTAGAAAATTCAAAGCGACAAAATTTAATGTCTCCGTTCCGAAAAGTCAGTTTAAAGAAAATTGATGAACTAATAAACAAACAAACGGATATTTCAGAAAAGAGCCTGATAAAGTCACAAAAAAGTACCAGTCATGGGCTACTCCTAGCAATCCACGGTCGTATATTACAGGTAATGTGTTTGGTCCGCTTATTGGGACAACATTCATGACCCAGCTGTTCATCTGTTGATCATGTAATGCAGCTGCAAACCTGCAGTTAGAAATCGACAAGCAATAATGTCATGGGCAATTAATAAACACAGTTTATTATCAGTATTCAAATATATAAGGAACAGTCATAGCTAGTAAAAAATTTAAAGAACAGTTAACACATACAGAGCGCACTCGATGATTTACTACTGCATTTTCAAACATACAACAGCAGTGCACCTAACATATGTAAGAGGCTTAATGTTGTATGCGATGCCAACAAAATACAAACATAACAATTAAAGCAAAACTTAATGCAAATTTTCTATTCTCTAAAATGAATATTATTATTTTAGATAAGGCTGTTTTTTTTTTTCTGGACATTTGTTAGACTCTTTATCCGAAATAATAAGCCGAATATACAAATATCCTTGTGAGAGATATATGATAAACATTTAATACAGGAGAAGACATACCCTCCAAATCCAGCACGCATATCCATTATGTTCCGTAAATTCATCGATTTCCAACGAAATACACGCAGATAACCTTCAACGGTGTCATTCCAGTATCTAGACTCAGCCTTGAAAAGCTCAGTTTTTGCCATATATGCATCCATATTCACATTTTGTAATCTTTTTGGGGGATCATGCAATCGAGCAGGCCATGATGTAATGTTTGCACCATTTCCATTTTCAGGCAATCGACTTATACATGGCTTAAGCTTAGCGTACCTGAGTATTAAAGAAATAACTAAGAGATAATAAATGAACACCTATATTGCAGATTAGGGTTGAGGAAAACATACATACGCTCATTAAAAATAACTGTTGTTAGCAAACATAAATAAACAAGTGCCATCATTAAGTAGTAAGATTTATGAGATTTGACTACGTTGTAACACCATGACATGTCTGACGAATCATGAGCGATCCCCTGATTTACTCTTAATAATAGTTGTTGTGTTAATTATGTTTTTTCATCTGTATTAGACGAATCTACTAATTTAAGCACTGTAAATATGTATGGAACTACGAAAAATCAATCCAACAAAGATCTGATGTTAATAACAGTATAATTCCATGCACATATTGCAACCATATTACAATGGTACAATGGTGACAACAGCAAGAAGACAAATATTAACATGACATTAGAGTCTTTTAGAAAACTATTTAATCTTAGTAGATTAAAATTGTCAGTATTACATCTATTTTAAATCTTGTAGCATACAGTTTATAGAATGATAAACATTGCAACTGAGAGATGTTAAATTACCACACATTGTCTGGATCATCATCAGCATCACATAATGGAGGTTTGGTTCCAGAGTCACGATTGGTATAACATGAGTTATCTAAAGGCTTGCGCCATATAGCAATATATCCTTCTTTCTTCACAAGCTCCCAACACATTCGAGTTGTAAGATCCTCCATTTCTATATACACAAATAAATGTACGTTCATGCATGACGACCACAGTAAAAACCACGACAGAATAACCAACCTGTCCATGCTTCTTGTTGTGCTTCCTCGTGCTTATAAACTGGTTGTGCAGCCCAAGCAAAATAACCTCCTGCTCTAAGCATTCTGTTGACCTCGAGTAGTAGAATACCATCTTCATGGGGTAAATAGCATATAAAAATCATGATTCACGATCTCAAAAAAACATGTAAGCTAGTATAATGAGTCTAATTATATACTGAAAATATTATAGCCAATCCTTTTGTTGTTAGTCAAGTTATATCTTATACTATTTATGAATTTTTTCAGTTTTGGATATCTCTAATGCGAATGCAAGAGGTGAAATAGATGAAGCTTTTTTTGCTAAACCTTCAAAAATACCCATTTTTCATGCAATTATAACTTAACAAAAGATAGTTGCATTTTTAAAATAATTGGTCGATAAGTCAACTACCAAAATTGCACTCCCTTGTTTATCATTGAGATCAGATAAGAATAATTTATTTCCAACAAAACGTTAAAAACTGAAAGTAAAAAGGATTCACAACATCGAACATATGAACAGCTACAGGGAGTGCATCCAGTGCATAGAATTAGTGTTTTTTAGTTTGAAAAAAAAGGACCACTCCAAACTCCAGAAGCCAAACACAAAAAACTGAAGCCAGTCCCAAGTGGAGGTATAAACTTGTAACCTGAGTTTTCATAACTCATAGTTCTGTTCAAACTGAAATATAAAAAATCTTAAAGGGCTCTTAGAAGTTAGAAATACAAATGCCAGTACTGGACTCTTCAAAAAACTTTATGTTATGTTATTCCCCCTGTTTTTGTTTACTGTCGCTTGGCAGGGAATATATACGCTACTCGTTTACTTGTTTTGCTCATTTGAGGAGGTTTTGTTAGTGCATTTCACGATCCATACAAAAAAAGGCCCAAGTTACTATACTATTTTGGTGAAACAAGAAGATGCTGAAGAGATCTGGGAAGGCAATGAAAAGAGTACAAGGTGGTTGTGAGCTATTTTAATATTTTTGCTACCTTAAATTGCTCTATATATTTATATGCTAGGATTACAGAAGTAAAAGGAGAGGGGTGTTATAATCAGTTGAATAATACCAAAGCCCCTAAACTAAACCAGTATGGATTTAAGGGCAATTCATCACGTTGTTGCTTAACAAGATATAGCAGACAAAAGTGTTAGGAATGTAGAAGTGGCATACCATCACGTGTCCAGTTTATTCGACATCTTGAGCAATGAATAAGATCAAATGCTTGACTTGGATATAACAATCGATGTGTAGCAAAAGCTGCTACCATAGCAGGCACACCACGCTCCAGAGCAAATTGAATTTGATTCTCATGTACATCTTTCGGAGCTACAGACATTGTGAGCACATTTCGTAGAAGAAGAAAAGCGCCAAAACTTGCTACTCCACAACCAACATCTAGAGTAACTCTTGTATGGTTGCCAAATGCAATATCTGGAACCATCTACATTTTTCAAATGAGATCTTAGTCAAAAGGACGAGATAATATCAGAAAAGTCCTGCGTGAGAAGTGTGACCTCATTTATCTGATCAATGTATTTATCTGCTCCATGTATGAACTGAGTTCCGCCTCCAGGAAATCTAAATTTATCTCCATCACGTGTAATCCAATTTTGCCCTCCTTTATCTTCAACCAAGCGTGTATGTGGTACATTACTAAACCATACCTGCAATAAATTTCCCCATATTTAGGCACATAGTATTTATCTAGCAACACATTAAGTTCTTCCAGAAAAGTACTTGAGCAACAATAAGTGTTTTAGCTGAACATAAATTATTTTTGTTTGCCATCAACACAGCAGGTCCTGGTGCTTTGAGTTCCCTAGACGTTAATACTTTTTTTTGTTAAAAAAAAGAAAAAAAATACTGTGTAGGAACTAGTAAGTTCAAGCTTTAATTACAAGCACAACCAGTATACCCTGTAACCGATTAATTATTTATTCATATATTTAATCTTTTCTGAGATACACACTTATTAATATCAGTTCAATTCGACGATAAATACTCATGCTAATTCAAAACCAACCTGTCTTTTATTTATTTTAATGAATGTAGATGTAAATATTAAATCATGTTTTTTACCATCCATTTATAAACATGTTAGGTACACATGATTGTTTTAAAAAACAAATAGGGTTTAAATATATATTACAACGTTTAAAATCAACTTAAATTTTGACCAATCAATTTAATTCGAAACATAACTGATGTGTGTTTGAAAGATCTAATTTTTAGTTCTAAATATTATAATTAAGCAGTAATGTCTATTTAAAGTTGATATTGAAGGCTACTTGATGGAGCCAAATAAGGGGGGCTGCAGATCCTCTATACATATATATACATATATACATACATATATATACATATATACATAGAGAGAGAGACTGATAGTTTTCATCAACAAATGTCAAAATAAATCAAACACTATCGCATAAGAAATTTGTAGATAATAAAACATATGTCATGACTATAATTAAATATTTGTACACCAAATAATCATATGCTTCGGAATAAAAAGTATAAAATTGTGAACAATTCAGATTTTTTTATTCCAAAAATATTTAAAAAAACATAATTTAAAAAGTAAATATTAGTAAGAAAGAAAAATGAAGAAGCCTTTAAAATCAAATTTCGCAAAGTGAGAGACCAAAACGTAAGTTTTGCTGCACTTTCATTCTAGATTATGAAAAGGAATATTGATTGTCAATATAATTTGAAATGAAATATACAAGGGGAAATAAATTCAGAAATATATTAGAAGATGGAGCTTTATTAAATAAACAATGTAATTGAGTGTTTTTACCTAAGTGTATTCAATTTATCAAGTTAATAAAACTCATACAAAAAAAACATATTTTCTCGGCGTCTTAAAAAAATTTAGCACTCAAGCATCATGTCGAACAAGTAGCAAAATAATACGTCGATGTAAAAAGGTGACGTATCAAAAATGCAATGTAGCGCTCAAATGGCACTTCGCAGCACCCAATAGCTCCCTTGATAACATATTTTTAAATCTAATGCTTCAGACAAAGTTATCACTATTGCTTTTTATTGACTAAAAATTTAGCCAACCTCGAAGTTATGATTTCGAGGTGATATTAGCAAAGGCAGAGACCACTATTACATTGATTAAAGCTTAAAATAGCACAAGATTTAGAGTGGTTCGACCTAAATTGATCTACATCCACTATGAGAAATTTCATACTACTTTGCTTCTCTAACAACGGATTTGATTACAATAGACAATAATAAGAAAATACAGTGTTTGAGAGTTTATGTGGTTCAACCTTCATAAAAATACATGTCATGATGTATTTATAGCGGCTGGAATTGATGCTTGAAGGGTTGAGGATTGTGCTGCCAAGAGCCAGAAATTGCTCCAGGTCATTAATGATCTGTCAGGTGGATCTGCATGCCAGCAAAAATGCCAATTGGTCTGTGTGGTGCAGATGATGATAACTAGCGGACCGTACCATGAGCATGCTTAATGCAGGGGCAGGCGGCATGCGATCAGGGAGTGGTTGAGCAAAGTTGCTTTGGTGGTAGCAAAAAACATGAAGCGGTTACTGCACAGTGGCGCTTTTATCAGATAAACGGTGTTGCTTTTGTAATCCTTGCATGGAAAAAGTGCATGCGAAGCTTTTTTCTACAGAAACAGTTAGGCGTCTATGTCCAAAAATTGTCATGTCAAGGCAATGAAGCCTCAAGAAGGTGGTGGAGGAAAGTGGTGTGAAGACGAGCGGAGGACTTGATCGGCAGTTTGTTGAATGGACAGACCGATCGATTATTGAGGAGCACTTCGTAGACCGAGCTGCTTAGGTGCCGCCATCGTCCGCTGATGCCCGCTGATGCCTGCAGGGATGATGTTTGGCCGATACTTGTGCTGGTACCAGATGGGTTGCTCCTTGACGGAGCCTTATTTGCTTGGGTCGGTCGAGGACCATGCTAAGGGGGTGAGCCATGTTGCCAGACACTTGAGTGCACGGCTGACATTGTTGCCTGAGCCGGGGGCAAGCCATACCTAGCGAGCGAGGCGATATGCTAAATCATGGGAGTATGCAAGCCAAAAGACGGGCCAAGCTGTGTGTCGCTGTAGTCACGGGGGCTATTTGAGCAACGTAGACCGGCCTACCTTATGTTTGCGAGAACCTCGAGTAACATTCTGCCGCCCCAAGCCCGTGCCTATATGTGGGGGTGGACTTGTCGATTATGCATTTAATACCGCATTTAATGTTCTCACAAGTGACAATGGGTAATTGGTGAATGTGGTTCGTTTTCATAGACGTTACAGAGATAATGCGCTTTTCCAACGCGGTGATTTGATGGATGCATAGATGATACCTAGACGATCCACATTGTTTCTCACCTGGTTGATCCAGCAGTCCGCGTTGTTTCCTATTACCTATAAGTATCTCTCCTCTCACTTCATCTTTATTGAGCTTTTGAATATTTCCACCATTAAAACGCTTTATAGTTTTTCTTCTTTATCATCGACTTCGATTTCTAGCTGCATACCTGGATCATCATCAGTGGGTATTTTTCACTGCTTAAATAGGATTTCGCTAGCTTGCTTTTGAAATTATTTTTATGAGTCTTGTTGTTGCCTTAGCCATATTTTTTGCACTTCATTTGCTATCGTTATCGCGATGACTTGAACTTCATTGTTGCACCGATGAACTTTGTGATGAACCCTCACTGTACACGACGTGCAACGACCGTCGTTGTGCCATTAGCACAATCATTTGACGTTTAGTACCAAGCAGACCATGTTAGACTCAAGATTGTTGATATTACTGAACCGTCCCCTATGCATTTTTTAATAGGAGAATGACGTACTAAGCTCGACTCCATGGATTTGATTAGATGACGGGCCCATAGTATCACGGACCACATGGCCGGCCTTAGGTTAGAACTCAAGCGGGCATGCCGCAAGGCAGTGGGTTACTTGTACTAGTGGTTGGGGGGTGGGACTTCCCTCCACGTCTAACCGGTTTTTTAGTAGATCGAGATGGTTCAATAATCTAGATTGCAGTATTGATTGCAGATGACCAAGGGTGCTTCTACCAATGGAGGACAAACTCTCCAAACGGGTGCTTCTAAGGTCCGGGAGGACCGGGTCAATCTAGCACGTTCCCTGTGTGAACATCATACCTCTCTATCCCTTGGTCGCCGATCGAGCCAACCAGCCTCTAGCGGGCTACTTCTCCTGGTCACTTTCCTACATGAAGACCTGGGTGACGCTCCTCCATTCTTACTTTGTCAGGTTCCTCCCATCATATAGCACCTGGGTAGCTAACCCCAAATAGCTACAAACTCTTGGCGGGGCTCTTTATCGTCTGTTATGACCTGGGATTTCGGAGCCTGATCCGGTCCTAATCGGGCAGATCTTCAAGCTGTGTCGGCGGGCTAAGAATGACCCGGGTAACTATTATTATCTTAAAGGGCTCTTTATCGTGTGTAGTTAGTTTGAATTTTTATTTCTAAATTGCAATATCTAATTATCTAATTATTTGTTAGTTTGAATTTTTATTTCTATTATTAATTTATAATGAACGAACGTGCAAAGGAAGTTTGTTTTTTAGATCGTATTTTTAAATGATACTAAGATTTGGTAATATTTGTAGATGGACGTTTTGAATTTATAAAGAAAGTTTATCAGTTAGATCTTATTTATAGGTGATATTAAGATTTGGTAATATTTATACATGGACGTTTTGAATTTACAAAAAAGTTTATTTGTTAGATCTTATTTTTAAGTGATATTAAGATTTAGTAATATGTTTAGAGATGCATTTTTGGTAGTTCACGCTGACAGAAAGAAAAATGTGACACCGAAGGTATTACAAGTATTATTAAAGAAGAAGCAAGTTTATTTGTTAAATTATTTTTAAGTGATATCAAGATGCAGTAACATCTTTCAGGAGCGCTTTTGATAGTTTAGGCGCCCACCAAATGTATTACAACTATTGTCTGGATGTGTGTATGTATGGCATGTACCAAACTATTGGCTGTACATAAATGAAAAATCCCTAAATTTAAAATTGGAAAAATGCAACTCTAAAGCATGAAAAGTTTACCTCGTCTCGACTTTGTGGCCACGGAATAGGTGTTTTGTAACCCACAGGTTTTGGAATTAAGCAATCCAACCCGTTTTTTGGACAAAACCTCTCAAACCTTTCTCCTTTCTCAGTACTCTTCAGCTTCTTAATCTCCTCTTCATTATCCAGACACGGTATGTACTCTCTCTTGCTCTCATCGCAAACCCTGAACTTCTTTGGTAAGCTTTTCTTCATCTCTCCGCTGCTATCAGTGCTGCTGCTGCTGTTACTATTACTAGTATCATTAGTATCAGCCATGTCTGGGTCAAAATCACCAATGTCGAAATCGGTCTGCATATTCCCATTATCATCGATGACGCCGTACTTTTCCGGAGGTGGAGGCGGTGAAGGTGGGGGCTGAGAAAACGTGGGCTGCGATGGTGGGGGCGCAGACAGAAGAGGAGGAGGAGGCGGAGACTGTGGATTAGAGGTGAGGTAGGAATTAGGGGAAAGAGCGATTTGAGGAGTAGAATGGGAAATGTTTTGGGTATTGGAATTGTAAAAGATTTTAGGGGTAGAATTGGAGTCCGAGCTCCAGTTTTTACCGAGATAGAAGGCAAAGAGAGAGGCGAAGAATAAAATTGAAATTCGAAGAGTATGAGTGGATTTTAGTGAAGTTATCAGCTTCGAGATCATGGGTTTCATTTAATTTGTTGAGAGCTCAGATTGGATCTAGAAACAAAAGAGAGGGAAGAAGAGAGCGAATTTGAGCATTAGAAAAGATGCAAGAGATAAACTGGTGGGAGCACGTGAGAACGTTCAAAATTTCTACCAAGTACGACCAAGTATTTCAAGTGTTTCAGTGCTAGAAGCGTTTGTTTTCAATTTGCCTGTGCACGGGATCTGCTTTGGAATCAAATGGTATGGGATTTATTTTTATTTTTATTTTTTAAATAAACAAAAGAAGCTAGGGATATTTACTCACATTGGACAGGTCTGCATAATGGTAAGAACGAACATACGAATACCCGACCCCTACTTATTTACTGACCCTAGCTCCGACCCTACTTAAAGTGTAACAAACCGTTTTTCCGTACCATTTGAGCTTACAATAAACCACACATGTCCAACTAAAAGTGAACGAAAAGGCTGATTGTTAGGATAAATAAAAAGAAAAAAAAAAGAACGGAGAAAAACATAATATCACAGCGGAATCGACAACATATAATATAACAATGACAGTAGAAACTGTCACTCCAAACATACAGAGTATATCAGAGTTAAAAACAATCATTATCGGCCGGACAGTTATAAAATCTTGGTCTTACACTAATAGTTATACTATATAATACAGCAAAAAATAAAATACTACGATAGATGAATCTTCAGCTCCCCTTCAACATCTCCAAAACGCCAAGACAACATGGGAAAAATACTTTATCTGACTCGAGCATTATAATAAATAACACACGGATCACTTTGGAAATACCAGCGTGAGATAACTCAAATAATGGAGAACATATAAAGTTCTGTGAGACCACGCCGCGAGCGCGCAACGGGTTTTCACTTCATACGAATAACATCCATACAGGCAAGAGCAGAAATGAATATCAAGAACAAATCCAAATACGAATGAGTATAATTAATATTAAACCAGACTTGAAAGACTGGAAATAAACCGAGTAAAATCCAAACTGGAAAGAATGGATAGAACAAAGAAAACAGTCCAACTTGGTAGAATGGACTATATAAGGTAACTATCCAAACTTGGTAAAATGGATAGAATAAGGTAACATTCCAACTTGATAGAATGGACAAAATAAGGTAACAATCCAAACTTGATAGAATGGACTGAAAAACTATAATAAAACATCGTGAAGGGTGGTTGACTCTTCCTGTTGCAATTACAGAAAAACTGATTCAAAGGTTCGAATCAAATCAGTAAAACAAATTTCTCGGGAACTTCCAAGCTAGAGCTCGCTTCACACGAGCATCCAAATATTTCACATCAATGCATGCATGCCAAAACCCCTCTAGATGATGTGAACATACCCAGATGGGTGCGACCCATATGTCTTGGCTGCCACTCGCGTCTTGGTTTTAGTTTTTCCGGTGTTGGATATCAATGGTAAATCGTCTTAGAATGACGAAGCACAATAATGACTTGGAGGGTGCTCCCCCCATTTTCGCGCCATGGTTTTAGTCATTTTCGATAAGAATAACAAAGCTCAACGGAGCTATAAATCATCTTAGAATGACAATAGCAAAGAAGCTGAAGTAACCGATAGCTGAGATAACAGCTATCAAGGATATAAAACGATCGTATATGGAAATTAGATCTTATATACTTATCACCACTCATTGAATTCAAACTTGTACCTTTTCTTAGTTAACAATAATACCAGACAAATCAAGGTAGTGTTACCTCAAAGTCATGTCCAACGATTACTTTTAACTTTTGAAATAGCGACAAGTTTACTTCTTCGATGTTTAGTGCTAATTATACAAGTAAATCGTTTCCAAATAAGTGATTCGCTTTACGGAAATAATTCATTTCCATAAACGAATCAAACTTTCACTTTTAAAAACGAACTGAACTTGTGCTTGATTTCCATATTTTCCACCTTGGTAAAACACTTTTAGAATTAGTTCTTGGTTGTTAAGACGTTAAGAGAATAATTTTTCCAAGTGCGCGACCCCAAAGGCCTAAACCAACATCAGACCGAACACCCAGAATGTTATCCAACTTAACATCCCAATAATCGAGTTCCAATTCCTTTTCATAACTTTAAAACAATACTAATTATCCCGAAAGATAATTAATCACATTTAAAATCTCTTTTAAATAAACGAATCCATTATCTATAATAAAATAGATAATTATTTCCAAACACTTTTATAACATTGGTAAATCAACTTTGAAAATCTTTATAAAATCAGTTTGTTAACTTTAAATCAGTTTATTAAAGCAATTTTATTATATTAGATAATTTACTTAAATCACTTTTATTAAATTGATTAATTAATTTTAAATATCAATAGTTAAAGAATTTATTAAATTCAAATAATCATTAATTAAATGAATAATTAATATCAAACATCATTAATTAAAATGATAACTAATTTTAAATTCCATTAATTAAAACAATTAATTAATTTCAAATAATCATAAATTAATTGGATTAATTAAATTCAAACTCCATTATCTAAAACGATTAATTAAAGCATTATTTGTTAAAATGATTTATTTAATTATAAAACATCATCAATTAAAATGATTTAACTAAATTCCAAATATCATTAGTTAAAACAATTAATTAAATTTAAAAACAATCATAAATTAAAATGATTAATAAAACTCAAATATCATTATTTAAAATGATTTATTACTTTTAAATATCATTAGTTAAAATGATTATTAATTTCAATTATCATTAATTAAAATAACTAATTAATTAATTAAACTCCATATTAATTAAAATAATTAATTAATTAAACTCAAATAATCATTAGTTAAAACGATTAATTAAGTATAAAACATCATTAGCAAAACTAATTAATTCAATCTAAAGATAAACCAATTTTAATCATCATTTATTAAATTGGTTAGTTAATCTCAAATTTATTAATTAAAATGATTAATTAATTTAAATTATCATTAATCAAAATGATTAATAAATTTTCAATATTAATTTTAGTGAAAACACATGCTCAAGTTCATACAATAGGGTTTTGGGGATGAAATTTAATAAATTGACGGTATAGCGAAATCGCTATATCGACATTTAAACTAATAAATGGAATATCAGTAATTAATTTCAATTAAACATCAATATAATAGCATAATGATGTAAATAAATAATTTAGAGGTGAGAAACCCACTTTGGGTCTCTCTATAAATTTTTCCTACAAAACAATGGTTACGGATAATATATAGATAATCATAGGAGTTTATAACAGTCAAATTAATATGTCATCCATTTTCCGATCGGAAATTCAACCAACAAGCAACCAAATAATTTAACTAACATCCAAAAAATGAATAAACCTTTATAATACCATTGATATGATATAATAAAATTAAATGTGAGTTAAACTCACATTGATTTTTGTTTTCGCCGAAACGCCCCGGTTTTGGACTAAAACAGAACGGCCGTTCGATTTTAGCCTAAATTTTCACTTGCTCCAAATCCAACCAAACTAATTCCATCGCGAAGATCTCGACGACACGAGTCCAACACAAAAAACGGGTGAACAAGATAAGAAATTTATAAATTAACGATAATTTAAAATTAAAATTTCACTACGCCATAGATGGCCTACTGCAACGAAATTACATGGTGTTGCTAGCTATAATGTAACGATAGGTATGATGATTTTTGTCTATTACAACACTCGCTTCAAGGTGTTAGCATAAGTATCAACAAGATGTTGCAGTAGCTATAGATGTATTCAAATTAAAAAATTAATAAAATTAGCAATCCGCGTGAATACGATCCAACGGTCTACATTTAATCTGGTTGTTAAAATGGATCACCACTGCAATTTGCCCCAAAATTTCGTTTTACCACCTGAACTAGTTTAGAGTAGATCCCCTTTTCTCGTATGTGATAATGGCTGCTCCTATCTTGTTCCTCTTTTGCTCTGAAATTAGGGCTTTGGCCTCGTGTTCGCTCCTATGAGATTAGCTAGGGCTTCGGCCTTGTCTTCGCTCCTGTGAGATTAGCTAGGGCTTCGGCCTTGTGCGATTAGGGCTTCGGCTAATATCGAAGGACCCGATTGATTGTCGATCGATTACAATTGCTGTTCTTCTAATTTGCTTTGGCAATCGATCGTCTCCTTGCTTCGAATACAGCTCCTTCGATTTTGCTTGAGTTCAACTGTGTATTCGGGTATGTAATTTGTTGCTTTTACTTTAGTGTATTGCTTGCTTGAACTCGATACTATCTGCCGATGATGTTAATGTGTTTATATAGGGTTCGAACCCCTAGATTTACGTTCGTATATATCTGTTTGAATTTGTCAACTAATTTATCTCGGCCACTTGATTTAAGTTGAATGTTTGTGATGATTTCTGACTTTGTCAATTTCGTATATTTGTTACTTGATTCCCACGATGTTGATTTCTGACTTGGTTCGATTTCTTGGCCACCACGGTTTTGGTTTGACGATGGTTGTCACGGCTCTGACTTTACTCTGTTGACATCGGTCATTTAATTGATTGTTCATCGTGACTTTGCCTTTGACATTTAACTAGACTTCGGCAACTTGATTTGAATTGGTTGAACTTGCTACTGTTCGTGGTTGACTTTGGCTATGTCTGTTCATCCTGTAGCTTGAACTTGTAATATATCTTCTGGTTGACATCCTGTAGCTTGAACTTGTAATATATTTCACTTGAGTTTTTGTAGTCAAGTTGCTTCACCATACTGTTTCCATTGGTGCCACACACACACTTGTGTACCTTTCTCTTTGTGCTTCACTTGTTCACTGAAACTGTTGTATCGCTTATGTTTTCCATTATCATGTATATATATATGCATTCATGTATGTATATATGTGTTTGTTGTTGCACTTGAACATGTATATATGTTGCACTAGGTTTGTTTTTTATTTGATGTTGAGGCCTTCTCTTGTATTTAGTTGCCTTCGAGTCATATAAGTTTCTTTCCCTTGTGCCAGTCTTGCTTTGTTTTGGTCTTGGCCATTCACTTGTTAAGGCTGCTTGTTTCATTGATGCATGTTTTTGTATTCACCACTTTGCATTGGTCATTGTATATCTATGCACTGGTCCTTTGAGCCTGTTTGCACTGCCTATATATATACATGCTGTTTCACACATGTATATATGTATGGTTGCTTTCATATGGTAGTTGGACTTGCTCGAGTTCATATTTCTTATATTATCTGACTTCGGTCATTTTTGAAATTGCTGCAGCTCATTCACTTGACACTTCTGTTGGTCTGTATTTTTGAATATGGTTGGAGTTTTGGTTTAATTGTGAGTTTGAGTTCTTTTGTTGAGCTCTGTCCACTGTTGTTTTATGTCTGGCATACAAGTCTGGTATAGTTTGCTCTGATCAATTCATTGAGCATGCTGTTTATTTCTGTAGCATGCTTCTGTTTCATTTTTGTTCTTGTGCATTGTCAACTGCTTGGACCAAATTGTCACCCAAATAACTGAGGCAAATAATATTTTCAAAATTACATTTTATTTTATACTGCAAAAATATTTCCTTTTCAATTTTACTGCGTCAGTGTGTATTTTTGCAGATTGCTCAGATGTTGGATTCAATCTGAAATGGAGTTGAAGACAGGTTTCAAAGAAGGCTCGATCTTCCGAAATCGGATGAATCGTGCGGTGCCCCGGACCCCCGCCGGCGCTGCGCCCGGACCCGCTTCTCGCCTCGCCTTCGGCTCGGCACTCGGCTCATCATATATTTGTCAGTGTCGATGTTTGTATAAATTGAAACTGCATATGTAATGAGTGAACTGAGTAATGTAGTGAGGAATATCTGTATATGTGAATATCAGTGTTATTTATCATTGAATTGTAAAATAGTGGAGTCAGGAATTTGTACTATTTTAAATGTTGAAATAAAATATTTATTTAAATAAATTACTGTTTGAATATCAAATTCTGTGCAATAGCATTTTATTAAATAAATATTTATTTCTATTAAAAAATCAAATATGCTCTACATTGTGGGCCCCACAAATTCAGAAAATTAATATCTATAGCAACATTTTGGAATGTTGGTACAAACACCTATGGATGTTGCTATAGACCCAAATAGGGTTCTATTGCAACAATATTTCTTATGTTGCCTTAGATAGTCAAAATGTTGCCTTTGAGGTCTGCGGCAACGCGGCAAAATGCATCACCGAGAAAGTGTTGCCTTTGCCCTTTTTTAGCCTTCAGCAACATTTTTTGGCACATCCTGCATCACTTCTTTGGTGTTGCAGTATGCAATCTATGGCGTAGTGTTTAAACAACTTATTACAAATTACAATCCTACTCCTTCTCTTCTCCTTCTTCCCCAATACCCACGCACACTAGCAAGGCCATACACAACCTTGTGCATGCACAAGAAAACACGACCTCCAGGCCACCGTTCGACACGCCGTCTTCGCCGACGAACTCCTCGCTACATCCTTTACGCGACCATCCTACAAATTCGACACTTGAGCAACCCAAATCGATCGCGACCGAGCCTCCCCTGCATGTGAACCAGAACAGTCGTGACACTCCACACATGATCGCAACCCACCGATCTTCGGCCACGACTGACCCAAACGACGACGAACTTAACCGCGCTCACTACAATGCCAATCTCGGCCTTAAGCCACATCTAAAGCAAGCCCTAGGTTGACTGGAACATCGACCATCACCTAGACCATGACAGCACCTCTCAAAAAGCTTACCGGGGGAATATCTCGTCGAATTTGGATTTTTAAAACTTTTTTTAGGATTTTTAATTGAGTATAACATTCTATTTTGAATTTTGAAATTCTTGTTTTAAAAAAAAGGCTCCGCTATTACAGGCAACAATTATAAAGAGGAGGGAAGCATGGTCTTCATGCACGGGTATGGGCCCGATAGTGATGTGGTATGGGACTGGGTATGGCCTAGGCATGGCAAATTTGAATATATACATTATTTAAAAAAAAATTAATATTAAATAAAACATCCCTAAAATCTCAAAATCCAACGAGGTGTGTCGCCTGGCGTTCTATAAGTTATACACATATTTCGAATGCAATGGAACTTGTTTCGAGACCTAATTCGATCGTATGTAGAAGATAGGTTTTTGGACCTAGTTATTATATTAAATTTTCGATATTAATTTCAACGCATTTCGATTTCGCACAACCAAACGATATGTTTGATCGCTATGAAATTCGATGGCATATTATAATTCACTATTACGGATCTAATGAAACTGGTTTCGTTGAAATCCGAGACTGTGCCTCGGAAGGCTAATTTCACAGATTTAAATATTTAATTATCGATATTTATCCAATCTATTTATATTTGTAAACAAAATTTTACAAATTGAACTTACCAATATTATCTATTGGTTAAATGTAGTTAAATAAAATTATTAAATCCATTTAATTTACAATTCAAATATTTAATTATTCCCTACATTTGAATTATGAATTATAAAATTCCAAAATTCAATTATTTTAATTATTTAAAATTAATTAAACATTTAAAATCAAATACTGTAACGCCCCACTTCGAGACCCACATTAGCAAAGAGTATTACAAGGTAATATCGTCTGCTAATACGAAGAATAGAGTTGGATAGGAGCGACCATCTATAGCCTTATCTTAACTATCTACTGAATACGTCGATAAATGTAGCATATATTTTTTTTCATGTGGATCGACATATCCAATAGATATTTAATACAAAACTATAATGGCTATAAGATCTAACAGAACAAAATATAAAAGCTCAAATGTAAAACATCACAGAACAGCAGAATGTCATACATATGTCTAAATACAAATACATCTCCAGTACAAATCTAAAATGATACAACTAAGTGGTATGATGACCACTACTCATACATGAGCGCAAAAGAATAATACATAGATCAGAGTGTCAATAAATAAGGACAACAAAAGGCTAAATAAGATAGGCTAGCGGATATGCAGAAAGCAAAGTCCATGCGGAAGCAAAAGCAAATAGGCTAAGTCCGAGGTGTTTTAGGTTATGTGAAATGAATTTTGTCCCCGAATTCTAAGGAAGAAAATGTTTCCAAACCCTTAAGTTTAAAACTATTCATTAAAATGAGTTATTAAACTTATTTTCAAAACCAATTAGCTGGAATAGATTTTATAATTTCCAAGTCTTTTAAATTCATTCACTTATACCAACTAATTATCTTCTATTCATTCATTCCAAGATATAACTTGAAATTTCAAATTTTAGTTATAAATTTTTTTCCAAAATTCTTAAAAAAGTTTCTAACTCTTAAAATTACAGAAAATTTCACCAGCGCCTCCTTTGCGCGGCTCGATCGTCGCCCCTAGGTCTCCAAACCAATCAAAGAAAACAAAAGCCAAGTGGCCTCCCATATCTGAGGCATAAAATCATCAACCAAATCAAATTTTCTAAATTTATTACGTATCTTGTAACAACCCGCATATTTATCGATTTTATATTTAAATATTTTATTTAAATATTTCATCGTTCGTCGGATTGAAGTCCAAAAAGCTACTTTTTGCAAGCAGTCGAATTAGGACTCGAGACCTCCTCCATTGAGTTCAAAACGTCGTTTGCGATCTTTTTGAGTGTAAGCTTCGATATGTTTGGAGCTAGTCAAAAATTTGACCATTTGCACTTTGGGTTTGGTTTTGGGTTCAGCCCCTTTGCCAACTTAAACCCCAAACTGAACCATCCCTCCCCATTCACTCTCACTTCCTCCTCTTGCTCAGTTCTAAAGCAAAAATGGTGGGAGAGATGGGAAATTAAAACTCCCAAACCCTAGTTTCATCTTCAAATCAAGTTATAGCTCCAAATTCAAAGAGAACCCATTGGTAAGCATCTCCTTCATCTTCTCCAACCCGTTCTCCTTTCAATTTCAGAAATTCCTAAACCTAACTTTAGGAATGTTCTTCTTTTTGAGCATAGATTCAAGCTCATTTGGGTTGTGTTGAAGAGGAGTTGATCTTAGCTTGTTTTAAAAGCTTCGTCTTCATTTGTTTGGGTTCAAAGGTGAGATTTTTATCTCACATCTTAAACTATATTTATCTTCGATTGTTAGGTATGAATTCCTAACATTTATTCTTGTGCAATTGTTTTTGGTTTGGATTGATTTGGTGATATTCCAATTTTTAGTGTTTTGAGTTCAATTCTTTAAAAATCCAAACTTTGATCTTTGATCATGATTTTTGTGATGCATTGAAGAGCTTATAAGGTCGGGTAGTCGATAGGCGTAAACCCTTAGCGCCGTTGCTCGACCGATTGCATTTTGGAAGTGTTTGGCATTCATTTGATTGGCATGGGAGTGCTGGAAATAGGCTCCGGTCGACCGACCTCAGAGTCTGGTCGACCGACCTGCTACTCTAGCATCTCCCTGCCTCTATTTGGAAGTGCAGATTACAGGCTTCGGCCGACCGACCTCAGGGTCCGGTCGACCGACCTGCTACCCGAGCACTTCTGCCTCTGGTTCGGTCAACCGACTCAGGGAGTCCGGTTGACCGACCTGCTCCTATTTGCCAGTCTTTCCTATATTGCCTATTGGTTTGAATTTCCAACTTTAATCGATTCGTGTGGTCTCCTATTTGTTGTTATCATTTCTTAAGACTTTGATGACTCCTCTTTCGGGATGGTAGGTCGAACCCCGTACAACTCTGCATAAGCAATCTTATCCGAAAGCCATTTAACCGAACTTCTTACTTTGATGGTTTTGAGAATTGATTTCTTTGAACTTTACTCACGTCTTCGAACGTGAATTTTTATTATTGATTGTTTCTACAATCACTTCTATGATTTGTCACTTCAAAATATAAAGGTTTTCTATACTAGTAGTAAATATCAAAACTCTTTCATCAAAACGATTTCAACTCTATTTTCAATATCAAACTCGTTTATAAAACTGTTTTCCAATCTATTAGTATATACAAACCTTTACCTCATTCGTATGAGAAAATATAATTAAATGGCTTAGCAAAACAAGTGGTATGAAACGCTTGCGTTTACTTCGTCGGTTAATTTTTGGACTTGTTCGATTGAAACTCTCTTGTGACAATTTTCTAGTGGAAATCTACAGTTTGTTCGTAAATATTTGAGTTAAGCAAGTGGTTATGGGACATGAAGCTAAACTCTTATATTCACTAGCTTAGTGTAATTGACACTTCCTTATGATCATGATGATCATTCTTGTGATTTAGACTAGCGATTGAGCGACGTCTCTTTGTTTGCGAGGTTAGACTAGACACCATTTGTGTGATTTCGATTCACACATATCTCTTTATCTTCAAGGTTAGTCTATACCTCATTGGTGTGATTTCGATTCACACGTATTGAAACTCTTGTGACAATTTCCTAGTGCAGATCTACAATCTGTTCGTAAATATTTGAGTTAAGCAAGTGGTTATGGGACATGAAGCTAAACTCTTATATTTACTAGCTTAGTGTAATCGACACTTCTTTATGATCGATGACGATCATTTTTATGATTTAGACTAGCAATGTGCGATGTTTCTCGTCCGTGTGTTCGGACTTGCCTTCCTCGTCCGTGTGTTCGGACTTGCCTTTCTCGTTCGTGTGTTCGGACTTGCCTTCCTCGTCCGTGTGTTCGGACTTGCCTTCCTCGTCCGTGTGTTCGGACTTGCCTTTCTCGTCCGTGTGTTCGGACTTGCCTTTCTCGTCCGTGTGTTCGGACTTGCCTTTCTCGTCCGTGTGTTCGGACTTGCCTTCGGGACATCCGTGTGTTCGGAAAATTAAATGGATAGCTTCCATGAGATAGCTTCTCGTCCGTGTGCTCGGACTTCCCCCTTTTTGTGATTTCTAGATTTCGTGTGTTGATTTCTGAATTTTATGTTTCACCAGCTTTTACCATTGACATTGATGAGTATGTCATTTTATTGTGGCTTGGTGAATTAAATTAAGAATATGACATTCTTTTAATCTTTGAGAAGATTCTTGTGATATTGATTAATCTCTTGTTGATTATCATTTTCATACTTGTAGTAGTATGCTTTTATGGTTATTATATGTTTATGCCATATCTCTTGTTCTATATCATTTTATCTGATAATTATAGCTAGACTGATCCGTTTATTATTTTCTTCTTAAATAATACTCGGGTCAGACTGAGATTTTACAGGTGCTTCCTCATGACTTCTTATCTGGAGTCATCTTCTGACTTTTGGCTAACTACTCTAGTTTAGTAGTTTTTGTTGTATGCATTTGAGATTAGACTCCTTGATGTATACGTATTCTATTGTCCTGCACTTGTATCTATTCTTTTGTGTTATTGTGGATCTTATTTGACCACTACTCTGATGTACACTTTCATGTGTTATATTCATATCTATTTCCGCCTTTGTGATATGAATTGTCTGTGACTGATTTGCGTTACGTTTATTTCTATATTTGTTTTCCGAAGATTATATATAGCCACTGTGTAGTAGCTTTGAGTTTGTATCGGTATGTCGGATTTCCTCTTTAAATGATATGCCTCCTATACTATCTGACATATCGGTGCTCGCACAAAGCTGTTACACGGATGGTCGCTCCTCAACAGCCTTATTCTCCGTGCTAGTTGACAGCATTACACTGTAGTGTTCTTGGCTAGCGTGGGTATAGAGGTGGGGCGTCACATATCTTTTTGCGTTTGATTTTATTTTGACAAGTAATTTATTATCTTCTACGTAAATGCAGGTGCACAAGAATCAAATGGCTCTCTTGCATACCTGTACTTACAAAATCTAAAAGAAAATCAGGTCGACAAAAGCAATGTGATGTAACTCTACATGCAAAAACTAGCATGATATAAATCTATATGCAACCAACAACCATATCTCAATCATATGCGACAAACAAGAGGATATCCTATAATGGATGCTATGCATCCAATAATTTTTCATATAACAAATTTAGATCTAAATAACCTGTTTTTTTTCAATTCAAAATTTTATTTTCAAATTTCTCAGACGAGAAAAATAAAAGATCAAAATCAAAATGACAAGGAGGAAAATCCTCCTAATAAAGTATGGTGAAACTCTAGAATCAAAACAACCTGGAGCGTCCAGTGGTATTCCGGTTCCTCCAAAAACATCAACTAGAGTGAAATAAATATCATTCCTTTCCCAAAATCTTCAAAAATCACTTTTTTCAAAATCACCAGGATTTAGGTCCTAATAACAACAATTCAAAATCCTTTATCTATAAATTTAAACTTTATAGACAATGGTATATGAAATCACACAGCCAATCAATTCAATCAAATCCAATCAATCAAATTCTGTAAAGGAATAAACTAACACTAATAGTAAATCAAATTCCATAAGAGAAAACTTATCACTTAACATTGTTTTGAAATGTCATATGACTAACAAACAATTTTAACTTAAGTTCAAAACTTTCTTAATTGTCCAAAAATATAGATAATTATCTAAGCGTACCATTTTGCTCATTAGCCTTTGGTTATTGCTCAGAAGATTATCCAAACTAACTCGGACAAAACGGAAGGTTATACTCGATATTTTATTAGTTTCTTAATTATATTAGAAAAATTCTAATTTACTTATATTTCCACTTAGTATTTTATTCAATACTAAAATTATTTATGAATTATTTCATAAAACTTTTACCCAAGTTTAAAAATATTCTATAAGTCATTTCTTTATAAAACATCAAATAGTAATTTATTCCACTTTATTTACTTGTATAATATTCTTTTATATCCTGAGAATACATAGAAATTTTGTTTTGTTTTTTTCCAAAGATCAAAGTGGGGATCAAATTATGGTTTCTTAAAACCCAGCCAACCTATTAGCCTTTTTACATAGAGTGTTAAAACGAATAATATTTATGGGTTGACCCAATCAATAGAGAGTTTGCGCTACTTTGTTGTTTTTAAACAACTACATGGTTTAAATAATAACAATATTTATCAAAACTTTCTTATTTAATTTAACCCAATTTACTTGTGTTAAATTATCCCATATCTTCTCTAAGGGAAAAATCTCATTTATCAAAACAATCCTTTATTAGAAATAACTTTTGTTTTGAAACCAATTCCCTTTATGGAACTTAAAAATTATATACCCGATCTAATTTTAAAACTTACCATTCAAAGCATACTAAATACTTTCAATAGTACTGCTATTTCTCAAAAATTCCTTTGAAGTTATTTTCAAAAAAATTCCGGGATTTAGATTCAAAAATTCTTTTTAAATACATTTCTCAAACTAAATTTATATAAATCCCCTTTTATATAAATTTCATTTCATGTTATAATAATTCTTCTTTATTATAATCAAATTCTCTCAAATGTTTATTATCTAAATGTTTTATCTTACCATTTATACTATATTTACAACATTTTATTAAAGTCCAAACCTTAACACACTATAATTAAATGACAAGTTTTTAACTTAATCATATTCTTCGAACACCCTTATAGTCAAATTGTAAAAATTAATTCACAAAGGGTTCGTTTTAAATTAAAGCGATAAATGCTCCTAATTAAACCGAGCACAACTTAACAATTAACAAGCAACAATTAATGCTTCTTATTTAAATTAAGCATAACCGAACAAACAATAGTGATAATAGATAAATATTATCACATTTAAACCAACATACTATATAGCTATATAGAGTTTTGAAAATTATTCCTTTATGTATATAAAATATAATCCTAGGCAAAATATTTAATTTGCCAAAATTTTCAATACCATGTTCGTTGGCCTTGGTCAAGTGTTTAGAAACCCCTATCGATACTGTGGCGTCCCATGTCTTGACCAGAATTCATAAAAACACAATAGACCAATTAACATAATACGTTTTTATAACATTAACAAATCCGCTCTCTTATATATAATACTCTCAAACTCATTCTAGGTTGTCACTTACCCTATCTCCAATGAGCCAAACCCTACCAAAGCCAAGGTTCTCGCTTAACCTTCTGCTCTGATACCAAATGTAACAAACCATTTTTTCGTACCCTTTGAGCTTATAATAAACCACACATGTCCAACTCAAAGTGAACAAAAAGGTGGATTGTTAGGGTAAATAAAAAGAAAAGAACAGAGAAAAACAGAATCTCACAGCGGAATCGACAACATATAATATAACAAGGATAGTAGAAACTGTCACTCCAAACATACAGAGTATATCAGAGTTAAAAACAATCCTTATCGGCCGGACAGTTATAAAATCCTGGCCTTACAAGTGCTGATAGGTATACTTTATAATACAGCGAAAAATAAAATACTATGATAGGTGAATCTTCTGCACCCCTTCAACATCTCCAAAACGTCAAGACAACCTGGGAAAAAATACTTGGTCTGACACAAGCATTATAATAAATAACACTCGGATCAGTCTGGAAATACCAGCGTGAGATAACTTAAATAATATAGAACATATAAAGTTCTGTGAGACCACGCCGCTAACGCGAAACGGGTTTTCACCTTACAAGAATAACATCCATACATGCAAGAGCAGAAATGAATATCAAGAACAAATCCAAATATGAATGAGTATAATTGATATTAAACCATACTTGAAAGACTGGAAATAAACTGAGTAAATCCAAACTGGACAGAATGGATAGAACAAGGAAAACAGTCCAACTTAATAGAACAGACTAAATAAGGTAACTATCCAAACTTGATAAAATGGATAGAATAAGGTAACCGTCCAACTTGATAGAATGGACGGAATAAGGTAACAATCCAAACTTAATAGAATGGACTGAAAAACTATAATAAAACATCGTGAAGGATGGTTGACTCTTCCCGTTGCAATTATAGAAAAGCTGATTCAAAGGTTTAAATCAAATCTGTAAAATGAATTTATCCAACGTAACTAGGAGGGTGCTCCTCCTTTCCACGAAAGTATACCTCTAGATAAAATATACATGAGAGCACACGCGTCACTCTCGAGAACTTCCAAGTTGGATCCCGCTTCACACGAGCATCTGAATATTTCACATCAATGCATGCATGCCGAAACCTCTCTAGATGATGTGAACATACCCTGATGGGTGTGACTCACATGGATTGGCTCCTACTAGCGCCTTGGTTTTAGTTTTTCCAGTGTTGGATATCAGTGATAAATTATCTTAGAATGACGAAGCACAATAATGACTTGGAGGGTGCTCCCCCATTTTTCGCGCCTTGGTTTTAGTCATTTTCGATAAGAATAAAAAAGCTCGACAGAGCTATAAATTGTATTAGAATGACAATAAAAAAGAAGCTGAAGTAACCGATAGCTAAGATACCAACTATCGATGATATAAAACGATCGTATATGGAAATTAGATCTTGTATACTTATCACCACTCATTGAATTCAAACTTGTTCTTTTTCTTGGTTAACAATAATACCATGCAAGTCAAGGTAGTGTTACCTTAAAGTCATGTCCAACGATTACTCTTAACTTTTGAAATAGTGACAAGTTTACTTCTTCGATGTTTAGTGCTAATTATACAAGTGAATCGTTTTCATATAAGTGATTCGCTTTACGGAAATAATTCATTTCCATAAACAAATCAAACTTTTACTTTTAAAAACAAACTGAACTTGTGCTTGATTTCTATATTTCCACCTTGGTAAAACACTTTTAGAATTAGTTCCTGATTGTTAAGACGTTAAGAGAATAATTTTTCCAAGTGCGCGACCTCGAAGGCCTAAACCAACATCAAACCAAACACCCAAAATGTTATCCAACTTAACGTTCCAATAATCGAGTTCCAATTCCTTTTCATATCTTTAAAACAAAATTAATTATCCCGAAAGATAATTAATCACATTTAAAATCTCTTTTAAATAAACAAATCCATTATCTATAATAAAATAGACAATTATTTCCAAACACTTTTATAACATTGGTAAATCAACTTTAAAAATCTTTATTAAATCAATTTGTTAACTTAAATTAGTTGATTAAAGCAATTTTATTATATTAGATAATTTACTTAATCACTTTTATTAAATTGATTAATTAATTTTAAATATCAATAGTTAAAGGATTTGTTAAATTCAAATAATCATTAATTAAATGAATAATTAATCTCAAACATCATTAATTAAAATGATAAATAATTTTAAAATCCATTAATTAAAACAATTAATTAAGTTCAAATAATCATAAATTAATTGGATTAATTAAATTCAAACTCCATTATCTAAAACGATTAATTAAAACATCATTTGTTAAAATGATTTATTTAATTATAAAACATCATCAATTAAAATAATTTAACTAAATTTCAAATATCATTAATTAAAACAGTTAATTAAATTTAAAAACAATCATAAATTAAAATGATTAATTAAACTCAAATATCATTATTTAAAATAATTTATTACTTTTAAATATCATTAATTAAAATGATTATTACTTTTAATTATCATTAATTAAAATAACTAATTAATTAATTAAACTCCATATTAATTAAAACAATTAATTAATTAAACTCAAATAATCATTAGTTAAAATGATTAATTTAGTATAAAATATCATTAGCAAAAATGATTAATTCAATCTAAAGATAAACCAATTTTAATCATCATTTATTAAATTGGTTAATTAATCTCAAATTAATTAATTAAAATGATTATTTAATTTAAATTATCATTAATCAAAATGATTAATAAATTTTCAATATTCTTTGTAGCGAAAACACAAGCTCAAGTTTATATAATAGGGTTTTGGGGATGAAATTTAATATTGACGGTATAGCGAAATCGCTATACCGACATTTAAACTAATAAATGGAATATCAGTAATTAATTTCAATTAAACATCAATATAATAGCATAAGAATGTAAATAAATAATTTAGGGGCGATAAACCCACTTTGGGTCTCTCTACATATTTTTCCAGCAAAACAATGGTTATGGATAATATATAGATAATCATATGGGTTTATAACGGTCAAATTAATATGTCATACATTTTCCAATCTGAAATTCAACCAAATAAGCAATCAAATAGTTTAACTAACATCCAAACAATCAATAAACGTTTATAATATCATTGATATGATATAATAAAATTAAATGTGAGTTAAACTCACATTGATTTTCGTTTTCGCCGAAACGCCCCGGTTTTGGACTAAAACCGAACAACCGTTCGATTTTAAACTAAATTTTCACTTTCTCCAAATCCAGCCAAACCAACTCCATCGCGAAGATCTCGATGACACGAGTCCAACGCAAAAAACGATGTTCGAATTCGACCTCGTATTAACAAGATACAAATTTTATAAGTTAACGATAATTTAAAATTAAAATTTAAACAACTTATTACAAATTACAATCCTACCCCTTCTCTTCTCCTTCTCCCCCAATACCCACGCATAATGACACACTATCGAGGCCGTGCATAACCTTGGGCATGCACAAGAAAACACGACCACCAGGCCACCGTTCGACACGCCGTCTTCGCCGGCGAACTCCTCGCTACATCCTCTACGCGACCATCCCACAAATTCGACACTCGACCAACCCAAATCGATCACGATCGAGCCTCCCCATCACGCGAAACCAAACAGTCGTGACACTCCACACACGATCACGACCCACCGATCTTCGGCCACGGCTGACCCAAACGACGACGAACTCAACCGCGCTCATCACAATGCCAATCTCGGCCTCAAGCCACGTCTAAAGCAAGCCCTAAGTTGATTGGAATGTCAGCCATCACCCAGACCATGACCGCACCTCTCAAAAAGCATACCTGGGGGAAGATCTCGTCGAATTGGATTTTTAAAACTTGTTTTAGGATTTTTAATTGAGTATAACATTATATTTTGAATTTTGAAATTCTTGTTTAAAAAAAGGCTCTACTATTACAGGCAACAATTATAAAGAGGAGGGAAGCACGGTCTTCATGCACGGGTATGGGCCTGATAGTGATGAGATATGGGGTTGTGTATGGCCTAGGCATGGAAAATTTGAATATATACATTATTTTAATTTTTTTAAATATTCAATAAAACATACCCTAAAATCTCGAACTCCAAACGAGGCGTGCCGCCTGGCATTTTATATGTTATACCCCTATTACGAATGTAACGAAACTTGTTTTGAGATCTAGATCATATGCAGAAGATAGGTTTTTGGACCTAGTTATTATATTAAATTTTTGATATTAATTTCAACGCATTTCGATTTCGCATGACCAAACGATACGTCTGATCGCTACGAAATTCGACGACGTAATATAATTCTCTATTACGGATCCAATGAAACTGGTTTCGTCGAAATCCGAGACTGTGCCCCCAAAAGGCTAATTTCACAGATTTAAATATTTAATTATCGATATTTATCCAATCTATTTATATTTGTAAATAAATTTTACAAATTGAACTTACCGATATTATCTATTGGTTAAATGGAGTTAAATAAAATTATTAAATCCATTTAATTAACATTTAATTCTCAATTCAAATATTTAATTATTCCCTACATTTTAATTATAAATTATAAAATTCCAAAATTCAATTATTTCAAATATTTAAAATTAATTAAACATTTAAAATCAAATAACCAAAATTTTGGGTCATTGCATAAATAGCGGTATGAAGGATTCAAAAGCCGCTCTTTCTTCTGTTTCTTCTTTTTCTTCCTTCTTATAACTACGTTTGTTCTCCTCCCAAATAGAGTTAGCGAAATAACACATATTTCTAGCTAATTTTTTCCCTTCGCTCTGTAATAATCTTTTGCTTGAAGATTGCGTAGTCGAACTTCGCCTTTCGTGGAGTATGAGTTAATCCAGTTTACAGTATCACCAGCCGTTAGACATATTGAGGAGTTAGGCAAGCTTTCGAATTGACTGAAGATCCGAGAAACTGTGAACAAGTTGTGGGCATTTAGAGCAGCTGCTCTTCAAGTTAAGTTGATGGAAGTGTAGACCTCATCATATTGAGGTGATGTATCATTAGGTAAAAGTTTTCAATTTAAGTGCTTATCTGGACTTGAATCGTGAGCTAGGATAGGGAGAGTGTTCTTGCTAATTTCTTTTTTGAATTTTTAATTTTCCAAGCTTGAGCAATGTAGTATTAAGGTATTTCTTATTAGCTCTAGTAAGGATGATTTCGTAATCATTTCGATCAGTTTCCATCGTTGGAATTTGCATAACTTTGAGTTATTGTGATGTCTTGCATTTCTTTCCTTCCAAATATGGTAAATAGTTGTGGTGAATGCTATGCAGTTAAAGCCCCGCTAAACATTTGCAAAATCCCTGCTATAAGCCTTGCTATTTTAGTTTAGCTCTACTGAATAGTAAATCCGCTATAAGCCCCGCTATTTTTCGCTATACCCACTAAATCAAAGCTTTTTATCACCCACTTTAACAACATTAATATACAAAGGTTGATTTGACTAGTTTTCTTTTGCATCAAATCGACTAAATTAGGATAAAGACCTAATTTTAAGGAATAAGCTCTCATGATAAGTTATAAACATATTGTATTCACAAGATCTAGTCCGCATAAATCATTATATTCTTCGATTTTGTTATATAAGATTAAAAGTTACTACTTTTTCCTACACAAATTATGTGAGAATGAGAATAAATTAACTTTAAATTTTGGTTTTATATCTAATGAAGTTTTTTGCACCTCCACTATTTTTCGCTATATCTCCGCTTTATCCCCACTATAACTTTTTACACCTCCACCGCTATAATATGCACTGGATCTCTATCCTTGCTCTTATTTTTAAAATGATCTTTGATTAGCTGCACTTCATCCTTTATGTTAGAGTTGACATTGCTATGAACGTTTAATTAGAATTTTGTTAAAGACCACAGGTAGCTAGAATAATTGTACTTGAATAATAAATGATCAAAAGTGTAACACCCCACCTTTATATCCATACTATCCAAGAGTATTACTAAGTAATATTGTCAGATAATATGAAGAATGATGCTATATGGGGTTTCGCATATGAGTATTCCATTGGTTTAACATTAGTAGGTATTTAAACGTCGAATAAGTACCCACCTATACCTACATGGTATTGACACAAAGTAATAAACACGTGTGTTGCCAGGATAGAATAATACACAATATATATACATAAATATTGGAGAACATGGAGTAAGTATCGCAACGATAAGATATAATACAAAATATACATGAGTATGTGAAACAGCATGAATACAAAACATCATTTAGTCAATATCTCAAAGTGAAATACAAGGAATAATCAATATACAACTCAGTATCATACATATACAATGAATCAAGGTCACACAAATATCATGCAACAATCCTATTATAAGCCTCCACTAAGCCCACTAAACATATGCTGATCACATCGTCTATGTACCTGAAATGTCTCGGATTGGCCCAAGTATTATGTAAATAACACAAGGGTCTAAATCAATGGTTAGTGTACATATGTAACTCAATATATATTGGGAATAATAATATGATAACATCTTCAGAATAACTCTAGATAATAACCATAATGTCAATATATATAGTAGGTATGCATGGTGTATAATGATAATATCATAAACAATTCCTAAGGTATCACATAACGTCAAATATCACAAAACCATGTATAAAGATATCATCGCCCTTATAAAAGCGCATCAAATCATAAACCGCGGAATCTACATAAAATGGGTGAATCATCCACATTCAGAAATCATCATCAAGATCCAGAAATCATCTATAAATGAGATACACCAAGTATAATCAGGCTAGCATGCAACTTTGCCTAAATATTTCTCTCAATCTCAATAATAAGAATATCATCATTAATGTATAGGATATGATAGGTTGCCTATCAGTGTAATAAAATATACGAGAATCAAATATACTTTGGACACCTATCTAAATATAATATCATCTCTTCAAATATGAATAACCAAAATATATCATGATAGAGACTGACTGTATAACAGACACGAAGTCCCAAGTAGAATCATATATACATCAATATGTGGGTTGCCTAACCCATATCTATACAGAAGTGAGGTGTATCAATAATATGTATCAATCTATCACTCCGTTAGAACTAGAAGGGAGATTGGTAGCACGGAGCCAACTCTAGAGTCACGAGCCAGCTCTAGAGTCATGAAGACTCTACGGTCTTCAATTACCTCCACCGTATCGTCACACGTATCCACCAATGTGCTCGTCAATGCGAGGACTTAAAGTCAACAACCCTGTTCCTGCCTCTATAGGTAACAGACTATTGGCTAAGGTGACACAGGGGTAAATGCATGAAGCGAAAGCACGAAGCTATATAAATATAGTGTGTCACATATTTAGGGCACAACCCCACAATCAGGCCGCTATGGTGGATTCTAGCCATCTGGTCCTCTCCAATACCAATAAAAGAGGTACATCATGATAGTAACACATAGTACTAATAAATATAGACACGAAGCCTTGCTCATTGTTAGGCATAAATTCTTACTCACTGAATATAGGCACAAAGCTTTACTCATCACTACGTGCATCACATCACACCCATATTACAATACCATCACGTGATTGTCATCTAGTTATAATGAATAGTTGTAACGACTCGTATTTTTAACCATTTAAAAAATTGAATTAAATAAACTTTTTGAATATAATTGTTTAGAAATTAATTTTTTTAAATTTTATTTATGTTAGTTTATATTAGAAGATAAGTTTATGATCTTAATTTGAATTCTTACTAATGGCACAGGTTGCAATAAGGTAAAAGGGTAACATATATTAGAATATAATCGAATGGTATTGATCTGTATGTAACATGGATTGTAATAACAAATGTTAATTTTGATAAGGAATATAATGGATGTTTTATTAAAAGAGAAGTCATATGTTTATTTATTTGAAACGCGCTTTAGCGTAAAGATTGATTACATGAATTAGAGAACTTTTATTTAGTAAGTAATTTATAACTCTTATTGTATACAATAATTTTATAATTATGTTTTAATACAATTGTTTTATTTATCTTCTCTTTAATTAGTGTCCGTTTTAGAATTTAATATTAATTGCATTTAATATGATCGGAATCTTTCAATTAAAAAGAACTAAAATGTTAATCGTAACTAATGGTGTTTAACAAAAGAAACATACATTTGTACTAAAATAAAAAGAACATTTTGATCCAAATAAAGGAATGTTTGAGAAAAGATAAATGAACGTTTTCATTTGAATGTAAGTGTAATTTAATAAAAGAATTTTTTTGAATTTGAAACAAAATATCAGAGGGTTCAGGGTTGTATAAATGTTGTGGAATCAATTAAAAATTATCTTGTATTAACAATTGTACATTAATTATACAAGTTCATATATAGTTATATTTCCATTTTATATATTGTTAAAACTTGTAAATTGGTTGCATTAATAAGACCGTTATAGTAATTGAAATAGTAAAGTAAAGCTTCTAAATCATTTTTGTAATGCATATATAAGTATATGCATGAATTAATAAAATTTGTTTGAGTAACATAAATCAATAAATAGATTAATTGGTTAATTAATTGATTGACTATTGATTGTTAATTGATTATTAATTGATTGAGTTAATGGAATGTACACATACTAATATTAAAAGAACGTTTTAATAAAGAATTAAATGGTATGAATATGTGTATATTCGGGGTTAATGATTAACTGGGTCGAGAATTCGTTTGAAAATTGGATTTCAAAAGGTTATTTTGCATTGTTTGTCTGGTCATTCATTTCTTATTAATTAATACTTGCCTGTTGAGCCTCATTTTTGTTTTATTTTTTTCCTCATTTCCTGTAGCTTCTTTTTAAAAACTCGTCTCTTAATTTACTTTATCATATTAAACTTGCCACCTCATTTTCAATGTTTCCACTTTCCATTTCCAATCTCTCCAATCTCCTTTTCCTGAAGCCATTTTCAACATGAGATTTCATTTTTTCTCCTCTTTCTTCTTCATTTCTCTCCTTCCTTCTTCTTCACTTTTCTTCTTCAAAAAAACTCCAAATCTAATATTCTTTTTTTTAACTGAAGAAAATTGAATAAAAAAGAACTTTCATGTTTATTACTTTTTCAAATTTTGAGAGTAGTCATGCCAAAATTCAATTTTTTTATCCAAATCATTTTCTGGCCCAAATTATTAATTCCGAAAATACCTCCTCTTCCCCGAGCCATAACTTCCTCAAAACAAATCCAAATTCAGTGATTCTTTTTTGAAACCATATAGAATTTAATAAGGAAGAACTTCACTTCAGACCACCTTAGCAAATTCATGATGCAATCTGGTCAAAAACCCGTGAGAAGTCGATCTATTTTCTAATCCAGTTTTGATTAAAAGGTGGTTGCTTTAGCTTCGAGGTTATGATAGAAAGTGTTGCCTTGATTCTAGTGGCTTGTGATGTTTGTTAACTTGGTTTTGAGGTGCCTAAGTTGATAGTTGTCTTGTTGTGGGGCGCTTGTCTCTCTTGATCTTGTTTTGGAAATTCTAATGCGCTAAATCAAAAGTGAGTTTTATAACTCACGGCCTATATTTCCTTATGCAACTAAATTTAAATCTAATTTGTTTGAATTGAATGTTAATTTAATGTTGTTGTCATATTCTGATAATGAAATTAAAATTGAAATTTAAGTTAACATCATACTATTGAATTGAATATTTTGTGACTTGTTGAAATATTGGACTAGAATATAATGTTGACATATAGTAATGAACCGAAATGAAATTAATGGAAATAACTTGAAATCTATGTGTTGGAATAAATAGTTGAATTTAACATTTGATGATAAAAATAAAGTGAAATTTCAATGAAAATAAGTTAGAATTTTCACTATTTGGAAATTATATATGAAGTTTATTTTGATTGGAGATCGACTGTGAATTGAATTGAATGTTGGATGATAAGGTTGCATGGTTGAATGGTTGCTATGAATGTTTTGTGTTGCTATGAATGTTTGTGATGATTTTGAATTCACTATCTCAGGTTATTCCAAATTATTAATTATTATGACACCCTATTGACACTATATTGCATTTTGTCATCATTAATTGTTTGTGGATGTTATGTTAATTAACTGTATTATTGAATAATATAATTTAAACACCATTGACTTTTGGAATCGAAATAATAAGATTTGAAACTGAAATTTTACTGTTTTGGCCTTAGAATATCAAATCTAAATTAACGTTGTTTTGTCTTTATTTAAAAAATTCATGCATAAATTTGTGTAATTCTAAATTTTTGATATGTTAAAATAAATGATATTTTTCATAGTATAGTCTAAAATTGGTAATAAAATTACATGTATATTTTTTAGAATAAATTATTTAATCAAATATGAAGAAATAGGCGTTTTGAAAGATAGTGTTATTTTAACTTGAATTTTTTTTGGTAAATTCGTCTCACTAAAATAAAAATATTTTGTAAAGAAACCAATACCACATTCTATCATTTAGTATTTTCTATACTTTATTCTTTGAAAATAAGATTATTGAAATTTCAAAATTTTGTAAATACATTATTTTGACCTAAAACTTTTTATATAGATACTTCATAGTATTTGGAGAATATTTTGTAATGACCCACCTTTTTGGACGGTTTAAATCGACAATAAACCACACATGTCAAAATCAAAACATTCAAAAGGGAGGATTGTTATGAGGTAAATAAAAAAATAAAAAAAAGAAGAGAAAAGAAAAGAAAGAAAATAAAACACAGAATCTCACAGCGGAATGACAATATATAATAATCAAATAAACAGTTCATAAAACTGTTACAAATAATACTTTATTACACTTTTACAATACAGAACAGAGTTACATACAACAGAAATAAATAAATAATGTAGCGGAACAACATGATGCAGCAGAATAAATAAAATAAATAATAATAGTATATGATCTTCGTCTTCGTCCTCCAAAGATAAATGGTCTTCGATATACTGAAAGGCTCAGACTGACCCGAGCAAAATGAAAAGACAAAACACTCAAGTCAGAACTAAAAGATCTTATGTAAGTTAAATCAACAGTAAATAAATATGAGTGTAACGGCTTCAGAGATGTTTACGGGGTCTGATATCCCCTATCCAGTGTCAACGTGAGTGCAATAACTTAAGAGATGTTCGGGATTACCATCTCCTAAGGATCCGTTAAACTATCTACAATGTAGTACAATACGCTATTATAATAGTGTCTATAGTAAGGTAAAGTATTAAAATAGCGTTAAGGCATTACCCATATCCCCCTTAACACATTTTTTATATATTCCTGTAATCTATACAGATACTGTAAGCCCCACCAAACTGATGGGATACTCAAGGAGCACTCTATAGGTACGGTACAAACCAAACTCGTAATGGGCGTGATAAGGCATGTGATAAGGCACGCGAGGCAATGCCAGGGTAGGATTCTATCGTTTGCACTCCCGGACTGGTGGTAATGCATAGCAGCTACTACTACCCACCTCGGAACACACTCCCATAATCAAATCGAGGGGTGGCCACCAAATCAATCACAAAGTCATAATATGGTTTCGAAGAAATGTGCTCGATATGAGGAGCGACCTCACTTGGCCCGGTATAGCTCCTGTTTTAGCCACATCAAGCTGACTCACGGGAGTCGGGGCTACGTAAATACCTCATACAGAATCATTCGCCAAACCATCCTACTTCATTCTGGAATCTCCACCATGTACACAGTTGTTAAAGTGGTTTTGTGACGACCAGACTTTTTCTCCACAAAAAGTCGTATCATCTTGAAGAAAGAAAGAGATAGAAAAGAGAAAAGATAGAGAAGAAGAAAGAAACACATCAGAAATCTAAACAGCGGAACGAATAAATTATATTAATCAAATAAGATATTACACTGTATCATATATATCAGAGATACACAGCTTATACAACACATACTAGACAGTTATAAACACCTGTCTAGTTATTACAACTCAAATACAACTCAACAACTGACTTAGAGAAACTAACACAGCGGAACACTATATCTACGAACGCTGAAGCCTCCTGCTCCATTGCTCCTCCAGATAACTCGTCAAAGCTAACCTGAATCCCTTGGCTACTCGTAAAATTTGAGTACCCAAGAGTTTATAAAACAGAAATAAACACTTGGGTCAGACATGGGTCTGGTGTGAGTAAACGGGTTAAAGTTGCTTAACTTCAAAACCTTTTTGAAAACAAAGGTATCACGTAAGACTCCCCACAAATAAACATGGGTAAGTTTTTACCTTACGCTAACCAAAACATTTGATAGGAAATCCAGTTATATTATAATAGGGTCTACGGTTTTCAAGTAAAATACAGAAATAGCTGGAATGCTTACATCTCACGTTCCAACATAGTTGGGCACAACTAAAACGTACGGCACTTATTGGATTTTGGATTCCATACAATGGCAGGGCTACCGGGGTACCGCCCGTCACAGTACGTGGCCTAGATCAACGTACCGAGGATCACGCCCAATCCCCTGCAACACAAGGCCGGAACATCCCTTACTGGATAATTCCCGCATAAGAAACCCCAGCGGTTGTAGCTATTCAACCGCCCACACAGCCGAATAAAAAGAAGGGACCTCTAGACAGGGGAATCTTATACTACTTGGGTGCTACCCACTAACCTTGCTGCACCTCCCCTGTTTTAGCCATTCCCGGTTTGATGAGGCTTGAGGCTACGATTACCTTTAATCAAAACACATCACTTAGAATGCTCATCGTCCACCTGACGATGTGCTGAAAGCATTCAATCCATACAAGTTCGTTCCGGGTTCGAACGAAACCGAAGGCATTATCTCGTTACACTCATTTTGGAATCACCCTCAGAGTTAACGACAATAACCCTTGCACTCTGAATCTTCATCTTCACTTGAGATTCACGACCTATCGTTAATTTGGATCGATGTGGTATTCGGGTCTCCAGACCTGGAATACCGGTATACGGAAACCCGATCCCGGTCTCATCGAAATCCAAAACGTATCTTTTAAGGCCAAGTTGTTTAAAGGTTTAAACAATTTAATTCAATTCAATACTTGAATTCACACAGCATTTAACAGATAAATATCACACATTTATCACAGATATATCCAATATCATATCACAGAATATCATAGCATATCATTCAATAGATATCATCCAATTTAGATATTCAACTCAAACAATCATCCATAAGCAACAATTATTAACCCTATGTTATAATTAATTTAATTAACTTAAATTAAATTAATTACTTAAGAATTAATCATCTAACCTTGCTTAATCAATCATAAATTAAATACAAACCTTTAATTAATTAATTACTCACTAAATATTAATCATTCTTGATTAATTATTCATTAATTACATAAAGTAATCATCCTTTAATTAATTTCACAAATTAATTATTCTTAACCATTAACAGTAATTAACCTTTAATTACTTTTCATTAATTACATTAATTAATAATCCTTAATTAATTACTACCATTAATTAATTAATCATTTCTATTAATCCACCTTAATTAATCATATACAGTAATTATCATACTATAATTACTTACCTTAATTAATTAACTTCTTAATTAATTATATTAATCCTTTAATTAATTATACCAAGTAATAAATCCTTAATTACTTCTCATTAAGTAATTATACTTAATCAAATACCAAGTTACTATCTTTAATTAATTTATAAATTAATTAACTTAAGTTAATTACATTCATTTATTATTTACAATTGAGTAATTCATTCCTTAATTACTCTTAAACAATTTAATTAACCTTAAATACAGATTAATTATTCTTTAATTATTAATTAATAAACCTTAATTATCAATTAATAAAACTTAATAACAAATTAAGTACTTCTTAATTATTAGTTAATTAATCCTTAATTAATCTTTATAGATTAATTATTTCTTATTTATTAATTAATAAAACCTAATTATTAATTAATAAAACTTAATTAAGTACCTCTTAATTACTAGCTAATTAATCTCTAATTAATAAATTAATTAATCTCATAACTAATTACTTAATTAATAAATCATTAATCCTTAATTAATTACTTAGATATCCTTAACTATTAATTAATTATGTATATAAATCAATAATTTAACTAATTAATTTCACTTTAGTTACTTCATTTAATTATCCAAAAATCTTAATTACTTAAGGATAATTATCTTTGTTAATTGCTTAAATCATATTATTAACATAACCCTTAATTACCATTTATAAATGATTAGGTTATAAAACATTTTTTTTTTTTTAAGTTTTAACAACTTAAATTTAACAAACATACCATTTAAAAATAAAGTTTAAGAACATTTGAAAAAGAGATTTAGAAAAGGTTTTAAACATAAAACCAATATAAAATTTCAAACTCTTATTTTATAAACATGTTTAACATTCTTCCCTCACTCGATCCCTGCTTCGAGTTAATCCCGCATCCTACTCGAGACAACATCCCAAATCCCCGATCCTTCCTCTCAAACTCCCCTGCTTCGAGACAAACACGAAAGTTCTTCGAGTACGCCCCGTTAATCACCTTTCTTCCCCAAAAACAAACAACGCTGCCCAACCTAAACGTGTACACGTACACGTGCACATCTGAACGACACGATTCCGATCTTCACCACGACCATCCCCAAGTCGACGACAACCCAAACGTGCTTTCTGACCAACCAAATCGACGAACTCGACCGGAATTTAAATTCGAGCTACTCGATCCATTTTGAAACCCAGCCTCGACAACAAAATCCACTCGCCTTGCCTCCCAAGATCGCCAGAGATCACGCGCTTCCATCCTTAGCTCCACCATGACTCCACACATCGATTCCCCTTAGTCCGATTGCCTCTGATCAACTATCCATGATACAGCAGCCTCGAAAAAACCCTCGACCAAAGCTAGTGATCGAACCCTAAATCTCCATCACGCCATCACCTCGGTGAATTATAAATTCACCGAGGATTTTTCTGATGATCCCTAATCGACAACCCAACCCCAACCTCGATCACGAGACCCAAAATGACTCCGATCATCAGAAATCACCAATAAACCAAAAATCATTCAATTCATAAATTCTCAGTAAATATATGTTTACAAATTCTGATTTTTCCTTTAAAAATCATTATTTTCAAAAACGTTTTGATGGTATAATTTAAATATGAAAACATGATTGTTGGATCTTCAACATATATTTGGTTGTCTGTGTTTTTTTTTTCAAGTTTCCAGAGAAGCTTTGATTTAATTTACTCCAATTTATTTTTAAAACTTAAAGCATGATCATACAAACATGTTCTATTTAGATCTCAAAGCTTAAAATTGAATTGAGATATAGCTTTTGAATTTGAAAACAGGTTCCTGGAACCTGTAAGCTTGGAACAGAATTCATATTCATGTGTACAGGTTTGCACACCTCTTTTTCCAGTAAATTTCAAACTAAATTTATATAGTTTAAAAATTTTAAAACTTAATTATGTTCAAACAAACGACATTTGTTTGAATACTTCAGCCTAACAAAGATACATGAAGAGAATTTTAGTTTTGTTAAATATTTAGCCTGTTAGAAAGTAAACAGAGTGGATCACAATCATACATACCAATATATACATTCATATAGACATGTATTCAGATTTTAACAAGCATGCATACAAAATTTTAAACATGCATCACGAGATTCCTCTCAACACTACATATATATCAAGTTAAAAACTGATTTATGTTTTAATTTTACTCACAGGAAAATAACAGAGAGCATGCATACATACTGATTTTTAGAACATGCATTTTATTATACCAGCATCCATTCACAGATAAATCATATGCAAACCAAATTACTATAACATTCATCACAACATTTAAATTTATTCTCAGATTTTAAACTGTTTTAAAAATATAGGTTTACTCACCAGATTAAAAAGGCAGAGGCTTGAGATTTGAAACAGGAAACTTTGAATTGCTTTAAAACTTTGATTTCTTTAAAACTGGAATCTTTGAATTTGGAGAAGAAAGTACTTCGAAACTGAAATGCTTTGATTTGAAACTGGAAATCCTTTTGTTGACTGAGATGATTCAAAACTTTTGAAAACTGAATACTATGACGATCTTTGAAAGCTTGTTACTGGGAAACTTGATCTTTGAAAACTGAGATGTTCTTGGTTTCAGCTTGAATTGGTTTACAGGATTTAAATGTTTACAGGGTTTTGAATATTTGGTTTGAGAAATGTTTACAAGCTTTGAAAAATGCTTTACAGGGTTTAGATTTGGATTGATTTCTGGTTTTTCTTGAGTTTGGAAATATATTTCTGTTTTTGATTGAGAAGAGGATTTCAGATTTGATTCTTGAGTTTGGAAATAAATTTTAGTTTTTGGGTTGTGGAGATCATTTCGGGATTGATAACTTTCTGGTTTTGGGTTTTTGGTCTTTGAACTGAAATTAGAGAAAAAGAATGAAGAGGAAAGGTAGAAGTTTATATAAGTAAATTTTGATTTTATTAAAATTTAAAGAAAAATAAAATAAAAGAGACACTTGTCTCATACCTTATCTAATATGCTAACACATGTTATTTAAGAGGTTTAATATGTTAACACTTGTCATTATTTATATTCATATTATTTTTAAAGCTTTTTATTATTAATTTCCTAATTGATTAATACATTTCTTAATTCATAAATACTTTTCTAAACCTTATGTAAATACAATCTTTAAAAGTAAATAGAATATAAACCAATTATATTCTAATAAAATCATATATAGTATATTTAATCCAAATTTTAATGATAATTTAAAAGCTTTTGTATTTATTCCTATTAAATAAATACTCTTTCAAATTTCTATAAATAACTTTCTTTAAAGAGGAAAATATAAAACAAATCTTATTTCTAAATAAAAACTTTATTCATATATTTTAAATTCAAACTATATTATTATTTTCATTTTAAGATATATATTTTTTTCTTTAAATTCAATTCTTAAATCCAAATTCAAAGTCAATTTAAAGTCCAATTTAAAATTAATTTAAATAAATATAGATATCCATTTCAACCAAACACATTATTAATTATCAATAATTATCCTATTTAAAATCAATTTAAATACACACATTTTTAAATAACACTTTTTAATTTGGAATAATATGTCTAATTAAAAATCTATTTCTAAATAACACAATTTAATTTTTTAACTAATTATTCCATTTAAGAATCTACTCATAACTATATTTAAAAACAACTCATTATTAATTTGTTTGAAATAACAATTTTTCCAATTTTAAATAATTAATTTACAAGATTATCACATTTTAAATTTCCTGAAATCCCGGGATATCACATTCCTTCCCCCTTAAAATAATTTCGTCCCCGAAATTTAAAACAAAAGATAATCCAAAGTTTTTATTTTATTTCAACCAATCTAAGCATACCTATCAGCCAACACAAATAAACAACCAATTTTATCCAAACAAACAATTCAAATCTAACAATCAATATTAGTTATCCGGACACAGATCCGGATAAGCTTCCTAAATTTCCACGAGTTTCCCCAAGTATATATATATATACCGGGATACTCGTTCTACAGACAATCTAAACTACGAAGCTACAGAGCTCCTACTCATCTAGATTTACAACCATAAACAGGATATCAGACTACAGACGAGTCTGACTCAACAACCAAATCTTTCTGAACTACTAGTTCCAAAACCAGAGATAGATCAAACACGTACTTCCTTAAAGATACGCGATATACTCCGAATCTCAGTTATCCAAACTGGCAATTCAATCTTGTAGATCAAACACTTATCCAAATCAGAATACAGAAGAGATCTAAAACAACTCGGAGCTGACTTCCAGACTTACCCAATCTTATAGCTCCCTTTTTACCAGAGAAAACTTCAATAATAATGAAGTCTCCAACTTCGAATTCCAAATTCCTCCGTCTCTAATCTTCAGAACTTTTCTGACAATTCCGGACTGCCTATATCTATTCCGATCAGCTCAACCTTTGCTGATGTTTATAAAAACAAACTAGATCGAAACAATCCAACAAACGGATCCTTTCAAGATTTACAGAAATCCAGTACACAAACTCTACTTCACAAACCTCAGTAGACAACTTACTTCTCCTATCTGGAAAAGACAAAACAGATGCACTAACCAATCTGGACTTAAATCCAGAAATATTTCCTGTAGAAATTTTCTAATCCCAAAACACTGCAACTTCCAGTTGCTTCCATTCTAGAACAGTTGCCATCTTGCTTCCGCTGCACCACTCTGATCTGGAGAAAATAAAAATGCCGTTGATGAACTCGAGCACAAACTAGACAACACATCCTGGAAAATATATGGTTCAACAGATCTATAAAGTAAACTCAGATACTTCATCAAATATTGAGCTGCTTCACCCAATCCTTCTACTAAGCTGAACCACCGGTACTACTCTTGGAATCCTAGTCGATAAGAAATTCAATCTCAATTGCAGACAAATCTTTGACTTCGCTGAAGACATTCAGAAAAACTCTAATAACTCAAGAGAATACTCAGCAATCGCAAGTCACTTTTGCGATCAACCCAGCCCAATTCCAAATAAACTGCTCTCTCTATCAAAGAAAACAACTTATGCTTGACTTAGACAATCCATCGAAGAACTGGATCCACTCTGCTGCTTCTGAACTCCGTTTCCAGAAAATGCTCAGCCAGAAGACTTCCCGCCGGCACACAGATTACTCCGAGCTGCACTGCTGACCCAGATGCCAAGACTCCCTATCCAAAGTTTCGAGAAACTCGGACTCCAAACCAAACAGAAAAGACTCTGCTGAACTCAGCCACAACACCGAAGCAGACACATTTCTTCAAACTTGCTCCAAAGAAAACATCTTCAGAAACATCCAATCACTGCGTCTCATTACCCAGCTACTACTTCCTGAGGTACCCAGATACTATCACTCGCTTCTGCCTAACTGACAGATCCAACTTTACTCATCCAAACTTCAAAGATGGACTCCGAACCTTTAACAGGTTTCCTTCAGAGATCCGAGAAATTCTTACACCATACTGCCAAACTTACTCGAGACGGTATTAGGTCTACAGTCTCGACAGATACATTTCCAATCTCAACATTCAAACTCCAACCATTGATAGTCGTGTTACACACATCACTACCCTATCTACCTTTATATCTTATATTGGAAAACCCGAACAGATAATCCAACAAATAGGTAGAATAAATATATATATAGTTATATAAAAATTACAAATACGCTCTCTCAAGATAGACACCACTCTAGAGCCTAGGTATTCACTCAACCTAATGCTTTGATACCAACTGTGACGACCAGACTTTTTCTCCACAAAAAGTCGTATCATCTTGAAGAAAGAAAGAGATAGAAAAGAGAAAAGATAGAGAAGAAGAAAGAAACACATCAGAAATCTAAACAGCGGAACGAATAAATTATATTAATCAAATAAGATATTACACTGTATCATATATATCAGAGATACACAGCTTATACAACACATACTAGACAGTTATAAACACCTGTCTAGTTATTACAACTCAAATACAACTCAACAACTGACTTAGAGAAACTAACACAGCGGAACACTATATCTACGAACGCTGAAGCCTCCTGCTCCATTGCTCCTCCAGATAACTCGTCAAAGCTAACCTGAATCCCTTGGCTACTCGTAAAATTTGAGTACCCAAGAGTTTATAAAACAGAAATAAACACTTGGGTCAGACATGGGTCTGGTGTGAGTAAACGGGTTAAAGTTGCTTAACTTCAAAACCTTTTTGAAAACAAAGGTATCACGTAAGACTCCCCACAAATAAACATGGGTAAGTTTTTACCTTACGCTAACCAAAACATTTGATAGGAAATCCAGTTATATTATAATAGGGTCTACGGTTTTCAAGTAAAATACAGAAATAGCTGGAATGCTTACATCTCACGTTCCAACATAGTTGGGCACAACTAAAACGTACGGCACTTATTGGATTTTGGATTCCATACAATGGCAGGGCTACCGGGGTACCGCCCGTCACAGTACGTGGCCTAGATCAATGTACCGAGGATCACGCCCAATCCCCTGCAACACAAGGCCGGAACATCCCTTACTGGATAATTCCCGCATAAGAAACCCCAGCGGTTGTAGCTATTCAACCGCCCACACAGCCGAATAAAAAGAAGGGACCTCTAGACAGGGGAATCTTATACTACTTGGGTGCTACCCACTAACCTTGCTGCACCTCCCCTGTTTTAGCCATTCCCGGTTTGATGAGGCTTGAGGCTACGATTACCTTTAATCAAAACACATCACTTAGAATGCTCATCGTCCACCTGACGATGTGCTGAAAGCATTCAATCCATACAAGTTCGTTCCGGGTTCGAACGAAACCGAAGGCATTATCTCGTTACACTCATTTTGGAATCACCCTCAGAGTTAACGACAATAACCCTTGCACTCTGAATCTTCATCTTCACTTGAGATTCACGACCTATCGTTAATTTGGATCGATGTGGTATTCGGGTCTCCAGACCTGGAATACCGGTATACGGAAACCCGATCCCGGTCTCATCGAAATCCAAAACGTATCTTTTAAGGCCAAGTTGTTTAAAGGTTTAAACAATTTAATTCAATTCAATACTTGAATTCACACAGCATTTAACAGATAAATATCACACATTTATCACAGATATATCCAATATCATATCACAGAATATCATAGCATATCATTCAATAGATATCATCCAATTTAGATATTCAACTCAAACAATCATCCATAAGCAACAATTATTAACCCTATGTTATAATTAATTTAATTAACTTAAATTAAATTAATTACTTAAGAATTAATCATCTAACCTTGCTTAATCAATCATAAATTAAATACAAACCTTTAATTAATTAATTACTCACTAAATATTAATCATTCTTGATTAATTATTCATTAATTACATAAAGTAATCATCCTTTAATTAATTTCACAAATTAATTATTCTTAACCATTAACAGTAATTAACCTTTAATTACTTTTCATTAATTACATTAATTAATAATCCTTAATTAATTACTACCATTAATTAATTAATCATTTCTATTAATCCACCTTAATTAATCATATACAGTAATTATCATACTATAATTACTTACCTTAATTAATTAACTTCTTAATTAATTATATTAATCCTTTAATTAATTATACCAAGTAATAAATCCTTAATTACTTCTCATTAAGTAATTATACTTAATCAAATACCAAGTTACTATCTTTAATTAATTTATAAATTAATTAACTTAAGTTAATTACATTCATTTATTATTTACAATTGAGTAATTCATTCCTTAATTACTCTTAAACAATTTAATTAACCTTAAATACAGATTAATTGTTCTTTAATTATTAATTAATAAACCTTAATTATCAATTAATAAAACTTAATAACAAATTAAGTACTTCTTAATTATTAGTTAATTAATCCTTAATTAATCTTTATAGATTAATTATTTCTTATTTATTAATTAATAAAACCTAATTATTAATTAATAAAACTTAATTAAGTACCTCTTAATTACTAGCTAATTAATCTCTAATTAATAAATTAATTAATCTCATAACTAATTACTTAATTAATAAATCATTAATCCTTAATTAATTACTTAGATATCCTTAACTATTAATTAATTATATATATAAATCAATAATTTAACTAATTAATTTCACTTTAGTTACTTCATTTAATTATCCAAAAATCTTAATTACTTAAGGATAATTATCTTTGTTAATTGCTTAAATCATATTATTAACATAACCCTTAATTACCATTTATAAATGATTAGGTTATAAAACATTTTTTTTTTTTTAAGTTTTAACAACTTAAATTTAACAAACATACCATTTAAAAATAAAGTTTAAGAACATTTGAAAAAGAGATTTAGAAAAGGTTTTAAACATAAAACCAATATAAAATTTCAAACTCTTATTTTATAAACATGTTTAACATTCTTCCCTCACTCGATCCCTGCTTCGAGTTAATCCCGCATCCTACTCGAGACAACATCCCAAATCCCCGATCCTTCCTCTCAAACTCCCCTGCTTCGAGACAAACACGAAAGTTCTTCGAGTACGCCCCGTTAATCACCTTTCTTCCCCAAAAACAAACAACGCTGCCCAACCTAAACGTGTACACGTACACGTGCACATCTGAACGACACGATTCCGATCTTCACCACGACCATCCCCAAGTCGACGACAACCCAAACGTGCTTTCTGACCAACCAAATCGACGAACTCGACCGGAATTTAAATTCGAGCTACTCGATCCATTTTGAAACCCAGCCTCGACAACAAAATCCACTCGCCTTGCCTCCCAAGATTGCCAGAGATCACGCGCTTCCATCCTTAGCTCCACCATGACTCCACACATCGATTCCCCTTAGTCCGATTGCCTCTGATCAACTATCCATGATACAGCAGCCTCGAAAAAACCCTCGACCAAAGCTAGTGATCGAACCCTAAATCTCCATCACGCCATCACCTCGGTGAATTATAAATTCACCGAGGATTTTTCTGATGATCCCTAATCGACAACCCAACCCCAACCTCGATCACGAGACCCAAAATGACTCCGATCATCAGAAATCACCAATAAACCAAAAATCATTCAATTCATAAATTCTCAGTAAATATATGTTTAAAAATTCTGATTTTTCCTTTAAAAATCATTATTTTCAAAAACGTTTTGATGGTATAATTTAAATATGAAAACATGATTGTTGGATCTTCAACATATATTTGGTTGTCTGTGTTTTTTTTTTTCAAGTTTCCAGAGAAGCTTTGATTTAATTTACTCCAATTTATTTTTAAAACTTAAAGCATGATCATACAAACATGTTCTATTTAGATCTCAAAGCTTAAAATTGAATTGAGATATAGCTTTTGAATTTGAAAACAGGTTCCTGGAACCTGTAAGCTTGGAACAGAATTCATATTCATGTGTACAGGTTTGCACACCTCTTTTTCCAGTAAATTTCAAACTAAATTTATATAGTTTAAAAATTTTAAAACTTAATTATGTTCAAACAAACGACATTTGTTTGAATACTTCAGCCTAACAAAGATACATGAAGAGAATTTTAGTTTTGTTAAATATTTAGCCTGTTAGAAAGTAAACAGAGTGGATCACAATCATACATACCAATATATACATTCATATAGACATGTATTCAGATTTTAACAAGCATGCATACAAAATTTTAAACATGCATCACGAGATTCCTCTCAACACTACATATATATCAAGTTAAAAACTGATTTATGTTTTAATTTTACTCACAGGAAAATAACAGAGAGCATGCATACATACTGATTTTTAGAACATGCATTTTATTATACCAGCATCCATTCACAGATAAATCATATGCAAACCAAATTACTATAACATTCATCACAACATTTAAATTTATTCTCAGATTTTAAACTGTTTTAAAAATATAGGTTTACTCACCAGATTAAAAAGGCAGAGGCTTGAGATTTGAAACAGGAAACTTTGAATTGCTTTAAAACTTTGATTTCTTTAAAACTGGAATCTTTGAATTTGGAGAAGAAAGTACTTCGAAACTGAAATGCTTTGATTTGAAACTGGAAATCCTTTTGTTGACTGAGATGATTCAAAACTTTTGAAAACTGAATACTATGACGATCTTTGAAAGCTTGTTACTGGGAAACTTGATCTTTGAAAACTGAGATGTTCTTGGTTTCAGCTTGAATTGGTTTACAGGATTTAAATGTTTACAGGGTTTTGAATATTTGGTTTGAGAAATGTTTACAGGCTTTGAAAAATGCTTTACAGGGTTTAGATTTGGATTGATTTCTGGTTTTTCTTGAGTTTGGAAATATATTTCTGTTTTTGATTGAGAAGAGGATTTCAGATTTGATTCTTGAGTTTGGAAATAAATTTTAGTTTTTGGGTTGTGGAGATCATTTCGGGATTGATAACTTTCTGGTTTTGGGTTTTTGGTATTTGAACTGAAATTAGAGAAAAAGAATGAAGAGGAAAGGTAGAAGTTTATATAAGTAAATTTTGATTTTATTAAAATTTAAAGAAAAATAAAATAAAAGAGACACTTGTCTCATACCTTATCTAATATGCTAACACATGTTATTTAAGAGGTTTAATATGTTAACACTTGTCATTATTTATATTCATATTATTTTTAAAGCTTTTTATTATTAATTTCCTAATTGATTAATACATTTCTTAATTCATAAATACTTTTCTAAACCTTATGTAAATACAATCTTTAAAAGGAAATAGAATATAAACCAATTATATTCTAATAAAATCATATATAGTATATTTAATCCAAATTTTAATGATAATTTAAAAGCTTTTGTATTTATTCCTATTAAATAAATACTCTTTCAAATTTCTATAAATAACTTTCTTTAAAGAGGAAAATATAAAACAAATCTTATTTCTAAATAAAAACTTTATTCATATATTTTAAATTCAAACTATATTATTATTTTCATTTTAAGATATATATTTTTTTCTTTAAATTCAATTCTTAAATCCAAATTCAAAGTCAATTTAAAGTCCAATTTAAAATTAATTTAAATAAATATAGATATCCATTTCAACCAAACACATTATTAATTATCAATAATTATCCTATTTAAAATCAATTTAAATACACACATTTTTAAATAACACTTTTTAATTTGGAATAATATGTCTAATTAAAAATCTATTTCTAAATAACACAATTTAATTTTTTAACTAATTATTCCATTTAAGAATCTACTCATAACTATATTTAAAAACAACTCATTATTAATTTGATTGAAATAACAATTTTTCCAATTTTAAATAATTAATTTACAAGATTATCACATTTTAAATTCCCTGAAATCCCGGGATATCACAGGTTTTTGGCAGGGAGTACGTCAATATTCGATCCCGGTCTCTTTAACAACCAAACGCTTATTTCACACTGGATGGTTCTTTTACATTTCAAAAGTCAATTCATAATTGATATAAAAATATCGTATTTGATTCGAACATATCACTTTCGAAATCATATTCACTTTCAAAACCATATCGACAAAATTGGTTAAATCTCATTTCAAAATCATCATATTAAATCAAATGTGTCATTTCACCAGAAAATATCATTTTAAATCCCAACTTTGGTTATAACATCATTTTACCGTATTCACTTTAAAATCAAAGATTTAAATATAAACACTTCAACTTTACACGTTTGAAATTTAGAAATAGTTTAGATAGTTTAAATAGTTTAAAATGGCTTTTAAATAGGTTTAAGATAGTTTAAATAGATTCAAGATAGTTTAAATAGATTTAAAATAGATTAAATAGATTAAAATGGTTTAATTAGTTTAAAATAAGTTAAATTAAATTAAATTAAATAGATTAAAATAAATTAAAATAGGTTAAAATAGATTAAATAGATTAAAATAGATTAAAATAAATTAAAATAGTTTAAATTGATTTAAAATAGTTTAAAATAGATTAAATTAGTTTAGTAGTTTGAAAATATTAATAATCAGGATTTTTAAAATGATATATCTTTAAACAGTTTATATTAAAATAATAAATTTGAAATTAATATCAAAATTAAGCCATTTCTTTCATTTCAACACATCTGGACCATGTCCAGTTTTCAAATCAACTAACTAAAATTGGTCCTTCAATTCAGATTCTCATTTAAAACCATTTAATCAATATCGATTTCAAATCCATGTTTGAATTATCAATTTAAACCACTTCAAATTAAATAGATTTCAAAGTAATATTCAAATAATTTCAATAACTCAATTTCGATAAATTTCATTTATGCTTCAAAATTCAACTTTGAAATTTTCATTTAATTCGTTAAACAATTCATTAAATCAATTTCAATTTTAACATTTAAACCTTGGATTTCGAAAATAATTCAGTTTGTACAAATCAAATTTTATTTCAAATTTATCGTATAACCGAGTTCATTTTTTAAGGATTTAAAATCGTTCAATTTAACCAATCCGGTGTCCATTATAATTCTCTACCCTATGATCGAGTGATACAGATATTTATCATTTCAATCCGCAATTATTTTATTTTTACGGATATATATCATTTCAACCCTCAATCCCGAATTTAAATATAAATCCATGAAATCGCTTGAGTCTATCATTTCAACTCATAACCTATGCAGTTAAAGCGCTCGGCGGATTCAAAGCGGTGTAGGTGTAAAAAGTCATAGCGAGGATACAGCGAGGGTATAGCGGGATATAGCGGATGACTCTAAAATAGCATATAAAACTCGTACTTAATGTTTTTACAAATATATAAATGGTAATTAAATGAAAAATTATCATTCAATTGAATTATAATTAATACATAAATAATTTTAAATAAAAACATGTGCGAATATACTTTAAATAAACGTAAAACTGTTATATAACATAATTGAATTTAGTAGAATATTAGAGTATTTTCATTTCTGAAAATATATTAAAAATTAAATCAAATAAATTAGTTTCATAATTTTTATAATGTATAAATGCAATTTTTCAATTCATTTTATTAAAGAAGATATAGCGGAAGTAGCGGAATATAGCGGGAATAACGGGATATAGCGGAAATAGCGGGGCTTAAAGCGGAAAGGCTATATTTTGGGGCTATATGGAAAAATCGTAGCGGTAGAAGTCCGCTATGAGATATAGCGGGGTTATAGCGGGGTAATAGCGGGGCATTAACTACACAGCTCATAACGATATCCCCTAATCTATCAGATCGTTCAGGTATGTATCATTTCAACCCATAGGGAACTTGTAGTGTTATAACAATATAAAATATAACATCCAGTCATCCAATATCAACAATCAAACTTACATCACACCACCATTCATCAACTAATAAATAACATCAATTAACTGATTATCATCAACATGTATTAAACTGACAATTAAATTCAATATTAAATTAAATGGCGATTATATTCAATAAATTCAGATTTAAATGGAATGACGATTTAACTATCTCAAATAGCAGTCAATCAACTTCTAATCACATCATAAATTTAATTTAACTAACATAAGATGGTTTAGAAGTTGTGAGTGGGTAAAAACACTCATCTTTGATTTCAAATCGATTTGAAATCCAAATAAAGGCCCAAAATCTAACAGTCTCAGAATTCGTCCAAACCAGTTCCATAATGTCCAGAATTTCGATACGATCGCAACGGAACAAACCGCACGTAAATCCGACCTCGTATGAAAAAGATATGTGGATTAGAATGATTGAAAATTAAAAATTAAATTAAATATAATAGATAAGAGATGAGACACGTCATCACCTTCTGTTTGTTCGAACCCGCCTCAACACAGTAACACACGCGAACAAAACCCTCTCGACTCTGAACTGCACGCGGCCGCCACACCATCGACCAATGTATGCACGCTCTCCGACCAGACCACGACCTCCCCCTCAATGTGTGTCGCCATTGCATGGGCTACCACGATCACCGCCGCTGCCAGAGAATACCCAAATTGCAGCCGCCGCCACGTATATGCGAACCCTAATTGAATTTTTTCCTTTGATCCAACCATTGATTCGCCGTGCCACCCACATGGATGAACTTCCCTTGGCCCTCTCCACAACCCAGTACCTTCCAATCGACGATCCGTTGAAGTTGATCAAAGCACGATGAACGATCGAGAATTGATCCCCAAATTATGGACACAGAAACCCAAATCGAAAAACAAACTGCAGATCTAGATTGTGTTCTTCGAGAGCTTCAAATTGGTATATAATATGATAGGGTTTTGAGGAGTTTAATTTTGAAATTGATTTTGATTTAAATTTGGATTTGAGAAAAATAGAGTTTCTACCATTAAGAAGGAGAAGCCATAGAGAATTGTACGTACAATAATGAGAAATAAAAGGCTGCTAGGGTTAGAACAGAACTATTTATATGAACAAAGCCTGATAAGAAAATGAACACATGTTGTAACGACCCATAATTTTTAAAGGTTTTAATAACGTAATCAACTGAATTTTTGTGAAATTTTAAATAATTGAATTTTGAAATGAAAATTTGATGTTTGGAATACGTCTCTATAAACATAACAAATGGTAAATTTTCATCAGAAAATATGAAAGTTAATTTTTTTGTGTAATTTTATTTAAATTTTAAATCAGTTAAACTTGATGATAATAAAATATTTTTCAAACCTGAATATTTTTATACAATAAATTTGTAAATCATCTTCTTAGTGAGACGTCATATTTCCTTTCGCCAAATTTGGACTGCTATAGCCCCGTTTATTTTATTTTCGGTGTTTTAGCAGCATTTTCGGTACCGAATATTTACTTTTGATAGGATGGTCGTATCGCTGATATCTGTGCACTGTTTTAATCATCTCATTGTGCTGATCTTCGCAGTATACTCATTTGTATATTTTGGGGTCTGGTACGCCGCGAAATCGGCGTAACGATTAGCTATGTCGGTACCCGTTTTGAAGCTTTTGGTATTCTGTGTTCATTCACCTGTGAAACAGCTGAAATAAATAGCCATTCCCAGAAATTTAATAGATGACCATTGGCTTTCAATATTCCTACCGTTTCATATATTTCTGTTTCGTTTTCTTACGCTAGTTTTCATTCGGAAATAAATAACTTAAGTTTATATTCTATAAAAGCCTGTTCACTTTCTCTGCTTCCTCCCTTTCACCTGTTCACTTTACCTTTGCCATTCTTTTCAAAAAAAAAGAATAATAATTCGTGTATATATATATATTTACCTCGGCCATTCCCTTCAACCGTCGCCATACCGTCACCGAGCCTAGAACCCTCCTCCACCGCTTGGCCCCTACCACGCAAGCACCGTCGGCCATCACTTCCTACAAAGAGACCAAGCTTCCACCATGGCCACCCATTCGACCTCCCTATCACCGATCTGCTTTGAAGCCCCTTACCATTCTTCCTCTTCCTTTTCCCAGCCAGCAAAACCCACCACTTCCCCCTCATTCTTCCCATGACCTCCCTCTGCCGCGCGCCAACCCCACATCCACCTTCTTCCCTAGGCCCGCCGCCTTCACCCAAACCCAGCTCCTCACCATAGCCTTCGACACCCAAGCCTCCGAACCAACAGCCACCTCCAATAGCCTCAGCCTACCCAACAGCCACACCCCATGCCGACAACAACTCGAAGCCACCCTGGACCCAGCCACCTCCTCACGCGTAGCACCCGAGCTGCTTGGCCTCCCATCCCACGATTAAAGGTACATATATAATTCTAATATATATATGTTTGTTAGTATTTTTTTCAGTGTGTAGGTTTATATATATATTTTGCTTATGGAAACATTGAAACTTGCTCTTGTTTGCTTCCAGTTCGTATTACCTTTGCAGTTCGATAGATACTCTAGCATACTCAGCCTTGTTTTACATATATATATATATATATATGGTATAATTATAATATGTTTGAAGTGTTATATTATATAAGATATATTACTAGTTTATATAATCTGTTGGGTAATGAATTTGTATATATATTTATACATATATAGGTCTGCCTGCATTATATATTATATGTTAGGTGTTTAAACTAATATATATTTGTACGTATATTTTATAGTTTATATGTATGTAGTATATATATGGGTCGGCTGATAGTTATTAATATTAGTTTGAAAAGGTAAATTATATATATGTTTTGATTTTTAGATATTGGTGTAAGTTATATATATATTCTGTTTGTTTGAATATATGAGTTATAATATGACAGCTTATATATGTTTAAAAGTATGTAAATTATATATTAGTTTTTATATAAGATCTGTTTGCTTTTATATATATGAATTTATATAAGTTCTATATCATTTTGTTGTTTACGTATAGGTGTTAAAGTTAAGATATAGATTTGAAATTATATATATATATATATATCTTATTTTAAATATATGGTTTAAAAAAAGTAGTTTTAGAGAAAAAATTTATAACGTATAGTTTGTTCAGCTTATATCAAGCTAATTTTGATTTGTTTCATCGATCCCTATTATCAGCTCTGTTCGTCGAATTCGTGCCAATCTTGCTTTGCTTTGGAATTCGTGCTTGGATTCATAACTTATTTCATTGTCGAATATCTCTAGCCTAGAAAGGTTAGAAATCACTCACGATTAACATTCTTATATTTATTAAATTTGATTTCACTTGAAACGACAATTGAAATATGCTGCTAGATTTAACTGTTAATTATATAATTGCTATATATGATATGCTATTATCTGTAATTGTTCACCTGTGAGATATGACACCATATCTTGTTGTTTATATTTTATTTTATTTATCACTAATGATATATGCCTGTTGTTGATATGTTATATTATTATCATAACTGTTCTCACTCTGCAAGTTCCCTGTTAATGTAGAATTCCTTATGGGTTGAAATGATACATACCCGAACGACTTTGTAGAATAGGGGAAAATCATTATGGGTTAAATGATAAACCCAAGCGATTTTCATTGATTTTAAATTTTTGGGATTGCGGGTTGAAATGATATATACCCATAGATATTTAAATTGCGGATTGAAATGATAAATATCTGTATCACTTGACCATAGGATAGAAAATTATATACGGACACCGTTGGTCTATATTTTGAAAATGATTTCCAAAGTTTTGAAAGGAAATATACGGTTTTATTAATTATTGATTTTTAGAATATAATTTATAAATGTTATTTTATATATGTCTAAATTTTAGATTTTTAAAAATTTATATGTTTTGGAAATTTTAAATTTATAAGTTAGTTTTGAAAATATAAATTGTAAGATTTTACTTATAATTTTACTATTTTAAAATATATAAAAATAGATTTTAATATAAAATAAATTTAGTAATAAGATTTAATTTAATAAAATTTAATTTAATTAGTATATAATATATTGAGGTATTTATTTTAATATTTTTAAAAATAGATTTTATAACTTTAATAATAAAGGTTGGGAAGATAAATTATTGTTGGCTTGGAATTTAAATTGGTTAATAAGTGAATTTAAATAAGAATTGATTTAAACTTATTGATTTTTGAGGTTTTGAAAGGTATGATTTATAACTTGATTTGATAGAAGGTGATTAAATGAATATTCTCAACTTTAAATAAAATTGAGATTGAATATTTAATATTGATTTAAATTTATAAATTGGGATTCAAACAAAGTGTTATTAAAATGATTAAGTGAATATTTTCCAATTTGGATAAAATTAAAGTTAAATGTTGAAATATAAATAAAATTTATATTGTAAATGTTGAATATTTAAACTTGAATCTTTAACCCCTTTTAATCGAAATGGTTAAATTGGAATTGATTTAAATTGAATTTCGAAATTTAAGCTGATTTGAACCGATTTGTGAAACTGGAGGAAATTACTTTTACTATATAAAGTATTTTAATATATAAACTATTTTAATATATAAATTATTTTGTTACATAAACTATTTTAAATTATAACTATTTTAATATATATACTATTTTCAATATCTAAACTATTTAAGTTGGAAGTGTTATGATTTCCAAAGTGTTATGTTTTCAAAAGTGTTATGATTTCAAAAGTGTTATGATTTCAAAAGTGTTATTGTGTCGAAAGTGTTATAATTTTGAAAGTATTATGATTCTGGAAATGAATATTATTTAAAGTGGATAATGATATTGAATTGATAAGATTTTGAAATGAATATGATACTTTGATATGAAGTATGAACTATTTGAAATGAAATGACCACGGTGTGAAATAAGCGTTTGGTTGTTAAAGAGACCAAGATAAGATATTGTCATACTCTCTGCCAATACCGAAAACCACTTTAACAACTGTGTACGTGGTGGAGATTCAAGAAATGAAGTAGGATGGTTTGGCAAACGATTTCTGTATAAGGTATTGACGTGACCTTGACTCCCGTGAGTCAGCTTAGATGTGACTAAAACAGGAGCTATACCTGGGCCAAGTGAGGTCATTCCTCCGATCGGACATGCTTCTTCGATACCAGTCTATTACTTTGTGATTTGATTGGGTGCACCTTTGATTTGGGAGTGTGTTCCGAGGTGGATGGTAGTAGCTGCTATGCGTTACCACCAGCCCGATTTTGCAATTGGTAAATCTATCCTGCATTGCCTCGAGTGCCGTGTTCACATGCCCTAGAGCGCCTTCTACGAGTTTGTTTTGTACCGTACCTATGTGGTGTCCTCTGGGTAAACCACCGGTTTGGTGGAGCCTACGGCATTGTATAGACTACGGGAATATATAAAATGTGTTAAGGGGGATATGGGTAACGCCTTAACGCTATTTTAATAGTTTACTTTACTATAGACATATTATAATAGCGTATATTACTGCATAGTAGATAGTTTCACGGATCCTTAGAGGATGGAAATCCCAAACATCCTTTAAGTTACTTGTATTTCAGTTGACATTTCACTTAAGTTGAATTTATTAATATAAGAATGTTAATCCTAACTTGAGTGTTTTTGTGTTTTGCTTTACGCTCGGGTCAGACTGAGTGTCACAACATTTGAGACTCACCTTTGGAGTTGGAGCTTCACTTGGAGATCCATCTATCTCTATTCAGCTTTCAGTTATCCAGTTGTTTTGTTCAGACTTGTTATCTTGTTGTATTCGAGACTACATTGTATTTGAGATATTTTGTTGTATTTTATTCCAAACTCTGTTGTTTATATAGTAGCTTCATGAACTATTATTTATCTTTCCGCTGCTTATTGTTATATTACTCTGTGTCTGTGATCGATTTTATTTACTGTATATGCTGAGTTTTGCCAAATATAAAATTAACAATCTATTGTTTTGAGCAATTCAAGTCTGACATGTGGGATGCGAATGGTTCGAAATAGCGGGTCGTTACACGTAACGAATTGGTACGAACGACAATAACGACCTTAAAAGCCCGTTTCGCTTCCGAAACGAAAGTGGGTCATCCAATATATCAAAATAGATGTTTTCGATATTTTTAAACTCAATGGAACAGGTTTCAAGCCCTAATTTCATTGTACGAAGAAGTTAGCTTTTAAAATAAGCTTATTTCAGTTGAATTCAATTAAATTGATTTCTACGCGTTTCGAGTCCGTACGATCAAACGACAAGTCCGATCGCCACGAAACTTGAAACCTTACAATAATTCATTGTTGCGGATCCGATGAAACTGGTTTCGTCGAAATCTGAGACAGTGGCCAAAATGGCTATTTTAACGTTAAATAAATAAATTATTATTAAATTGATTAAATCACTTTTAAATTTCAAATTTAATAACTAACAATTTTTATCATTTTTGATTATTTAGACATTTACAATAATTTAAAACAAATTTACATATCAATTCAATGTTAAATATTACACTAATTACAGTGTTTAGTTTCAACTGTAAATAGAATCCAATTAATTATATTTTAATTCCATTAAATTGATTTAATTTGATTTTAATCTTTTTATTCAATTAATCATCACTCTAAGGGCATAGTTAACGTTGGTTTATATCTTATTACACTAATACTCTACAATTATCATTTTAATTTACATTAACGTAATATTTAATTACATTAAATTCAACAGATTAAATTAGTGAATTGATAATTAAGCCATTGTTACAACTTACCAATTCAAACTCATTTTCAAGTTTATTATTTACAAACAAAACAAATAAATTCACATATTAATTGATTATTCAGTATTAATCAATTTCAGTTAATTACATACAATTTCACCATTTATTACAACATTTGGTTTATTTACTTATTTACAATTTATAACCAAATTTAACTTTACAATCATTTTAATCAATTGAAATTGCATTAAAATAGTTGTCAATTGCTTTAATTTAACATTACATTCTAGTTATCTCTCACTATTAAATCTTAAAATTTTTAAATTTTCACAACATTAAATTCCCAAAACTCATTTAATTAATAAATTTAATTATCAAAAATTACTGGTCGTTACATATTTAATAAAAGGACTCATATTTATTTCTACCACTTAATAAATCTAATAATTCAATCTTTAAAATTACTCGTTTGAAAATTTGGGAAAATTATCAAATTGATTTGGAAAAATCTAAAAATGTACTAAAAATTCTAAAAAGCATGTTTTAAGAACTCCAAAATTTAATTTAGAATTTTTCTGCAAATTTTTAGGCTTTTTATAAATTAATTAGTGTAAAATTTGATGTATTTTAATTATTAAAATAATAAAATTTTCTTCATAATTTTTGAACTTTTTCTGTGAATTTCTGAGGTAAAATAAAAGACTTTTTATGTTGAACACTTTTTTAGATTCTTAACAAATTTTGCTGAAAAAATTAAAATGGGCAAAACGACATACTTTTATTTATTGAACGATAGGTTATTAAAGAGACGAGGGTCGGATATTGGAATATTCTCTATCAATACTAGAAGAGCTTTAGAAACTGTTACGTGATGGATGTTATCCAGAATGTAGAGGTTGAATTGATAAACATTTACTGGAATGAAGTAAGAGAACGATGATGAATGACCCTAACACTTGTGTCAATTTGAAATGATTAAAACATGAGCCTATGTTTGACCAATAGGTTAGATACTTTTAGCGGACATCTTTTCCTTGTATTACCATCTTGATTTTGAACTCGATTGGTGCGCACCTTTGATTTTGGATTGATGGACGCGGTCGACCATTAGAAGTTACGACCAACCAGAAAGGTAAATAGGTAGAATTCTACCTTGGGCATTACCTAACATGTCTTGTCATACGATTATTCCATACGAGACCACTACAATTCTATTTTGTATTGTACCTATAGGGGACTCACTGACAGTTACCGACGTTACTGGTGGTGTTACAGGACATGCATAGACTATATGCCTAAAAATATGTTAAGGGAGATATGAGTGACGCCTTAACGCTATTTTAATATTTACCTTACTGATAAACATTATATATAGCGTATCTTACTACATATAGATAGTTTAATGAATCCTTAGGGGATGGAAAATCCCATAACAAATCTTATGTTATTATACTCGTATTGCTTGATTTGAATTTACTTACATAAGAATGTATAGTCCTGACTCGAATGTATTGTTTTTCTTTATGCTTGGGTCGGTCTGAGTTGTTTTAGCGTTTCGAAGACGTTTATTTCTTGAAGATGAAGACGGAGTTTGGAAGACCGTATTTACTAGTATTATTCCGCTGCATTATTTTGTTATGTCTGTTGAATGTCTAACTCTGATTATGTTGTAAAATGAAATTAAATGTATATTGTAAAACAACTTTATGAACTGTTATGTAATTTTCATATTTTGTCATTCCACTATGAGATTCTATGTATTGTTCTCTTCTCTTCTCTTCTTATTTTCTTTACAAACCCCATTGATAATCTATTTGTTAGACTATTTGAGTTAGACATGTATGGTTTATTGTCGACTTAAATCGTCCGAAAAGACGGGTCGTCACAATAGTCAAATAAATATTACAACAGCATCTCATACCACTGTGTGATACTCAAACGTTTATTCACAGCTTATAAACTCCACTCAATCACCATAATATTCTATATAAAGAGTCCAAAGAATAATCAGAAAAATATTACCAAAAGTCTCATACCAGACGGTATTATAACTCTATTTATTCAGATTTCTCATTACACATAATGGAAATATCATGAAATCATACTGAAGGATGTCATCACTGTATCACAATAAAATCACCAATCCAGTCAATATGAATGGTGAATCATTCATAATGTACAAAATCAATATAGAAGAGACGAGAAATTTGTAAATGTAGAAATCATACCAATTTAATTTACAAATGAATTAATGATAACAAGGGTAGATATCCATAATTGGAAAAGTCTGGAATTAAAGTGATCAAGCAATGGGCTGTTATTTTAAATTGGAAAAGTCTGGAATTGAATGTAAAAAATTTGTGAAGTTTGTCATTCTCCTTAATTCCCCCTGTTTATGTTCCCAATTTTTAAACATATAAAATATAACGATGTTGCCTTGCCATTTATTTTAGTGACTTACTAGTATCAATTGGCTGCAATATTGACCGCATACAAACTAAACATAGAGAGAGGCTGGCCATAGCAAATGGAAAACAAGGAGGAAACTAAAAGATTAAGGAATCAAAGCTAAAAGGAATCAAGTGCACACCAAATCTCTTCTTTCTCATCCAAATCAAGGTGAATAACGATCACACAGTTTTTATTATGTTTTGGTTTTAAGTGTAAATTCGTTTCTTTTGCAAGTATTCTGCCATGTTTTAGTAGTTTGAGTGATTATATGCTTGTTGGTGATTTTTAGAATTTAAACATCAAATTAGCGATATGTTTGAGTTGGAAAACCTATCATATGTGACCCGAGTGACTTGAGACTTTGACATGATGTTAGAAATATCATTTTAGAAGTGGGTTTTTAATTTCATAATTTTCCAAGCAAGTATGGATTTTATAAGATTTTTCTAAATGAAGAATTGATGAGTTTTGGGTTTAGTTATTTAAAATAATTAAATACGGTTTTCTACCCTGAAATTTCTACATGTTGGAGAAAATAGTTGTATTGAATTATTATGATTTTTGGGGATTTTTCCTAAGAGTTTAGGAATGATAAATAAATTGTTTAAGTCTAAAGTGCTTATTTGTTTAATTAAAATGTTTATAATAAGGGTTAAATTGTAAACATGTTTAACATTTAAAATATGGCATGCGGTAGTTTTACAATAAAGGAATTTGATAAAGTTTGATAACCAATGAGATTTTGACAAGTTATAGAAGTTTGGTGAAAAGAAAACAATTTTTATAGTAATATTGCAGTTTTTAAGTTAATTATCATCCCGTCATGACAACATAGGCCATGTCGAGCCATATCTCACCGCATCACACATCATCAACTTGGAACAAACCAATGCACATATTGTCAATGAGTTTGGCATGAAATGGATTAGTTTTGAACTCATCGAGGTTATAGTAACAAAGATAGAGAGATGGCCTTCGATATGGTTATGTCGAGGCATATGCATGTCGCATTTTTACTAAGAAGCCTAATGCCGCATACACTTCTTAATGTTTTTGCCTCGTCGACCCAGATGGTCATCGAGCCTAACCCATGTCGCATTTAAATTGTGATCGAGCCTCACCCTTGCCGCTTTTAACTTGTTGTCGAGCCATGTCAATGCCGCTTTTAACTAGTCTTCAAGTCTAACCCATGTTTTTTATAGTCATCGAGCTCAACCTATACAACTTTTAACTAAGTCGACGTCATTGATATCAACGCTGCACTTATCCCAATTTATTTATATTCTCGATGAGGATTTGATGCAGAGGTTCTTGTGTGTCACCGAAGTTTATTTTTATAGTTTAACACTATAACTTATGAAGTAATAACATCGACATCATCCCCATATATTTTCAAATAAAAGACTTCGACATGCTTTTGAGTGGGCAAAGATCTTTAGCGGCGACTAGCCGAGTTTTATAATTGTAAAGGTATTACATAGTTTTGGCCTTATAGCCTAAGTTTTGAGAGGGCCGAAAACCCAAACGATTTTGAGTTTCATCAACAATGTTTTGTAAAGCATATATCATGGCATAAGTATTTTGAGTAAATTAAAGGACCAATGTTTTTCTTTGTTTTAAGAATGATTTCAAGGGTTAAATCATTTACAAAGATTTTGTTTTCAAGAAAATATGGGGAGGGTAGTTAACCCAGAATTTTACCAAAAGAATGACTCAGAGATTAGAAAATGTAACGCCCCACTCTGAGAGCCTCATTAACAAAGAGTATTATATGGATAATACCGTCTGCTAATGCGGACAATGGAGTATAATGGAAGCGACCATGTGTAATCTTACTTTAACTATCTACTGAACACGTCGAAAAGTGGAATCTATATTTTTTTTTCTTCTCATGTGGTTCGACATATTCAATAAATACTTAAAGCAAAACTACAATGGCTAAAAGATCTATCAGAACAAAGCATAATAGCAAAATGAACATCATCACAGACCAGCATCATATAATAAGCAAATAGTCTCAGCACAATACAACATCAAGTACCCAAATATAAAAGTGGGTACAAAGCCACTACTCACACATCCGTGAGTCAAAAGAATATACACAAAATAGTCATAGTATCAGAGTATCATAAAGGATGGATAACAAGTAAAGCTATCTATAGTATAGCGGATATATCCAAAGCGGAAGCAACGAAGCAAGCTAAGTCCAAAGCGACCTAACCTGAAACAACACGGTCTGACCCGAGCATAAAATACCCGGGTCAGGCTAGCTAAACAAATCAGTTAGATAAACTGAACAATAATCATGATAAGATAATGAGGCAACATATAACATAATAATCTTCAAAAGAGAAACATATATCATGGTAATAAAGACCAAAATCTCCCACATAGAGAAGAAACAAACATCTAAGTAGAGATGTATAACAAGCCTTATATCATCGGCATAACATAAACACAAGTGCCAGTGTAGGCATAAAACAAGTTCCACAAGGTAGTCGCGCTTATATCGTGTGGTTGCATAAAACCATCACCGAATGGCGCTACACGAGGGAATATAAATCACACAGGAAAACATTAGCGCGCTAGTACTGTACTCAATCACACAGGAAATATACCCCAGTGACACATCCATCACTTTAGCTAAGGGGCAACACCTAAAGGAGACAGTCCGAAGACACTATCCAGAAGGTGATGAGCCAGAAGGAGACAGTCCGAAGACACTATCCCAAAGGCAATAAACCCAAGGGAGACAGTCCGAAGACACTATCCCCAAAGGTATCACTCAGGAAACACGCCGTAGTGGTAAAGGCTCGTAGGCCCAGTACTCATTTACCACTAACGGTAGGAATGTGTCACGAACTCTTAGCAAGGAACCCGTAAAGTAGTAACGTGAGTCCCATACCCCAACGTTCGCACTAAACTGTTTACTAACCAATCGTAAGCTTCCACACTCAAATCAGTAAAAAGTTTACCTCATGTCATAGGTAAACTAGGCCAAAATGCCAAAACGATCAATCGAATAGGTCGGGGATTAATCGGAAAGATAAACGCGTGGATTCATGGTCCATGTTTTACCTAACCATTTAATCACCTTTCCACTTCGCTCGAAGTATAGAAGAGTGTATATTTTACTTAGAAAATAGTAGAAGAAAACGGATTTTTAATCGTTTGAAAACCTCTTTAGAAATAGTCTTTGAAATTCTCCTATTATGGAGTAATTAATTTAATATTTAAAATAATACTAAATAATAGTTTCAAAAGCCAATTTGATGGAAAATCACTTTAAAATGATTTATAAAATCCGTGCATGAAATATAGAGACAAATCTCAAAGAAATCGGAAAAACTCAGAAAAATAGTCGAAATTATACTAAGTATAAAATCACTGAAAATAGGTCGAAGTCACTAGTTCGACGGCAGATTTGAATCTGCAAACTGAGTCCAAATGGCATGAAAATTCTCAGGCATGTAGACCAACATCCCTGCTCCAAACTGCAAAAATAATCGGGCAATTCCGACTTGAAACGAAGAAACGGCGTCGTCTCAAAGTCAGACAAAAATCACAAAACTCTGCTGTGTCAAAACAGTGCAAAGGTCCCACTTCGACGACATGATCGAAGGGTCATATGAACCCAGATCTTGATGAAAATTTGCAGGAGAATATTACAGTACTCCTACTTTGATATGAAACAAGAATTGTTCGGTTCCGACTTGAAACGAAGAAATGGCAATGTTTCAAAGTTGGTCCGACGATAACTGAAAATGATCACTATTGTAAAACAGTTTCTGGGTGCTACTTCGGCAATAGAAAAGAAGTATCCAACGCACCTAGATCTAAACCAAACTATACAGGATTGAAGAACTCGACCTCATCTTTCCAACGAGACCAAAATCAATGAAATCCGACATCGGACTCGCTCGCAGCAATGTCGCGAAGTTGGACGTTCGAACTACAATTAATCAATGTTTTTCAAAACAGTTTCTGGGTGCTACTTCGGCAATAAAAACGAAGTATCAAACGCACCCTGATCTTAACCAAATTTTACAGGGTTGAAGATCTCGACCTCATCTTTCCAACGAGACTGAATCGATGAAATCCAATATCGGACGAGCCCGGGATGACGTCGCAAAGTCGGGGTTCTGTGCTGAAAACAACGGGAGAAAAGAGACTAAGGCCTGTAGCTATGCACTAACAGGCCAGAGACGAAAACCCACAATTTTGGCATAGTAAACTTCAAATTCTGGCAAAATGAATAAAATAAAAGTTGTAGCTTAGTTTCTAAGCTTTCCGGAATGACCAAGACCGTCAAATTCGGATCAGGGATGAAAATTCTATGACTAAAACAATTATCAGATCTAAATTCTATATCACTGTCGTTTTGCTCTCGGGATAGTAGTAAGAATGCACAGTTTTGACCAAATTAACTTCGAAATTTCATGAAACTCAAAACATGAAACTTTTAGCCCTATATCTAAGCTTTTCAAAACATCCAAAATTATTAGATTTGGATAAGAAACGAGTAACTTATGGCCAAAACAATTTCATGTTTTTATTTTATCAACCCTGTAGTTTGTTGTCAGGTCAGCAACAAACAAACGTGATTTCGACCATTCGAACCTCAAAATCATGCAAAGATCAAAACATAGAAGTTATATAATACAAAATAATCTTTCCAGAACATCAAGAAAATCTTAATTCCGATTTAAGATGAATGAGATATGCTTAATTTACTAACAGCAATATACTAATTTTAATTTCAGCTAGCATGTATTACAAGAAGAAGATCAACCACTCTTCACTTCAACCCTACAAGTTTCAATCTAATATCAAAACAAGTATTTCCTAAATTAGTGTTTAGGAATTTCTAAAATTGAAGAGGAGAAGAGATGGAGAAGATGAAGATGGAGCTTACCTTAGCTTCTCTTTGAATTTGGAGCACGAATTTGAAGTTTGCAATTGAATCTAGGGTTTTGAATTTTAATTTCCCTTTTCTCTCCCCATTTTCAGTTGCTTGAGTGTTTAAGAAAATAGAAATGAAGTGAAGAGGAGAGGAGAGGGGCTGAACTAGGTTATATGATGAGTTGGGTCAAACTCAAACCCAAAAAGCCCAACAGAAAATAGCAAAATTCAACTTACTCCAAACATATCGAAGCTTATACTCAAAAAAGTCGCAAATGCAATTTTGGACTCAATGGAAGTGGTCCCGAGTCCTAATTCAACCGTTTGCAAAAAGTAGTTTTTCGGACTTAAATCCGATTAACGACGATATATTTAAATAAAAATATTTAAATATAAAATCATAAAATATGCGGGTTGTTACAGAAAACCAGATGTGACTAATGTAGTGGCGTGTTAGCTAGTAGCCCCTAGCTAATATAAGTCCAAAATTCTAGTGTATAGGGCTTTGTCATGGGTAAGACTAAAAGAAGGTTACACAAAGAAAGGAATGCACAAAGTAGAAATAGTTTATTGGTGAGCCCACAAAACCATTAGGATTAGTTGACCTTAGAAGTAGTAAGTTACGGATAGACCGTCCAGTTTTCCTTCAATAGTAAGTTAGAACATTTATTATGTCTGGTAGGCCTGAATCAGCCATAGGTTTATAGTCAGCCTGATAAAACTATGATGTTGGAACAAATAGGCCACCAATTACCTATTTTGTATGCATACATGTTATTGTTATATCATTTATTATAACCTGTTTGGTTGTAGGATTTCGATTGCAAAATATATGCGTTTAAAGGATATTAGTGAGGGGAAAACCCGATCCATTGGGCGGCTTGGTCTCACTTAGTATCAATAAATCAAGATGTCATATTATTATTCACACCAGGCTTTTATCCGACTCGAAGTTTTTGTTTTCCCATTAAACTCTCGAGTGCTCAAAATTTAATTTGAGTAGGCTAAAAGTTAAGATTTTCAGGTTTTGTAGGTTTTGTAGGTTTTGGCAAATAAAACATCTGAAGACGTGCATGAGGTAGATCTAGCTATATAGGAGATTATCTATTTATCTATTCCGCTATGATTGAATGTTGTATGTAATGGCGATGTTATGACTGTCTATTTAGTAACCCTGATTATCTAAGGTGACATCTTCATATGTTGCTCTTGGCGTATTTTGTAATAACTATATTTATCTGAACCTGGACAACGTTATGGGATTATGTACTGAATATGAAATGCTTATTTGAAATGTAATGAGAAAAGTTGTTTTGTAATTATGTTTGAAATATTTCGTATTCTTGTGCTTATGATATTATGGATACCATTTGCATTACCGCATTTCGTCATCGGAAATTAATACTATAGATGACTGCAGCAACTACAGCGGTTAGTTTTGGGCCTCAAAATGGAGGATGTTACAACTTAGTATCAAAGCATAGGTTTATGTAAAACTTAAAATAAATTTAAACCTAAAAATATTTTTAAAACATTATCCAAATGAATCAGAGAATGAGATTGGGGTATGGGATAAAGCTATAGTAACGTACTTGTATTTGCTATAAGTATACACTTTATCTCTATTCTCACATCTCTTTCAGACTATTATTTCGTGTCTTACTAAGGTTCGAATGCAGATTTAAAGGAAAGTAAGATACAGAGGCAAGTAATGTAAGAGTGAATCTCGATGGAGGAAGCATGCCAAGCCGAATACTAGAACGAATCCAGGTCGGGCACAAGCTACTAATGTAGGTGCTGGAACACCGCAGGCTGATATAGGAGCTAATATCAGTTCTTTGCCAACATGATGCAAGCCAGAGCTGCTACTGAACTTGTAGGTGGAAATGCTGGAGGAGTGAATCAGGAAGCTCCAAATGTCAACAACTATGTTGTGTCGAGTAGGGATTATGCAAGGCTTGGAGGAAAGCCATTATTGGAACCAAGGATTCAATTGAAGTAGAGAATTGGTTGCTTCATTGCGAGATGATTTTCACCGATCTTGGACTAAATAATGAGCAGAAGAGAAGATTGGTGTCCAGGAAACTGCGGGGAGCTACGTTGTATTGGTGGAACAGTGTAAGTGTTGGAGTAGCGAATGAAACAATAACTTAGGCAGAATTCAGGAGAAGGTTCGAGGAAAGATTTATGTTGGAGATAGCTAAGTCTACCCTATTGAGAAAGTTTGCTGAGTTAGTGCAAGGAGACATGACGGTGCTGGAGTATGACACAAGATTTGAGGAGTTGTCCCGGTATGGGTATGCTACCGTGGATATATTAATTAAGAGGAATGAGAAGTTCATTCATGGACTAAGACCTGAGCTTACTAGGGGAACTTTGCCATATCTCAGGGATCCATGTGATGGATTTGTTGAGATGGTTTTAAGGAATGAAGAGATGCTTGCTTTCTTTGGTAGTAACAAAGTAGCGGAGGCTCAAGGTGGGCGGAATCAGAAGAAGAAGTTTTGGAGATGGAAAGAAGGTGATTGGAAGGAAGAACATCAAGTGCTTCAGCTGTGATCAGATCGACCATTATAAGAACCAGTGCAAGGAACCAGCTAAAGCAGAGAAGTGCAAGGTGTTTGCATTGGAACCGGCTACCTCAAGACCAACAGCTGAGGAGAAAGGAAAGGCTATGATGGGAGGCAGGCTTTTTGATTCATGATATATCTATTAGAGTTCTATTTGATGCTGGTGCATCACATTCTTTCATGTATCATTGTTTGATAGATAAGCTTAACTTAGAACCCTCATACCTAGTTACATCTTCAAGGGTTGTGAATCCGATAGGAGGGTACGCAACTCTTGGGATGAGATGTGATCAGTTAGAGTTTTTCACACATGAATATTGATGTAAAACGGAAATCAAAGTAAATAATAAATGTGAAGTAAACTGAAATAAAAAGTATGTAATACTTAAATAATGAATTCATTGATTATTTTAAATAATTGAATGGAATAAGTGATTATGCAAGTAAATGGATGTAAAGAAATGGAAAATAGCATTGTATGTATAAATAAGAAATGAAATATTTGTAATAATGAATGTAAATTTATGAAAATAAGCATTGTATGAATGAATGAAACCGAAGAACAGTAAATAATATGAAGGAGATTAATAAGCAAAACTTACATGACATTTGAATTTATTGGTTGTTTGGCTTATGGGATGATTGGGAAGTGATACTTTAAATTGTTTAGGATGTATGGATAATCTATTAAGTTTTATCTAAGACTGTTGAGTGTATGGTATACTTAGTAGTTTATTTATCACTCTATGTGATCAAAAATGTCTAAACCCGAACAAACCATTTGTTTTGGTTGCTATGGATGGATGGTTGATTACTTTGATTGCATGTGATGATTGTATGTTTTGTTTGCAAAATGACTATTGTTATGTTGTGTTGATTTGTTGTTATTAATTGAAACAACTTATACTTCTCTTTTGCATAAATCTAACTCCTTTGGATTATATAAGTGAAGTACAGGTTTATGGAAGCAATAGCTACTGCTTTTGGTTTCATAAATAAGCATTGTTTGCCCGACAAATACGTATGCTTTCAGATTATGGTTTTATAGCGATATTATATTGTTTCCCCTTGGTTTGGGATATTTTATTTTGGAATATGATATATATGTTTATTATTGATATTATTATTTCTCCCAGACCTATCCGTACAAAGGAGACTCTGCCGAAATTTTGCGTAGATTTTGGTCTTAGAATTTTTTTATGAAAGTGGAATGTTTTTCAAACTTTTATTGAACTTGAATAAGAAAGGATTTAATTGTTTATAGATTAATATATTTTATTTAAATTATATAATTATGTAAATTAATTGTTTATAAATTTAATACTTTGAATAAAATATATTAATTCCTAAATTCCCTCTTTGCCTTTTTGAGGACGAAAAGTTTTGAGTGGGGGAGAGTGTAACGACCCGTAATTTTCGATAATTAAATTTATTAATTAAATAAGTTTGGGAATTTAATGTTGTGGAAAAATTTAAAATCTAAGGTTTAATAATGAGAGAAATAACTAGAATGTAATGTTAGTAATGTAAATTTAAGGCAACTGGTAACTATTTTATTGTAATCCCAATTTATTGAAATGATTGAAAGGTTATAATTGGTTATAAATTGTAAATAAGGAAATAGATTAAATGTTTTATTAATTTGTGAAATAATATGTAATTAATTGTAATTGGATAAAATTAGTGTTGTGTAAATAGTTAAAACATTGGTTGTAGATAATAAACTTATAAATGTGGTTAAATTAAGTAAAAGGTGACAATTGTTATTTGTTACATATTTGTTTAATCTGTTGAATTAAATTGGAAATCAATTGTAATAAGTGCAATTAAATATTGCGTTAATGTAAATTAAGATGATAATTTAGAGTATTAGTGTAATAAGATATAAACCAATGCTAACTAGGTCCATTGAGTAATGATTGATTGAATAGAAAGATTGAAATCAAATTAAATCAATTTATTGCAATTAAAATATAATTAATTGGATTTTATTTACAGTTGAAACTGAACACTGTAATTAGTGTAATATTTAACACTGAATTTATATGTAAATTTGTTTTAAATTATTTTAAATGTCTAAGTAATCAAAAATGATAAAAATGTGTTAGTTATTAAATTTGAAATTAAAAGGTGATTTAATCAATTTAATAATAATTTATTTAATTAACGTGAAAATAGCCATTTTGGCAACTGTCTCGGATTTCGACGAAACCAGTTTCATCGGATCCATAACGGTGAATTATTGTAGGATTTCAAGTTTCATAGCGATCAGACTTGTCGTTTGATCGTACGAGCTTGAAACACGTAGAAATCAATTTAATTGAATTCAATTTGAAATAAACTGATTTTAAAGCTAACTTCTTTATACGATGGGATTAGGACTTGAAACCAGTTCCATTGGATTTAAAATTATCGAAAACATTTATTTTGATATATGGGACGACCCACTTTCGTTTCGGAGGCAGAACGGGCTTTTCGAGTCGTTATTGTCAATTCAAATCAATTCGGGTGTTATCCATTCTTATTGGGCTTTGGTCGTATAAATAGATCTTTCTAAACCCTAGCAGCCTTTTTATTTCTTATCTCAGTACGTACAATTCCATCTGTCTGCTTCTTCCTCTCAATGGCAGAAACATATTCCAATTTCAAAACCCTATTCCAATTTCAAATTCAATTTCAAAATCAAACTCCTCCAAACCCTAACATATTATATACCGATTCGAAGCTCTAGACGAGCGCAATCTTCTGCAATGATTTGTTTTTCGATTCGGATCATAGTTTGGCCTGAAATGGATGATTAAATCTCGGACGTTCATCTGGTTTTGATCAATCGCGACGGATTGTTGATCGGAGGATATGGGGTTGTGAAGAGTGGCGAGGGGATCGCATCTGTGTGGTTCGTTTGTGAGGATGATGGTCGGATCGGGCTGTAAAATTCGAGTAGGGTTTCAAACCCATGGCGATGGCTATCTTTGTTTCCAGGGTCGATGGTGGGATTTTGATCGTTCGCAAGGGTCGTAGGGCCTTGAGGAGGCGGCGGCGTGTCGGGGCATGACTGCGTTGGCCAACGACGGCACGGGGGAGCATGTGATCGTGGCAGCTAGGGTATCGGCCGAGTTCGAATGAGTTGGATAGGTGTTTCGTGAGTGAGAACGATGGTATGACATGGATTTGCTCTATTTTATTTTATTTTTATTTAGTTTGAAATCTGTATGTTCTAATTTACATAACTTTTGCATATTAACTCGGATTTGCGCGTGGTTTTCTCCGTTGGGATCGTATCGAAATTCCGGACATTTTGGAACAAGTTTGGACGAATTCTAAGACCATTAGAATTTGGGTCTTATTTTGGATTTCAAATCGATTTGAAATCAAAGATGAGTGTTTTAGCCCACTTACAACTACTAGATTATCTTATGTTAGTTAAATTAAATTTATGGTGCGATTAGAAATCGATTGGTTGATGTTTGATATATTTAAATTGTCATTCCAGTTAAATCCGACTTTTATTGAATATTATCGCTATTATTTAATACTAAATTCTAAATTGTCAGTTAATACGTGTTATTGATAATCAGTCACTTGTTATTGTTTATTTATTGGATTGAATGATGATTGTGATGGATGTTTGATTATTGATATTGGATGACTGGATATCATATTTATATTGTTATGACACTGCAAGTTCCCTATGGATTGAAATGATACATACCCGAACGATCTGTAGATTAGGGAAAAATCATTATGGGTTGAAATGATAAACCCGAGCGATTTTATGGATTTTGAATTTATTTTGGGATTGCGGGTTGAAATGATATATACCCATAAATTTAAATTTATTGCGGATTGAAATGATATATGTTTGTATCACTTGACCACAGGGTAGAAAATTATATACGGACACCGGATTGGTTAAATTAAATGATTTTAATTCCTTAATTTTTGAATTCAGTTAAATGATATTTTGAAATAAAATTGGATTTATATAAACTGAATTATTTACGAAAATCCAAGCTTTAAATGATGAAATCGGAATTGGTTTAAAGGAATTGTTTAAAGAAATTAAATTGAAATTTTAAAGTTGAATTTGAAGTGTAAATGAAATTTATCGGAATTGAGTTATTGAAAACGTTTGAAAATGTAACTTTGAAATCTACTAAATTTGAAATAGTTTGAATTTATTGTTCGAACATGGATTTGGAAACCGATATTGATTAAATGATTTTAAATGAGAATTTGAATTGAAAGATAAAATTTAGTTTGTTGATTTTAAAGCTGCACATGGCCCAGATGTGTTGAATGAAAGAAATAGTTTATTTTGATAATAATTTCAAATTTATTATTTTAAAATAAACTATTTAAAAATATATTATTTTAAAAATCTTAATTATTAAGATTTTCAAGCTATTAAACTAATTTTCTCTATTTTAAACTATTTTATACTATTTTAATCAATTTAAACTATTTTAATTTATTTTAATCTATTATATTCTAATCCAATTTAATCTATTTTAACCTATTTTAAACTAGTTAACCCATTTTAATCTATTTTAAATCTATTTAATCTATTTTAAATCTATTTAATCTATTTTAAATCTATATAAACTATCTTAAATCATTTTAAACTATTTTTAAACTACTTTAGAGTATTTTAACTATTTAAAAAATTTATTTTAAACTATACTAAACTATTTATAACTACCTAAACTATTTTCTAAATTTCAAACTATGTAAAGTGGAAGTGTTTATATTTAAATTCTTGATTTTTAAAGTGAATGTGGTTCAATGATGTTATAACCTAAGTTGGGATTTGAAATGATATTTGCTAGTGAAATGACATATTTGAGTAAATATGACGATTTTGAAATGAGGATTTAATTAACCTATCTTATCGATATGATTTCGAAAGTGAATATGATTTCGAAAGTGATATGGTTTGAATTGAATATGATATTTTGATATCAATTTTGAATCGGTTTTGGAAATGAAAAAAAAACCATCTGGTGTGAAATAAGTGTTTGGTTGTTAAAGAGATCGGGATCGGATATTTTCATACTCTCTACCAATACCAAAAACCACTTTAACAACTGTGTACGTGGTAGAGATTCCAGAATGAAGTAGGATGGTTTGGCGAATGATTCTGTATGAGGTATTTACGTAGCCTGACTCCCATGAGTCAGCTTGATGTGGCTAAAACAGGAGCTATACCGGGCCAAGTGAGGTCGCACCTCCGATCGGGCACATTTCTTCGATTCCATATTATGACTTTGTGATTGATTTGGTGGCCACCCCTCGATTTTGATTATGGGTGTGTGTTCTGAGGTGGGCGGTAGTAGCTTCTATGCGTTACCACCAGTCCGGCAGTGCAAATGGTAGAATCCTACCCTGGCATTGCCTCGCGTGCCGTGTCACATGCCTTATCACGCCTTCTACGAGTTTGTTTTGTACCGTACCTATGGAGTGCTCCCTGAGTAAACCACTGGTTTGGTGGAGCTTACAGTATCTATATAGACTACGGGAATATATAAAAATATGTTAGGTGGGATATGGGTAATGCCTTAACGCTATTTTAATACTTTACTTTACTGTAGACACTATTAGAATAGCGTATTGTACTATGTATGTAGATATTTAACGGATCCTTAGGAGATGAAATCTCGAACATCTCTTAAGTTATTGCACTCACATTAGACACTGGATAGGAGATGTCAAACTTCGTAAACATCTTTGACGCCATTACACTCATATTTATTTACTATTGATTTAACTTACATAAGATCTTTTAGTTCTGACTCGAGTGTTTTGTCTTTTCAATTCGCTCGGGTCAGTCTGAGCTTTTCAGTGTATCGAAGACTGCTTTTCTGGAGGACGAAGACGAAGATTTATTAATATTACTATTTATTATATTCATACTACTGCATCATGTTATTCTGCTGCATTGTTGTTTATTTCTGTTGTATGTAACTCTGGTTCTGTATTGTAAAAGTTTAATCAAATGTTATTAGTAAAACAGCTTCATGAACTATTTATTTGATTATTATATTTGTCATTCCGTTGTGAGATTCTGTGTTTGTTTTTCCTTCTTTCTCTGCTTTTTCTTATTTACCCCATAACAATCCTCCCTTTTGAATGGTTTGAGTCTGACGTGTGTGGTCTATCGTCGATTTAAACCGTCCAAAAAGGTGGGTCGTTATAGTAACATTATTTTATCCACCTTTTAACCTATTTTTTCCACTGTCGCACCTCCATTTCTTCCCCAATCTCAACATCATGCCTCTTAAAAGAAAACTAAATTTTTCAGAGAAGAAGACGAAGGCGATGTCGTTGCAACCCACGTTATCGCAGCCATCGACATCGCATTAAGGTATGGTTTTGCATTTTTTTAAATTTTGGTTTTAGTTGTGAATTTGTTCATGGCATTCTGACATTGATAATTTGAAGTTGAAAATTCAACAACCCTAATTTTTTAAGCTCAAACATGACTTGGCGGAATGAAATATTATATAATACATTTTGTACATTTTTCGTACTGCCGAATGATTTTTATTGTATATATGTTGTAGTTCATTCGACAATATGAAATTGTTTGAAGATGGTTTGGTTTTAGTGTTGTAAAGCTGAATGAAATTTATTTTGAATTTAAATCTTATGACAATATAATATTTGTTGCAGGTGTAGAACATTTGGTTTTGTACTACAATATAGTTTTGGTTTTTTAGTATGATGTTTAGCTTGATTTTATTTTGACTAACATATTAGCTGTTATGGTATTGTTATGCATAAGATCATGGAAAAAGACCAATGACTGCCTCTTATAGGCGTGAGTTGCAAATGGCTAAAGCTGCAAAAAAAGATATGATGAAAACATTGAAATTGGCAATTAATTATGGTGATTTGCCTAGTGGATTTGAAAGTTATGAAATGTTCCAAATATTGGACGAGCATGGCGATAAAGCAATTCAAATGTAGATCAACTGAACGGTGAAGAATTAGGTTTGTTGTCTTGTGATGATGATGGTTTAGACAAGGAAATCGAGCCTGTAGAGTTAGGAAATGGTGATCTAGAATGAAATGAAGTCTTGAAAAGTTTTGATACTTACATTGCTAAAAAAATATAGGAAATGAATAACTGGAAAGATGAGCATAGCCATTAAAATGAGTTTCTCACTGGAGAAAAATGATATAACGAAATTTGCAAGACGAGCCGGAATAAGTTATGCAAAGAGTTAAAAATTCTAACTTGTACCATGTAATTGAGCACTTATATAAGTGGATGGATACAACTATGATATTAACTTTTATGGAGTGAAGGAAACCTGAAACAAACACTTTTCACATGCCATTTGAAGAGATGGCTATGACGTTAGAAGGTCTCGGTAGAATTCTTGGAGTACCATTAGCGGGTACAGTGGCTGTTATTTTTAAGGGAAGAGCAGAGGAACCTTGTTGATTGGGTGTGAATGTGAGACATTTATGCTTTGAGATTGTACTACAACTAAACTGAAAGCATTTGTAGTTATATAACCCAATGTTGGCATTTCCATCCAATACTCTAGGTCATAATTAGGTTCAAAAGGATTTAACCAATCCTTCATTTCATGTAACATGTCCTCACCTAAGCATCTACGACATACATTCTAGTTTGTCTCTAAGTCAAACAATATTTTCTTTCTAACATCGACAAAATTATCTCTAAATTCTACAACATGTCTGGCAATACATTTAAGTCCATAATGTTCGTCCTTTATAACATCTTCAACTTCCAAAACATACGAGTAGCATCCGCCATTTTGAGGCTCGAGAATAGATACGGTTGATGTTGTAGTCATCTTAGCATTATTTCTTAGTGGCAAAATGAGATTAGTTATTGTATCATTAACATCAATGGCAAAAGAATTTGGAAATACTAAATAAAACATTTCCATTGATTCATTTGCAAATTCATTACATTCAATTACATAACCACATGATTCTATTGTTCGAATAAAATATAATCAATATAAATATAGTTCCAAAAGGGACATATGAAGATGCCCTCTCGGATGATAAGAGTCTTAACTACTAGACGGTTACAATATCCGTCATTACATACATCCAATAATAAAGGAAAAAGTAGTTCAACTGCATAACAAAATTAAACTCTAAATAGTAGCTTGCCTCTTGCACGTCTCTGCAAACTTATTCGTATAACCTGAAAATACTGTACACTGGGCCTACCGAATAAAGATTGAGTACATAAGAGTTTAGGGGGAAGTCAATACTTTAGGTCAAATAAAAAGTTTTATGTGAATAATATTAGTCCATCTCAAACCAAAATATATTTACTTAGTCAGACTATACCGTTGAGTGGAACGGGTTTTCCCCTCACTAGTATCTATACAATCAATATATCAATCATAACATATACCTAGCTGCAACCACCATGATTAGAATATAATCATAACATCGATATTATATCATGCATGAATGGGTTAAAAATGAATATTATGTCATTCACTAATGTCAAAAGGGTTACACATTCCCAAAATTTTCCAGTCCCACAAAATAGTGCATGACATAGTTTTCGCAGGGTCACTATGAACCTATATTAGTTTTCTTAGGTCGAAAAAAAGCTATTGGGTTGACTCGGGCAAAAAATATAAGTAGATAATCCAAAATCTCTTGTCCAACAAGAGGAAATAACCTTGACTTATGTCCGGCAAAAGAAAAACAATGTTGAGCATCTCTGTTAAGAGTTCTTTTCTATGTATAACTCTAAAATTTTAGCCTCAATATCGACAAATACATAAGCATAGGTTTCATAGACCTAACCAACCGAAGGCCTAATGGTTGGAGGATAGGTCGTGATCCAACCACGGTCTGCACCCAAATCTGCTTTTAAAATATCCATGAGTCATGTCATTTGATCAGTTCAAGGCATCTAAATACAATTTGACCTTCCCGATCTCATGGATGTAATCCTACTCACTAAGGAGTTTAAGTCTGACCATACCCATTATAGGAACAACAATAATCGGTCATCGATTTCAAATCCTCAAGGTCATAAACGTTGGGTGATAACATGTACTATATCAATGAGCATGTCAACAATTTTGCATATGCAACAATAAATGATTAAGATACAAAATTAGACATATAATATATTACATCCATCATAAATTACATTCATGTGGTATTCATTTTATACATAAAATTATTTATAACAAAGTAATACATCCTTCATAAATACTCTTTAAAAATGCGCTAAAACACCTTTTCTTTCCTTCGAAAACTTGTCAAATTATTTAACCAAAACCACATATTTAACATAGCCCAACCTTGAGTTAAAAACTACCAAGTGTAACAAAATAAGCTATCTATTTTTATAAAAAATTGTGTCATCGCACATTCAAAATCTTAAGCCATCGCATGTCAATAATATAAGCCATCACATGTCAAGAAAATCATAGTCATCGCATGTTTACACTACATGAAGCTGTCACATATTAACAGATATAGTCATCACGTATTACCAAAATAAAGCCATCACAAATTGAAAACAGACGTTCATCGCAAGTCAATAAAAAGAGCTATAGTAGGTTCATAAAAGCTTAACCATCACAAGTTGATAAAATGCTGCTGTCGTAAGTTGAACAAAAGATAGTCATCGTAAGTTGACAAAAATGATGCTACCATAAGTTGATAAAAATAGCTATCGCAAGTTGAAAAATACATGCTATCGCATGTTGATAAAAAATACCTACCACAAGTTGACAAATACATATTATCGCACGTTGAAAAATAGTTATCGCAAGTTGATAAAAACACAACTGCCGCATATAGATAAATATGAGCTTTAATTGATAATGTATTTTTGTAAATATATGCAAAACTGATTTATTTCCTTCCAAAGCAACAACTTTTTACCAAATCAACTTTTTTGTTAAATTTTCATTGGTTTTCCAAAGTATTTTTAGAAAATTTGCAGTCAAACTAAGAGGGAAATTTTTTCTTCTTTCCTAAAATATTAATTTTCTAATAACTATACTATTAATTACCTTCTTGCAATTAAAATCCTCTCCCAAAAAAAATTTATATCAAATTCAAATTGCTTGGGAAAAATCCCTAAAAATTCCCAGAAATCATATTTTTGCCTTTTTAACATCATATACAAATTCTAGAGCAAAATAATTATTTTTCATATTTAAATAATTAAACCTGATATTATCCATTTCTCAACTTAGAAAATTCATAATGATTCCAAAAACTATGAAATTAAAAATTCATCTCCAAAATATTAATCTAAACATCATATCAAAATTCAAAGCATTTGGAGATAAAAACAATTTTTTATAAAAAAATCCCTCAAGGAAATTTCATAAAAATACCCAATGATAACTATAACACATCCAAATAGTTATCTAAGCCATATGCATGGTAAACGTCAACAAACGGGTTTCATCATAAATCCAAATTTAGAACATCATACAATAGGGATGGAGACATATTATCCAGCTTAGAATTAAGTGTAGGCGGAGAAATTACCTTATCTTTTTTGAATAGATTTTTAATGGATTTTATTCGGTCTTTGTCTTTTGTTTTTCTTTTCTTTGTTTATGAGGAAATGACCGAATTAATATGAAATGAGGAGTGCGTGTAACGACCCTACCACGATACTCATATTAGCAAAGAACATTACAAATAATGTCATCTACTAATCTGGAGAATACGGCTTGTTAAGGGAGATCGAATATGAATATATCTTTATACTAACACTGACACATCATTTATACCTTTTTACTTAATATCTGAACTGAAATTTGATGTGTACAGTATTAATACAAAGTAATAGACACGCCGATTTCTCAAAATCAGAACAATATATCATATAAGCATCAGTCATAGATCACAACGGAATAATAATCTCATATACATATACAAATTATGAGTCTACAAAATAAAACACTAAACTCACATAATATACAAGTTTTACAATTCTCTAATCTTAATTATACATTTTATATACAAGGTCCAAATTCCTAAATGGGATAAACTAGAAGTCCAAATGTTTATCTCCTTGCTAGCATAACCATTCAAAGGTCAACATGTCCTGTAACCTGAAAAGTCTTGGCCTGACCCAAACAAAATAACACCCGGGTCAGACTATCTCTAAATATCCAATAGGGTGAGAACAAGATATAACACAAGAACAAACAACATATAAGTAAATACAGATGTCCATGAAATTAAAAGTCATGGGAATTAATTTAACTTAGAGTTCATCACAAGGCACATGGTTATACATTTAAGTCACAAACACAGTTAGTCACTAAACACAGAATAACAAAATTAAATTAACATCCATCACAAGGCACAAGAACATATATTTATTTCATTAACACAAGACCCAATAATATATATTTATTTCACTAACACAAGACACAAGAATGTATATTTATTTCACTAACACAAGACACAAGAATATTTATTTATTTCACAAACACAAAATAGTCACAAAATCCAAATATCCAGAATCCAAGAGACCTTAATCCAAACCGATCGTAATAATCGTCCAAAACAATCACAATGATTGTACTGAAAACCCATGGCAAACAAACAAACAAATTAGTATCACTCGAACTGATCTGATACTAAGGATCGTACTCAGACCAAGAACACAGAATCACAGAATGATCTCAAGGATAGTCCATACCGATCAAGGTGATCGTAGAAACCGTGACTCAATAAATCTACATTTATTTAATATTATTAAATTATTATGTTCGAAAGGAAATCCAGGAATAAACTTCTTAAGGATCTAGCAGCCACTTGCCACACACCAAAAGAGAGTAAACTCTAAAGTGCCAAATACTATCACCTTTAGTAATCACTAGAATTTAACCAATACGTCCCATACCGTATGGTGAAATCCAAGTATTTACTAAAAGCTAGTAAATACCACTTATTACAGATACCACTAGAAAACCTGAACTACATTCTCTTAAGGATCTAGCAACCACTTGTCGCACAACAGAAGAGAATACAACACTAAAGTGTAAAATACTTCCTAATAGCAATCACACGAATTTAACCAAGGCATCCAATACTACTCGGTGAAATTCGAGTATTCGCTAATGAGCTAGTAAGTTCCACTCAAACATTCTATTCAATAAGTTATACCATATTCAATGAAGTCTTATTCGAAAGCATTTAAACCAATCGACAACACTAAGTCGATTATTAGTACTCTTCAAATTATAGAATTAAGGTTCTTAAAACATTTTTCTCTTTTGAGTTTATTATTTAAAACACTTATTATAATTTTCATAAATCCGTTTATTATTTAAATTTATAAAAATATTCACAGATTTGCTAAAATATTCCATAACTCTGAATTGTTCCAAGATTTTACTTATATACACAAAGTTGTCTCAAATTCCCATATGGTTGTATTATTCACAAAACTATACTTTAAAACCATATTTAATTACTCTTCTAAATCCATATTAAAATATAACCATTTTATTTAAAAATAAATTAAGTTTATACTTTTCAATGCTACATTTCCAAATTCCATGAATCCTATATTATTTATTTAATAAAATCATAATACTTATATTCCAAATCCATAATCACTTTTTTTGTAAAAATAGATTAGATTTTTATTTCCAAAGTCATATTTCCAAATCCCTAATTTTTTTACTAAACATACTTAATATATAAAATAAATTGCTAAAAAACATTTTTAATATTTATTAACTTAATTTAGAAAAAATTCTAAGATTTATAAATATAAATAATTCTCTTTCGTAAAATTACTTATATACGAAGCTTATCTATTTATTTCATTTAACTCAAATTTATGATTTAAAGATCTGCAATTTCGACCACCTAAATCTCATAATTTTACAAAACTTAGAACATGAAAGTTGTAGATAAAAGTCTCAGCTTTCAAATAAGGAAAAGATCATCCAATTTGGATTTACGGTTCAAAAGTTACGAACTAAAAAATTTTAGATTTAAATTTATTAACTCTGTCTTCCATTGACAGGGCAGCGACAAAGAAACAAATTTTTGATCATTTAACTTCAAAACTATGCAAAACTCAAAACATAAAAATTGTAGCAGATAATCTATTATTTCCAGAACATCAAGAATCATCGAATTCCAATAAGAAATGAAAAAGATATGACTAAAACAATTCTCTGGTTTTAACTTCATTATCGTTGTCGTTTATTCTCGGGACAGCGACACTAAAACGTATTTTTGACCATGTAAACCACAAAATATTACAAAACTCAAAATATAGAAGTTGTAGCAGATAATATAAGCTTTCTAGTACATTAAGTGTCATCGAATTTTGATAAGTAAGGAAAAATTTATGGCCATTTTAATTTCAGGTTTTAACTTAGCAATTACACATGAACAGAGCAACACTGTCATATTCAAACTCGATTACGAACTAATATAACATCAGAATTTCGAAAAGTGATCCACAGAAAGTTGTAGCTAACTGAAATACCTTTCTACCACAAAAATATTGGGTCATTTTGGATTAATTTACACCGAGATATTGTTGTTTTACTACAGTGATTTTCCTAATTCAATTTCAGCAAACAACAACCAAATAATCACATAAGGAACCAATCACACATCTAATTCCACAAATACTTCAAAGAATTCAAAGATATGGAATTACTAATTTAAAGATAGATTGTGTGAGTTAAAATAACTCACCTTTTTACTCCTCAATAGATTAACAAACCTCTTTTAAACTTTATGTTTAGTTTTAGCAAACCCTAGGCAATACTTCAATCAAAACAAGGAACACAAGGATTACAAACTAAAATTAATTAGTTTAATTAGCTCATTATGGATTGAATTCATTACCTTGTTTTGATTTCTCTATGAACTAGCCAATTGCCCCTTTGATTTGATCTTGATTTGGGTTGATTTTAGGAACTAGGGTTTTTCTTTTAGCTTTGAGAAGCTTTCTTTTAGTTTACTGGTTTAGAAAATGAATGTATAGTTCATTATGTATTTTACTAAGGAGAGTAACTTGTTTTTAAATGCACTGATGAGTTGATATTTGCTTAGACCCAAACCATTAATAAAGTGTTGCAAATTCAATTGCTAAGAAAAGTGTTGCTAATCTCTATTTTGGTTTTCAAACTATGATCATTATTTTACACTTAAATAAATTTTCACAAAATCACAAATTAATTTCTCCATTTACCAAAACCAATTAACAAGTTAAAAATCCTCATTACTTTTAATATTGATATATTTTAAGAATTAATTATAACTTTTGAAAACAAAAGTTATTCTCACTATAAATTGCAAATTTCCATTTTAAACAATATTTCCCAATACTAATCACTTATTTAAATTTATAATATTTTCTAAAATTATCTTAAAATTAATCAAGATAAAAAAAATCACTTGTCTCAATTACTAGATTTAGTTTCACAATTAAATTTCACAAATCACAAATTAGCCTTAATTATCCATAGTTAAATTTAATTAATTAGGTAATTAACACCAGAGTTGTTACAGTGTGTGTTAGGAAAAATAACTTATATGTGTTTTCCTTATTTTCTTATTTCCCTCCTATGAGCCTTTAATTCCTTTCTTCCCAAATCATTTCTCCATTTAAAGTTTGAAATTCAATATATATAGCAATTATTCATATTATCTACATATTTATATTCTTCTACATTATTTATTTAATTACTTTCTAATTAAATATCTAGAATAATGAGCATCAAAATTAGGGGTGTTACAATTGGTATGCATGAATTATGGTATTTCTGACATATAAATCAAGCACTTTTCTCTCCACTCCGTAGTTAACTTCTTCACTATAACACTGGACTGTGATTATTATTCGTCCATTGCCTGGATCTACTCAAAAGTAGATGGATTATGTTTTGTGCTATTCAAACTTTTTTGGCCATTTGCTTTGAATTTTTTCCCTATTAACGGAGCAACCCGTCCCTCCATTGGCCTAAATTTTGACAAAAATTGAAATCAAGTCCATTAAAGCACAGATCGTTGGATTTGATACCTGCAAATAAGCATGAGCATTATCAGAGATTTGTAGAAATTTAAAATCACAGTGGAAACAATAATAGGATAAGAATACTGACTATGACTACTACATTGGAATTAATGGTATTCCTAGGATAGCAGATTTTCCAATCAACATCGAGCATACGAGGTCTTCTCCAATAACAAAGCACATCCAGCTCCAGTGACATGTTCCTCTAAATCTATCCTATAGGTTTTAATGAGGAGGGGGTCAGAACAACGTTTTGGTGATTGGAAATATAAACTATCCATAACATAAACTTATACTGATTGGTTTCCATTTAATTGTTATGTCCATTAAGGTCAGCAACTCTAATCTAAGCTTGCATTGCACACACGATTACTTACTTGCCCATTCCCAAGGTACAAATACCAATGAAGCCTTACCAACCCCCCAATAATTCCAAACCCATTTGCCACTTAATACTTCTAAATATGAAGCAGGCTTCTATAATACTTTTAAAAAGAGAAATAGGCAGACTCTTCCATTTAAGACCATAATCAAGGTAGACCCTATCATTTAATACCTATCATGAAGGTGGTTTCCTAACAATGTTATCAATGGTCGGTGGGTCCTAGCTACAAGACCTCTAACCATTATTTAAGGCTTCTGACAATTAATGTCCATCTATTACCGAATCTATTATCGATAAAATCGTAGCCATGTAATAAACAGTACCCACGCCGCTTAATACCTTTTATTGGAAAATAGGCAGACTCTGATCATTTATGACCTTAATTAAAGCAAAACCCATCACTTAAGACCTATCCCCAAGGCATGCTCCTCAATGGTACTATCATTATTACGGCCTTAGCAATGTGAGAGACTGTACCCAAGCCACTTAATACCTCCTTAATAAGGACTAGGAAGATCCCTGACCGTTTAACACCTATTTATAGGTAAGCCTATGTCATTTAATACCAAACCCTAAGGCGGACTCCTCACTGGTATTATCAAGCTGACATTGCTTGGAATCTCATTAGGCTGCTTAATACTTCTTTTATAGGAAAGAGGAGGACCCTACAGCCACTTAAGACCCCAAACCTGAAGTGAACCCTTCTTGAGATGTCCACTATCACTCTTTAATTATAAATATGGTATCTTATTAAGTCACTTCTTTCGATAGGGAGGCGGACCCTACAACCAATTAAGACCTCAACACTGAAGTAAAACCTTTTTAGAGACATCCTAATTTATTTAGAATCTCACCGGGTTACTTAATACTTCCATCTAGAAGAGAGGCAGACCCTACAACCACTTAAGACCTCAAACCAGAAGCAAACCCCTATGAAGATATCCCTCACCGCTCTTAATTTCAAATTTGGACCATTTAATACTTTCCAATTAAGAAAGAAGGCCCAATATCACACGTTGTCATGGGTCCTAGTAATAGTGGTATCTCACATCAGCAGTAAGTACACTTTATTATCGATAACCTCAAAATGAAGGGCAGTCTTCCGTCGAGTGACTCTACTTACCTCGCATCACTAACCTACTAAGTCCAATTATCCATCCTAAGTCTTTACTTATATTATCTTAGATAGACATTGGACTTAGCTTACTAATTCCCTTTTTATTTAAGGCAATAAGATTTACCTTAAATATTTATCTACCCATAAATCCATGTTTAATGCTCATAAATGCCAGTTTGTCCGTAAAATCATAATGGACATTTCCTAAAACATTTATGTATGATTACTAATTTCAAATTAGTAACATTTTATATCTATTCAATTTTTATCAGTCCCATTAATCCATTCACCCTATCAAATTATTGCAACTCCCATATTTATTATCATTTATTGGAGTTACAACCTTTTAAATTCTTTTCCCATTACTTAATTATTCTAAAAACGAATATTACGTGCAAGCGTCATTATTAGCTTTTTATTTATTTATTATAAGCATAGTAAATTGCGTACAAATATTTAGTTTAATCAAATATGTTCTACTTATATATCTTCACTAGAATATTTTTTCCATGTTAAATTGTTGGATTCATATTTAAGAAATTATCTTCTCTAATTTCCATAAATTAATCCAAAATAAAAGATTTAACTTTAAAAGATTACATTGTTTGAAATTACAAGGAATAATCATTTCTTTTTATTACCAAAATAGACAGTGTAAACTACAATGAATTCATACTTTACATATCTCTTTCTCTTTCTATTTGCATCTATTCCTTGTTAGAACAAACACTGTATTTTTCTAAAAGAGAAAGAAATCAAAAAAAATTACAAATATTAAACAGACCTAAATCCTAACAATTCCAAACATAGAAAAATTTAGATTCCAACAAGAATAGGTTAACAATCCAAATTTATAACATTATTATACAACCTATTTCAGATCTGGAATAAATTTCATTCAAATCAATATTCTAAATTCATACTTTTGAGACTGATTTCCAAATCATGTTGTAAATAATTCTAAATCAATTCATAAACAAGAATATGCAGATCATATTTACTATATTCATATATCATAAACAAGATATGTAGGTGATATGTAGGTGTTATTTATTATATTCAGATCAAATTTCCCACTCACCTTTTAAAAGCGATCCAAATATCCAGATCTAAAGTAGAACCTTTGATTAATCTCCAAATCCTTTTTAATCCAAGAGATATGTATAAAAGGTTATATACATACATTAGAGTTACAGATCTGAGAAGAGATTTGGATAGAGAGAGAAAATAGGAACAAATATATATAAATATATAAATTACCTTAAATATGCATATGGTTGATTCTCTCATCTTCTCCTTTTTATTAGATTTCTACTCTTCTTCGATTTGTATGAATATAGATACAAATATCTTATCTTTATAATTTAGAAAGAAAGTAGAGAAGAAGAAATGGCAGAGCTTTGCTGCTGCCTCTAGTTATCCCGCCTTTTGGCAAGGCTGTGATATCATCGACTTGGTTAGGAACGAATGGTCAACAACCTTAGGAATCGATTACGTACATTATTATAGACGATGGTCGAGCAGATTTGGATCGGAACTCAATCGAGGTGCAGTCAGCATGGAGTAACCGGCAAGGTCCCGTGAAGTTATATTTCAAATTTGGAGTCGATCGAAGTTCATATGCTTGAGTTACAGACGAAGCAAGGATTTGCATGGATCGATCAAGAACGATCCATAAAACAGTTCAACTCATCGGAGAACGCTCAATATCTCGAGATCCACAAGGCCAATTCATTTAAAACTTCCATGACATCAACAAAATGAAGATTGATGCTTACAAAAACGATCGCGAGTCCTAAAGTTGCATTTATGATTCAGCCGATCATTTTTAGCCGATCGTTTTGGCCAAGTCCTAAAAATGATCGCTATCTTCCAGTGCATAATCCAATTTCAACCAAGATCGATCCATATCTCCTAAGTTACAAATCAGAATGATTCCATATTTCAGAAGCAGTATCAAGGGACATGTGGGACCCCCCAAAAACGATCGCACTAAAATTGGAGACCAGAAAAAGGATCGGTGAAACTTAGGCCGATCGTTCCTAATGGTCGAGTTAGGTATGCCGATCGTTATGGTAGGCCCTTATGGACCTAGAGAGCCCTCTGCCGAAATCTTAGCGAAATATCTCATCATCCCTCCGAATAAATACAGGCCCCATGGTTCACTTTGGGGGACTTTTATGCTGCTGGTTACCTATTCCTTATTGTAATCAAGTTTCTCATATTCCTTGTTGTTGTAATCAGATTATTAGTTGATTAATAAAGATAAACTTCAAAGTGGACGTAGGCATACAACGCCGAACCATTATAAATCTCTATGTTCTTGACTATTATTTTTATTTGCTAGTAGTTTATTCTACACCTCGGTTTCAATTTTACTTTCTTCAATTACTTCTCTACATAAATTTATTCTTGGGTGTTTATGACCAATTTGATTGCAAACATTTTGGTGCTTTCACTAAGAACTAATGTGCACGTAAATGTGCATATTTTTACTTCCATGTTTAATCTAATTTAATTAAATAAATGGGATATAGGGTATTTTAACATGTTTAAACCAAAATTTCAAATATTCTCAAATCATCATTTATTCATCTTCATATATGGGCATAATGGTCATTTTTATGCATATATTAATTTTGAGAATATTTATTTGCACATTTTTTTGTAGGAATTTAAATTCAAATGGAAGAGGTCTTCATTGAAATATGCATGCACAAGAGTGAAGGAAAACAAATGAAGATGGAAATAAGTCATTTCATGCAAATGGAGGACCCTACTTACCACGATCTACAATTAGGAGCTAATGCACATGTTAGTGGACATTAAAGTTTCATGCACACTTAATGGAGGATTAATTAGAAGCTAATGACAACTTGGTGGCCACACTTCCCCAAGGGTATTTTGGGTAGTCCCTAAAAATATGATTAAGATTTCAAAACATATATAAATACCCCTTATGTTTCATGTAATGAAGCACTTAGCCTCCTCTTTTGTTAGTTTAGTTTGACGCACAAATTGTAAATATAAACTCTCTTTCTCTCTTTTATGGCTTCTTAGCCATTTTCTTCTTTTGTAATTTTCTTAATGCAATTTTAATTCATGCTTACTTCTGTTTCATGTTCTCTTTCCTCTTACGTTGGTAGTTTAGTTTTATTTCTTATGCAAGTAGTTTAGCTCTCTTTTATTTTTAATTAGCTTGCATATTCCTCTTGTTTTTGTTTCATGTTGAACTCTACATTTGTTGAAATGATAACAAATATGAGAGGCTAAACCCCTTCAATTTAGGGGTAATGAAGCTCTCTTCATCATATAGCTTCAACATTTGCTAATTTTTTATCTCTTTTTGTGCTTAATGGAAATGTTTGAATGGGTAAAATTTTTGTTGTTTTAGCTTTGAATTTGATAGCCTATGTTGTTGACACCAAATAGATTATGCTTAAACAAACACAAACACAAATTACCTCTTCATCTACATGTGATTATGGTTATGAAGTGAATTTTAGAATCAAAATTTGATGGTCTATATTACTAATCAATAGTAAATAGATCATGCTTAGAATAGATTTTATGTTTAATTTCATTGTCATTTTCGTGAGAGTTAAGAAGTGGTTTAGTGGGTGTGTTATAGTTTGATGGTTTATGTTGGGCTAATTAATAGCACAAATAGGCCATACTTATGATAAACACATCAACTAAATTTACTAATGACCAAGAGAGATCATAATTTCATATATGTTGATTTATGTGATCATGAGAAAGGATTTGCCTCTAAATTGCCTTCAAACTCTCATATTTTTATCCACTTTCTATTACAAGTTTATTTACATTTTTAGCTAATCACAACTTCAAATCTTGGTTTAATTCGATTGAGTAGAAATTTTAAAATCAATATAATTCCCTGCAGATGGACCCATACTCGCCACGTACTAAAATTGTACGCCGTATGGGTCTATATTTGCTAAAATTAGTACGTGGCGAGTATGGGTTCATCCGTAGGGAATTGTATTGATTTTAAAATTTCTACTCAATCAAATTAAACCAAAATTTGAAGTTTTGGTTAGCTAAAAATATAAATAAACTAGCAATAAAAAGTTGATAGAAATATGAGAGTTTGAAGGCAATTTAGAGGCAAATCCCTTCTCATGATCACATAAATCAACTTATATGAAATTATGATCTCTCTTGGTCATTAGTAAATTTAGTTGATGTGTTTATCATAAGTATGGCCTATTTGTGCTATTAATTAGCCCAACATAAACCATCAAACTATAACACACCCACTAAACCACTTCTTAACTTTCATGAAAATGACAATGAAATCAAACATAAAATCTATTCTAAGCATGATCTATTTACTATTGATTAGTAATATAGACCATCAAATTTTGATTCTAAAATTCACTTCATTACCATAATTATATGTAGATGAAGAGGTAGTTTGTGTTTGTGTTTGTTTAAGGCTTTAAGCATAGCCTATTTGGTGTCAACAACATAGGCTATCAAATTCAAAGCTAAAACAACAAAAAAATTTACCCATTCAAACATTTCCATTAAGCAGAAAAAGAGATCAAAAATTAGCAAATGTTGAATCTACATGATTAAGAGAGCTTTATTGCCCCTAAATTGAAGGGGTTTAGCCTCTCATATTTGTTATCATTTCAACAAATGTAGTGTTCAACATGAAACAAAAACAAGAGGAAAATGCAAGCTAATTAAAAATAAAAGAGAGCTAAACTACTTAAATAAGAAATAAAACTAAGCTACCAACATAAGAGGAAAGAGAACATGTAAACAAAAATAAGCATGAATTAAAATTGCATTAAGAAAATTACATAAGAAGAAAATGGCTAAGAAGCCATAAAAGAGAGAAAGAGAGTTTATATTTACAATTTGTGCGTCAAACTAAACTACCAAAGAGGAGGCTAAGTGCTTCATTACATGAAACATAAGGGGTATTTATATATGTTTTGAAATCTTAATCATATTTTTAGGGACTACCCAAAATACCCTTGGGGAAGTGTGGCCACCAAGTTGTCATTAGCTTCTAATTAATCCTCCATTAAGTGTGCATGAAACTTTAATGTCCACTAACATGTGCATTAGCTCCTAATTGTAGATCGTGGTAAGTAGGGTCCTCCATTTGCATGAAATGACTTATTTCCATCTTCATTTGTTTTCCTTCACTCTTGTGCATGCATATTTCAATGAAGACCTCTTCCATTTGAATTTAAATTCCTACAAATAAAAATAAAATGTGCAAATAAATATTCTCAAAATTAATATATGCACAAAAATTACCATTTTGCCCCAATATGAAGATGAATAAATGATGATTTGAAAATAATTGAAATTTTGGTTTAAACATGTTAAAATACCCTATATGCCCATTTATTTAATCAAATTAGATTAAATATGGAAGTAAAACTAGTTTAAGATAGTTTGATATAAAATGGGTTGAGTATTGAAAATGGTTTATATAGTAAAATAGTTTGGAAAATAAAAATAATTTGAGTATTAAAAAAATTGGGTCTAAACAGTGTATATTAAAATAATTTATTTTGAAAATAATATCTGTGATGACCCGACTTTTTCTCCACAGAAAATCGTATCATCTTTAAGAAAGAAAGGGATAGAAAAGAGAAAGAAAGAGAAGAAAGAAGAAACAACATCAGAATCTCAACAGCTGAATGAATAAATTATATTAATAACGTATAAGTATTACATAATTTACAACAACAATCAGAGTTACACCGATAATACATCACATATTAGACAGTTATAAACACCTGAGCTGCTTCACCAACTCTCTCTAGAAACCATCCTTCTACTAGCTGAACCACCGGTACCACTCTTGGAATCCTATCGATAAGAAAACTCAATCTCTAGATGCAGACAAACCTTTGAATCCCTGAAGACATTTGGAAAATCTCTGACAACCCAAGAGAACACTCAACTATCGCAAGTCACTTTTGCGATCAACCCAGCCTAATATCCAAAGAAAACTGTTCTCTCTTTACCAATCAGAACAGCTTATGCTTGACTAACCAATCCATCGAAGAAATGGATCTACTCTGCAGCTTTTGAACTTCACCTCTAGAAAAATGCTAGCCAAAGACCTTCATGCTGGCACACTGAACACTCCGAGCTGCACTGCCGACACAGATGCCAAAGACTTCCTTATCCAAAGCTCCTCGAGAAACTCGGACCACAAACCAAACACAAACACCCTGCTGAACTCAGCCTCATCACCGATGCAGACACACTTCCTTATACTTGCTCCTAAAGAAAACATCTTCGGAAACATCCATAGTCATTGCGTCTCATCACACAGCTACTTCTTCCTGAGGTTGCCAAGATACCATCACTCGCTTCTGCTCACCCGACAGATCCAAACTCTACTCATCCAAACTAGCACTTCAAAGATGGACTTCGAACCTTTAAAAGGTTACCTTCAGAGATTGGTGAAATCCTTACACCGCAGCAAAGCTCACTCGAGACGGTATTGAGTCTACAGTCTCGACAGATACTCATCTAACCTCAACACTCAGACTCCTACCATTGGTAGTCGTGCTACACACACCACTACCCTTCCTACCTCTAGAACTTATATTGGAAAACCCGAACAGGTAACCCAATAAATAGGTAGAAATATATATATATATATATATATATATCAAAATTACAAATACGCTCTCTCTCAAGAAAGAAATCACTCCAAAGCCTAGGTATTCACTCAACCTAGCGCTCTGATACCAACTGTGTTGACCCGTCTTTCTTAGCCCGGAAAGACGCATCATGATTTAAGAAAGAAAGGGATAGAAGAAGAAAAGATAGAAAAGAAGAAACTCAATAATATTAGAATCTCACAACGAAACGAATGAAATATAATATATCACATAAGATATTACATAGTATCATATACATCAGAGTTACATAGCTTATACATCCCATATTAGAAAGTTATAATCACCTGTCTATCATACAACTCAGGATATCACAGAGATACGGACACAACATAAACACAGCGGAATCACTATATATCTACACGCTGAAGCCTCCTGCTCCAAATCTCCTCCAGAATTCGTCAAAGCTAACCTGAATCCCTTGACTACTCATAAAAATTTGAGTACCCAAGAGTTTAGGAAAAACAGAATAAACTCCGGGTCAGACATGGGTCTGGTGTGAGTAACAGGTTAAAGTGTCCGGTGTGAGTAATAGGTTAAAGATTGCTTAACTTTGAAATCCTTTGAAAACAAAAAGTATCTCGTAAGACTTTCCGCACATAAACACGGAAAAGTTTTTACCTTACGATAACCAAAACATTTATAGGAAATCCAGTTATATTATAATAGGTCTAGGGTTTTCAAATAAATATTCACATAGCAGAAATTGTTACATTCATTAAATTCCAGCATACATAGGTATACAATCAAGTCCAAGATCACTTATTGGTAGTTGGGTTTCCATACAATGGCAGGGCTACCGGGGTACCGCCCGTCATAGTACGTGGCCTAGATCAACGTACCGAGGATCACTCCCAATCCCCTGCAACACAAAGCCGAAACCATCCCTTACTGGATAGTCCCAAACAAGACAACCCCAGTAGTTGTTGCAATCAACTGCCCACACAGCCGAAATAATAAGAAGGGACCTCTAGATAGGGGAAATCTTGTCCTACTTGGGTGCTACCCACTTAACCTTGCTGCACCTCCCATGTTTTAGTTATTCCCGGTTGATGAGGCTTGAGGCTACGATTACCTTATCAGAACACATCACTTAGAATGCTCATCGTCCACCTGATGATGTTCTGAAAGCATTCAATCCATACAAGTTCGTTCCGGGTTCGAACGAAACCGAAGGCATTATCTCATTACACTCATTTTGGAATCACCCTCAAAGTTAACGACAATAACCCTTGCACTCTGAATCTTCATCTTCTCTTGAGATTCACAACCTATCGTTAATTTGGATCGATGTGGTTTTCGGACTTCCAAATCTGGAAACCCGATCCCGGTCTCATCGAAATCCAAAACGTATCTTAAAGGCCAAGTTGTTTTAAAGTTAAAACAATTCAATTCTACTATCTATATACACACAGATAGATAATTCACAATATCACAGATAGATAATCTACATTATCATCACAAATAGATAATCCACATTATCATCACACTTTAACCAAAGCATTCATATCATACAACATCACTTATCTCATATTTGAGATCTTAACCATTCAAGGCAATCAATATCATCCATCATACATAAGCAAGGATTTAATTAATCACACTATAATTAATTTAAAATGAATTAAATTAATTACTTCATCTCTAGATTAATTTAATGTAAATTAAATTAATTTAAAGTAAATTAAATTAATTACTTCATCATTATAAAACTTGCTTACATAACCATTAATTAATTATAAATTAATTAATTAATTATCCTCTAATTATCCACCTTAATTAATCATCCCTGATTAATTATCCTTTAATTACATTCAAGTAATTATCCTTTAATTAATTTCACAAATTAATTATACTTAACCGCTTATAGTAATTAACCTTTAATTACTTCATTAATTAATTATCTATAATTAATTACATTAATCCTTAATTAATTACATTAATTAATTACCTTTTAATCACTTATTATTTATTAATTAATCTTAATTAATCAACCCCTAATTACATCATTAATTATATTAATTAATGATCCCTAATTACTTTTTAATTAATTATTCTATTTGAATTAATTACATTAAGTAATTAATCTTTAATTAGACCACATTTATTAATCACCCTTGATTAATCTTATCCAGTAATTAACTACCCTTAATTACTTCATAAAATAAATAAATTACTCCATAATTAATTATCCTTAATTAATCCCTTGATAAATTACAAAAAGTAATTATACTCAAATTACTTCCATTAACAAATCATCATTCAATTAATTACATCCAGTAATTATCCATTAATTACTTCACTAAGTAATTATACTATATTAATTACATTAAGTAATTATACTAACAAATCATCCAATGATTATCTTAAATTAATTAAACTTAATTAATTAACTTACATTAATCACATTAAACTCAATTAATTACAATGAGTAATTAATTCCTTAATTACTTCCCTTAAGTAATTACACTTAAACAATTTCACAAATGATTATCTCTAATTAATTAATCTAATTAATTATTAAAATTAATCACATTAGTTAATTGTTAAATAATCTCAAGTTAATGATCTTCATTAACTATTTACAATTCTTTAATTACTTTTCTTAAGTAATTAAACTTACATTAATCATTATTAATTACAAATTAATTAATCTTTAATAATCCATTAATTAATCCCTAATTATTTAATTAATTGCTTAATTATAACTTAATTAACCTGTAATCACTTGATTAATTAATTCCTAATCATTAATTAATAATCCATACTTATCTTAATTAATGATCCTTAATTACTTAATTAATTAAACTTTAATTAATTAACTTAACCCTTAATTAATTAATCCTTAATTAATTAACTTACCATCATTAACTACTTTAATTAATTAATACTAAAACATTAATTAATTAAATTAATTACTCTTTAATCACCTTATTAATTTCAAATCATTAAATCTTATTTCACTTTAAGATAAAAACATTGTCCTTGTTAATAACTTAATTATCATTTACAAATGCATTTGAAAACATTTTACTTTTGAATTTATTTTTAAATTCCATTTTAAATTAAGTTTCAAAATAAATACAAATTTAACTTAACAAAATTTAAAAAAAAAATTAAAAACCTTCTTAAATCACATGTTAAGAAATACTTATCTAAAAAAAAGAAATTTAAAAGAGTTTTAAACCAAATTCATTTTAAATTCAAATCATTTTAAAATACACTTTAAACATTTTAAAGTTGTTAAAACATTTTATTTTTATAAAACTTTATTTACTTCAAAACTAAGATACAAATCTGATTTGAATTCATACTTAAACTTGATTTAAAACTCTGTTTCAAATCTTGCTTTACATTTTTAAATTCATTTTATAATTTAAACCTGATAGGTTTTTAAAAACCTGTAACAGAACAAAATGACACGAGCCACCCTAAAAACACTTCGAGTCGAACACAGAAAAACTTCGGGCAACCCCCTCAATTGACTCGAGATAAACTCGAGTATTCCTCTGCTGCTACAACCCAAAACTTCACCAGAAAAACAAAATGCACCGTGCACATGCACTGACCAACCACCCTCCTCTGATCATCCATGACGACTCACTTATGTCGACGATCAACTCCAAAGTAGATTACGACCATCAGATCCTCAATAACAATTTGAAATCAAAATCGAGCATTAAGGCATAAACCTGGAACAACCATCAAAACCTGGAACAATCTCGAATACGTCCCTCCGACCACCGGAGAGTCTGCACTTCCGGCCATGCCATCGCCTACCTCCATGCTTCCATTTCCCAGAGTTCGGTGGAACTCGATCCACCAGAGGGGTCGTGTCAATCAAAATTCACGACCATGCCAAAACTAGGGTTATAAACTTCAATCGATCGCCGCCGCCGCCACAACGCCTTGATCATCTTCCTGGCATTTTTCCCACACTCCCCTATCACTCCACTACCACCATAGAGAACCACGACCTCTCCGAGCAAGTAGATCACCAGAAAACACCCAAAGCACTAATTCTGGACAAACCCGAATTGCTCACACATTCCATAACTAAAATTTGTAATTCCACTTTTAAAAATCATGTTTTTAGATAAGGATTTTGTTTATGTGTCTAGATTGATGAATTAAGATGTTTGAAATTTCAATACATTTTGACTTTGCCTGCAATTTCCAATTTCCAGAAAAGCTTTACATTGATTTTTGCTCAAATTTATTTTTAAAACTTGAAACAAGTTTAAATAAACAACCTTTGTTTAGATCTTATAGCTTGAAATGAATCAGAGGAATGGGGATTGATTTTTGAACAGGCCTGATGCCTGTTAACCTGGAACAGAGATGCATATGTCTGCTCTTTAGACATGCACAGCCAATTTACACACATATTTACATATACACCCAAAAATGCACCAATACATACATACATACAAACATACTAATTCCAGATATGAACATGCAAACAGATTTATATAGTTAATTTTTTTTTAAAAAGAAATGTTACTCACCTGTTTTGAAAATGAAGAACAGAGCTTTCATTTGAAACAGCTTTTAAACTTTAAAACCTGAATGCTTCTTTGTTTTTGATTTAAAAACTTGAGTTGCTGAGATGTTTTAATTTGCTAGCTGAAATGATTTTGCTTTGATTCCAAATTTTCTTGCTTTATTTGTCTCAGGTTTGAAGGAAATGTTCAGGCTTTTGAATTTCTGTTTGAAGAAAATGGTTCTACAGGCTTTGATTTTGATCTTTATATTACAGGGTTTGATTCTTGAAAATGATTTCTGGTTTTAGAGGTGTTTGATTTACTGAATAACAGATTTTGTTTTGAGATTTTGTTACAACTGAAGTTTCTTAAGTTTTGAAAAAGAATAGAAAAAGAAAAGAAGATGAGAAGCATATGTTTATTTTTAGGCTGAAAAATGATTTAATAAAATAAAAGAAAACAAAAATTAAATGACACTTGTTAAAAATCCACCATTTGTCATTACTCTTGTTTATTGATTTACATTTGTTATTAAGGTGTCTTAATGAATTAACACTTGTCCATTAAGTATTTTCTTTTTATTTTAAATGTAAATAAAAGATTTTAACTTAATTTATTAATTTACAAATACTTATTTATATATATAGATAACTTTTAAAGAAATAAACCAATTATACTTATAAATAAAAGCTTATACAAATATCTATAAAATCCAAATATTTAAAATATTAATCCTTTTGAATTTCAAAATTAATTTAAATTCAAATTCAAATTATATTTAAAAATCCAATTTAAGTCGATTTATAACAACACATTCAATTTGAAATAACAATCCTATTTTCTTTTTAAAAGAATAAATTTATCAATTTAAATTACAATTATAAAAGACAATTATCAAATCAATTTAATTTTAATACAGATTATTAAATTGATATTGCCCAAAATTCCGGGATATCATAGTATCAAATCAAACTATTTCTTTCCAATTCAACAAATCTAGACCCATGTCCAAATTTCAAATAAAAAAAACTCAATTTCATTCTTTCAATTCAATTGACTCAATTTCAATTTTAGCTTCAAATCAACTTGATTTCAATTTCAATTCGAAATAACTTAAATTTATGAAACATTCATTTTTAACTTCAAATTCAATTCAACAATCCAATTCAATAATTTAAATTTCAATTCGATTCTTATTTTAAACCATTTCAATGTATATCAATTTCATGTCCAATTTCAATTTACTGACTTAAATCGCTTAAATCAAATTAAATCTCATTGTTCAAATTTAAGGTCCAAATTCTTAAAATAATTCAATTTCCAAAATTAAAGTCATATATCAATTACAACTTCACATTTCTAATTCAATTCTTTAAAACATTTTCCTTTTAACCAATTTCCGTTTCAACATTTCAAAGCTTGAATTGGAAAATAATACAATTCATATAAATCCAAAATTTATTTCTTTAAACAATATTATTTAATCAAAATCCAAATTCAAGATTTTTAAAACCATTTAATTTAACCAATCTGGTGTCCGTATATAATTTTCTACCCTATGGCCAAGTGATTAGTTATTTCAATTTTTAATTTCAGGGATGGATATATATCATTTCAATCCAAATCAAAGTGTCATAGGTATATATCATTTCAACTTATTTCTAAATTTATACGAATAATTTGAATAACAGTTTATATGCTTTCAATTAAGATACAGAGTGAAAAAGGGATATATAAAAATAAATAAACATCCAATCATCCAAAATGTCAACAAATAAACATCCATCACAATCGGCATCCAAATCAGCGAATAAATGACAACAATTAACTAGTTATCAATATCAAGTACTCAACTAGCAACTAAATTCAATATTAATTTAAATGTACATTTAATTCAATATAAATTCAAATTAAATTTAAATAACAATTTAAATTACCAAACAGCAATCAATAAATTTCTTATCACTTCATAAATTTAATTCAACTAATATAAGTAGCTTTAGTATTGCGCGAGTGGGTTAAATCACTCACCTTTTATTTATAGCTGATTTAAAATCCAATAAAAGCCCAAAAATCCAACAGTCTCCAAATTTAACCAAACAAGGTCCATGTTGTTTGGAATTTCAATACGAACCCAACGGAAGAAACCGCGTCCAAATCCGAGTTCGTATGCAAAAGTTATGCGTATTGGAAGTTTGAAAATTTAAAATTAAATTAAAAATAAGGGTAAAATCGTAATTAAACTAACCACAGCAACCCTCGGTCACTCGCCCACGACAACTCAGAAACTAGCCGCCAACCTTCACCACGCTGCTGCACCAACTTCGGCCGCCTACGACCAGATCCGACCATGCCACGCGAACGCCCAGGCCACACTGCCTCCCCAGGACCCATGCCGCCACCTCCAGCAAGCTCCACCGCCGCCGCGAGTTCTGGTGATTTTTGGTGAAATCGATCGCCTTCGACAAGAACGAACCCTATAGATGAGCACTACTCGACACCCTCTACAATACTATACCATCCGATCATCGATTGGTCGACGATCCACTGTTGAATCAAAACCCTAGAATGAACGGCCACGACTGTTTCACTGATTTCTGGACAAACCGAAACTCGATCAATTTATCATTCTTGATTACACAGAAATTAATAATCTTCTAAAATAATTTTTTCCATGTTAAATCCAAGATTTAAATATACGTTAATTTCAACGTTAAATTACAACTGAAATAAAACCCCAGTTTATAATATTTTAAATTTTAATAAATTCTTTTATTTTGATTTACATTCTTATTATTAAATCAACAATTACCTTATGTATTTTATTTAACATAAGTTTTCAATTATTACATTCGTATTCTACAGTTAACATCTTTTCTTATATTAATTGCAATATTTAATTACATTGAATTTCATTGATTTCCAAATTAATTTCACATTGATTACTCAATTAATTTCAAAACGGAATAAATAATGAGATGAGCAATAAAACAATAGTTACATCTTAGTAATTTATATATATTAATTTATTGTTCATAACAAGGAGTATAAATCTACTTACCAAAACTGATTTCATATTCTATATTAACCAATTTCAATTAATAACCTATGATTTCTACGTTTAATACAACATTTATTTTATTCCTCATTAACTTTTGCAATTACCATTAATTGAAATAACATTAAACAAATGTCTATTTTATTCAATCAACATTATTAAATCATATTCTAATAATTCCTTTCCATTTATAAATCATAAATTTTAATTTCTCACAATATTAAATTCAAAAAATCTTATTAAATTGAATAATTTATATTTTCAAAATACGGGTCGTTACATTTAATTTCTACTTTGCATTCATCTCATCTTATTTTTATTTTCTAAGGGCAATACCCCAATCCACATGAGGTGCGGGATTTCATCACCCCTTACTTGGCCCACAAATTGCATTTCATCTTAGAATTTGCTAATAATAACGGTTAGACATTTGGCTTAAGGGTGTCACGAGCTCACCTAGGGCTTAATTGTATATTGACAAGTTGTCCTCTTTCAACAATTTAATTTCTTGGTGGCTAGGCTACGGCAGAGCAATAACCATTTATAAATATTATGGTGATTCGTAAATATCATAGTGGTTGTTTCTCTGAAGGTACTTAAACCTTCGGCTGCATTGCTACGGTGATTCGTGGTGCACCGATAACTCATGTCTATTACCTGGCTCAGAACTATCTTGTTGGATTAAGACAAAGTATGATTATACAATTTTGGGTTAGGAGCTGCTTAGGATAGAAATTTGTAATTAAGCCCTTACATTCATTTAATTGCATTAGTTCATGCATATTTAAAAAAAAAGTGAAAAAAGAAACTCAAAATCCAAAACAAAAAAAATTATAAAATTTTCTTTTCCTTTGAAATACTTTTAAATCAAAATCAAAAATCCAAAAAAAATTTAAGTTGTTTTTTTTAGAAAAGCAAAAATCTATAAAAAAATTAATAATCTTTTCAAAAACAAAAAAAAATTTGAAAATCCAAAAAAACAAAACAAAAATCAAATTTCCCTTTTGAAAAATAAATTCCTTTTGGTAAATATTTTTCCTTTGTAAAAAAATCCAAAAAAGAAAAAAAAAACTTTTGAAAATGTCTGGATTTCCCTATTTGCAAAAATTTTACAATAGTTGTGAAAATCAATATAATCCATATAATTTCACACCAAATTCTTATGGATATTTTAATGACAACTATTATACAAACAATTCGAATTTTGAACCACAAAATTTTCAAAATAATGACCAACCCTCAGCCCTTGAAAATAGCATTGAAACGGTTTGGTCATTACTTAAACAACAAAATCAAATGATAAATAATTTGAGTAATCTGTGCAATAACTCAATTCAAGGATTTCAAAATGATCAAAATTTGAATTCACTTCAAAATTCAAATGATTTCGATTATAACCCATGCCAATTCAATTTCGAACTCCAAAATGAAATTCAAAACCAAAATGGAAACAACTGTTTAAATGATTTTGGCAATGGAAATAATCTCGACTACGATGCGATTGATAATATTCATTCTCAACAAGTTCAAATTGAAAATTTTCAAATTAATAATTATAAATTTGACTTTGTTGAGCAAATGGACGAAATTCACAAAGATCGCATGGATTTGTTGTTTGAAACATATATGAAACAACGTGAGAAACAAAATCAAATCCCAACCTGTGACGAGTCAAATAATGATCCATCTTTTACAAAAAATGAGGAGTTTCAAATAACAACTTTTGAAATTGAAAATGTTAATCTTAATGAAGTTGTTGAAAACATGGTAATTGAGTTGGATTTCAATCCTTCTGAGAATGTGGAATCAAATTTAAAATTCGATCTTAATTTTTTCGATTTTGAAAATTTTAATACCACAACTTTGGATTTTAAACATGATACATGCAATGAAGTTGTGAATAATTCAACTAAGGAAGACGAATTCAGTGAACACAAATTTTTTGGACTTTTCAAAAATGAGTTGTTGAATTCTAAAAGGGAAGATTTAAATCACCATTTTGATTTTAAAATCAATAATTTTGAAGAATCTGTCAATGATGAGTTTGAATTGAAATTTGGTGAAAATAAACTTTAACTTCAACCAATTGTTTAATCTAACCCAAAAATCATCGAAAATAAAACAGCTCATTTGATTTTTAATAACGAAATTCATTTTTCCAAATCAATATTCTACTTTGAAATCTTTTATGGTTTGGTTTTCTGTGCTTAAGTTATGTCTCTCATATTTGACGAGACAAATGAATTGGTGTTTGGAAGACCGTTTCATTTACTCTTTGACAATATATTTTCTGATATTGTGTAAATAATAATCGTTTTATTTTCATGTAAATATAGGTCACGTTTATATTTTTATTTTATATTTGTCCTTTCACTTGGGTTGACTGTAGGGACATAGTCAAAATCAAGTGCGGGGGGAGTCTCATCTTCTTTTTGATTTTTTATGGCTTATTTTTTGCATTTTCCTTCCAAAATTCAAAAAATTTAAAAACAAAACAAAAAAATCCCAATAAATTTTTTTTAGCATTTTGATTTATTTTTGGAGAAACGTTATAAGATAAGTATAGGTTTTGGTTATTAAATTGAATTTTTGAAAAAGTATTTTTCTTAACAAAAACAAAAATAAAGTTTGATTACTAGTAACTATGGTTTAACTAGTATATAGTTAGATTCATGGGTGATAATTATGAGGTATATCCTAATTGTAATCATTATTTTAAAAGTGGTTAATTTAAAGAAAAGGATATAATATTTTTTATCTTCTAAGTTAAATGGTGCTAAGATGATTTTGCAAAACTCTCTCTTTAAAAAAAAACAAAAAAATATATAACAAAAAAAGACAAACAAAAGAATATATATATATATATATATTTGATATATGTATATATTTTATTAACACCTAGAGTCATGTGTTCACACGCAAGTGTGTACACTCGCCACACTTTGTACCCTTCTCACATAAGCCCGAAAGGCAGTGCATGATCGGTATATCTGGCCTCAGTCTATCCGAGTTAGGTGTATGTATATAAAAATTCATTTAATAATGCCTATGGTCAATAGGTGTACACACTTGTGTATTCACTTACCACGCTCTGTATTCCCCTCACGTAAGCCTAGAAGGCTGTGTATGGGTCATATATCTGGCCTCAGTTTTCCGAGTTAGACATATGTAAATATTGTTAATATCAATAAAGTTTCAAATAAGAGAGAGTAAGCAATTGAAATCCAAGCACTATTTTAACTTATGTGATTTGACTTGTTATTTAAAAGAAATGAAAATACCACTTTAAAAAACTTTGATAATCAACTAAGGATCCATTTCATAGTTGCGCTATGTTATCAATCGAAACAACTAGCTAAATTAGAGTCTATTTGGTATGATAACTTAGTTTTTATTGGAAATTTTGACAAGTAAAAGGACTTAAATTTCTTGATGATGACCAAAACTTATATTTAACTTATTCGTGTCAATTTGAAAGTAAATTCTTCATTTGTAAATATTTTTAAAAAACTTGCATTCATATTATTGTAAATAAATCTTGCATTTAGGAATTTTTAATATTGCATTTGGATTTTGTGGGTAGTATCCGCTGAAAACCCTCATGAGACAACACTCGTCCTACTAGGGACACCTTGAGGTTTAACGGCTTGTGCATATGCTCAATGCAATCGTGTTTCCTACGAAAACAGATTTATCTTAGTTTTTCTTTATTCGAGGATGAATAAAAAGATAAGTGTGGGGGTATTTGATGTGCACGTAAATGTGCATATTTTTACTTCCATATTTAATCTAATTTGATTAAATAAATGGACATATAGGGTATTTTAACATGTTTAAACCAAAATTTCAATTATTTTCAAATCATCATTTATTCATCTTCATATAGGGGCAAAAAGGTAATTTTTGTGCATATATTAATTTTGAGAATATTTATTTGCACATTTTATATTTATTTGTAGGAATTTAAATTCTAATGGAAAAGGTCTTCATTGAAATATGCATGCACAAGAGTGAAGGAAAACAAATGAAGATGGAAATAAGTCATTTCGTGCAACATGGAAGACCCCACTTATCTACTTACCATGATCTACAATTAGGAGCTATGCACATGTTAGTGGACATTAAAGTTCCATGCATACTTAATGGAGGATTAAGTAGAAGCTAATGACAATTTGGTGGCCACACTTCCTCAAGGTTATTTTGGGCAGTCCCCAAAAATATGATTAGGGTTTCAAAACATATATAAATACCCCTTATGTTTCATGTAATGAAGCTCTTAGCCTCCTCTTTAGTTAGTTTAGTTTGAGGCACAAATGGTAAATATAAACTCTCTTTCTCTCTTTCATGGCTTCTTAGCCATTTTCTTCTTATGTAATTTTCTTAATGCAATTTTAACTCATGCTTATTTTTGTTTACATGTTCTCTTTCCTCTTATGTTGATAGCTTAGTTATATTTCTTATGCAAGTAGTTTAGCTCTCTTTTATTTTTAATTAGCTTGCATTTTCCTCTTGTTTTTGTTTAATGTTGAACACTACATTTGTTGAAATGATAACAAATATGAGAGGCTAAACCCCTTCAATTTAGGGGTAATGAAGCTCTCTTGATCATGTAGATTCAACATTTGCTAATTTTTGATCTCTTTTTGTGCTTAATGGAAATGTTTGAATGGGTAAAATTTTTGTTGTTTTAGCTTTGAATTTGATAGCCTATGTTGTTGACACCAAATAGGCTATGCTTAAAAAATACAAACACAAATTACCTCTTTATCTACATGTGATTATGGTAATGAAGTGAATTTTAGAATCAAAATTTGATGGTCTATATTACTAATCAATAGTAAATAGATCATGCTTAGAATAGATTTTATGTTTAATTTCATTGTCATTTTCGTGAGAGTTAAGAAGTGGTTTAGTGGGTGTGTTATAGTTTGATGGTTTATGTTGGGCTAATTAATAGCACAAATAAGCCATACTTATGATAAACACATCAACTAAATTTACTAATGACCAAGAGAGATCATAATTTCATATATGTTGATTTATGTGATCATGAGAAGGGATTTGTCTCTAAATTGCCTTCAAACTCTCATATTTTTATCCACTTTCTATTGCTAGTTTATTTACATTTTTTGCTAATCACAAATTCAAATCTTGGTTTAATTCGATTGAGTAGAAATTTTAAAATCAATACAATTCCCTGCGGATGGACCCATACTCGCCACGTACTAAAATTGTACATCGTGCGCTTGCGGTTATTTTTAATTAATATTTTATCGGCTATTTTCTAATTCGATGGAAAATTCATCGTTAATAAGAACCCTGATTCTCAGCTTGCAAGGATCCCCTTTGTTGCTAATGGATTAGATAAATCCCCTTAGGAGATCCGCTGTTATCTTTATAAAGTTGCTTATACTACTCAGATTTACTGAAATCTAAATAAGGAGATTGATGATGGTGAGACATACCGGATCTATTACTCAGAACGTGGATGGAAATAAGACTGCTAGCATTCAACAAGGGGACCCACGTAATCAACTAGCAAATGTGAATGCTGATCCGGTCGAAATTCGGAATCCCACCGATTCTATTACCAAAGCTGAATTTCATAATTTAATGAGAGAGCTGATGGAGAGCCGTCGACAGCTAAATCAGTAGATTTAGACCAACATCGACTTGATGAACCAAATCAATCAGCAGCAGCGGGGCAAAGCTAGGAGGGATCCCACTCCTTACTCGATGTCGGAAAGCTCTAACTCATCGGATGGATAGCATAGACATAGGCATCGCAGAACTAATGGATACCATGTAGAAACTTTAGGGCATCAACTTGTAGACCATCGTGGTTTACCAGGAATGATTAGTGCCGGTCCTTCCACTAGAGAAGGAAATTTACCTGTACACGCTGGGATTCAAACTGAAGCTACTACGGTTAATTTTGATGATGGAGTCCTAATGAATGTTGATCGGTTTCTTCCCCGGGATGATGGTGAAACAACATACAAGATGGACATCACAAAGATGGTGTCCCGAGAAGGCGTGAAACGACCCGCAGACATCGATTGGACCATACACGTGAGGTGGAACACGACCACCACTTGGCGCCACTAATCCAAACGCCAGACTTATCAGCAATTGTCAAACAGTTGGTGAGAGAGAACCAAGGCTTGACTAATAATGACAAGGGAATCTCAAGAAGCCATACCCCTTTCACGGATAATTTTCTACATGCAGAATACCCGAGGAGATTCAAAATGCTGTCAATGCCTGCCTACGAGGGAAAAACCGACCCAGATAACATATTATAAGGTATGAATGGCTGATGGATTCTGCGCGAGCCAATGATGCGACCAAGTGTAGATGCTTTCCTATAACCTTTTCCGGAATAGCGACAATGTGGTTCACGAGACTACCCCCATGATCAATTTCAGATTTGATGAGTTGACAACCAAGTTTGTGGAGCAATTCCGAATGCACACGTATCCCAAAGACGTGATGTCTCTTTCCAGTGTGATCCAGGCTCCATGGGAGTTGTTGAAAGATAATTTAGAGAGATTTCATAGAGCTGCCATGGAGGTCAGTAATCTAAATGATCATGCAATACTCATGGCCATGAGAAGAGGGATTGATCCGGAGTCGGAGTTTGGCGACTAGCTGGCTAGTAAACCGCCTGCCATGTTGGAGCGCTTTTATTCAAAGGCAGCTCAGTTTCTAAGAAAGGAGGAAGCTAGGTCCTCTAGAAAAATAATGTCGTGGGACTGAGCGGAGAACAGTACAGAGTAAAATTGCAATAAAACAGTCTGATGACAGTTCTGGAAAAGTCCAAGTGAACGTTCAAAATAAGCCAAATCAACAAATGAGATGTGGAGATAGGAATCAAGAGTGAAAAAGGGATTCTGGAAGGTTGAAGCTAGGATTCCAATGTATGATAATTACACGCCGTTGAATACGTCCCTGGAAAATATCTATTTGTCTACTTGCAATACCATGAAGTACAGGAAGCCACCTCCAAAAGAGTCGTTGGAGAGACAAAAGTAGACCGGGAAATATTGTCGGTTTCACGAGTGTTATGGGCATAATACAAATGAATGCAGGCATCTCCAGGCTGTTATAGAAAAATTGATTCGGGAAAAGAAGTTATAATAGTTTGTGAAAGCCCCGTAGGATGGTGGGCAAGGAACTTCTGACCCCTATCGAGGACAAGCTCCACGTAGTGCTGAGGAGCCTGTACGGACCGGTGGAAGACTGGTGATAACTACGATAGTCGAAGGACCACAACCGGCGGATAGGAGTTGACAAGAAATGGAGCGCTATGCTAGCGCAATTAGGCATGTAGATTTTGAATGTTGTTCGAACATGGAAGATGGGACTCTGGCAAAATAGCAACATACAATGGCAGATGATATTGTGTTTAAGAATAGGGATGCAGACAAAGTAGAGGCTCCAAAAATCGACCCGATGGTCATTTCAGCTATGATTGGTCCTGCATTAGTGAGAAGGATTTTGATTGATTGTGGAAGTTCGGTGAATATAATTTTCAAAAGGCATATGATCAGATGAGAATGGAAGCCAAAGATTTAAAATCGTCTAAAGCTCTTATACATGATTTTAATGGCGTTGCAACTGAAGTTGTTGGTTATATGGAATTGCCTGCTGAATTGGGAGAAGGTGAGTGAAGGAGAGTGCAAATCTTACCGTTTTGTTTTGGATGTTGACTCCCCGTACAATGTTTTTTTGGGTCAATCGGCCCTGGAAAAATTCCGGGCAGCTCTTGCCCCATGGTGTTAGGAGTTGTTCATGATGATCAGGCGACTGGACGTGCCTGTTATGTAGCTGAGTTGAGGGAAGCTCAACGCAAGGACAAGGGTAAGGGTGTGGACAAAGCTGTCAGCATCCAAGCTGTCAATGATTGACAATTGGCGCTTGGGCCTTGGTTCGGGCGCCACAGTCAGTTCTATAGAGATATAGATTCAAAGGATGATGAAGAGGAACCCAAAGAGGCTAAGGCTGCACTGGCTGAGCCGATGATTGACTTTGCTGTCAGCCATGATGACCCATCGCGAGTCCTAAAGATTGGGTCATAGCTCAGCCTTTGATGATGAAGGAACTTGCTGGTTTTCTCCGAGCAAATCCAGATGTAATCGCTTGGACTTACTCTAACATGTATGGAATTTCGCCTGCCATTGCGAGCCATGCATTGAATATCGACCCAAAGTATGTTCCGGTGAAGCAAAAAAGACATGGCATAGATCTGGAGAGGTCTATCGCTTTTAAAGAGGAGGTGGATAAAATAAAAGTCAACGGGTTTATTCGCGACGCCCTCTACCCTGAAATGGTATCAAATCCTGTGCTTGTGAAGAAGGGAATGGGAAATGGAGAACGTGCATTGATTTTTCAGATTTGAACAAGGGCATGTCCTAAAGACAGCTTTCCCCTTCCGAGGATTGACCAGCTAGTGGATTCAACCGCAAAACACAAATTGCTATCTTTCATGGATGCATACTCAGGATATAACCAAATCCCAATGCATATCCCCGATCAGGAGCACACCAATTTCATTATCGACGTTGGATTGTACTATTACGTGGTAATGCAGTTTGGATTGAAGAATGCCAGAGAAACCTACCAGTGCTTAGTTAACAGGATGTTTAAAGACTAGATTGGAAAAACAATGGAAGTGTATATGGATGATATGCTTGAGAAGTCACGACGATCAAGCGACCACATTAGAGAGTTTGTGGAAATGTTTGACATCCTCCGACATTATAAGATGAAGATCAATCCTTTGAAATGTTCTTTTGGCGTTGCATTAGGAAAAATTTTGGGCTTTATCTTCAATGCACGTGGAATAGAAGCTAATCCCGAGAAGATTTAGGTTATCCGTGATATCCAAGCGCCGAGAACCATTAAACAAGTGCAGAGCCTGAATGAAAAGGTTGCTGCCTTAGGTCGATTTATCTCCAGAGCTACCGAAAAGTGCATTCCTTTCTTCGATTTGATTAGGAAAGGAAAAAGAAACTTTGAATGGACGCAAGGTTGTAAAGAAGCATTTCAAGCTTTGATGAATCATTTGGAGAGACCTCCTATCTTGTCAAAGCCAGTGGATTATGAGGAGTTGTACATTTATTTGGCTGTATCGGCACAAGTTATAAGTACCGCCTTGATTCGTAAGGAGAATCAGATCTAGAGGCCGGTGTATTACATCAGTAAATGATTAACAGGAGCAGAAAGGAACTATCTAAAAATAGAAAAAATAGCATATTGTTTACTAATTGCATCATGGAAGCTTCATCCGTACTTTTCGGCACATCCGATCAATGTTTACACCGACTAGCCGTTATGACAAGTCCTACACCGACCCGAGACATCTAGGAGGTTACTCAAGTGGAATATTGAGCTCAGCCAATTCGATATTACTTATCTCCCTCGAAGGGTTATCCAAGGTCAGGCATTGGCAAACTTTATAGTAGAGTTTACTATGCAATATGATCTTCTAGAAGGTAGCAAAATCCCTACTGTATGATGGAAATTGTATACTGATGGAGCATCTAATGACCATTGTTCTGGAGCTGGGATTGTGCTTGTAACCCCTGAAAACCGGTCACTTTGTTATGCTTTAAAGCTTGATTTCCCAGCAACAAACAACGAAGCTGAGTATGAATCTTTGATTGCAGGACTCAAACTCGCTAGAGAACTTTGAGTTAAATCTCTTGAAATCTTTTGTGATTCGCAGTCATGGTGTATCAAGTTAGGGGAGACTATCAAGCTAAGGGACAACGGCTTGCCCCACACCTTACCCGAGTTCAGGAGTTATTGACAGAATTTGAATACTATGACATTTCACATATTCCATGCGATCAAAACAGAGAGGCTAATTCGTTGGCAAATTTAGCTAGTACCGGCGATGCACAACAGATGGAATTGGTTCCTGTCGAAGTATTAGCTACCCCAAGTATAAACATGATGGGAATTGATCAAACACTGGAAGCATAATCTAAATGGAAATCGTGGATGACTCCAATCAAAGACTATTTACTGCGTGGAGCCTTACCCGACAAAAGAAATGAAAAGCAACAAGTCCTTCGTAAAGCTTCACGGTATATTATGCAAGAAGGAATTATGTACAGGAAAGGTTTCTCAGTCCCTCCACTCCAGTGTATCGCTCATCATGAAATAAATTGGGTTCCAAAAGAAGTTCATGAAGGAGAGTGCGACGATCACACTCGGGGCAAACTCTGGCAAAGAAAATAGTCCGTTACGGGTATTATTGGCCAACCGTGAATCGCGACGCTGCTGATTATGTAAGATGATGTGATAAATGTCAGATGTATGCAAAAGTCCCAAGAGCTCCGCGACTCCGCCAACAGAAATCGTGCAAATGGTCAACCATGGTTGTTTGCTATGTGGGGTATAGACATTATCGGTCTCTATCGATATCTAAAGGTGGCGTGAAGTACGCTATCATTGCAGTTGATTACTTCACCAAATAGGCCGAAGCGGAACCTATAGCCACAATCAAACCCAAGAAAGTAATCAACTTTATTATCCGAAACATCATACGCTGCTTCGGTCTCTCACAAACTATTGTGACAGATAATGGGACTCAATTCGACGGTGTTGAATTCAAAGACTTTTATCAAAGATATCATATTGAAAAGAGATTGGTAGCGGTTGCTCACCCTCGGGCAAATGGACAGGTTAAAGTTGTAAATAAAATCATAAAGTCTATAATGAAGAAACATTTAGAGAAGGCTAGAGGCAAGTGGGTGGATGAACTCCCTACAACATTATGGGCTTACAGAACCACCCACAAGTCTATGACTGGCCATACTCCATTCGCCCTTGCTAATGGTTCCGAAGCCGTTATTCTCGTTGAACTCAAAGTCCCTTCTCATCGAGTGACTTACTGCGATCCTAAAACGAATAAAGATCTCCTCTTAGAATTTATTGACTTTATAGATAAGAAGCGCGAAGAAGCCGATTTGAGGGCAGCTGCACATCGACATCGAGTTGCTCCGTATTACAACACTAAAGTTCGACCTAGAACCTTCGAAATTGGCGATCTCGTCCTGAAACGGGTTTTTCCTACCCAATCGTACATGAATCCAATCTGGGAAGGACCATATGTCATTGCACAGAGGCTTGGAGAAGGAACTTTCAAGCTAGTGATTGTCGATGGCATCGCACTTCCAAAGGCATGGAATAGCGAACATCTTCGATGCTATTTCACTTGATTCATTTCCTTTACATTTCAGTTGCATTTATTTTTAGAATTTGCTTTAGCATTTGATTTTTGAATGTGAAATAAGATGGTTTATGTTATTCCTTTCCATTAAATGAATAAAGTTTCGGGCTTCCTTAATATTTATGTTTGCTATTGCATTGTATGCTAATTACATAGCGAAACCGATTCAAGTCGATATGTATGAACAGGCTCCTAGAGTTTGAAATTAATCAATCATGCTAACTCACAATGAGATTAAACAAGATGAGCTAAACCTACTTGTTCATTGAACAACTCTCATTCACAATCCAAAGGACATGATACATAATAAGGAATAAATGTGGCCAACAATCTGATGATCGAATAACTCCTGCTTGTGGAACTGAGATAAAATCAGGGCGACCGTGATATGACCAATCACTCGCTGAACAAAACCCCAGACCCTAAGGGCAAATCAATCAACCGAGAGGAGTGTGATCTGGCTACTCTTCGAAACAACTCTAAGTACCCGGAGTGCGGATTGGAGTATAAACATAAATCGGGTGTGAACTGACCACCCGCGAAATAACTTTAAGTCCCAGGAGTGCGGACTAGAGTATAAACATAAATCAAGTGTGAACTGACCACCCGCCAAACAACTCTAAGTCCCCGGAGTGCGAACTGGAGTATAAACATAAATTGGGTGTGAACTGACCACCCGCGAAACTACTCTAAGTCCTTGGAGTGCAGACTGGAGTATAAACATAAATCGGGTGTGAATCGACCGCCTACGAAATAACTCAAAGTCCTCAGAGTGTGGACTAGAGTATAAACCTCATTTGGGTGCGATACAACCACCCATTAACTAAATCGTATCCCCAGAGTGTGGATACAAACATGAATGAATAGTTGAGTGGGGTTCGACCGTTCACTATTCCACAAACTCCAGCCCAAAATCGATGGGAGGAGTATAAACCCGCTAAGAATGGAGATCGATCGTCCTACATCTGACCCCGCTAAACCTAAACCAGGAGCAGAAGTATAGTTACTCAAAAAACCGTTGAAATTCGACAGGGAGGTCTTGGGATGGATGAATTAAATCGACATCCGATACAACGAGCAACGAATCACAAGTGCATAAAATGAATAATGTGGTAGTTCAGACATTTGAACAAGTATATACAAGAATAAAAGAATTCTTATTTACACTAAACTGGTTGTACATCATACAAGTCAATCAGAAATGCAAGACAAAAGTGAAAGGCCACGCCCAAACAAAAACAACCAATGAAAAGGAGAAGTGATTATCTAATCTATTTAGATGTCTTTCTAATCGGAAGATTATTTCTTGGATTTTCTATTTTTCTTTTGCTTCTTTGGAGTGCCTCCTTCTGAACTACCGCTCGACCCTCTCTTTAAACCTTTGCCGCCTCGGCTTTTATTCGAAGAAGTATCCTCAGTTGTGTGAATCAAGGTGGTATCATCTTTGGAAGTAGGAGGGATGGAGGCGCTCTCAGCACCAGAAGCAAGGGGAATGTCATCCCAGGGAATTGTCCCGCCAGGAGGGATCAACTGGAGCGGGACGGGAATCGGTTCATCGTAACCCAAATCAGCAGGCTTATTATTTACCTTCCTTTTCAACACTTCTTCTTTTTCAATACGCTCTTTCATGTTGAGCTCTTATCTGTTGCCTTCATCCATTCCTGATGCTGCATGTGGATGTCAGTGACGACAATCAATGGTCCTCTTATGAACATGATCCGGAACCCTCTTCAAATTAGGAGGAAAATAGAACCCTTCAAAGCATAAATTCAGAAATTCTTCACGAAGTTGTGCCATGCGAATAGTCAGATCGATCGTAGAATCTTCAGTAGCAGCTTCGAATTTGGGGCCTTCTTTACTGAGCTTATAGGCAGCAGTATATTCGCCATGGCGGTGATGATCGCCCGGCCGTTGAGAATGGGATGGAATCGAAGGCTATGGAGGCATTGGAATAGTAGAAGGGCCACGAGAGGGATCGATAGGCAAGTCCTTACGATCAGTTGGTCTTTCGGGATCCTTTGGAGGAGGAGATCTCGATCTCGATCTATGTTTATCCTAGGGTGGCTTATCCTTATCATCTCTATCTTGATGACCCTGGTCATGGCTGGGGTGATAGCTGGAATCGTAGTAATCTCAACTGCCGCGGTAACAGCCAGAGCATGAACCCGATGACTAGTGATGTATGTCCCGAAGAGAATCAAAGATGTTCCTCTTCCTCACCATCGTTTCTGCAAAGAAAAACAGAATTCAGTCAACTCTAAGCATTAAAAGCACGAGTCAAGTACAATGCAGTGCTGAGGGGTGCAAGTGTGTCCAAGTGTCCTAATGTGACCCCTAACAGACCAAGTGCAGAAGCCTTGCTCATTGGTGTAACTTCCCCTCCAGAAGTAGAAATCTCAGTGCCAATTCTGATGGGAGATTCCAACCTTTCGATGCTCACATCAATAAAATGGAAAGCATTGAGATCAGGTGGAATTGGTAGACCAGACAAAGAGTCAAGTGGTAAACTCAAACGCCCTGATGGTTGGGAGGAAGATTCATATTGAACTACTTTAGGAGCAACTGACGACTTGGATTGGTCAGAGAGGCGACTTCTTGGAAGTTTATGTACGAATGTTTTCTTCTTTCTCCTATCAGCAACCAAGAGCTGTGAGGCTTGTGAAGATCCGGTATCAACTCCAAGACCGGATTTGTCTCCAATATGACCAAGTACATCGCCTCTATGCTCTTCGGCGTCAATATCAGCAAATTCTTGAGCACTTGTAACTAAGGGCACCATGAGATTGGCTCAATTTTCCCTTTGACCGATTGCATCCTATAGTCTTATCCCTGCCGTTTGGGCAATTTTGGTTAGCCCCACGCTGAGGCCCTCCTCTATCAAACAAAAAGTGACGAGGCGTTTGTCCTTAAGCAAACATTCGACATTCCCGTCCTTGGGTGGAGCACTCTTTAGAATTGAGACCGCCTCTTCATAAATGTCGCCGCTAGGCCGGGTAACGACACCTGCAAAGGAGTAACATAGTCAGAAAGGCAACCTGGATATCATTTTTCTGTGCTATCATAAAAATGGTGGGTAACACTTACATCTTTCCAGCCACTGTCGAGCAAAGCCGGGCGAAAAGCAAACAAAAAACCATTCACTTTTAAAGGCACAGCTTGTTCCACGCGCCGGTCAGAATCTGGCACCTCTTTGCCGATTCAAGAAATCTAAAAGAGAGACTCCCTATCCACCGCTTTAAAGTGAAAATAAATTGAATGCCTTTAATGGTGGGAGGATGGTGCAAGAACTCCATAAATACCACTAAGTACAATTAAGGAGAACATAGCCATTTCGGTGGAGCTGCGCTGAGCTATCCTTAAACAATGAAGAATCTCCTGAATGTATGAGTTGAAAGGCGGGATGCATTCAGCCCAGCACATAAATTTGTTGCACGCTGTACCCTTCAAGGGGTCTGTGAGCCCTATCATCCCACGATGGAACCAACACGTCATCGATGGGAATTCCTTGCCTTATGCAAATTCTTTGGAGTGCATCTTCCTTAATTTTTGAAGCTACCGGATCAGAAGGATTCTCGAGAATGACTGCGTCTTCTAGAGTGTCAAGAGTGGGATCGATAATCTTCGGTGGAAAGGAGGGGAAGCATCAGAGAGTTCGAATTGAGGGCCTGGACTTTCCGGTTGTTTCGAATGATAACTGAATGGTGGACTATCGTCTTAATTGCCGAACTTAATTCTACGTCAGAGTTATTCCTTTGGGAATATGATCCAGCCAGCATAGCCGCAAGACGCTCAGAACATCTAGATCCCTTTGCTATTAAACTTAGTAAAAATCATAATTAGATAAAGTAACCTGTACCCCTCAGTGCATAGCGAGTGCTAGTGTGGTACGATAAAGTGCTATTTAATATAGTAATAAGTTGTGCAAAACTAAAGACAGAAAAGACAACGAGACTTAGAAGTTTGAACAGAGAGACCATCTCAACTGTTTCTGCATGTCATCGGGAAATGATGCAGCTTGAGTTTCATGATTGATCATCAGCCAGCAAAAGTTTGGTTTTTATCTAAGTTACTGGTGAGCTTCAAGATGATTATTAAAGGCATTGGTTTGTGTCATGGTTCTAAGGCAATTTGCTACCAAGTATGTAGTTCAGATTATATGCAAATCATGTACAAGTCCTAATGTTTGTTCAAGTATGAAAGGCCGAAGCTCATCGTTTAGTTCAAGTTTACTCATCTAAGTTCCATTTTATTAAAAGAAAGGTCCATTCGTAAACTAGGCTGATCGATCATGTATGTGAATTTAGGCCGATCGTTTCCCCAAGACAGCATTACCCGATCGTTCACCACGAGCCTTTTCTCACCTATCATTCTTATGAGCCTCCAACTCCAAGGTATATCAGATCGTCTTCAAGCAATTTTGGAGCTCCAACGTCCCAGAGCTTCGCCGATCATCCAAGAAAGATCATGAATAATTGATCGTACAGCTTCTTCACATCCAAAGCACCATTTCCATTAGCGTACGATCGGCTAAAGTCGTGATTCACTCATCCCTAGCCACTTCGTCTCCATTTCATACGATTGTAAGAATAAAAAAAGGGAGGGATCCACCAAACGAATCTAATTGTCACAGGTCCAAAGCTTCATCCTCAAAATTATGAAGCAAGTATATTATTCGTGCTACCTAAGTTTGAAATCCGAAGGAGGATTCGAAATCGATTCGAAGCCAAATATGAAGGAGGGTGACGACTTTGCAGTGATTGTTGTTTGGATCGGCAGGAATAAGGTGGAGAGATGTCTCTTTTTTGCTTCAGAATGGAGCGATGGGAAGAGAATGAAAGAAAATGACCAAATGTAGAGGCTTATATAGGAAAGGGATATAGCCGATCGTTTTCGATCTAAGAAATTTAGCCGATCGTCCCACTCCCAAAGGTTTAGTCGATCGTCCCCTATCCAAGCCTTATGCCGATTGATCCACTTCCAAGCCTAATGCTGATCATTCCATAATCTAGTGTATGCCGATCGTTTTCATAATCATGAGTAGTTTGAAAAAAAAATTCTAAGTAAGGGAGGATTATGGATATATAAAAACATATAGATTAAAAAAAAGGAAGTGAACATTCTTGAAAAGATGACGACTGGTGGAAACTGTTTATAGAAAGTTATCTCCATTAACTTGACAACGACTCATGAACGTGTAATCGTGATCGGGATTCAGGTGCATACAGGTATATGTACAAGTATACATTTCAAAATTTAATTTTCTGAAATCAATATAAAAAACTGAATAGTCACCTGGAGCCGACCAGAGGAAAACTAAAGCTAGGTTGCTGAAGCTTGGAAATTGCTAGGGTAAACACAAGATGATTGTTAATTAACAAGTTATGATCCCATGTTTATACTATTGGAAATCAAGTAATCATCAGGACGAATAAGGAGAATACGATCTTTGACAAGAAAACAACTCGACGGAAGGTTAACGACTATTTGATGAACCAGATGTTTTTCTTTCAAACGGTTCTAGCGTACGACGATTCAAAGCACGTCATGTATGATACAAGACGTACTTTGGAGGGAAAATGTTATCCCGCCTTTTGGTAAGGTCGTGATATCATCAACTTAGTTAGCAACGAATGGTCAACAACCTTAGGAATCGATTACGTACATTATTATAGACGATGGTCGGGCAGATTTGAACCGGAATCCAATCGAGGTGCAGTCGGCATGGAGTAACTAGCATGGCCCCGTGAAGTTATATTTCAAATTTGGAGTCGATCGGAGTTTATATGCTTGAGTTACGGACGAAGCAACAATTTGCATGGATCGATCAAGAACGATCCATAAAAACAGTTCAAGTCATCAGAGGACGCTCAATATCTCGAGATCCACAAGGCCAATTCATTTAAAACTTCCAGGACATCAACAAAATGAAGATTGAGGCTTACAAAAATGATCGCGAGTCCTAAAGTTGCATTTAGGATTTAGCCGCTCGTTATTAGCTGATCGTTATTAGCCAATTGTTTTAGCCAAGTCCTAAAAACGATCACCATCTTCTAGTGCATAAACCAATTTCAACCAAGACTGATCCATATCTCCTAAGTTACAGTCAAAATGATTCCATATTTCAGAAGCAGTATCAAGGGACATGTGGAACCCCCCAAAAACGATCGCACCAAAATTGGAGACAAGAAAAATGATCGGTGAAACTTAGGATGATCGTTCCTAATGGTCGAGTTAGATACGCCGATCATTATGGTGGGCCCCTATGGACCTAGAGAGCCTTCTGCCGAAATCTTAGCGAAATATCTCATCATCTCTCCCTATAAATACATGCCCCATGGTTCACTTTAGGGAACTTTTACGCTGTTGGTTACCTAGTCCTTATTTTAATCAAGTTTCTCATATTCCTTGCTGCTGTAATCAGATTATTAGTTGATTAATAATGATAAACTTCAAAGTGGACGTAGGCATACAACGCTGAACCACTATAAATCTTTGTATTCTTGATTATTATTTTTATTTGCTATTAGTTTATTCTATTCCTCAGTTTCAATTTTACTTTCTTCATTTACTTCTCTACATAAATCTATTCTTGGGTGTTTGCGACCAATTTAGTTGCAAACACCTCCATAAAAATATGAGAAGAGAAGGGAGGGTTGGGCCTGAATTTATGGGCGCTAAAATCAACTAGAACCATACGATTTAAAATATTTGGTCTGGGCTGTTGTGGCCTATGCTAACCCTAGCTGCCTGAAGGCGACTGATCGACTGTTAGGGCTCGATCGGTCCCAATGACAGGTCGGCCTATGGGCTCGGGAGATTAATTAATAAATGTTAATTTTTCTTATTTAATTATTTTTCGTTTTGAATTTGTTTTTCGTCCGTAAATTTTTCGTTTGGACTCCGATAATCTAGTGCACCAAAAAATTACTTCCTAAACATTACTCCTATGCAAAAAAAGGAATTTAGGTGGAGAATTTAACATTCTTACCACACTATAATCATTTAATTCCCGTAGTACAGTGGAAATTTCTCCCCTACCCTGGATTTACTCCAAATTTTCCACGTACAAAACGCATAAAGAGGCTTATTCTCAAGCTCTAAAACGGAATTAAATCTAAAAATAGACTCGCGTGCATCGTCAACAAGATATGGAAATGTAAATTCCAATGCTAAAACAGCTTTTCCCTTGTTATCCTTGCATTTGTCGCATTATCGACCCTAATGCAATGCTAAATTCGCAAATTATAACTCTATTTGCCTTCCCTATGTCTAACATATGGCCTTCAAAATACAAGTTTTCACAAAAAATCTTTCTCGCTTTTCAAATTTGTACGTTATTTGGAAAATAAAATCCCAAAATATTTAGACGTACATTTTCCCTTGAAATAAAATTTTGAACAAAAACTCTAAAAATAATTTAGGAGTAAAAAATAAATAAAACACAAAACTTTTTTTTCAAAAGGGAACTTTTCGTATCAAGGGGAAATTTTTCAAAATATTTTCTTTCTCAAAAATTTCCACAATTTCAGCGTAGTCGAAAGTTGGTTATGCGCTAAACGCATAAACCAAATTCCAAAATTCTAAAACTAATCTTTACCCAAAAATTTGGTGGTATTTGAAAATGTCAACACATCTATTATTCAAAAAATTTAGCTTTTAAGAAATATGAGAAATGACCCATGATATCAAAATAACTTTATCATGTCCTTTGCTAAAATTTTCAACTACTCTAAACTTCCAGTCTTATATTGTTTTTACTGTTAGTTAAGTGTCTTTATGAGATTTCCATATTTATATTGCTTCTTTACTATGCATATACATAGGAGCGGTTCTCATATCCAGAAACAATAAGACGGAAAATGAATAGAAATTCGTAATATCATGCTGTCTTTTATAAGAGACAACTAACAGTTTTATAATCCAACAACCAAAAAGAAAAGAACAAATGCTGGAAATCAAAAGATACAACAATCCTAAATAGAATACCGCCTACGAACTGTGAGATGGTCTTGCTCCTCGGCTGGAGCTCGAGCCATTGCCGCAACCACGGAATGGTCGTAGCATGGTGGCTATGCACCCAATCTCATGCCCATGGCGCTGCTGCTCTATCGTAATCACTCAGAGCTCTGCTTGAACCCGACGAATAACAACAAGCTTAGGACTCAAGTATCCCTTGACGACCTACGCTATTCTCTACTGCTGGTGCTTCGACTCTGCTGGTGCTTCGACTATGCTGCTGGTACAGGTTTTGCGGCAGGCGGCAAAGGAATATTCATCCTCTAAATGGTGGTTTGGTTGATGGTGGAAGGGACCTTCCTTACTACTGGCTCTCTGCTCAAATTTATCTCGTAATGCCTAAACACACGAGTGAGCAAGTGGCAATATGGAAAGAGAGTCCTCGAGGTACCAACTCCCTTATCGACCACATGGAGCATCAAAACACAAGCCTAATTGATGGCTATGTCGCCAATTATAGCATAGGCGGATCTCTGCATTAAGGTATAAATCTGGTCAAGGCTTTCCATCTTCGAAGTGATGTTTTGTTGAATGATGCGCATGATAAGATGGGCGACCGATCGCAAATTGTCGGTCCTCCAATCATCGACATTTCCCAAAAGGATCCACTGTAGAATCTCTGATCATTCATCTCCATGCCATCCAAATCTGCGCCTATCACAGATATCTCCAAAATCCCAGTTAGATCATCATTTGTTATCTCGATCCGAGCTTTCTTCACCTCGGACTCAATATAGCTATTGCCATCATCAAAATCTACGCCATTTGTGCATCGAAAAGACAGACGCAGCACAGGTAACATTCTCGCTCATAAGTCTCGAGGCGGAGGATCATTGCAAGTCCTGCCGTGACAAAAAGCTCTTCAAACCCAAGAGTGGCGAAATCTTTGAATTTCACTGGTCGCCTATAGGGAAAATCAAAGTCCGTCGTTTAGAGATAAGTGGCTTGCTCTGGTCAAGCCAAGCGGCTTCTTGCGGAGTGAGGTAGGGATGATGAGAGGAAGAGCCGCCGGTGCGTGACGGTGCCATGGGTTGAGAGGCAGTTGGAAAAGGGAGAAAAGAGTGTAGATCCGGAGTAGTGATGGGGAAAGATCTGATGTGCAAGAATTTTGGTTTCGGTTGGTGGAGGAATGGTGGAGAGAATCTTTGGTTAAGTGGAGGAAGGGGGAGGTGGAAATGGGTTCGGCTAAAAAAGGGAGAGGAGAAAGAGAATGACGGGGGTGCGGCGGTTGATGGTTTGGACGCGACTTATATTTGTGTTCCAGGTTCGGGTTCAGCCCGAATCCACCTAGCGATCGACCGCTATTAAGTCAACCGGTCGACCGCTACGATCGATTGCTTGGTCGACCGCTAGCCCAGATTTGGGCACGGCCTTAACCTGGATCCAATAGGACCGGTTAAATTAATTAATAATCTAATGACCATTCTGCACATCATCTTCAGCTTAACCCATCTAGAAAATTTCCACATTCCACATGACGGTATCCACCTTACTGTGTAGACCCTTCCTTGGCAAGATTGCAATAGCCTCAACAAAACTGTTGCGACCAACAACACTTCCGAAAATCCAGAATATTCCGGCTGCTATTTCCTGCCTACTTCGCATAGAAATATTTTTTCCCAATAGCTGGTGGGTGCAACAACACTTCAAACTACATACCCTAATAAAATTGAATGTCATTCCTATTTTGTCTATACTTTAAAGAGAGAAAATATAAAAACCTCGATTTTATAAACCAAAAAATCACTGAGCTAAATATATGCTCATTTATACTTGTTTCTAACTAATAGAAACTATTTCATACCAAAATTTCTCTTAAAAGTCAAACTTATAAATATAAATAATTCAGGATTTCCAAAAACCTTTTTAAAATACAAATTTTCCAAATTGGAAAACTATTTTCTTGCCAAAAATCAATATCAAGCCTTTATTGATAGATATATACATATAAATATTTAAGGATATACGCAATTAATCTTTTATAAACCAAAAATTTCTTAACACAACCAACCTAGTGGTATGCATGTTTTGAAAATTAAAATTTCAAAATTTTCCCAAAACAAAATTTCCAAAATAAAATCTTTGGGAAAAGAAATTCTTTGAAAACCTTTTTACCAAAATCTAAGGCATTTCCAAAATATACTTAACAAAAATTCTCTCACAGGTTTTAGACTAAGGATTTGACATTAATTATTCAAATAATAATTAAGATTGCCATCTAAGAGGTGACCAATGAATGCACTCTAGCAAAAACTTGCTTCCAGACAATTGTGACATACAGACTCTAATTTCCCACCCATCTGGATAAATGTGTGTCTTTGACTGGAACTCAGAATCCAAAATCACAAGGTAGCTAGAATCTCAACCATCAAGTTGGAAACCTCCAGTCTTCGGGATTTAGCCACATGTCATACTCATGCTCTTCATCAACAGTGCTTTACGCATCGCCAATACTCTGTGGGGTACTTCGGAGTCGGCGTGAAAATCTTAACTCTAAGATATTTCCAAGCCATAGTTACTTAGCCCATTCCTTCGGAGTGGAACTACAACTACTTCTATTATCGGAACTCTTAGAATCTAGCGTAAAAATATAATATTGCTCGGTAGGAAAGTACGAATACGTTCTCTCAATTTATCATAATTCCTCTTACCTACTAACCTAGGCTGTGATACTAAATGTAACAACCTGTGTCTCCATGGGCGTAAATTTTGACAAAAATCGAAACTCCAGTCCATCAAAACACAAATTATTGGATTTGGTACCTGCAAATAAGCATGAGCATTATCATTGATTTATAGAAATCTAAACTCACGGTAGAAAAATAATAGGATAAGAATACAGACTATGACTACTACCTTGTACTTAATGGTATTCCTTGGATAGTAGATTATCACATCAACATCGAGCACAAGAGAAAGAAGTCTTCTCAAACAACAAAGCACATCCAACTCCAGTGACATATTCCTCTAAATCTATCATGTGGGTTGTAATGAGGAGAGGGTCAGAACAATGTTCTGGTGATTGGAAATATAAACTGTCCATAAGATAAAATATACCGATTGGTTTCCATTTAATTGTTATGTCCATTAAGGTCAGCAATTCTAATCTAACCTTGCATTGCACACACGATTACTTACTTACCTATTCCCAAGGTACAAATACTAATGAAGCCTTATCAACCACCAAATACTTCCAAACCCATTTGCCACTTAATACTTTTAAATATGAAGCGGACTTCTATAACACTTTTAAAAAGAGAAATAGGAAGACTCTGTCATTTAAGACCTTAATCAATGTAGACCCCGTCATTTAAGACCTATTCCCAAGGTGGTTTCCTAACAATGTTGTCAATGGTCGGCGGGTCCTAGATACAAGACCTCTAACCACTATTTAAGGCTTTCGACATTTAATGTCCATCTATTACCGCATCCATCGCTAATAAAATCATAGCCATGTAATAAACAGTACCCAAGCCTCTTAATACCTTTAAGTGGAAAATAAGCAGACTTTGGCCATTTAAGATTCTAACTAAGGTAGACCCCATCATTTAAGACCTATCCCCAAGGCGTGTTCCTCAGTGGTACTATCGTTATTACAGTCTTAACAATGTGAGAGACTGTACCCAAGCCACTTAATATCTCATTAATAAGAACTAGGCAGACCCCTGACCATTTAACACCTATTTATAAGTAGGCCTTTGTCATTTAATACCTAACCCCAAGACGGACTCCTCACTGGTACTATCTAACTGACATTGCTCAGAAATCCCATTAGGCTACTTAATACTTCTTTTATAGGAAAGAGGAGGACCTTATAGTCACTCAAGATCCCAAATCTGAAGCAAACCCTTTCTGAAATATCCACTATCACTCCTTAATTATAAATATGACATCTCAATAGGTTACTTCTTTCGGTAGGGAGGCGAACCCTACAACCACTTAAGACCTCCACACTAAAATAAACCCTTTTTAGAGACATCCTTATTTATTTATTTGGAATCTCACTAGGTTACTTAATACTTCCATTTAGGAGAGAGGCGGACCCTACAGCCGCCTAAGACCTCAAAGCAGAAGCGAACCCCTATGGAGATATCCCTCACCGCTCCTAATTCCAAATTTGGACCATTTAATACTTTCCAAGCAAGAAAGCAGTCCCAATCCCTCGCATCGTTGTGGGTCTTCGGATTAGTGATATCTCACATCAGTAGTAAGTACAATCGACTGCTGGTAGCCTCAAAGTGAAGGGCAGCCTTCCGTCGAGTGACTTTACTGACCTCACATCACTAACCTACTAAGTCCAATTAACCATCCTAAGTCTTTACTTATATTATCTTAGGTAGACATTGGACTCGGCTTACTAATTCCCTTTTTATTTAAGGCTATAAGCTTTACCTTGAATATTTACCTACCCATAAATCCCCGTTTAATGCACATAAATATCAATTTGTCCATAAAATCCTAACGGATATTTCCTAAGACACTTATGTATGATTACTATTTTCAAATTAGTCACCTTTTATATCTGTTCCATTTTTACCAATTAATCCATTTACCCTATCAAATTCTTGCAATTCCCATATTTATTGTCATTTATTGGAGTTACAACCTTTTAAATTCGTTTCCCATTAGTTAATTATTCTAAACGCGAATATTACGTGCAAGTGTCGTTATTAGCTTTTATTTAATTATTATAAGCACGGTAAATTACGTACAAATATTTACTTTTATCAAATATGTTCTTGTTATATATCTTCACTAGAATATTCTTTTCCATGTTAAATTGTTGGAATCATATCTAAAAAGATTATCGGCTATAATTTCCATAAATTAGTCCAAAACAAAAGGATTCAACTTTAAAAGATTACATTGTTCAAAATTACAAGGAATAATAATTCTTTTATTATCGAAATAGACGGTGTAAACTACAATTTCTATTTGTGTATATTCCTTGTTAGATAAAACGCTGTATTTTTCTAAAAGGGAAAGAAATCAAACTAATTTACAAATTTTAAACGAACCTAAATTCCAACAATTCCAAAAATAGAAAATTTTACATTCCAACAAGATTAGGGTAATAATCCAAATTTATAACATTATTATTCAACCTATTTCAGATCTTGAATAAATTTCATTCAAACTAATATTCTAAATTCTTACTTTTAGGGCTGATTTTCAGACCAGGTTGTAAATAATTCTAAATCAATCATAAATAAGAATATGTAGGCGATACTTATTATATTTAGATCATATTCAATTTGTTGCCTATAACTCATATACAATTATCCAATTAGGTATAAAAATCAAATAAACACAAACGGTATAATTTTCATATTATAACAATAGATAAAATTTCCCACTCACCTTTTAAAAGCGATCCAAATCTCCAGATCTAAAGTAGAACCTTTGATTCATCTTCAAATCCTTTTTAATCCGAGAGATATGTATAAAAGGGTATATACATACATTAGAATTACATAACTAAGAAGAGGTTTGGGATAGGGAGAGAAAATAGATACAAATATACATATAAATATATATATTACCTTAAATATGCATATGGTTGATTCGCTTCTCTTCTCCTTTTTATTAGATTTCTTCTCCGATTTGTATGAATATAGATACAAATATCTTATATTTATAATTTAGAAAGAAAGTGGAGAAGAAGAAATGGTAGAGATTCGCTACCGCCTCCATAAAAATATGAGAAGTGAAGGAAGGGCTAGGCTTGAATTTATAGGCGCTAAAACCAACCAGAACCGTACTATTTAAAATATTAGATCTGGGCCGTTGTGGCCTAGGCTAACCCTAGTCGCTTGAAGGCGATCGGTCGATCGCCCTTGGAGCACCGGTCGACCGCTAAGGTTCAACCGGTCCCAATGGTGGGTCGGCCTATGGGCCCGGGCGATTAATTAATAAATGTTAATTTTTCTTATTTAATTTTTTTCGTTCCGAATTCATTTTTCGTCCATAACTTCTTCGCTTGGACTCCGATTGCAAAACTCCAAATATGAAAGTTGCTCAGAATTTTGCCAGGAACACAATAGTGCAAGTTCATGGTTAAATTATATCGTTTGCAAAAATTCCATTTTCGGAGCCTTACTAATTAACTAACTAACTAATTAAATAAATAACGCCAAATTACGGGGTGTTACAATTACACCATTTGAACGACCGTTGGGTTTGACATATTTCGGTTCTACTAAATTTGATTTGATATGGTTGGTCGACCAATTTCTTTCATCTTCAATAAAATTACCGAAAGAGTCAGGGGGTATGCCCTAGGGGTAATTATGCAATTATATATATATATATATATATATATATAACTCTATGTCCAATTTTGTTCGTATCAAAGGTATTTGATTTTTATAGTATACTTTGTTATATAGTGATATAATAAATTTAATAAATTAATTTAAAATCTATAATTAGAAATTCTTAAATATTATGTTATGTGATAATTCTTACAAAGAGTTTTAACCATGAAAATTTTATCACTATATAAAATAACCTATTACTTTAAATATTCTTAGCCAAGATGTTTCGAGAAAGGATATTGATTCATCTGTTGAGACTAGAGTCTATAATGCTCTCCAAATGTAAGCTAGTGCGTTACAGATAGTTGTTGGGGAAACCAAGAGGTTACATATTGATAGTTATTGGATAACCATGAAATGACTAACTCGAGAGTCTCTTGTTGGTAAATATAACTAAGGTCAAACAAGAGATCTTGAAGTGACGATGTTACATAGTTCTCTAGACTTGAGAATACGGTTGAACTTCAATGTAGATACTCCACTTTAATTATAGTTAAAATCATGGCTGCCATTCACTTAATGACTATAGTTGGGTCCGAGTCGAAGCATTAGAAGTAAAACACTATTCAATAGAGAATTGATCTCCTTGGTTATATGAGGTTAGTATAACGTTCAACTGTAGTCAACTCAAAGTCAAATTCTCTAGCTAAAGCAGTACAGTTGACAATAAATGTTATTATTAAACCAAAGACTTTGTTTTTTGACAAATCGAGTTGAATACGGGCGATATTGGAATTTTGATTATAAGTCCTAAAGTGATATAATTTTGATGAAGAGAATTTTCGTAAATAATCATTACTAAAAGGTACCACTTGAATCATAAAATTGGATTTTACCAAAACAATTGTATATGCATAAATTCAGACAAACTTTTACATCGATAGCTAAGGTGAAGTGGTTATTATTCAAATTGCTCAATAATAATTGTTGACTAAATTTACGCTTGTGATTCGCATAACCTTATTAATTAATGCTTTGGAATACCACATGATTTAATTAATTTATAATTATTATAAATTAACTAAATTAATTGATATTTATGAAATATTAATTATTGTTGTTGTTGATATATCGGTGTCATTAGTAATTTTTTGAGTGCCATTAAAAATTAGTTGGTTGTATATATAAAAGTTATATATGTATAAATAAGTATACGAGATTAGTATGTATTTAGATTAGATTAAAACGTGATTAATTTCTAAACGGGTTTGGAATATTTGAGGACCCATATTGCCCTATACTTGGCCGACAAAGATTGGAGCAAGAAAGGATTCAATTTTGGATGATGGACCTAGGACTTGGTAAAGGGTGGATTAGAAAAATGGAGGAGAATAGTTCTCCTTGATTTTCTCTATAAAAGCAAGCTTAAGCCCTCACTATTTTAGATCTTTTATTATGTCTCTTGCCTCCATTATTAGCCGAGCATACCTCCACTCACTAGACCGACAATTTCACCAATCAATATCAAATTAATTTAAAAAGTGGCACTCCAGATCTTTGAAACATTCGAAGGGAGATTCTAGATGAATCTAGGAGTTGTTCAATCAATCGAAGTGCATATAAAGGCTACATCCTATTAGGTATAATTTCTTTATATATGATTTATATTCTACCATGTTAGTATATATTTATAGTGTTATCTAAACGAATTCATATGAATTGATCTTATTCCATTATCAGTATATTATTATATAGTTATATACATATATATATCTGAAAATTTAATAATCTATATATTACGTCTTTGGTTTAATAATAACCAAAGAAGGATTCTTTTTTAATGCATGACTTTATGAGTATTATTTTATTTTTAAAACATCAATACTTATTTTATCAATATAAAGTTGTTTAAATGTATATAATTGTGAATAAATATAAATACATGTGTGTATATATATATATAATTATTTTAAATTATTTTATGTATCAAATCCTTTTCGAAAGCAAAAACAATTTAACATAATTTTATATTATTTATAAATATAAATTTGTTTATGTTTTTAAAGTAATATTTATTAACATGTGTGTGTGTATTTACAAATTAAAAGTTTTATTTTTATAAAATTATGTTCTTGTTTTAATTCACACGGATTTTAAAAAATAATTTCGTATGGCAATATATATGTATATAATTTATTTTAATAATTATTTAGTGTAAAATTAAATATATAAATGCATGTATATATAAAAGGTAAAAAATTATTTTTGTAAATTATCTGTTATTAAAAATGCAATGATACTTTATTTTTACTTTAATATTATATGTATATATTTTACTTTAAATTTATGGATCTAGATCTAGTTTTTAAACCATTTACTAAGTGAACAAATTAGATATTTTAAAAAGAATTTTGAATTTAAAAATTATCAACTTTATCAAAAGGATTTACTTTCATTTGAAAAAAAATTCTAAAATTTAAATTTATACTTACAAACGATACATACATACACACACATATGACCGTAATGTGCATATAAAGGGCAAATATGTTTATTGTAGTGTAAATTCCAACACCTATATATGTACGTAATAAACATGTACACAATACATATATGTTGCACGTGCACAAAGCACACATGAGTATATTTGGATATGCTCAAATTCAAATTTAAATTGAAAATAAAATAAGATTTTTTTTTAAATGTAGTTTAGACTAGATATAAAATTAATTTAGACTTCATAGGCCCAATAAGATCTAAATTAGGAATTTATTTTGAAATACATCATATTTACCCGCTATTGATTGGCTCGGTTCCAACAATTACTTTCTTCATTCTTCGTTCCATTATCGAATAATTTTGTAACCGCGGCATGTTCTGGCATACAACAAAATTCGTTTGACTCATCAACATAAATTATAATATCCAACTTACGCAAATGCTCATCAACCATGTTAAGTGGTATAAGAAGTTCATTGGTATGTAATATATATAGTTCATGAGAGTATGGTAGACTGTAAATGGTTCTATTCAAATCATCAAATTCAAAATTTAGCATGTTATCTATCTCTTTCAAAACCGATCCATAACAGAAAGTGAAACTCGATAACGAATGTTGTAAATAATGGATTTTGACATTTATGTTTTATTATCCCCGCACAGTTTTCAAATGTTGCTTTTATCTTCGTATGTTGCAATAATAACAAATTATCAAAAAAAATCAAATTTCTGCAAATGCTGCTTGTGACGTTCCCAAATATTTTTTACGTTGCGCACTAGAAGCTTCAACTCTATTCGAGGTTGTATTATTGTGGTGCTTCACTTCACTCGTCCAAAGAGAAGCAAATTTTTCCTTACGAGGCAATCGATTCTTTAGAATATAATAAACTTGATTGGGTAATTCTTTCTAATCCTCTAAAAATATTTTCAAGAACTCATATAATTCTTCTTCTAAAGATGAACGAACAACGTGCATCCAATATGCAGCTAAAAAGCACACATTTTGTTTGTTTAGAATTTTTGTTTGCAATATGCTTTGACACTATTTTTCATCGGATAAACACAAAGCAATTGAGTTGTATTAGAAAAAACTATAATCAATGCATTAACCAATGAACTCTCCTTATCCATGATCGCAACATCAGGGAATTTGTTTGTGTGATATAATAATTTCAAGTTTTCCAACATCCATCAATAAATATCTTCCCGCTCTTTAAGCAAAAATAATAAACTATAGTAATTCTTGTTAATTGGGTTTTTAACCCAACAGAGGAGTTAACATATTTAGATTAAGTTAGAATGATTCGAAACCTGACTTGAAGCCCTAAAAGTACAACATGAAGAAACATAAGAAGTTTGGCCCAGAATTACGCTAACTATTCAGATCGATACCGATCCGATCCAATTGGATCGGTACCGATCCAAAATGTTGGCTCGTGGTTCCTTCTAACCACTTGCATTGCATTCCTATGGCTCTACTAAGCTCATCTATCAAGGATGCTAACTTTTCGAACAATCTAGTTCAAGAAGTGAAGACTCATTTGATCCATTCAAATATCTACCCGTTTTTGGATCAGAGCAACTTATAATGGACCTATAGAACTCATATCGACTTTGATTGACTTGAAATTTAGATGGGACACTTAGAAGACATAAAGGAAGGCTCACACCAGAACGAAGCCATTTGGCCAAGCTAGTTCGGATTGGTTCCGATCCAAAGTTTGGATCTGATCAGATCCAACTAAAGTGGGCCCCACCACTTGAGATCAGGTGTGTAGATCTCACACACCCTCTAGAATCTACCTACAAAGTTTTGTCTAATTCCGATAAGTATCGAACGAGTTATGGATGGATCTCCTCCAAATTGAGCTGGTTTGACAAATCAGGTCCGACCCACCTAGGATGCACCTCGCCCCATGAGATTCGATTTGGAGGCTCTCTTACTCATATACATTACATGTATGAAGTTTTGCATCATTTGGTGAAGTATTAAGTGAGTTATGGATGGATCTTCTACGAAGGGATGGATTGGATGATCTATGAAGATGGATGATCAAACTAACTCCAAACGACTTGATATTTGGACAAGGCACTCAATTATGGGATAGGAAGACAACCAAATTGAGAAGACTCAAAAATTGCACAACTTTTTGGATCGGTACCGATCCGATCCAATCAAGTCGGTGCTGATCCGAAAAGTTAGCTCCCAAAAACCCCCCAAACTTCTTGAGCGACCTCTGCATGATGACTAAAGGCTTTTGGTAATGTGGCTTGGCCCAAATGCTCTCTAACCCCTATAAATACCATCCTATCTGCAACAGTAAAGGGGATCTGATCTTTGCTGAAGCTATATCATTATTTCTTTAGTCTTCTTTTCCCACACAACAGCCATTAAGGAACAATCGAGATCCTCCTTTTGTCTCTAACAATGGTGGCTTGATATAATCTAGGAAAGGAGAGTTATATTGTAAACTAAACTACTTTATAATAGCAGTTGATCAACAAAAGAATCTATAAAGTGGACGTAGGCTTCATTCAAAGCCAAACCACAATAAAAATCTCTTGTCTCATTACCTTTTCTACTATTTACTATTTCTTTTTCTATTTTATTTGTCTTAATAAACAGCGCTGGTGCTTTCACACTCAAATCAGGGTGTTGATCCATTTTTTGAGTTAGCATTTTGGTGCTTTCACTAAGAAAAAAGGTAGATCCAGAAACTTGAAGCTTGAATCTGAGATTTGGAAAAAATGAAAAGGTCTAACGCTAGACCTAAAACTGGAGCAAGTTAACCAGAGCTTGGGGGCAGTCAGGAAGTATCGTCAAATTCTCGCCAATCCAACTATGTAGCTAGAGAAGAAATAGAAAAGCTGATGAAGGAGATGCGGGATGGAATCTTGGCTAGGCAACAAGAGATGATGGAGGGATTCTACCAAAGGATGGGACGATAAGAATTGTGGGAGCAGCAGGAATTTAGACCCTAGGAAACAATACAGGAGCTGCTAGAGTTGGATTAGAACGAGAAGGAAGTTGCCTCCATTCCCAGAGCAACCAATACATGGGAGAAACACGGGAGTCAACCTAGGAATCAACGCCGATAATGGGATCGATACTGGAGCTGGCACCGAGAGAGCCAACAATGGAGTGACTATTGAAACTCCAGGAACTGGTGGTACGAAAGCTAATCTGAATACTAGAGTGCAACCAATAGAGGAATATGTGCCAGGGTTATCCCAAAGGAGTGTAGGATGGAATGAGACTAGGAGAGTAGGGAAGAACACTAGTGTGCAACTAGTGGCGTATGCATTGGATTTCCCTTGCCAAGGCGGGGGGCAGAACATCACTTTCGGACGAAGACCTTCATTGGATGGTGAAAATCGAATTTCTAAATTGGTAAGAAGGTTGGTTAGAGGAGGACCCATAGATCAGGGTTTGGAAGATGTGAACAGAAACCCATTTACTAGTAATATCCGGAATGCGAGAAATCCTCCCGATTTCAAGCTTCCCACGTTGGAAATGTACGACGGAAAGACTAATCCAACGATTCATCTGATGAGATATATTCGACATATGGAGGTGTTGGGTGCTTCTGAGGAATTAATAGGGCGGTGCTTCCCATTATACCTGACGGGTTTGGTGGCATTGTGGTTTAGACAGCTGGAGAATGGGTCCATTGGCATGTGGACTGAGTTAGTGGGCAGATTTTTAAGACAATTCCATGTTCACGTCTCACAACCGAAGAATGTGATGACATTGGAAAATGTGAAACAAAGGCCCGGGGAGACCTTGAGAGGTTATTTAACAAGATTCAATGTAGCAGCAGCTGTGGTCGATAGGCCGGACCCATCAATGATTTTGATGGCGGTGGTGTCTGGAGTCGCAAGCAAGACCCACTTCAGGGCTGCACTTAAGAGGGATTGACCAATGGATCTTGCTGAGTTTTACTATGAAGCTGAGAGATATTTACGTCAGGAGGACGCTGATGCTGAAGACGTCGAAATTTATGCTATGAATGGCAAGGGATCTTCTGGAGCAGGATTTGGAAAAGACAAAGGGAAAAAAGAAGCTGATGATGATTCTAGAGAACCGAAACGACAAAGGATAGAGCCCAAATTCTCTTCCTACTCTGAACCGACTGAAACTCTAGAAAGGATATACCTAGACACTAGGGGAAATTCCCTATCAGAAACCTCCGAGAAGAGAGCCCGCTGATCGAGAGAAAGGATCTAGAAAGTTTTGTATCTTCCATGAGCTAGGCGAACATGAAATGAATGAGTGTCGACACCTTCGTGATCTGATAGAAGAACTAGTTCGAAACAACCGGCTGCCGTAGTACGTGAGGAACAGAGCTGCGACAGCACAGCCGAAGCATCCACCACCCATAGCAGATGCTTCAAGAAATGCCCAGGGATCTGGGCCAAGACAGATAATCCCATAACCGTGATGGATGGGAAGTCAGATTTGGCTGCTACTCTTTGCTTTGGTTTCTTTTTTGCACTTTTCTTTTCGTATATTAGCGGTAAAAACAATAATGACCCTAGACCGCTTAGACGTGTGCTAAATCTAGATTGGTTTCTAGTCGTGCTCTGAGTCGAATATCTGGGATGACTCCTTATGATAATAATCTCATACCGCTTGGACGTGCACAAAACCTAGATTGGCCTCTTGCCACACTTTGAGTCGAATGTATGAGATAAACATTCAGGATTTCGACTTATTTAATTTTTGCTCGTCTTCTATGATTTGAAATTTGAATTTTCTAAAATCCATATTTAATGCGATGATTGATTTTGAACGCCATAAGTCCCGACCGGAGAGACGGGACTGGAGTGCAAGGTGCAAGTCCCTTTGCCGAAGAGCGAGTGGATGGACATGTATGATATCGAACGCCATAGAGTCTCGACCGGAGAGACGGGACCAGAGTGCAAGAAGTAAGTCCTCTCACCGAAGAGTGAGCAGATGGGCTTACTTAATCCCCCTTAAATTAATAAGCAAAGGATCCGGAGAGATCATCCCCTAGAACTAAACATTAAACGATCCGGAGAGATCGACCCCTAAACTAAACATTAAACGATCCGGAGAGATCGCACATTAAACTTAAATGGTTCGGACAGATCGAACTTTAAACAAATTGGATTTTGCGAAAACGATTTGAATGCCTTTTAAATAGAATAAAATGGATAAATCCTAGACGAACAGTGGATGATTTTGATATATGATGTGATTTCAATATATGATGTGATTTCGATATATGATAATATAACTCTGAATTAAATCTGAGTGGTAATGATGTAAATCCAGGATGAACACGGGACGATTAGAGATGCATAATGTAATTAGAGACATGTGATGAAATAACTCTGAATGAAACTGGAATAATTGTGATGTATAGATTACCGTTAGGTAGAGTCTAGAGTCTTAGGCTATATCAGGTTTGGAACGACTTGTGATTGACGAAAGAATCCAAAGGAACTGGAAGTTCACCAAGGCTAAAATAGCTGGAAAGCTCAACAATCGAAGACTCATTACCATAACTTGTTCTAGAGCAAAGCACACCTTTCATTCAAAAGGCGTACTTTGGGGGGCAAGTGTTAACTGAGTTTTTAACCCAACAGAATTCAAAAGGAGTTAACATGTTCAGATTAAGTCAAAATGACTCGAAACATAACCTGAAGGCCTAAAAGTACAAGACAAAGAAATATAAGAAGTTTGGCCCAGAATTACGCTAACTATTCGGATCGATACCGATCCGATCCAATTGGATCTGTACCGATCTAAAATGTTGGCTTGTGATTCCTTCTAACCACATGCATTGAACTCCTATGCCTCTACTAAGCTCACCTATCAAGTTTGGCAACATTCCAAGCAATCTTCTTCAAGAAGTAAAGACGCATTTGATCCATTCAAATATCTACCCACTTTTGGATTGGATCAACTTAAAATGGACCTACAGAACTCCTACCGACTCGGATTGACTTGAAATTTAGAGTGGACACTTAGAAGACATAAAGGAAGGCTTATACCAAAAATGAAGTCATTTGGCCAAGCTTGTTTAGATCGGTACCGATCCAAAGTTTGGATCAGATCGGATCCAACTAAAGTAGGCACCACCATCTGAGATCCGGTGTGTAGGTCTCACACAACCTCTAGAAGCTACCTGCAAAGTTTCGTCTGATTTCGGTAAGTCTCGAGCGAGTTATGGATGGATCTCCTCCTAATTGAGCTAGTTTGACAAATTAGGTCCGACCCACCTACGAGGGGCCTCGCCCTCATGAGATCCGATCTGGGGGCTCTCCTACTCATCTACATTACATGTATAAAGTGTCGTGTCATTTGGTGAAGTATTAAGTGGGTTATGGATGGATCTTCTATGAAGGGATATATTGGATGATCTATGAAGATGGATGATCAAACTAACTCCAAACGACTTGATATTCGGACAAGGCACTCAATTATGGGGTATGAAGACAACCAAATTGAGAAGACTCAAAAATTGCACAACTTTTCAGATCGGATTGGTACCAATCTGAAATTTTAGCTCCAAACACCCTCAAACTTCTTGACCGACCTCTGCATGATGACTAAAGGTTTTTGGTAAAGTGGCTCTGGCCCAAATGCTCTCTAACCCCTATAAATACCATCCTATCTCCAACAGTAAAGGGTATCTGATCTCTGCTGAAGCTCTGCCATTATTTCTCTACTCTTCTTCTCCCACACAACAGCCACTAAGGGACAATTGAGATCTTCATTTTGTCTCTAACAATGGTGGCTTGATCTAATCTAGGAAAGGAGAACTATATTGTAATCTAAACTCCTTTGTAATAGCAACTGATCAACAAAAGAATCTATAAAGTGGACGTAAGCTTCATTAGAAGCGGAACCACTATAAAAATCTCTTGTCTCTTTACCTTTTTTGTTATTTACTATTGCTTTTTCTATTTTATTTGCCTTGATAAATAGGACTGGTACTTTCACACTCAAACCAGGGTGTTGATCCATTTTTGGGTTAACAGTTCTATTCATTGAAGTCATATCAACCATCTCCAACAACGACATTTCATGTCGATTTGTTTTGTACTTACAATCGAGTAGCAAAACAAAAGGAAACCATTTGCACAATGTAGTCGATTTGGGATGAGCCCACATCAAATTAGAAATTCTATGAACCATTTCATCTTTTCTCATCTAATATACATCATGGTTTTCTACTAAGAATTTCATAAGTTGTTGAACCGTCGATCGACCTTCCATCTCTGAAATAATCATTTTCACTTTTGCGTTATATATCACCTTCAACGTCAAAACATTTTCAGGAAAAGTCTTCTTTATATTAATAAGAACATCTCCGACTCTAACACCCACAACACTCATATGCATCATTATTTTTTTCTACACTTTTATCAACCTTTCGGCATTAGCATGACCAAATAACATGTTAGGCAATTCATGGTTATGAGTACCGTTAACTACTTCAACACATCATTGATCAAAACTTTGATATGAACCTGTGATGAGGCATGAATATTCATATTGTTTTTGTGGCATTACGGAGACGTTTCTTTTGTTTTCGAGCATTTCATCTTCCGTTGGTTTATTCTTGCGATATTTCCCGGCTCTCTCATAGGTTAAATAAATTTTAGGTTTTCTAGGACCACCAACTTTATATGATTTACTAATAACAAGAACAGTATTGACAGTCTTCGCCTTTGGTTGGCACCAATGTACAAATGCATCTTAGAAAGTGAATACCTAAAAAAATCATCCATTACTAATTAACAAGGATGTACATGTAAATGATGAATAATGCTAAGTAGATAAGAAAACTCATCTGGGATGATATTATCTTTCACGTCAACAAATTTTTTTGCACACCTCATTCTTGTTTTACTTCATTTGTACGTTTTCTTTTGGTCACATTGCAGTTCAATTGATTGAAGAAAATCATATATTACACACAAACAAATTACATACCCCATTTTGCCAATTACATTTAAAATAACCTTTTTTACCTCATTTACATCAAGTTGAACGCTATCAATTTTAGTTCCAAAATCTTTATTTGTAGCGAGCACCAATTGAGAATAAAAGTATAGTTCTTATAAAAAAATTAAAAAATAAACGCAACCATCAAAATAATGGAGATATTGAAATATATGCAATAAATAATAGCATAATAAAGAATAAAACAATAAACAATACGATAATTAAGATCAATGATGTTAACTGAAAAAACATACCATATGCTCCTTATCTCCTTCAGACATTGATAAACATAAGCCCTAGAATCCCCTTACAGAATAATTTCAAAAAAAAATATTCCCAATCGAATTGACAATACAAGAATAACATCAAATTCCGACGGCGGATATCCGTTAGAGGCTGTCGATAACCGATGGAATAGCCGTCAGAATAGCGTGCGCGATTCATGACTCTTTTCAATAGAGTCGATCATGGCTTTCCGACGGCTTTCTACAGCTATTGGCGATGGTTTTCTGATGGATGATGGTGTACACGTGGCCACGAACCTTACCAATAATCTGTCGATAGTCGTCACTATCCATTGGAATATTGTGACCAGATAGCCGTCGCTATCCGTCGGAAGCCGTCAGTAATCTGGATGTTTTATTTCATCCCAACAGCCATTCGATTCCCATACAATCCATATACATCACAGCTTCATTTCACACACACACACACATATATATATATATATATCATATATATATATATATATATATATATATCATATATATATATATATCATATATATATAAAAGCTAAAATCATATATTATACCAACACAATATTAACAACAAATCAAGCTCAAACAATCCAATAAACACAAAATTAAACATCCAACATCTCCACAAAATGTACCTAGTATATCCAATCAACATCCAACATCTGCACAAAATGTACCAAACATATGCAAATCAACATAAAACATCCAACCTCTCATCAACGTATATCAAACATAACAAAACACGTCATACTCACCATCTCCTAGTGCATATATACAATGTCCAAACACAAACACAAAATAGCGTATCTATCATGACTTGTCCTCGCCTCCGGAAGCACCCGACGACGAAGGGAATGTCCCATGCTGTTGCATATACTCCATCAAGCGCTGTTTCAGCTACGCCATCTCCACGGCATGAAGGCGGTCTTGCTTCTGTAGTTGTGCAACAATGGCTCTCTGCTCTGCAATCTCTGCTTTGTCCTGAGCTTTTTGGTACGCTTTTTGGGAATTCCTAGCCTGCGAATAGAAATAATTGTTATAGAACTTACGTAACTTTTATAAAAATTATGCAACTTTTATAAGGTAGTTTATTTTAATAAATTATCGCTTGGTTCCCAAAGCCAAAACACCTACATCGTGACATCACACTACAACAACAATACCCTACGATAGCGCCAAAATAACGCTATTAAAGCCTATAATAGCGGTTTAATAAACGTTGTATAACAACATGTTATTAAAAACAAGGAACAATTTATAACGCAGAAAAAGCGCTATAAAAAGTTTTGTTATCATAGCGCAAAGTATCCACTATTTTAACAATTTTATAGCGGCAAATTATGTGTTATTGATTACTATAATAGCGTTATGTTCCCGCTATGAAATTCGTTATTAGCCACAAAATATTTTTTGTTTTTTCTAAGATAGCGCCAAAAAACGCTATTAAATCCTATAATAGCGGTTAAATAAATGCTGTATAACGACATGTTTTTTAAAACAGTGAACAATTTATAGCGAATAAAAGCGCTATAAAAATTATTAATATAATTGCGCAAAAAGTCCGCTATTTTAAACATTTTATAGCGGCGTATTCTGTGTTATTGATTACTATAATAGCGCTACTTTTCCGCTATGAAATTCATTATTAGCCACAAAATATTTTTTGTTTTTTCTAAGATAGCACTAATTATTCGCTATAAAAAATATTAATAGCGGTTTATTAGCACTGTATATAGACACGTTATTGTAGATGTTGACTTGTCACAACACCAGTATGCCGCTATAAAGATTCAGCTACAATAGCACTTATACTCTGTTATGATATGTTCTTTTATAGCGCTTTTTAAAATACCTTAGCGGTTTTTCTGTTGTGCATCTTTAATACTGATAGATTTAATAGCGGTCATTCGGTGTTATTAAATATTTATAGCGGTTTTCAAGTGCTATGGTTTAGGTTCACAATTCAAATATTTTCTGCATCCTATTCATAAGCTACAGTATTAAATACCAATAACAAAATGCACAATAATAATCGTTTTAAACATAAAATCATTTAAATAACGCAAGAATCGTAAAAGATAATAAATATAGAGATGTAACACGTTATATTAAACATATCAAATATTCATACACATAATATCTTATAGCTTAATCCACATAAATCAAAACGTAGTAGAAAATGTTTTAAGTACACCCCAAAAAATAGTAGCAAAGTTAAACAAAAAAACAAGTACATATTTACTTGTTTGCATTAAAAAGAAGACCACAACTTTCGCATCCTTCTTCTTTCACACACCTGCAAATAAGATAAATATTTACGTTAGCAACGAATATGAAGGAAGCTTGATGAATTCAAAGTGCCATGCTCATAATATATCAAATCTCGATATATAACTTTCGTCTTCACCTACCGGTTGTTATGTTTTATTTTCTATAGGTATATAATTATTTATATGTTTCCAACTTAATTTATTGATTTATGTGTTTGAACAGTCTATATCTATGTGCTTAGTCTATAACTCTACCATTGTGAAAGAAAAAATGTAGGAAACTATCTAAGTTTGGTTCTACTTTCAATAAAATGCATCTTCTATTCTATTAGTCTTTGCAGTTGTTGTACTAACAATGGTTGCCCATCTATCATATTTAAATTTTCAAGTGCTAGGGATATAGGAGTTATATCAAAACAAACACTCAATTTTTTTTATATTGAATTTTCTACTTAGATAACAAAGTCCAGTCAATTTTTTTTAATATCAAAACAAACACTCAATTTTTTATATATTGAAGTTTCTACTCGGATAACAAAGTCCATTCGCTTAGTTATATTTTCACTGTGCATGGAACGCTAATTTTTTATTGAAGTTTCTCCTGTGACTTATGTGTAGCCTTAAAAACAGGAAAAGGAAAACGAAGAAGAGCTAACAATACACTCTATATTAAGTTATGAATTACTAGGAAGACATTAACATAGAGATAATGATACAACAAGGTTTTCTCCATGTCATTAGTTGCTAACTCATTAGCTGCAAATTATACTCCTTAAGCATGATTTTTTTTTATACTTTTAATCATTATTATTTTTAAGAACATTTAAATTTAATATTTATCATCAAAAGCCAACACACTGACTGTGGCAATTTGTCAAAATTCACGGGATTTTCTTTTTAAAGTTTTTACTTTGGAACGACTTATAATAATAGTTTGATATAACTGTAAATATCTAAGATCTTAAAATTCATGAAGATTATTAATTATACTTTAACAATAACATGTCACTAACCACTAACCACTGTCTATGTGTGATTAGTATTTTGATATATTCGAATGTGGGTGGAATACGGATGTTGTTGGAAGATCTTTGTGCCAATTTTTGTAGAAAATAAAAGCAATAAAATGCAACTTGATAAATTGGGCTAAAGGAAAGAATGATACTCGCAAAGTTGATATGATCAGAAAAGAATGCGCAAGAATTCAATTCCATTTGGAAAATGATAGACCAGACGAAACCAAAGAACAATCTAACCATATGAATATGATTCCAAATCGCTTAAATCACCACTACCTCCAAAACTATCAGACTCCTAACCCCCCCTTCTCTGGGCAACGCCAGCCCCATCACAAAATCGCGAATCGAAAACTATGCAAACTCATAAATATGATTCCAAAGTCCTCAAATTGCCATTGCACCATCGAGCAAGAGCAAACTCGCAACCCTCGAACGCATCATCTAATCAATTCACAGCCCAAACTCCACGCAACCCTGCCAACCCAAAATCACCCACATCTGATTAATTTTTCTTTTGATTTCGCGATTTCCCTATCTTCTATTTTTGCTTCTTAATATAGAATTATTTCTTTGCTTATTTGTGTGGTTAGATTATAATAACCAATATGACATTGTAAATAATTGAGCTCGTGCCACCAATATTGATACGGTGATTACTGTTATATTGTTCTACAATTTGTGCCATTTAATTACTTTATGATTTTTAATTAACTTATTCATGGTCACATTAACATGGCCATAGGGCTGCACCCTCTCATCAACCACCAAAACCACAAACTTCCACCACCAACAACCAAAACAGAACCACCAAACTGCACCCTACCACACTTCACAATCCCTCCCACTGTCGCAAACATACACCTAACTACTCATGTTAAATATTCCACTATGTCACTTACGACATTTGTTTGAGTAATTAATATATCATCTCAGAAATTACATACATACACACCCCCCTCAATATCCACTACCAAATTAACTTTTTCTTCTTCTTTTTCCAAATCAAAATAAAAACAAAAAAGCATCCAAGTTCTGGATTCAATTACTATCAATGGCACATTCTCTTCCTGGCCTTTCTTCTCCTTTCTTATCATCTTCTTCTCATGTCAAAACTATCGCCATTGATCAAATTCTCGAAGGTTCAGGGCACTCAATTGCCATATCCACGCATTAGAGCTCTAGAACTTGACCAAGACGCTATAAACCTGAATTACTCACTACTGTCTTCTTCATTTAAATTCTTTTGTATTGGCTCATCAGACATGCACTTTTTAATGAAATTAAATTACAGATAGTTGCAATCTCAGTTGGCGCTATTAGTCTAGCGGTTGGCATTGGAATTCCTGCGTTTTACGAGACTCAGATTGATAGTTGTTATCCCGCCTTTTGGTAAGGCCGTGATACCAAGAACTTGACTGGAAACCATGGACAGTCCGTCCCAAAGATCAGTTATACGCAGGCTCACTATGGATATCGATGAATTTTGTCCGAGTTTGAATCAAGCTACAATTGACAATACATGACAAGCAAAGCTATTAAAGCCAACGTCCCAAATTTCAAGTCAATCGGAGTTCGTACGCTCAAGATATGGATCGATCAAAATCAATGGGGGAGGCCTCTGTTCGTATCCATCACCTCGCAGTAGCTCTATTCGCATCCATAAAAAACCAAAGAAAGTCTTCATTCGCATCCATCTTGTTCGAATTCATCCAGAGAATCAGCTCTCTTAGCATCGGTTCTGTTCGAATCCATCCAAAACTACACTCTTCGTATCCATCCAAAGGCGGCCCCTTCATATCGATCATGTTCGTATCCATCAGACATACACGATTTCATATCGATCAATTCCAACTTACTCGTATCGGTCGACCAACATCCAATTCGTATCCATCCGTGATTGTTTACTTCGTAACCATCGACTATGGCACGAATATGCATTTCGTTTCGATTGACCACAAATCGATACGAAGTCAATACTATACGCACAAAACAATGTAGCCGATCGATACGAACAAAGCAACACAGTTGATCGATACGAACAAGACAAAACACGATCGATACGAACAAGACAAAACACGATCGATACGAACAGAACAGAACCACTAACATCGATACGAACAAGGCCAAAATCGATCGATACGAACAAGGCTTCGATATTGGATACGAATAAGACTCGGTCACTCGGCATGAAAAGTGGATCGATCCGAGGAGTTACTTGCAAGCACGTGCCCAAAGAGCGATACAAACAGGTGGATACGAACAGTATCGATGAGAATTCAACAGCCAAGAGAAAACACGAACTTGCATCGATGATAACTCACAATCCACAAGTCCAAATGCTATGAAATTTTCACAGGAGCTTGCGTGCAACCTAAAGAATGTTCATGCTAAATTTTGACTCGATTGGGTCAAATCTTGATCGATATGAAATTCGTTCGTATCGATCATGGACCAGGTGCAAATCACGTGGGATCGATTGCGTGGGCCCGCTCACATGCCAGAAGAGGTCTCCCGAGATTTGAACGAGATATTTGCATCCTACGCCTATAAATAGCAGCCCAGGACCTACAGAAAATGGATCTTTTGGCTCTTTGACGTCCAGACTCTGCCGAATTCACCATTGTATTCAAATTCCACTATTGTACTCGAGATTTACTATTGTAATTCGCTGTAACCAGCAACCAAAAGTTAAGAAAGATCAATCATTTCATAGTGGACGTAGGCAACACGCCGAACCACTCTAAATTTCTATGTTTCTGCGTACTTTCTTGTTTTTTTTGAAGTGTTTGTTAGATAATCCTCTTTTTCCATTTAATTTCTTCATTTTATCTCTTCAAACCCTTCCGAAGAGTGTTGTGCTCAATTTCGGTACAAACACTTTGGTGCTTTCATTGAGAAAAAACCCAGTTTTTTCCTTCTACTCATTGGATCTACTACCGATATCGGATTGCAAACATCCAAGGGAAAGATCCAGATCTCAATTTGAGAAGTTCTTCCATCCTATTCAGATTTGCTACAAGTCTAGGAGAGAGCTTCATCATCTATCATGGTTAACACAAGGACTACTTCTACACCTGCAGATCCAGAAGGACGGGACAGACAGAATCTCGTACAGCCACTTCCAGCCGACTAGAATGCTACCAAAACATCAGATCCGCAAGGCCCTGTCACCAGGGAATAATTTCATATGTTAATGCAAGAATTGACTCAGAGCCACCAACAGCTCACTCAATAGCTCCGTGCTAATGCGGAACTAACCAACCAACTGAACCGTCAGCGATGAAGGAGATCCAGGAGGGATCAGGCTTCCTATTCCTCCACCGAGAGTTCAGCCTCTTCTGATTATCATCACAGATTTACACGCCCACGGCTAGACGGAAGCTACACACAGGCCACTGGGCATCAACATACATTAAATGTCGGGCAACTGAGAGTTGGCCCGTCAACCGGCCATCAGACTGGACCCTCCTCCCGAGGAGGCGCTACCCCACACCATATTACTGATAACCGTACTGCAACAGCTACTGATTTGGGCGCTGGGACCCAAAATAGGACATATCCGAACCATCACCAGCGTGAATACCATCTTGAGCCTTACGTCCCCGAAGACATAGAACCAAGGAGGTGAGACATGGACCGTCGACAGCGACCGGCCCCTCCTCGCATTGTGGAACCCAACCACACCTTGGCCCAACCTGCTCAAAATGTCCAAATGCATGATCCGTCAAATGATTCGTGAAAGTCGGGGTCTTAGCAATGATGACTGGGGAATCTCCCGGAGTCATACCCCTTTTACTGATGAGATACTGTATGCTGAACCACCTCGGCAATTTAGGATGCCGACTTTGCCCGTTTATGAAGGAAACTCTGATCCTAATTAGCATATCCTGAAGTATGAATGGTTGATGAATGCTGCACGAGCTGATGATTCAGTCAAGTGCCGAAGCTTCCCGATCTCACTGGGAGACATAGCGACTATGTGGTTTACCTGACTGCCACCTCGATCCATCTCATGCTTTGATCAGTTGGCAACAAAGTTTAATAAGCAATTTCATATGCATGTCACGAGACCAAAGGATGTTAATACTTTATCTAGTGTCACTCAAGCTCCTGGAGAGACACTCAGGCATTATTTAGAGAGATTTCATGCTGCATGTGCTGAGATCAGCAACCCAAATGATAACTCTATTCTTATGGCACTGACTAAGGGGATTGAGCCCGATTCTGAGTTCGGCAACTGGTTGGCCGGAAAACCCCTACATCATTGGACCGTTTCTATTCCAAGGCAGCCCCATTCTTGAGAAGGGAGGATGCGAAACAGTCTAGGAAGAAGGATGATGTGGGTCCTAGTGTGGAAGGAATTCAGAGTAATATTGCTGTTAAACAATCTAGGGAGAGTTCCGGAAAAGTGCAATTGAACATTCAGAATAAACAATATCAGCAAAAAGGCAATGGTAACCAAAATATAAAATGGGATCAGAACCGTGGTCCACGACGTAGAGCTCCTATGTTTGATAATTATACTCCTCTGAATACGTCGCTGGAGAATGTATATCTACAAACCTGCAATACCATTCAGTAGAAGAAACCTGCTTCGAACAATCATCAGAGAAGCAAATTCAGACGGGGAAGTTTTGTATATTCCACGAAAGCTACGGCCATAACACAAATGAATGCCGTTACTTACAGGATCTCATCGAAAAGTTGATAAGAGAGAGGAAGTTAGAACAGTTTGTGCGGGTGCCACAGTTTGGAGGTGCGGGCCCATCGAATCAAAATCATGTACCAAATCCGGCTAGATAGGAGGAACCCGCTCGTACTGGCCGGAGATTTGTGATAAACACTGTTAGTGGTGGTCCTCATCCAGCGGACCGAAGCTGGAAGGAAATGGAGTCGTATGCCAGCTCTATCAGGCATGCGGACTTTGAATGTTGTAGTAATTCCGAAGATGGGGCTCCGGCCAAGCAACAAAGAACGATGGAAGATGACATCATATTTCGAGGTCGGGATGCCGACAGGGTCGAAGCCCCCACTATTGATCCGCTTGTCATATCAGCTCAAGTAGGTCCTGCTTGGATGAAGAGGATCTTGGTAGACAGTGGAAGCTCTATGAATATCTTGTTTAAACGAGCCTATGACCAGATGAGAATGGAGACTAAAGACTTGAAGTCGTGTCATTCTCGTATTCATGGCTTCAACGGGAGTGCAACTATACCCACTGGAGTGGTGGAATTGCCAGTGGAGTTAGGAATTGGTGAACGTCGAAGAGTCCGGATACTGCAGTTTGTTGTTTTGGATATAAACTCCCCATATAATGCTTTCTTAGGCCGACCAGCCGTAGCTGAATTCAGGGCTTCCATCGCCCCATGGTGTTTGACTTTGAAATTCCCTACCGACAATGGCGTCGGAGTTATTCAAGGGGATCAGGCTGTAGGGCAAGCCTGTAATGTTGTTGAGCTACGCGAGGCGCAGCAAAAAGAAAAGGGGAAGGGCGTAGAGGAATCTCTCTGCGTCCGCTTTGCTGATAATTGATAATTAGCGCCTGGGCCCGGGCCTGGGCACCCCAACCAATTCCAAAGAGATCATGACCCGAGAGATACCGAAAGTAAAGACGAAAGTAAAGACAGTCAAGCTTCTCCGGTCGAACTGACGATCGATGTTCCAATCGACGATAATGACGATTCTAGAATGATAAAGATTGGATCTCAGCTAAGCCAATAAATGCAAGAGGAATTGGTTGAATTTCTCTGGGTAAACCTTGATGTGTTTGCCTGTACGCACTCTGATATGTGTGGATCTCGCCGGACATCGTGAGCCACACACTGAATATTGACTCACGGTACGTCCCGGTCAAGCAAAAAAGGCGTGGTATGGATCCAAAGAGATCTATCGCCCTTAAAGAAGAGGTAGATAAGCTTCATACGAATGGATTCATTCGAGATGCATTATACTCGGAATGGGTATCCAATCCTGTACTTGTCTGAAAGCCAAATGGGAAATGTAGAACATGTGTTGACTACTCAGACTTGAATAAAGCTTGCCCCAAAGACAGTTTTCCACTTCCACGAATTGATCAACTTGTAGACTCAACGGCTGGACATGAACTTTTATCCTTCATGGATGCGTACTCTGGCTACAATCAAATACCCATGCACTTGCCCGACCAGGAGCATGCTAGCTTTGTAACCAATATGGGACTCTATTGCTATAAAGTTATGCCTTTTGGACTCAAGAATGCTGGGGCAACTTATCAACGGTTAGTTAATCGAATGTTCGCTAACCAGATTGGTAAAACCATGGAGGTGTATGTGGATGACATGTTAGTCAAGTCGCGATTTTCCACTGATCACATCAGAGACCTGGAGTCAATGTGTAATATCCTCCGAGAATACAGAATGAAGCTCAGCCCATTGAAATGTCACTTCGGGGTCGCATCCGGAAAATTCCTTGGGTTTATCGTCAATGCTCGAGGAATCGAAGCCAATCTCGAAAAGATCTGGGCGATCAGAAATCTTGAAACTCTGAAAACTATAAAGCAAGTACAGAGTCTCAACGTGAAGGTAGTAGCACTGAGCAGGTTCATTTCAAAGTCCACTGATAAATGCATTCCCTTCTTCGATCTGATCCGAAAGGGAAAACGAAACTTTGAATGGACTATGGAATGTGAGGGCGCATTCCGAGCACTAATTCAACATCTCTCCACACCGCCAATTTTGTCAAAGCCTATCGATCACGAGAAATTGTACATTTACTTGGCGATATCAGAAAACGCAATCAGTGCTACCCTAATTCGGGAGGAAGACCGAATACAAAAGTCGGTCTACTACATAAGCAAGTGGCTAACCGGAGCTGAGAGAAATTATCCGATGCTAGAGAAGTTGGCTTATTGCCTTGTTATTGCCTCGAGGAAGCTCCGTCCATATTTCCAGGCTCATCCTATCACCGTTTACACCGACCAGCCGCTACGACAGGTCCTTACGCGTCCTGAGACGTTTGGTAGGTTACTCAATGGAATATCGAGTTAACTCAGTTTGACCTTACTTACACTCCAAGGCAAGCCATTCAAGGACAAGTCCTAGCAGATTTCATTGCTGAATTTACCATCTCAGAGGACTTGCCCGAAACCAGTGAATCTCCCAAGTATATCTGGAAGCTGCATACAGATGGTGCATCAAATGACCGTTGCTCAGGTGCAGGGGTTGTAATTGAAACTCCTGAAGGCCGATCTATATGTTATGCTCTAAAGTTCAACTTCCGTGTAACTAATAACGAAGCCGAGTATGAAGCCCTACTGGCTGGATTGAAACTTGCAGAGATTTGAGAACCATTGTGGTGGAAATTTATTGTGATTCGCAATTGGTCGTGTGTCAAGTTCAAGGGAAATACCAAGCCAGAGATCGAAGACTGGCCGCTTACCTTGCTCAGGTTCAGGAGACATTGAATCAGTTTGACTATTATGCCATTTATTACATACCACGAGAACACAACCAGAAAGCTGATTCGTTGGCAAAGTTAGCCAGTACAGGTGAAGCATAGCAAATGGGACTTGTTCCCGTAGAGACATTATCTTCTCCAAGCATTGATCAGATGGAAACCGATTGGGTATTTGATGTCGTTTCCGAGAGAGAGTCATGGATGACTCCGTTCAGAAGTTATCTCGAGCATGGAACCCTGCCGGAGCGCAGGAATGAAAAGAGGCAGATTCTTCAAAAAGCTTCGCGGTTCACTATTCAGAATGGAGTCATGTATAGAAAAGGATACTCTATTCCTTTACTCCGGTATATCGCTCATGATGAAATCAAACGAGTATTGCATGATGTACACGAAGGAGAATGTGGCGATCACACCGGGGGGCAAGCTCTTGCGAAGAAAGTACTTTGATATGGATATTATTGGCCGACTGTAAATCGTGATGCATCGGATTATGCCAAGAAGTGTGATAAGTGTCAAAAGCATGATCGAATTCCTAGAGCCCCACCTACCGAGATAACACAGATGGTCAGCCCATGGCCATTCGCGGTATGGGGCATCGATATTATTGGCTCTTTACCTCTATCCAAAGGTGGTGCGAAGTACTCCATCGTAGCAGTTGATTACTTTACCATGTGGGCGGAAGCCGAGCCCCTTACTACAATCACGACGAAGAAGGTGATCAACTTTGTAGTGCGCAACATCATCTGCCGATTTGGTCTCCCACGTACTATCATCACTGACAACGGGACCCAATTCGACAGTGCCGAATTTAAGGATTTTTGTCAACGATTCCACATTCAGAAGAAATTCTCTGCAGTTGCACACCCTCAAGCGAATGGACAAGTTGAAGCTGTTAATAAAGTTATAAAATCCATTCTGAAGAAACGACTGGAAAAAGCTGGGGGCAAATGGGTTGATGAGCTTCCTATGGCCTTATGGGCTTACCGAACAACCCACAAGTCTGCGATCAGTCACACTCCATTCTCTCTCTCTTATGGTTCAGAAGCTGTTATTCCAATCGAATTAGAAGTACCTTCTCATCGTGTGACATACTACGATCCAAAGACAAATGCTATATTACTTGCTGAATCTCTCGATTTATTAGATGAGAAGCGTGAAGAGGCTGACTTGAGAGCAGCCGCATATCGAAGTCGAGTCGCCCGATTATACAATGCCAAGGTCCGACCCCGAACCTTTGAACTTGGCGATCTTGTACTCAAAAGAATTTATCCGGTCCCTTTGCATATGAAGCCAACTTGGGAAGGACCATATGTTATTGAACGAAAGCTCGGAGATGGCACATTCAAATTATCGACCGTTGACAGTCTCACTCTTCCGAGAGCCTGGAACAGCGAGAGTCTTCGTCGCTACTACACATAACGGGCTCTGTTTATTTATTCAGTCTATTTTTCATTTGCAATTTGTTTCTGCATTTCGAAATTTGAATTTGTAATAAGGCAACTGACTTTGCCGTATTTTCTTATTTCAGCAATAAAATGCAATCTCTTCGAGCCAGAGCCGTGATTTACTTGAAATACTTCATATGACCATCACTATGCATGGAGAGCTAAGTTCCATCATACGGTGGAATTTATTCAAATAGGGAGTGATTGTGATACGACCGGTCACTCACTAAGTGAAACCCGAGCTCGGGGACAAGCCATCACACTGAAGCCAACAAAGGGATTGATACACGACAATCCTTTAACTAACTCTAGATTCCCGGAGTGTGAACTGGAGTGTAAACTTACAAATATGGTTTCAAAGAGGGTGTATCCGTCCACCTAACGACTTCGCCCGTACCTTAACCAAGTTTGAGGAGGATGGACCCGTCCATCTAACGACCTCACTTGTTAACTCAGGGTGGATGTGATCCGACCATCCACGATCCCGATACATCTTTCGTTCCCAAAGTGCGAACAAAATTCAAAAACTCACAACAGATGTGATTGATCGTCTGTTTACCAACTCCGGATTCCTAGAGTGTGAACCGGAGTATAAACATCAACTAACTCTAAGTTCCCAAAGTGCGAACTGGAGTATAAACATCACCTAACTCCGGATTCCTAGAGTGTGAACTGGAGTATCAACATAAATACCAACTCCAAATTCCCAAAGTGTGAATTGGAGTATAGACGTTAACTCAAAAACCTCGGAGAGTGGATTGAAGTCTGGACATGAGCCGGATTGGGATCAACCGTCCGTAAAACAACTCTAAGTCCCCGGAGCATGGTTAGAGTGTAAATGCAAAATGGGTGACTAACCACCCGCGAAAATAACTTAAGTCCCCGGAGGGTGGACGCATCCTTGAAACTTAAACAGGCGTGACCGACCACTGACGCCAACTGCAATCCCCGGAGTATGGATACAATCATCAATAAAAGAGCGAGTGTGATTCGACCACTCGAATTCTCCTTGTTTCAACATCAATTCAACGATATTAAGCATGATGCATTGAAGGCGAAATACGACCGCTCGTCGATCTTTTCAAATTACCCCTGAAACTGGGGGCAGAACTTAAGTGTCAATCACTGACTGAAGTAGTACAACATCGGAGTTCAACTTAATATCCAGTCATGACTTGTGGCCATGATTTCAGGACTTGACGGGCAAACTCAAACGAGATTCAAAAGTGGAAACTTCAGAAGTGTACTGAACAAGGAATTCAAATGTTGGAACACTTAAGCAAATAAACACACATCAAGTTCAAAACAAAATAAAGTTTCATTTCAACTATTTGTGAAAACACGGCCTACAAAAGAAAAATGAAAGTAGATTCCTATCTATCTACCAAAAATGAACCGAAGAAGCACGTCTACTCTCTCTTCTTTTTCGGTTTCCTCTTCGGTGTGGACCCACTGGAGCTGCCACTTGTTTTTCTATCGAGCCTTTGCCTTTCGGCGGCTGATCTCCAGTAGGGGCATGATATAAACTTCTTCATCCGAGCTCAAGTGTACGGGAATGCTCCCTAAAGGTGGAGTCGGGGGAAATGGATCGACTATAGGAGGTGGGATAGGCACACTGGTATCAATAACTGTACCACCAGGTGGTATCATCCTTAACGGAGCCGGACCAGGTGCCGCCATCCCACCTCCGAAGCTACCACCACGAGTCACTGCCTCCATTTCAGCGTCGATTTCAGCCAATATTTCTTCCTCACGAATCGCTTGAGCTTCGCTGGGAGCATCAGTGGTTGGCATTGAAGAGCCGGTAGCAGGTGCGCTTCCACCCATAACAAATGGCAGGTCCGCAAAAGGATCACTGAGATGACTAAGGAGTTCCTCCATCATCTGTTCGTCGAAAGAGAGTGTGCACCCTTGCGTTCCATCAATCAGCGCGGTTGTAGTTATGGTGGTCGCTTCAGTGATGATGGCCTCCTACGCTTGATGTAATTCTTGAGTTGCAGGAGGCGTGATTGGTGTAACATAAATCACTGGACAAAAACAAAAGAAGAATTGTTAATAAATACTTCGGATGACAACTCCGATTTCAGATAAGCATAGAGAATGTTCAGAGTACCTTCCTCAATTTGGCTCGTGGACGGCTGAACGGCTTCAGAAACCTGCTCTCTAGCTAGAGATAACTGCGGCTGATCCGGATTGTAAGCAGGAACTGATTGGGAATCAACCGCAGGTGCAGATTCAGGCTGGGTTGACATAGGAACTTCAGAACTTGCATCATGGGGCTCAACACCTGAACCTTCTCCGGCCTCCAAGTGTTGGGTGCCAAGCCTCTCCTTTTCATGCGAAATCATCGACTCATGGAGAATCTTTCGTTCGTCTTCATTTAGCATACAATTCTCAAGTTCAAACTCGTCGATTGATTCACCCAGATGCACCGCCTTCTCCTCCTCAACCAATCGACCCCAAGCGTTGTATAAATGTGTCGGGTAGTTGTCAAGCCAGGCTAGATTTCTGTGCCTCAAAACGTTAGCATTATAAACAATGAGGAGATCTTCAATATCAGTTTCCAGCCTAGACTCCACCATTCGGACCTTCTCCTCGACCTCAGTCTCCACCACCCGAGCCTTAGCTATTGCTGCATCATGTTCGCCTCAAAGCACAACGGCCTGTTCGCAAGCCTCTTGGGCAGCTCTATTTGCATCATCTTTTTCTTTGATGATTTCCAAAAATTTAGCTTTAAGCTCAGCAAGTTCTTTCAGAGCAGCGTCCCGTTCAGCTGTGACAGTGGCGTTTCGGTGGCCCGTTTGCTCCACCAAGGCAAAGAGTGTCTGCCTCATCCTCCCCATGGCCAAGTTCGCCTCATCGGCCTTTTTGGTGGCCTCTATCTCTGATTTCCAAGAGGACTCGACTTCATTATTAAGCACTTGGACGATGCGGCCCTTTTGGGCGAGATCAGATTCTAACTTTTTGATTATATTAGCCCGCTCGAAGGCCACCTTCGATGCTTTCTCTACAGCCTTCGCCCACTCTTTGTACTGGAAATAGATGTCATGAATGTAGTCATGCATTGTATTCTCCACCTCCGATGGAATTCTCTTTAAGTGAGGAGGCAAAATGTAGCTATCAAAGCATATATTTGGAAAATCTTTCTTTAGCTAAGCAATTCTAATGGCCCCTTCCCCAGTGGGCTTGGTGATAGCTTGTTCAGTGACGATTGGAGGCTCAACCTCGGTTCTATGGCATTGTGACTCAGGCCGAGAAGCTTGCGAAGATAGTTTGTGACGAGGGGGCTCTACCAGCTGTTTTCCTTGGCCCGAAGGTTGCGTAGGGCGTCGAGGGGGTGGAGAACGCGATCGGGATTGATATCTCTGTTCTCTGTAATCCCTATCTCTATCCCTCTCGTAGCGTTCCTGACTAGAATAACCGCGATCGCGGTTTCTGTCATCCTCCCTCCGGCGGGACTCATAATACGAGCCTGACGATTGGCGTGCCGAACGAAGATTGCTAAGCATAGAATCTCGTATGTTCATCGTATTTGTAAAGTAAAAGGAAAACAGAGTTAGTGAATTCTTGAAACAGGAAATGTAAGGCTAGAAACTGTGTGGTGCAGTGAAGTGTTTATGTGTGTGCAACCCCCCGACCAACCGGTAATGTCGGCCGCACTGATAGATAGAGACTCGCTTAAATCTAAAGCATTTTGAAGCTCCTCCAATCCGGTATCATGTGGAAGTGACACAAAGTCCGGAATCGGAATATCGGCAAGCCTTCAAAAGGACTCTCTGTTGGCGAGGGAGGAGCCTCTGAGATTCTAATGCCGGGAGCCGGCAAAGAAACCACAACTGATTTCCACCTGGAAGATTTAGGACATTTGTAAGCAGCGGCCTTGCCTTTTCTTCTTCCTTCTGTCGCTTGAAATCCGGCCGAAGGCCCAACAACAAGTTCATCATCCATGGACGTTCTCTCTTCATCACCTCCCTCAGCAATTACGACCCTGGGTGCTTTGTGTTTTATCCACTTCGTCGGGGCCACTCTTAGTGTTTGTTCAAGCCTTATGCTTTGATTCCGCTCAATCAGTCCAACGATTCTCAAATTTCTGTCGATTAGAACCGAATCGATGTCCCTCATTTCACTTGGAACTTCTTGAAGGACCCTTACTATTTCTTTGAAGTACCCACCTTCGGGTCGTGAAATTGCGGCTATAAAGAAAGGAAGATATTAGTTTTACATCAACTACTATTATCTTGATAACTCTTGGAAAAGACTACAACACTTACGTCTGTCTAACCATCGGCTAGCAAATCCTGGGGGGCATCGGACGTAGAACCATTCTATTTGAAAGTAACTCAGCCTTGTCCAGGACCCAGTTACTACTTGAAAATTCCTAACCACCTCTAGGAATGTAAAAGATGGACTATCTCCCCTACTCTTGATGTTGAAAAGATACCTAATCTCGATTAGCATCGGTGGCCGAAAGAGATGCTCCATGAATACAATAAATAAACTATTCAGCGTAGCGTATCCGTTGGGGTGTAGTTGTGATGGAGCAATTCTGAAAAAAGACAATACTTCTCTAATGTATTGGTTAAATGGAGGAAGTGTGCCCGCTGTGCATGCATGACGGTTGAAGGCAGCAAACCCCTCCGGGGGAGCATGCGGTCTATCGTTTGGTCCTGGCAATAGTACATCGTCCAATGACAAACCATGCCTTAGGCATATTCGTCCCAACATGTCTTCAGAGACGTTGGACGGTACAAAATCTTGGGGATTACAGATGAATGTAGCATCAGGTAGTTCGTCCGGAGCGGGGTCTATGACTTCGGCTGCGATGGATGGCAATTCTATCATTGGAAGAGGCAGACTCTGATTTTCCTGTTGCTATGAACTTGTGGACTCCATGACTAATCAACTCATTAAAACCCATCGTTAGATGATAGTAAGCCCATATGTTCCCTAGTGTGAAGTGTGTGAATGTGCAAGTGCAGTGCTACATGTTACTTGAGAAATTCTACAGAGTTAAAGAAAACATTCAGGCGACGAGACTTCGAAATTCAACTAGAGTGACCGTCATCGCTGACCGTCACGACCGTGCCATCCAGACTTTAGAGACCGATCCAAGTCAGGGTTCGTTAAAATTTTGTTAAGTTATAGTTCCATCGACGATCTTCGATAGGCAGTCAAATGTGCAGTGAAACGATTAAGTCCAATTGTGGTAGGCGAAAGCTCGTCGGAGTCGAGTGTGTGAGTACGAGGAAATTCTGTATCCATCGAGGTTTGAGCTCGCGTCGATCAGTAGAAAACTTTGGTTTCGTATCGATGAAAGTTTGTTATCTTCGTATCGATCGAAGATCGTGGGTTTCGTATCAATCCCCAACCGTGAGATTCGTATCGATCACCTACCACAAGTTTTGTATCGATCGTTGGCTCTTCAATTTCGTCTCGATCGTCTTGAATCGATACGAATAGTCACCACACTAGATTGATACGAAATTCACCACTTCACCATTTAGCTCTTCATCAATACGAGCCCCACGCCCTGGGTCGATACGAAAACTAGTCTTCTCTCCCCTTTCATCGGTATGAAACACCAAGCTTTGCATCTCTCCACACTTTGTCTTCCCAGATCGATTTAGATGCTATTTCCACCTTCTCTGGTCAAACCCCGGCCTCAACGCGACCAGGATTCACCATAGTCGTGAACGGGAAGGCGATAGATCTCGAAGTCTTGTCATTAAAAGTATAGATTAACAGTACAATTACCAAATTTGGGTAATTAAGCGGATTAAATAACTTGAAAGCGAAAGGCGGTTTAAGTTTCCCAATACTCAGAGTGATATGAAGATGAAGGTTATTTTATGTTTCTTGGCTTTTCTCGATACGAAGGCAAGAGTAAAAAAGAAAGCAAGTAAAAATCTTTCTAAGTATAGAGCATATTTATATGGACTCGGATGTGAGAGAGAAAACGATTCGTATCCCGGTGATAGTGAACCGGTCAAAACGGTTAGGCACAAGATGTTGCGAAAGAGCTTCTTTCGTATCCATCTACGTTTGACTGTGGGTGAAGCTTTTCGAATCCATCAATTCATTGATGTAAAAGGAGTAGCCAAGTTGCGCTGGAGCCATGTAATTTCATCGGTACGAAGCATCATTTCGTATCCATGGGCTTGGAAGCCTAAGCTTCATATCGTCGATACGAAACGACAATTTCACGTCCATCACTTTGAAGACCATAGGGATTCGAAACCATCATCGATACGAACTTTACTGCAAAATTATCTGGACAAAGCAGCTCTATCGATATGAATAGTACCCAGAGGACTAGTTGCTCTATTCGCATCCCGCATAAGACCATCGATGCGAAATGTTTATTTCGTATCCACCAATGTGAATTACATAAATATGAGAACAATTTTATGACCTTTCACATCGATCCAAGAGAGGATCGATACGAAGGGACATTCCAAAACAACCATCAAGAGTTGTTACAACTCGAATTTCACATCGGTTCAGGAGAGGATCGATACGGAATTCGATACGAGAGAACTGACAACAACTCGTGAACGTGCGACATTAACGAGAGTCGGGTTAACATATATGCATGAATGTCAGACTAATATTCAATTTTCAAAATTCACAGGGATTGGATATTCACTTGATGATGGTTACAACAACAAACAAATAATCGCTATCATACAGCAATCAGTTACAATAGTACACGGTACAACGGTTGGCAGTCAACAATTCATATTACTGAAAAATCAGTCAAGGATTACAACTTTCGATGAGAAGATGATAACTGTTTAACAAGTCAGATGGAACTATTCAGATTGAAGATTGCAGCTTTTCAAAGCATGTCGTGTTTTCACAAGACATACTTTAGGGGGCAAATGTTATCCCGCCTTTTGGCAAGGCCGTGATACCAAGAACTTGACTGGAAACCATGGACAATCCGTCCAAAAGATCAGTTATACGTAGGCTCACTATGGATATCGATGAATTTTGTCTGAGTCCGAATAAAGCTACAATTGACAATACATGACAAGCAAAGCTATGAAAGCCAACATCCCAAATTTCAAGTCAATCGGAGTTCGTACGCTCAAGATATGGATCGATCAAAATCAAGGGGGAAGGCCTCTGTTCGTATCCATCACCTCGCAGTAGCTCTGCTCGCATCCATCAAAAAACTAAAGAAAGTCTTCATTCGCATCCATCCTGTTCAAATCCATCCAGAGAATCAACTCTCTTAGCATCGGTTATGTTCGAATCATTCCAGAACTACACTCTTCGTATCCATCCAAAGGAGGCCCCTTCATATCGATCACGTTCGTATCCATCAGACATACACGATTTCGTATCGATCAATTCCAACTTGCTCGTATCGATCGACCAACATCTAATTCGTATCCATCCGTGATTGTTTACTTCGTAACCATCGACTATGGCACGAATATGCATTTCGTATCGATCGGACTTCAAACATGTTTCGTATCGATTGACCACAGATCGATACGATGTCAATACTATACGCACAAAACAATGTAGCCGATCGATATGAACAAAGCAACACAGTTGATCGATACGAACAAGACAAAACATGATCGATACGAACAAGACAAAACACGATCGATACGAAAATAACAGAACCACTAACATCGATACGAACAAGGCCAAAATCGATCGATACGAACAAGGCTTCGATATTGGATACGAATAAGACTCGGTCACTCGGCATGAAAAGTGGATCGATCCGAGAAGTTAGCGCCACGTCGACTTGCAAGCACGTGCACAAAGAGCGATACGAACAGGTGGATACGAACAATATCGATGCGAATTCAGCAGCCTAGAGAAAACGCGAACTTGCATCGATGATAACTCACAATCCACAAGTCCAAATGCTATGAAATTTTCACAGGAGCTTGCGTGCAACCTAAAGAATGTTCATGCTAAATTTTGACTCGATTGGGTCAAATCTTGATTGATATGAAATTCATTCGTATCGATCACGGACCGAGTGCTAACCACGTGGGATCGATCGCGTGGGCCCGCTCACGTGCCAGAAGAGGTCTCCCGAGATCTGAACGAGATATTTACATCCTACGCCTATAAATAGCAGCCCAGGACCTACAGAAAAGGGACCTTTTGGCTCTTTGACGTCCAGACTCTGCCGAATTCACCATTGTATTCAAATTCCACTGTTGTACTCGAGATTTACTGCTGTAATTCGTTGTAACTAGCAACCAAAAGTTAAGAAAGATCAATCATTTCATAGTGGACGTAGGCAACACGTCGAACCACTGTAAATTTCTATGTTTCTGCGTACTTTCTTGTTTGTTTTTGAAGTGTTTGTTAGATAATCTTCTTTTTCCATTTAATTTCTTCATTTTATCTCTTCAAACCCTTCCGAAGAGTGTTGTGCCCAATTTTGGAACAAACAATAGTGTTGTAAGTTAATTTCATCTTTCTTTCCATTCATTTTTTTCTCATTTCTACAAATTGAAATTTTATATGATTCATTTCAGAGAGTAAGAATGATTATTTATCTTGATGAATCAGGCAAAAAGAGAGAACACACAAGCTTGCTTCCCATGTAGTGGATCTGGTGCTCGTAAGACTTTCGGCAATACTACAAATTCTTGAGTAGCTTAATTTAAAACCCAGATATAAAAAATAAAAATGAAGAACTTAATAAAGAAAGTGTAATTTGTACAGAGCAATGCAGGTTCTGCACAGGGTCAGGGAACGTTACAGTAGTTCTAGGACCTGGGGAGACAGAAGTATCAAAATGTGTGAATTGTGACGGTGCAGGTTCATTAACCTGCACCACATGCCAAGGCTCTGGTATTCAACCCCGTTATCTTGATCGCAGGTATCCTTTCTTTTTCATAAATTTATGACATCTGAAGTATTTTGATGGTTTTATTGTAATATTTTCTGGTCTAACGAAATCTTGGAACATTTATTACAAATAGGGCTACCTATTTTCTGCTCTGACAAAATATATTTTAATAGATATAAAAATCTATCATGTTCTTCCAGTCTGGAGATTAACGTTGAAATATCTAGAGTCGACTGGCCGCATATACGATAAACAACGAATAGGATTAGGCTATTGTTTATTAATTACTAGCATTAAACTTTATCTCATTCTCAGGCCACGTGCTTCAGAGCTTCCTCGTAGACATGGAAATAATGTTTTTTTAGATTGCATAACTACATGAGATCTGATTTTATGAGATGATGCAAAATTAATATGTTTATAAACAAAGTAGATTATACTTACTGAAAATTCATGTCATTTCAATGTGCGCAGCAGGCCAAGCTATTATAGAACCAATGGCGTCTTCCATGTATTGTAATTCAGATGTTTGTCTCCATAGCACCGCAGATGGATCTTTGATAGCCTCTATCCAAAATTTAACTGCATTTGGTCCTAGTGGTTTAAAATGGACCAGCGCTTTTGGATCAGTTGACTCTACACGTCCTACAACAACTATTTTTCCCTTTTCTGATAAATCCATCAGCTTGCATATGTTGTTCGTTCTTGAATTTGCCGTCTGTAAATTAACAAAAAGGATATGATGTAGTTGGTTTATGTTGATAAAATATATTGATTAATCATTGTAAAATCATAATTTAAAAGATACGCCAGTGCATAAAAATCAAGTACCATAAATGTTTGCACTATGGTCTGAGGCGTAGGAGATGTTGGAACATTAACCATCTCAACAACTACTTGGGACTTAGGCCATGCTATCTTCCTACCGACAGCTTCTTCAACACATATCATAACAGGGGTTGCCCTCCACAAAAAAGCATCATTTTTATTGGATTATCTATCCAAACAATCATGGTGCATGGTCCAAGAGGAAGATCATTAATAATTTCATTTGAGTCACTCGTGTGTAATTGCCCTTCAGCCATTAATTCTTTGCTCCCTCCCCAATCATAAATCTTGCATTTGCATTCTAAGTTGCCACTTTTACTCTATTCGAGACAAAAAATATTTATTTAGTAAAAGTTAAATATTTTAAAATAGTATGTCAATTGCGAAAGATAAATGTTTACCACGTCGTCTTCTTCTTCAGGGTGATCACTTGGATGTAAAACAACTCTATTCGTTGGCCATGCCACTAGATCATCCTTTGCTTCCCCAATAAGTGTGAAACCAGATGTAGGCCTCCATAAAAAACATCTGGTTTTGTTGGTAAGTCTATTAGAATTACCATCGCATTCGGTCCTAAAGGAATATTATTGACAAGCTTGTTTGGATCCTTCGACACAACTCTTCCTTCAGCAACAATTTCTTCATTCTCTTTCCAATCCAATAAATCACATTTTTGGAGGCTTTTATCATACTTGCACTACAATTAATCAAAGGAATAAAATATTAATTACTAGAAAAAATAAAAATAAAAATGATGTGAAACCAATAATAAAGCATACATGAGGTGTGTTTACTTCTATCCAACTGTCTCTACCCTGCAAAACCAACAACATAAATTGTTATAACATTAGTTTACCCTTCAACGCTCAATTATAATAACATGAATACAATTATGAGAACAACTAGCAAATATTGGCATCGATCCTCAATAGACGAGAGATATTTTACCTGATTTTTTATCATCACGAGAAATTTTTGCTCTAACTCTAAAACTTTTCTTTCAAGTTGCATTTTTTGCTTATCCTTAACTTGTGCTAAAGTTGCCCTAGTGATGTTCATATTCTATCCCATTGCTCTTAATCGACCCGGTCTATCTTGTCCCAGTACTTGAGAAAGTGCACCTTCTTTGTAATTGATTGTGGAACACTTTCAACTTGTTTTATCTTTGTCTACAAAAGTTAATGCACATAGATTATATAATGATGCATTTATATACTAAGAAAGTGATGTATCTAAAATTGAAAGAAGTAAAATGCCATGATTGCATTGAATATTCATAAGAATAAAAGTTGTTTATCCATTCATAAACAAATAATACACTAAATTACACTAAATGATTTCTGATTATGTTTCACTGATGAAATTGTGCTTCAGGATATCACCCTCTGTTACCTTTTCATCTTCATTTTGTTGATGGAGAAAAACTGACGTACATCACTTCCTTGAATACTTTCAACTATAAGTATTTATCACATCCGTGATCAAATCAATGCATAAATTATCAATGCATCAAATCAATGCATAAGTATACATTAACGTTAAAGGATCGTGTGAGGACGTATATGCCTAACCAAATAATGATAGTGCACATTTCTAGAGCCATAATTGATGCTCAGCCTCGCTTTACTATACATCCTTATTTTTTTGATAAATTCAATATCAACTTTGTGGTTCATTAATTCATATTTTTTGCACTTCATACTATTGTTTTTTATCTAAACAATATTGATGTAGCTTCAAACTATAAATATACTTGAGATACGTTATGGAGATTCTAGACATGCATAATTCGTACTTTGAAGGAGAGAAAATTTAAAAATATTCATCAACATGGTAAGTCAGCGTCTTTTAAAAAACGTTGAAGTTTTTCGTAATTTGTGCAAACTGTGTAGATAAACTTACCTTATGTATGTTGTTGATCAATTAATGAGCTATGTAAACAAATTTTGGGGAATTTAGGTTCACAATACGTTCTATAATCCAGAATGCTTTATCTTTAAATTACACAATAGTTACAACAAGCTTTGCAAGTAGAATTTATAGGAAAATCATTTTATTGTACAGTTTCCGTTCCTCTTAGAACAGACTAGAATCTTGCCTCCAAATCATATGTCGTAGTCCATCATATTGGTCAAAATCAATTTTTGTAAACTTATTGGTCAAAATCAATTTACTGTAATTTTAGAAGGAAAAACAAATTTTGATCAACTTACTATAGTATCTGCAACTGTCATATTCACCGGTTCACCATTTTTTCGTGTGCGAGATTTAATCCAAACTTGACTTCTAGTAACGGAAGAGCAATCGCCATTTTGCTTTTTCTACATTCAAAAGAACATCAAATAACAAATTGTATTAAGTAATAAGTTCATAAATATTACAGTAGATAAAATTACTCTTTTTCTTACCATATCTTCAGCTAGTCGAGCCATTCCTTTACGACACTACACCACAAAGCTGTTTTAGCCACACCTCTATCCGCCTTATTTGATACGGCTCAAAGCCGTATCAAATTTGATACGGCTAAAAACCGTATCTAAACGTTTAGATATGGCTCAAAGCCGTATCAAATTTGATACGGCTTTGAGCCGTATCAAATTCGTGCCTATTTTGGCTGGAAAATTATACACTCTGGAAAGCAAGGTCTCCCCCAAATTCATTACTTTCCTCGTTTTTTTTCGTTCTCCCTCCAAAACATAAATGTCGATCTCTTGCCCAGATTATTATCTACTTCGTGCTTCTAGTTCTCCCGACTATTCAGATAAGATCAATAGAAAAAAACACGAGAAACCCTGGATCCAATTAGTGCGTTCAGCGTTCATCTTCGAAAATCCTAGATCTGCTCAAGTGCTCATCTTCATCTGCTAATCGAAGTCCCTAAACCCAAGTAGTCGCGACGCATCACGTTAGTGCCAGCCTCCAGCTATTCTAGAAAACAATGGCATCAAGAACGAAGAGAATGTATGTGAGTACAATTACCTTGAATCAATTCTTGTAAATTACATGTGTGTAGTTTGGATGCATAAAAAACCAAATGCAGAAAATGTATAAAATTTTAACATTTATGCCTTTTTGATAACTGAGGATTGGTACCCACCTCAGTTGACTTACATGTTTGACAATTTTATGATTTTGATCAATAGATGGATCCCAAACCTGATAATTAAGTCTTTACACGTTCTCTATATATTTTCCGTAGCTCTCTCTCTCCCATGGGGAGAGAAACCGCCATGCGATTTGCGTTTCAACAATCCATGGGATCATCTGTATCCCATTATTATCTGTAAAGCTTGAAATCGAGTTTCATTCCAAATCTTATTCCGATGCAGTTCGAGATTCAGAGAATTGGGTGCTTTGGCGAAATCCCTTCTCAAATTACCAACATCTTATGCCGATTATTCTCCATTCTTCTGCAATTGACACTTTTGAGGATCGAATCTGGAAGAATTAATGGTGAAACCGTGCTTAAATTCTCTTAGAATCACATATCGCTGCTTCAGTTTGATATACGGAGGGTAAGAGTCCTGCAATCGGTTCAATTTCTAAGATTTGGATGATTATTTGTTTGATAGCCCACAGAGTTTCAAAATGCAATATTTTGGGTGTGTATGATTTTAATAGCGAAATTGGTTTTCACTGTCAAATTATATTCAAGTTAAGGAAGATGGTAACTAGGCAAAGCGATCCACATCAAGGATATGATTCAGTAGCATGTACTTGTTGATTTTGAAGGTGAACACGGCCGCATCAAAAGGAAATTATGGAGAGTAAGAGAAAGTATGCTCTTATCACTAGATCCAGTCACTTAGAAATGAGTTCCAATCACTCAGAAATGGTGTTCGCGACGAACAACTGATATTGATTGCTCTGGCAGTTCTATTGTTGGATGAACAACTGATATCGATTTTGGACAATATATTTTGTTGTACTGTTAACTATCTCTATATATATGCATTCAAAACTTTATGTTTGGACAAGTCACCTGGTATAAGTATGTGCATATATGTTTGTGTATAGGGTAGTTAACAATGGATGATTGCTAACACTACTCATTATATCACCTATACAGATGCCTTTCTATTGCACTAATAACTGTATGTATGCATGTAATAAAAATCTGCATGTTGTATGCATACCTCCTAGTGCTGTTAATTCCAACTATAGATCAAGTTATAACTGTAAAAAAGGAACATGAAGTTTCAATGGCATAACATACATTCATTATAATCTTTTAAAAATTATATTGCATTAACAATGCTTTGACCTATTTCACGTTAAAACCATATAAAATGAGTTTCAACCATCATTTTCATCATCAGGTTGGAGCTTGGAGTTTTCTTACTGGCTTTCTTGCTTGCTGAGTTGCTGGTTTAAGCTTGTTAGGTCGCTGGTTTTCTTGCTTACCGAATTGCTAGGTTGTTGGTCATGGTTCGACAACTTTGTAGTTTGATAAATTTGGTTTTTGGTAATGTATGTACTATGTAAGTGCTGAGTTGCTTGTTAGTTAACATGATGTAATTGCTGAATTTGTCTTTAAATTATGCTGGTTAATACTTATTGAATATGTAATGTAATAAATGTATGCATTGTAATATGATAGGTTGATAGCTGCTTGCTAGTTAGTATGTAATGTATGCATGCGTACTAGTTAAATCAAATTTCTTATGTGCTTATTCATATTAGTTCGTTATAATGTACTGTATAGTTGCTGTCTTGCTCAGTTACCACCTTATGTGCTTATTTTCAGTTTTATTAGTTTCGGCGGTTAATTAACCGATCGGTTCGGTTAATCGACCGTGCCCACCCCTAATACTGACCATATTTTGTATAATACTGCTTCTATTGTAATCCAACTATTGCCGTATCTATAACTGCTTTAAATACTGAAATATTAATGCATTATTTTTTTACTTTAATACATCAATTTGATACGGCTCAAAGCCATACCAAATTCCTGAATTTGATACGGCCCAAAGCCGTATCAAATTCATGAATTAGGCAGTGCTTTGAGCCGTATCAAATTCATCAATTTGATACGGCTTTGGGCCGTATCAAATTATTAACCACGCCAAAATTTGATACGGTCCAAAGCACTGCCTAATTTCATTTGATACGGCCAAAAGCACTGCCTAATTGGCATTTCTGGTGTAGTGCGATTGCATGTATATGGCAACTGTTTGTCTCTAATAGCTTTGTTCTTCACGCTTAATACCTAAAATAAGATATTTAAATACATTATTTATATCCTTTATGTTCTTATATTTCATACAAAGAATAAACAACAATAATAAAAAATTACTTGAAATTCTGAACTTGTTTTTGACTTTATAAATTTCTTCCACTCATTTATACTTTTGATGTTACTTGGCTTCAACTGAAGCTTTTCCTCCATGGACTTCGATTTAACTATTTGGCGAACTAGTCTACATTTTGACGCGCGCCAAATATCTCCCATTTGCTTAAATATTAGTGTTTTTTGCCAATCTGCATCCATTTTAAACCTCGCCTACAACATTTTTCATAACAAGTGTCAATATTCTTAGACATAAGAACACAATATTATAGTATTTGTTGATATCTTTAAGAAAACGTAACGGTAACGAAAAATTAATTAGCATTGGTTTCAAGACCTGTACCAAGTAACTACCTTTTATCTAACTATTAAATACATTCATACAAGCTACCCATGACCCAACTAAGGTTACGTAATGTTGTTTCAAAAATTACTGAGTAAACTTAGGCAGATAGGTTGAATGATCATCATTTGTAGATACACAACCAGATAGTGATCAAAGTGATAATCCACAAACAATCTACATATAATGGTATTTTCAAGTTAAAACCATGATTAATATTTAACTGCTAAACCTTTGGGAGTCAATATGCAGAAACATAACTATAAGATGCATATTAAAAATCAAAAGATTGCTTCAATGTTTTGTGGGTTGCCCACAGCTACATAAATAATTTAGTAGAACAATAACATATGAACGTAATTTTATCCGCAAATCATGGACTTCTCAAAATGAAAATGGTGTTTTCAAATATATTACCTAGTTCTTGTGTAATGATTCAGAAATTTCTGTATTTGTTATAAATTTACAATTTGGTTTCTATATAGATGAAGTTGAAGGGTGACCAGACTGGCAGGAAAGGCCACTTATCTGTAGCAACAGAGGTAGTAAATCAGTCTTGCTTTTATTTGTTCAGTTATAAATTATTTAAAAATAGATGTAAAGAAATAGCTTTGTTTACATGCTTGAGTAATAAATCAAATTTTATCGTGAAGCAAAAAACAAAACAAAACAAATAAATAAAATACAAGAAATAGCTTTGTTTACATGTTTGTATTACTATTACTTCTTACTCCCAGACAACCATTTTCATTTGTCATTAAAAATTGTTAACCAAATTTAATTGCATCTTATTTGCATATAGTGACAAACTATCTAAAATATGATCAAGTACTTCAGAAAAAGCTAGATTAGTTATTAATTTGCTAAGTTTGACTTAGGTTTTTGATGTAGCTCCCAGTCTTCATATTGTAGAGCTCCGTAAAATAGGAGGCGACACTTTGGAGTTTCACAAGGCATGCAAATATTTCACAAGACATTGATTGGGTGAATGTCTTTGGATAGCTTGCTGCCTAAGTTTTGGAATTCGATGGATAACCGATCCAGGTAGGAAGTCATTTTATTCAGTAGATGATAATATTATATCTACATAAAATCTTATTCTCATACTTCTTTCTAAAAAAATACTTATTTGGCATGGTTTTAGTTTATTTAAGTTCATAAATAAAGCTGTTAGTTACAGTATGTTGTCCACCAGTAATTAATTATATTAATTTACTGCTCCACTAGGGACATCAATGCATGGAACATTGAGTTTTCTCATTTTTTATCCCAATATAGATTGACCGATGGAATGTTTGAAGCTGAGACTCAATGTAATATAAAATATACAATTGCTTTTCACTTGAGACGTCTTCCATTCTTCTACATTCTAAATAGGTAAATATTTTTTTTCTCTTCTTGGTCATCTTCAATCTTGCCGCCATTTAGATCATTAATTTCTACTTTTCACCTTTGATGATAAACATTTTGGTTTTTACTTTTGAATTTCCTATGAAGTAATGATGTACGCTCCTTAATTATATGAACCTTATAATTAGCCAAACAGCTATAATTCATACAAATATTTGTCTGGTATATATAAGTACATAGATAATTATTCAGTGATTTATTTAATGGTACTACTACGGGGTAGGAAACTGGTCTGTGATTCTTTTTGTTATTTAATTTAATGCATTCCAAAAATTTAAAAATTTGAGTATTCGAATTCCAATAGATTGCTTTGCAGTTTTTTTTTATTCTAATTTTTTTAGAACAAAACGAAAATTGGGCTATTGAATGCTATTGAAAATTTTCATATTTTTTTGTTCTTTTTTCAATCATTTCGAAAGAAACCTGAGTTTTTTGCATAAGTTCTAAGTTTTCTAACTTATTTGTTTTTTTAAGTTCGTAAAAAAAATGAACTTTTCTAATAAACTTGTTACTTTCTGCAAACTTTTGATTTCTCTTTTAAGGAAATTGAGTTATTGACTATTTAATTCAGAAATATATGGCTAAATAAATTAATCACGCAAGATACTTCAGTCTGCCCTCACTTATTTCTCTAGGTTGGTAAGAATAACGCATACAGTTCAAAATAATACTATGCCATCTAATTATATGAATATTTACAAGTGATGCATTAATATTACCAAATGATACTTTGGATGATACGATCAGGAAATGTGAGTCACTGACCACATCTAGAATCACTGAACTACAACGTATGCTATGTATGAAAAGGTAACCAAGAAACTATGCACTTGGCAAAACCAGCTCACAAGTAGGATGACTAACAATTATCAACTCCATAACAACAATAGTGCCTAATTACTAGACAATGCACTACATTTTACCAGCTAAACTACTCCACTAATAAACAGTAACACATCAGTCACTTTTAGAGAATTCAAACACAAATCCCAGACAAAGCTAATGCACGTTCCTATATCAATGATGGTTATCAACATTTCCTAACACCAAACTATGGCAAATCCAAATGTATCTATGAAGATGTTGTTGAAATGAAAGAAAATGTGAGTCAGATATTAAAATTCTTTGAGGAAGAAATGCCATAGCATTATCTAACAAAAGATATATTGTAAAAAAAGTGAAATATACACCCTTGAAGTATAGAATGGCAAAATTGATAGGAACTGCAATTTAAAAAAAAACAAAAGCAAATCTGCATACAAAAAATATAAATAATTATATCCATGTTTATATGTGGTACTTGATGAAAAATTTATTTACCGAAAAGTGTAGTGGTTGTGAAACCAACCATTGCAAATAATACTCGGTTTGAATATTAAATCATATACAATTTGATATGTTGAACGATAAAAAATTTGAAAACTTAAGTAATATCAGAATACAACTGATATTTATCATATAAAATTTAGAAGTATCCCATTGGAAGAACTATCCTTTTCTACTTTAAATTATTTGATCTACCTGATATAATGAACACCTTATACACTAATTTCAGTCCACTTTAAAGATGAATTATGAGTTGCTTGTTAGACATTTGTTGTATCTCTTTTGAACCCCCAAAATATCAGACTTTCACAATAGGCCAAATGAAGTTCATTCTTGCTTTTTTTTACAGATATTCCTTCTTTCCATTTATGTTATGTATATGTGATGTCATGATCTAAATTATGCATAATAGGCAGATGATTTATTTTAGCTGCAGCATATATGCATCTCGATATAAGGAGAAAAAAAAATGCAACAATTCTAATCCAATATGGTCGGTATATGTAACATCCCGATATTTTCAACCATTCGCATCCGCACATGTGAGACTTGAATTGCTCAAAATATCAGATTGTTAATTTATATTTGGCAAAACTCAGCATGTACAGTAAATAAAATAATCACAGAATCACAGACACAGAGTAATATAACAATAAGCAGCGGAAACAAATGAATAGTAGTTCATGAAGCTACTATATATATAACAAAGTTAAAACAAGATAAAACAGAAGTCTCGAATACATAGAAGTCTCAATACAATAGTCAAATAACAAAGTCTGAATATATCACTGGAGTCAGCTGATTAATGGGAAGCTGAATAGATATAGATGGATCTCCAAACGAAGCTCCAACTCCAAAGGTGAGTCTTTAATGCTGTGACACTCAGTCTGACCCGAGCGTAAAGCAAAACACAAAACACTCGAGTCAGGACTAACATTCTTATATCAATAAATCCAACTCAAGTGAAATATCAACCGAAATACAAGTAACTTAAAGGATGTTTGGGATAACCATCCTCTAAGGATCCGTGGAACTATCTACTATATAGTAATATACGCTATTATAATAATGTCTAAAGTAAAGTAAACTATTAAAATAGCGTTAAGGCGTTACCCATATCCCCCTTAACACATTTTATAGTGCCAATAGTCTACACAGTACCGTAATACCTCCTGATCGGGAGGCTACCAGAGGATACTCCATAGGTACGACATAAAACAAACTCGTGGTGGTCTCGGTATGGTAGGTGACACGGCACAACTAGGCAATGCCAAGGTAGATATACCAATTACACTTCCGGGCTGGTGGTAACGCATAGCCGCAACTATCGCCCACCTCGAGCCACACTCCTAAATCAAAGGTGCACACCAAATCAATCACAAAGTAATAGAATGGCAATCGAAGAAGTGTGTCCGATCGGAGGAGCTACCTCACTTGGCCCGTCAATTGCTCCTGTTTTAGCCACCTTATGCTAACTCACGGGAGTCAGGTCCACGTATATACCCCATATAGGATCGTCGCCACTATCCTACTTCATTCTGGGATCTCCACCGCGTACACAGTTGTTAAAGTGGTTTTCGGTGTTGGCAGAGAGTATGACAATATCTGATCCCGGTCTCTTTAACAACCAAATGTTATTATAACACCGCAGTCATTTCAAAATAGTTTATACTTCAAAACCAAAATATCATTTCCATTTCAAAACCATATCAATACAATATCATTTTCACTTCAAATATAGCCATTTCCAAAACCATAGCACTTTCAAAGTTATAACACTTTCGAAACCAAAACACTTGAAATTATAACACTTTGGAACTCATTACACTTTGAAATCATAACACTTTCCTTTAAACAGTTTAGATATTAATAATAGTATATATAATAAAATAGTTTATAAAATAAAATAGTTATATAAAATAGTTATAGGTTAAAATAGTTTAAAACAAAATAGTTAGTATATTAAAATAGTTTATATTAAAAATGATTTATATTAAAATAGTTTATATTAAAATAATTTATAAGGTAAAATATATAAATAGTTTTAAATATAATTTAGAAATACTTTATATAATAAAATAGCTTCCTCAAATTTCACAAATCGATTCCAATTCAACTCAAATTCCAAAATTCAAATTTAATCCAATCTCAAATCATCGATTTCAATTCAATTCAGTTTCTCAATAAACCATTTCAAATTATATCAATTTCAAATACAGATTTAAACCACAAAATAAACCATTTCAATTTCAATATATTTCAAAGCTTTAAATATTCCACAATTTCAAAACTAAATTTGATAATTTCATATATATATCTTAATTTAACTTCATTATTATTTAGTTTTGAAAAATCTACTTAAACATTCAATAACATTTAAATAAAACTTCAAATTACAAATTTAAATAAACTAAATATCCCATTTCAATTTATGTAAATTTGAAAATATTCATTTAAATCACTTTTAATCAAAATCAAGTTATAAAATCATATCTTTAAAATCTCAAATTAAATAAGTTTTGAATCAAATTTATTTGAGTATAATTCTTAAATAAATACAATTTCAAACCAATTTCTATTTCCATTTCCAACCTTAATTTATTAAAAATTATTATAAACTCTATATCTGAAATAGAATTTATATAAATACTTAAACGTATTATTAAATTTATTTATATGTTTCAAATCTATATATATTTTAAAAATAGTAAAATTATAAATAAATACTTAAATTTCAAAATTAACTCATAACTATAAAATTTTCAAAACATATAATTTAAAAAAAATCAAGAATTTAAATATATATAAAATAACATTTATATATATAATATTTAAAAATCAATATTTATATAAAACCATATATATATCTTTTAAACCTTGGAAATCATTTCAATATATATATATATATATATAGAGAGAGAGAGAGACCAACGGTGTCTGTATATAATTCTCTATCCTATGGTCAAGTGATGCGGATATTTATCATTTCAATCTGCAATTTAAATATCTACGGGTATATATCATTTCAACCCGCAATCCCAAATTCAATTCAATGAAAATCGCTTGGGTTTATCATTTCAACCCATAACGATTTTCTCCTATTCTACAGATCGTTCAGGTATGTATTATTTCAACCCATAGGGAATTCTATACTAATAGGGAACTTGCAGAGCGATAACATATATGAATATAACAGGCATATATCATCAATATAGATAACAAATAATAGTGTCAGATGTCACAGGTTAACAGATACAGATAATAGCATATATATAGCAATGTAAATAACTAACAGCAGCATATTTCAATTGTCGTTTCAAATGAAATCAAATTTAATAAATATAAGAACGTTAATCAAGAGTGATTGCTCACCTTTCGAGGCTAGAGATGAACGAGAATGAGATGAGTTACAAATCCAAGCATAAATTCCGAAGCAAAACTAGATTGGCACGAGTTCGACGGATAGAGCTGATAGATAAGGAATTGATGAAATAAATCAGAATCTGCTTGATATAGACTGAAACAAAATATATATTATTTTATTATATTATTTTCTTAAACCAATATTAAATTTGGAACCTAGATTTAAATAATATATATACATTTTCAAATAAATACTAAATCTAAACACCTATAAATAAAATCTCTATATATATTTATTAAAAACCCAAACTCATGTGAACTTGTATGCATATTACTATGTATTTTAAACTTATACATACATACATATATATATATTATACTTTAAGATCAATATTTATTATAAAATTCTATAAAACTTACTTTATTATAAAATCAATGCTTTAAAAAAAAAATATAACTAATATATAATACAGTACATGAATCATTCCTAAAACCAAGATTAACTACCTTTCTAATATCATATATATAATATAATGTAATATGTACTAACTCAACGTGCAAATTTACACTGTCGTAAAATGTAATATAGTATAATAAAGTATAATATAATATAGTATACATATATAAACAAGCTAACTGACACACATAAGTATATATAACTAACGCATAAAGTTTCATATATAAATATATACATAACATTCTTTCGGCTAAGACCAAAATAACATACATATAAAACAACTTTGTGTATTAATATAATTTAAGGATCAATACTTATAAACTCATATGTATAAATTGATAGACAACTAATATATACTAACATACATATCAAATCATTCGGTAATAAACATATATGTTACCAGACTAATACATTGTATGTTATACAAACAACTACACTTTATTATATACCTTAGAACGGTAAGTTATTAAAATATCTATACTAATATATTTACTTATTTTGTAAACAGCATATAAAAATGTAAACTAGATGTGCACAAATAAGGATATGAAGACACAATAACGTATATATATATACATACCGTGCTTTATAAACATTATATACTTTGTGTATATATATATATATGTTATAACCAACTTTATCTATAAACAACTATCATAGAATATAACTTATATCAATAATAGAATATATCATAAACTCATATTATGCTGATATAGCTAAGTCAATTAACAACAAACTTGGTGATAAAACTGAAGTAAGAATTCACTAAATTTTATTAGGTTGGTAAGAATTAATATTAGGTTGGTAAGAAAGATATGTCACCTGAATGCTTTCCCATAAAACATCTCTCAAATCATCACTAAGGTGCCTCCAATCATTTAATGTAACCGGAACCACTTCTCGTGCAAGCGGCCCTAAAAAGGAAGATAACTTGACCGAACCATCTCCTATTGGTTCACCGGCACCATTAAATTCAACTTCGATTACCTCTATAGAGTTGAATGGAAGCCTTCTAGCTTTAGTTGGCCCTCAACTTTTTTTCCCACATTTAGACATGCACTGCCACCATGCATATGTCTCTCGCCATTCATCACACCTTCGGAATTTTCTTCCAATTGAATTGCATTGTCTTCGTCTATTTGTGAGTTGTCTTGTAGTTGAGCATTGTTGTTTTGTTCATTTTGTAATTGATATTTGTCTAATTCTTGTAGGTTGTGTTTGTTATGAATCTCATTGTCTACCTCAAACTGCTCATCTCTTGCAATGCGTTTGTTGGGTGTAGATTTGGGCTCTTTGACTTCTTTTTGCCTGTCAGTATGCTTTATCTTTTTCATAGTCCTGCCCATTTTCTGTTACAAAAATTGATCATGTTACAAAAAGGTGTGAGATTACATGAAGTAAGAATATGTAAGCATATAGCAATGAGAGAAACTCATGGATGCTGCTTTCTAATTTTGCAGTTAAATGTATAAAGTCATTCGCATAAAAAAATGAAGAAACGGTTCATTGACTTAATTAAAAATACACAGCAAAAGTTTGCATTTTTTACATAAACTTGTTTCAGATTTATATTTGCTTCAGATCTTTACCAATCTACCATTATGACATAAAAATATGAACTGTACAAGTATAGCCAGCACACAATTGGTTATATGACTAGTAGAATGCGCAATATAGTTGATGGATTTAGTTCCAGCAAGTATTTTATTTACTATGAATGGTGAAATTTTAGTTTGATAGAGATCAATTATCTCATTAAACTTAAAATAAGGACAACAAGAAACAACATAACAAAATGAATGAGTTATAAATAACATCACAACATCGTGGTGAAATCACTATTAAACTCATTATCTAGAAACTTGACAAATGCATTAAGGCAAACCAAAATTTAAATAAATGCTGTAAGAGACCATGTTAACACGGACATATATTTACCTATGATAAATAAGCAAACCAAAAGGATTACATAGGTCAGAGAGCATAAGTTAAGAGAAACATAATTCTTGTAATCAAATCTCACTGAGGTGGCATGAAACTGTCATAGTAAATTAACAAGCAACTTTGAAGCATACTTATCATTAGAAAATTAATAGATGCAAACGATTTAAATTTTTTTAAATAAATAAAATTTACACTGATTAGTTATCATACTTATCATGCCGCAAAAATAGATGGAGGTCTAAAAAGATCATTAGTACATTATAGTTTGTATTCTTTCAATGGCTTCCAGTTATCATGCAGAAAACATAAATCAAATCAGAATCCAAAGATACGATATAAAATTATTCAAAACATAATATGTGGCCAACTTGAATCATGGGATGAAGCTTGCTCACAATAACTGCTAATCTTCATTCAAAAATCTTAAAATGTAGCCAACTTTAATCATGGGATAAAGAAGCTTGCTCATAATAACTATTAATCTTCATCCAAAAATCCATGAACAATGATAAAATAACAAGAATACTTAGCCAATGTTAGGAAGAGAAGATTACCACATCACCCTAAATGACCACAGATTAGTAATTTTAGCTTCATTAGTAAGCAGTGAATTGAGAAATATATTCACGTCAATATATAAATTTTACATGGTAAAGTAACAGAAGTCATTGAAAATATTTTATAACTGCTATAAATTTGACAATTTGAAAATATTTCAAAAAAGTCTCAACAGGCAGAAAAAGTCTCAACGGGTTAGAAAAAAGATTTCGGAATATTTTGTACTTCTACTTTTACAGAAAATGATGATCAACTAGAGATCGAGGAAGAAATAAATATCATCAGATTCATTACAAGTTCTCTTTTTTAACTGTTTTCAACATAGGTAATTTCCAAAGTTAATTTTTATACAATTCTTTTGTATTCTCCATTAGTTTGTGAGTTCACTTTTTCAGTATTTTCATTTGTTCTCCTTTAAATAACTAGAAATCATAAGAATGTGCTGAAAATGAATGATTAGATTTTAGATAATTGTAAGTAGAAGCTTTTTATGATTAGATTTTTGATACCTGGTAACTTGTGTGTTGGTTTCAAAATCGAGGTGTATTTGCACCAAATTTCACAGAAAAGAAAGGAAAAAAACGATTTTATAGTTGAATTTACTAAAATCAAAGTCGGTTTTATCATTGGAACATAACATCTTGAATAACATTGCTTGAAATAAACAATATAGCACCATCCTCTTTATGTACAATATCTTCCATCTAAAGATAGTAAAGAAGAGTCGTAGCATCTATTTTGAAACACAAATACAATCCATCCGTTCGGAAACATAATTGTAATTTAGTTATTCAGTAAGTTTTAATCTAAAAATATATCAAAGGACAATATTTTTTATGACCACAATCTCTTTCTTTATGACCTGTAAATTTAGGTTAATCTATTAATTTGGCACTTGTTCAATTCATCTCTACAAAAAATATATAATCATTTTGACATATGCCTCAGACAGAAATCCCTTGGAGTCTGGGACATCATCAGCAATGGGCATAAAAAAAACTTAAAACTAGAGTCTTTTATCCTTCAATCCACAATATGACTTTAGTTGATGCATATTATAAACACTAAAGTATCAATGAGTATACTTGCATGGGCTAATTATATGTGATGAAGGAAAAAAGACAGTCTTACGGAATCCATGCATAATTCAGCATAACAACTTGCAAAAACAATGGTGAATACAACTAAAAGAAGCAGAATTGAATCCAAGTAGTTATACACTAGCATGTCGATAAATTTTAACAGTTTAAAGTAAAGAATTTAAAATATCAAACATTTATTGTTATCACAATATTTCAAATACTTTGTCTAGTGACTTTTAAAAAATTATTGAAAGAGTTGCACTTACAGTTATGTGTCATGCAAAGATATTTAAGGTACCAAATCAACAAACAAAATGAAATGTTTTATAATTATATTTACCACAGTTATCTGTTATAAAATATGTAAATAATGAAGTGAATATGCTTTTTTGTTGTTTTGTTTAGTCCCACATCGTGGAATAAGTTAAATCCTTAGCTCCGAAGCCTTTATATAAAGGAGGCTATGTAATGTAAATATATGTCTATTCTCAGAAATGAATAATATATCTTCTACCTCTCTCTCATGGCTTCTACTTTCTTCATTTTATAACATATCCAATTTATAAGTAGTTTATTCTATCTTTGTTTCTACTATTTCATTTATCTTGATACCGAAATCAACAAAGCATATACCTCCATGTTAAAACAAAGTAACAATTAATAAACAAATTGATAGCTCACAACTAAAAAGTAAAATAGAAAATTATCAATCAACTATTATTAAGAAGCCAGACATAAAACATCTTATTTGCATGAGCAATATGAGTTATATTTGTGATTCCAATCCACAAAATAGAAATCAATAAATTAATATTTACATCTGAAAACGATACTACCAATCATGCTTCAACAAGTTCAATGAAAGAGAAAGAAAAAAACGAACCTAATCAGCCAATAAGATTGCTAGCAATGATACATGAAGGGAAAGTGCAAGTTAAGTGAAATCAGGTTTCAGTGTCATATCTATATTTTAACAAAAAAGCATAAACATAACAAACAACATCTATTACAGCTCAGCAAATTCAAAATGATGCAGACAATCAACTTAATAAAGAAGTTTGAGAAGTTGAAAATCTACTCATAACAAGAATAAACAAGCCAAACACTCATAACAAGCCTCACAAGCAAATAAGGTTGAAAATCTACTCAAATATGCCTTCACAATCTTCTCTAACATAACTAATATTCTCCATGAAATCAATATCTATATCAGTTTCTTCATAATCTGTCCTAACAAAGCTAACTTTCATAACATGATCATCTGTCTCTAATTCATGAAAACCTCTTGGTGGTGCCTTCATTACAACATACCAGTTAGAATGATCATTCTCTCTTGAATAAAAAACTTGTTTCGCTTGAGATGCAAGAATATATGGATCTTTTACAAATGAAGCTTGATTTTGATGTAAATTGACAAGAGTGAATCCGTCTTCGACCTTCACCACGTTTCCTATATTTGCCCAATGACACTTAAATACTGGAATATAAAAAACATGATAGTTTAACAAGATTATGTCAGTCACTATCCCATAATAAGTGACCACATCAACTCTTTGAGAAATATCCTTTGCACTTGCCCTACACATGGTAGTCGCATCATAAGTCACCCCGTAATTTTGAGTTTCCCTCTCGACGTCTGTGTGAAAATGCTGTACGTTAATGACATACCTTTTATAGGACAATGCACTACAACTCGGACCAAAGGCAATCCATTTTAACATTTCATCATTCCTTGAGCGAATAATTATCTGCAAAAAATTCAGTGTACATAAATTTTGAAAAAATGAATTCTTGCCGATGAAAGGATAAATTAAAATTAAACTAACCTTCTTTTTAATCCAATCGGAGAAATTATCTGTATGTTTTTTCCAAAGCAACGTTGCATTTTTTTCCATGCGCTTATCTAAATTTTGTAACTCCTCCAAATGCATACTGGTTTTCAAAAAAATTTGTTAAGTAATATTTAATGATGCAATTTCACCAAAAAATAGAATCAAAATATAATATGTACTTACTCTAAATATGGTTCCACCACAGCCATATTCATTAACACGTCCAAATGAGCAATATCTTTTTCATTATATGACAATTCAATTGTCTTCGACTTCAAAATTGGACGTCCTTCGAGTATCACATTGTTCTCATAATCTTCGTTTCGAACTTGTATCTCCTCCATTTGTACTTTCTTTTTTAGAAATTCAATAAAAAATCTCATTGACTCTTCTGCAAGATAAGATTATGCAATACACCCTTCAGGTCGTGCATAATTCCTCACGTAATCTTTAAGTGTTTTCATGTATCTTTCGAATGGGTACATCCAACGAAAATGAACCGGACCACACAATTGCGCTTCTCTTTCAAGATGAATTGTCAAATGTATCATTATAACAAAAAAAGATGGTGAAAAATATCGTTCAAGCTCACACAACATTTCAATAATCTCATCATCAAGTTGCCGCAACTTCTCTTGTTCAAGAACACGTTGACATATTTTATTAAAAAAAGAACATAGATGAATTATTGTTGTTCTGACCTTCTTTGGCAGTAATCCTATAATTGCAACGGATAGCAATTGTTGCATTAGAACATGATAATCATGAGACTTCAAACCACTAGCTTTGCAGTCTTCTAAAGATACAAATCTTTTGAAATTTGAGCAATAATCATCAGGACCCTTATAATCATATAACCTTTTACAAAATAATTTTTTTTCAGACAAAGACAATGTATATGGAGCCGGTGGAAGATATGTTCTATTTCCACGAGGTTGCACATAAAGACTTTGTCGAATTCTCCAAATCCTTTCTGGAATTAGTACCATCTTTCAATTTATTATCATGCAACATTGTGCCTAATAGGCTTTCAGCAACATTTTTCTCCACATGCATTACATCTAAATTATGCCGCAAGGGAAGTTCCTACAAACATCAATAATATAACGGTTCAATAAGATAATTTTTTTATTGTTAGGCCAATGAAAAAAAATTATAATTCAAATACTAACCTCCCAATATGGAAAATCAAAGAAGATTGATCTTTTTTTCCACCTTAACAACTCATTTTGCTCATCATCTTCATCTTTTTTATTGTGTTTACTCTTCCTCTTTTTACTTGTTATCTTCGTACTCAACTTCACATTTAACTTCTTCTTGATCTCCCACTTTTTGGTTCCTTTATTCTTATTTTTTCCAAAAACATTTAGAAAGCCTTTCAAAATTATAGAAATGTTTCTTCCAGTTAAAATTCTAGGCTTGTTGCCTTTCTCTACGGTGTTATCAAACCAAGTTTCTGTTTCCTCCATGGATGTGAAGGATCTAAAAATCTTCTATGTCCCATATAAACAATCTTTCAACTATGTTTTAACTATCGATGATGCTTTTTGACACCACATAATGGACAAGCTTTTTCGCCTTTCACACAACATCCTGCAAGATTTCCATAAGCCGGAAAATCATTTATTTGTTAAATTTGGTGATACAAAATCACAAATAGAAGGAAACAAATATGCAAAAGGGAAAGTAATCACGTTTGTTCATTATAGAAATGCATTAATAATTGGATTGCATTTGAATGAGATGGCAAGGAAATTTATGCATGCGCACGGTATGGAATAATATATATGCAAAAGATATGCATATTATTTCTTTCTTCGTAATCGCATTGCTTTGGGATTATTTTCTTCCATCTTTGGAACGAGTGAATTACTTGCTATGTTTGCGTGATTTGTTACCGTTGTAATTTGCCTTCATTATCTTCTTACCATATTTTGGTAATTTGATTGATGACTCACATGAATTTATATTGGCTATATATTGAGGGTAGACTTCATTGTAAACCCATCCTGGCATTCAGCCAGCGATCTCCAGATAGAGTGTCTCTTCTTGTTATCCCTAATTTGGGGCTTGGTATGTAAACTCTTATTTTGTAATCTCTTGTAAATCTCTCATGTGGAATAAAATCTCTCTCCTTTGGACTGGACGTACACTATCTAGATGATAGGGGAACCAGTATAAATATTGTGCGTCTCTTTTCTTCTTTATAGTTATTTACTATTTATTTGGAGTAATAGAATAATTGCTGCTAGATTAAGTGATGTTCAAATTAGCAAATCTAGATCCTTTTTATTGTTTTTCCACATTTGTGCAATTTCTGCACAACAGATTGGTATCAGAGCTAGGCGATTTGTTCAGATTTGTGCATCAATGGCTTCTAGAAAGAGCGGTAGATCTGGTGGTGATTATGCTATTACTCATTTGGATGGAAAAAGGAGATTTTGTGCAATATGGAGTGGAGGAGATTATGTTGAGAGAGAAGAGTGTTCCAGTCTTGGAAATTTGATGATAAGGAGTTTACTGTGTTGAAGAGACATCTGGATTTGGGAACTTGTATTTGCTTTGTGGCTCGATGTTGATGTGAGAGTCTTATGTTGATTTCCATGGGAAATTTGTTGTTTGGCAGATAAGGTATGTGGAAGGAGAGAGATTTGTCTTGTATACAGAGATTTGGATCAGCCTTGTTATGTCTGTTGGCTTTTTTGTTTTCTAGCTCTGTATTTGATTGGTGATTAAGAGAATTTTTTTTGGCCTTGGTGGCTTTGAGATTATTTTGATATCTACCTTCTTTTGATTTTGGATATTTGCAACATTTTGTTGGCGGGCGGGGACATAGTCTGAGCTCGTTAGCAAGGTGTGATGGGGGGTGGCCTTGCCGGAACCCATTGGGTAAGTATTCATTTTTGGTATCCATCTCGTTAAGAGATTTTGGTTGAAGGTGGAGTTTGATTTTAAGAGTTTTATGTTGAAAAGGGAATTTGACTCGAGGTGGAGTGTTGGAAATATGTGATTTTGCATCAAGGTGGAGTGTTAAATTTTGGTGATACAAAATCACAAATAGAAGGAAACAAATATGCAAAAGAGAAAGTAATCACGTTTGTTCATTATGGAAATGCATTAATAATTGGATTGCATTTGAATGAGATAGCAAGGAAATTTATGCATGTGCACGTTATGGAATAATATATATGCAAAAGATATGCATATTATTTCTTTCTTCGTAATCGCATTGCTTTGGGATTATTTTCTTCCATCTTTGGAACGAGTGAATTACTTGCTATGTTTGCGTGATTTGTTACCGTTGTAATTTGCCTCCATTATCTTCTTACCATATTTTGGTAATTTGGTTGATGACTCACATGAATTTATATTGGCTATATATTGAGGGTAGACTTCATTGTAAACCCATCCTGGCATTCAGCCAGCGATCTCCAGATAGAGTGTCTCTTCTTGTTATCCCTAATTTGGGGCTTGGTATGTAAACTCTTATTTTGTAATCTCTTGTAACTCTCTCATATGGAATAAAATCTCTCTCCTTTGGACTGGACGTATACTATCTAGATGGTAGTGGAGCCAGTATAAATTTGTGCGTCTCTTTTCTTCTTTATAGTTATTTACTATTTATTTGGAGTAATAGAATAATTGCTGCTAGATTAAGTGATGTTCAAATTGGCAAATCTAGATCCTGTTTATTTTTTTTCCGCATTTGTGCAATTTCTGCACAACATTATTGTCCATAGTACAATTGCTCTTAAATTGAAAATGGTTCTACTAAACGCATCATAAATATCAGTTCCATTATTCCACAAATGATTTAAGTCTTCTATTAATGGCGCCAAATATACATCAATATCGTTTCCGGGTTGCTTTGGACCAGTATTAGTAATGTTAGCATAATATTTTCCTTCTTCATACACAACATAGGTGAGAGATTATATATCACAAGCATGACGGGCCAACAACTATATTTGGAGCTCATCGAACCAAATGGATTGACACCATCTGTAGCAAGACCAAGTCTAAGATTGCGTGGATCGAATGAAAATGATTTCCACCTCTCATCCACTACATTCCATGTAACAGAATCTACAGGGTGACGCATTTTTTCATCACTACTTTTATTGTTGAAATGCCACCTTAGGTCTTCCGCCATTTTTTGAGATCTATACATTCTCTTAAATCTTGGAATGATTGGAAAGTATCTCAACACTTTAGCTGGAACACCTTGCATAATCTCCTTTGAGTCTTCATTTATCTTCCATCTTGAAGAGTTACATTTTGGACAACCATCTAAATCTTGGTACTCATTTCTCAAAAGACAACAATCATTCTTACAAGCATGAATCTTTTCGAATCCCATGTCGAATACTTTAAGGAATTTCTTTACATCATATAAAGTCTTAGGAAGTACATTATTCTTTGGCAACAACAATTGTGGCAAGGCCAAAAGCTTATCAAAACCATTATCGGATAATCCAGTCTCACATTTTAGATTGTACAAAGAAGTTATGGCAGATAGCTTAGTTTGATCTATACAATCAAGATACAAGGGGGTTTCTGCATCTTCCAAATTTTTAACTAAATCCTCCTCCCGCTTTTTCACATCCTCCTTTTCTTTATCATCGGAAAAAAAGTAGTATTCAAAAAATCTTCATCTTTATACTGAATGGCTTTAAGTAAGTCATATGTATTATCCAACTTGATTTCGTTGCCTACATTGATTTGTTCGCCGTGATTATACCATCTACTGCTCTTGTACTTAAGATACATCCCTCTTATAATCAAATGTTCAATGATGATGTCATCATGATGTCGACTAAGATTCCCACAATCTACACAAGGGCATAAAAGTTTCTCTATATTTCTTAACTTTCTCCTTGCAGCATCAACAAAACACCTAGCCCCTTGCTCGTACTCCTTAGTTGCTCTTTAATGAAAAAATATAAAAACGGCATAATATTAATATTTACTATCAAATTTTTTTTGAAATTAAACATGATTTAAAATATTGTATTATCTATTTACCTGTGTAAATGAACCCGATCCTTTTCCATCGGCGTATATAATATGGAAAGAAGCAAATTTCTAGAATACAAAGCATATGCATTAATAATTAAATACAAAATATGATGGTAACATACAAATTACCAATTTAGACATAACAAAATATGGTTTTCTATAAACAAATATATCATCAATACTCATTTCTTTGAGAATGCATTGACATATGTATTATAGATTGAAATGCCTGATTCACGTTTAATATATATGCATATACTTGGTAATGAAAATTGACCATATATTTTCAATTTGAAAACAAAGAATGTTTCTGTGCAGTGGAAAAAATGACTGTTTAAAAGATCTTAGAGAAGAAGAAAATACCATGTGTTGCTTAACCGTTTAGACCAATACGTTTCAAGAAAATATCTAAAGCCTAACTAAAGGATACAACATTATATATATATATATATATAACGGGACTAGTTGTTGAAATAAAGAAATAGGTATTGAAATTATTAGTGAGTTAAAGTGTTAGTACATGATGAAAGATATTGACTTGTAAACTCTAAAAGATATGAGGAATATGACACAATCCCAACTACATGACTTATTGTTTCATTGTATCTACTAATATAATTATATTGCAACCATTGATGATCCTAGCATCATGGTGGTTTCAATAATGCATCTGCATTGAATTTGCATAGGTTTAGATTGTTAAATATATCACATAATTTAATAAATCATCTCGATTTGATTTCTTGCTGAGATTGAGTGATATATAAGTATTAATTAACAATTAAAACCTTGTAGAAATTGCCTTTTCAGTATAGCCAAAAATCAACATCAGCTTTCATTCGTCTGATCTGATACGTATTCCTTGATGCATATAAATATATCATCATGGCAATAGAAAATTTTCAAATAACATATATATATTGCTAAACTACCAATACCAAGTGTATAAAATTTGATAAATAAACAATATGAAAATTATATATTTTGCAAGAAAACAAACATCAAATTGATATACACATGGACTTTGTGAATTATATAGGAAGAACATCAATCTAATAGCAGAAACAAGCTAGAGCAATATTCCAAAAGGGAAGATAATGCAATATAGTGTCATTATAGTAGCTGTCTTCGGACTAAAACAACTTGCCAATTTTCTATTAACTATGTATTATAGATTGAAATGAGTATTGATGATATATTTGATTAAGAAGTAAGGTAAATTGAAATGCTTTCACGTTAGTCTCAGTTTCAATTTGCTATTGATTTCATAACTTGATCAAAATCAATAATCTATTAACTATGTCCATGAATGCCTAATGTGCAGCCCAAAATCCTATGTAAAACAATGCCTGATGTCTCAGTTTCAAATGATCCAGAATAGTATTGGATGCAAGATGGCCTCTTGCCATTCGGACAGCTAAGCCTATAATTTTACATATGTACTTAATTCAAAATTGTGTAATTCAAACAGAGTCATGAACCTAATAATTGAATTTTCGTGAACATAACAAACTGAAACATGAAAACTGAAACATGAATTTTGTTACTGATGAAACAATATCGTTACTGATGGAACATGAATACTGGTTAAGTAACACAACTTTGCATGCGTTTGTATTGTTTTTAGGCTTTCATAAAACATGTCTATCAGTAAAACACTAGAAACAAAAACACTAACATAATAATGCTATTGAGCACATGTCATACTAGCTAGTAAAAACACTAAACAATAAAAACCCAAAGTCACTGTGCCTACCAACTCCAGCTAGAAAATGGATCCATGTTTATCTACGCATTAGCTTTGAAACATGCCATTAAGCAGATGCCGTACTTGTAGCTTTGATAGGTACAACCTATGATGTACTTATATACATTATGATTAAAGACTCATAAATAAAGTTCGAACATGTAGTATGGTTGAAAACTGTTCAAACTTGATAAGCTAAAAAACAGAGGACAAATGGCTATAATGAAATTAAGAATCAGAAATAGTGATTTTAACCTTAATACTAGGTTCGATATCAGTAAAAGTGATATCATTTACCATAACAAAATATACCAAGATTAAAAATAAAACATACAAAGTAAAATATATAGGACAAAAACAATATCTTTAAGAGCTCTTGCAGTATTAAACAAAATTATGAATTCCTTAAACCTTGAATTCAAACTCAACAAACTGGTTCAACTAACAATCATTTAGTTAACAAACTGGGTCAATTATGAATTATGAATTAAACAAAATTATGAATTCCTTAAACCTTGAATTCAAACTCAACAAACTGGTTCAACTAACAATCATTTAGTTAACAAACTGGGTCAATTATGAATTATGAATTAAACAAAATTATGAATTCCTTAAACCTTGAATTCAAACTCAACAAACTGGTTAAATTATGAATTCAAACTCAACAAACTGGTTCAACAAACTGGTTCAACTAACAATCGTAAGAATAAAGAAAAATCAATTAGTTTAGAGATTGATGGAGAGAAAAATCGATTATAAGTTAACACGTTTGATAATATACCTTCGAGTTTGTTTCTGAGCGAAATTGAAGTCGGAAATTGGAGATTAGGGTTGTTGACGTCGTCGACTTCTCAACTGCTAAGTGAGGGAGACGAAATGGAGATGGAAATAGAGTAGAACGTGGATTAGGGCTTTCTTCATTTTGGGAGGGAGACAAAAAGTGTTAAGCGAGAGTGACGAAATGGTTAAGTGTTTTTGGAGGGAGTCGAAAATTTTAGGACTAGTGTTACATAGCTACAGTACAAATTAACCAAGTACAAAACAAATCAAAAAGCTAAATAATAACGCTTAGAATAATGCGCTATTAAATTGCGTTATCAATAACATATTTTCTTGTAGTGTCGGTTCCATGATACAGTCAAAAATAGCATCCTCCTCATCATGCGTCAACTCATCCCTTCCCGTTCCCTCCAGCATATGTGCTCATGCTTCATGATATTTTTTCTACAATGCAAAAGAAAATACAATTGAAATGTACATAACATTATTTTAATTCTTTATAACTAATTACTTAAACTGATGAATATTAATAACTTAAAATTTAAAATATGCTTACATAGGAAGCTGTTGCTTTATCCTCGTCCTCCCATGCCTACGTGAGGTTGCCAGCTTCGTCTGTTTGCTTGATGACATGAGTATGAGCAAATACATTCATATATGAGATGGGACCTCCATGCACTCTTTCCTGAAATAATTAGTATATATGTATTACCGTTGTAATAACTGTTTATTGATAACTTATAACTTAAAATATACAAATATAATAACTGCTTATAATTGCAATTAATAAATTTACCAGATCCTCATGATTATGCTGGAATGACTTGGAACTACCGCGATGTGTGACCGAGTTCTTGTTTCTATTCACGGAGTTCCTCTCCGATTCTGGCTGCAAATTTAATTTGGACATTATATTTTACAGTTGTAAAACAAATTTAAGTGATATATGATAGACAGGTAAATGCTTCATTACCTTAAAGAAACCTGAAGGAAATATTTTCTCCAGTTTATAGAGCAGTATAAAGATTTCTTCCTCAAGTTTACGTAGACGATCAACTTTTAACGTAGTGGAACAAAGCTCCTTATAAAACAAACTAAGTTCTTACAACCTTTCAAATTTTTGTTGGCAACAGTTCTTTGAAAGCGACGGATAACAAAATTTCCATCATTACATGACAATCATGGCTTTTCATCCCACTCAATTTACCGTTCTTATAGTCGATACATCTACGAAGATTAAAAGAAATCCCATCGCTAAATCTTAATCCTTCCACCTATTTTAACTGTACTTTAACTTGATTATTGTCTAGCTCATAGCATGCTTTGGGTTTTTTAGTGTCATTTGGCTTGATATGAAACTCAGGACGATTACATATATTTTGTATATCACATCTTGATTTTAAACCATCCTTAGTCTTGCCCTTAACATTCAAAACTGCATTAAACACATTATCAAACACGTTTTTCTCGTTGTGCATCATGTCAATATTATGACGAATTATGAGTTTTTTTCAATAAAGAAACTCCCAAAATATACTTGTTTTGCACCAATTATGAATCGTCGATTTACCTTAAATTTCAATTTGTTCTCCGGTTTCATGTATCTTTGGATAATCCTTTACAAGGTCATATATATCTTCGCTTGACCAAATCATTGGTGGTCCCAAAGTCTCTGTCTATTAGATGTAAAGTTTTTTATCTTTTCTAAGAGGATGATTAATATGGAGAAAACACTGATGACAATCAAACTACGAAATTTTCTTCCTATGCGGTAAAGAAAATGCTTGTATTTCTTCCATGCAATAAAGACAAGCTAGACGACCGACCGTACTCCAACCCGAAAGCATTGCATATGCTTGAAAGTGCTAATGGTCCACAACAAAGAAGCGAACATACGCAAATTCTTTTTTTTGAAATATCGTATGTTTCAACTTCTTCGTACCACAATGTTTTCAACCTTTTTAACGGTTGTAAATAAACATCGATTCCTTGTGTCGGATCATCAGGGCCAGAGATGACGATTGTGAGAAACATATATGGAGTTTTCATACACATCCACGGAGGTAAATTGTATGGTGTAACGATTATAGGTCAAGATGAATATTTAGAACCAAATTGAGAAAATGGTGAAAATGCATCTGTACATAAACCAAGTCTAACATTACGGCTCTCCGCTGCGAAAGCGGAATATTTCTTATCAAAATACTTCCATGCTTCTCCATCAGTTGTGTGTGTTAACGTACCTTCTTCCTGTGTTCACACATTGTGTCATCTCGTATAATGCGCTGTTATAGAGGATGCATATAACCTTTGAAGTCTAGGAGTGACAGGTAAGTAATGCATACGCTTGTACAGAACTTCATATCCCTTCTTTTTTCTAGGTTTATATCTTTCCTGGTTACATATTCTACAATTTTTAAGATTGATGTCTTCTTTCCAAAACAACATGCAACAGTTTAAACAAGTATCTATTTTTTGATACGACAAACCAAAAGCTGACATAAGTTTTTTCACTTCATAATGATTTTCGCACATTAAATTATCGGATGACATATGCTGTTTAGCAGCTTGTATAACAGCTGTAAATCCGGCTTCTATGAAGTAATATTTTGATTTCATCGCAATGTATTATGTAGTTACTAATAATTGAGTGCCGCTTGTACAGCCATCCCAAAGGGGTTTGTTAGAAGCATCCAAAAAATCATAGATTTTTTTTGCTCCAACATTTGGTCCTTCTTCGACATTAACATCGTCATTATCAACTTCAACAATAGAGAACATTGATCGTGCTGCACTTTCAACCATATCTTTTATGAGATTCGTCGTAATAATTTCATTACCAACCTCCTCCTTTGACTGTATATGATTATGTGCTGCAATTTCTCCATGACGATCCCACACCAAATGATTCGGCACGAAACCGTATTGGCAAAAATGAACTCGAACCATATTCGGTATAAAACATTTCTACAATTTGCAACTACTACATGGACAATGAATTTCTTCGTCGTTTCCATGATTACTTAAAGCGAATTCAATAAATACGTGTACACCATTATAAAAATGTTCACTTATTGAGCCTCCCATTTTTCTTCTTTGTTGATACATTCAGCTCCGACCAATAAAATAATTGACCATTATTCCAACTTTAAAACATATGAAAGAAATTAAAAAAAGTATTAATCATTTTATGGATTGACGTTTTATTTTTCAATTGAATCCTACAGTTTAATATTTTATATATTATATAGTATTATTTTTTTATTTTTTTATTTTTCAATTCATTTATACATTTTATTGGTTCTTTAACCATAATTCATTTTAATTATCTTTTATAAATTTTACGGATTGACATTATGAATATAATATTAAATTTTTAGGTTATTGTTTTCTACTTTGATGGTCGATCATCCTACTTCCCATTACAAACACAATAATAATTACATTTCGTAAATCATTTCATTTTAAACGAGTTAAAATTACGGCAGCACTTCCTCATGTTCCCTGTACCGTACACAAATGCGTACAAATGGAACAAAAACTGAAATGTTGTGAATCGTTTAAAATGAAATAATTTATAAAATGTAATTACTTTATTGTGTTTGTAACTTGTCCAATACATGGACAAATCCGACAAATATTGTATCATATGAATATAAATGTCCGTTCTATGATAAAAACAAAAATCCATATAACGATCATATACAATACTTGTTAGATGGAGGCAAAAGCTCTCTAAGGGATTTATAAAAAATAGAGCACTAATTATCATGTTTGACATTTTAGAAAATACATACACTAAATCATGCACATTCATCCTAATTAACCCAAGCTAGCTCTAATGCGTATATGCACTAATTAATCAACATATATACACTAACATACACTAAACAAATTAATGTTTTCGACATTTAGATGATAACAACTGTAATTAGTATTCAACGGGGTATAGTAAACAATCAATAGGGTATTATAAACAACTAGAATAACAAATTAATCCTAATTTAACAAATCAAAATTAATTAGGGTTTAGGAATAAAACCTTGGAGATTGATGAAGGGCCTAGGCTTGTCGAGAGTGGAGAATGATGAAGCTGGAGATGATCGTGGAGGCGCGGGGGCTGGCTGACGACGGGAAGGAGGTGATGGAGTTAGGGATTTTGTGAATTTGGGGGGAATGAGATAATGAACCAAGTCTCGGCTTGCTGGCTGTATACACGCTTATTTCCGACGGATTTCGACGGCCGCCGACGGCATATTTACGTCGGTTTTCGATGGTTTACCACGACCACTATATTTTATTTACGTAAAAGCCACGGAAATCGTTAGCCGTCAGAAATATCCGTCGGCGGTCGTCGGAAGCTTCCGCCGCTATTTATCGTTGTTCTAATAGTGTGAGTTTGGTAGTAGAGGTCCAGTAACGAACGGTCTCATATAGTTGAACGAGGTAAAATAGAAATACAAATTCCTTTAAATTACCCAGTTTTTGTGTTTCATACTGCTTCGAATGAATCAGATAATTTAGAAGAAGAAAAAAAACCATGTCTTCATTTTACCATGCATATGGATATTGAAACCGTTAGGCGATATACAACCATACGGATGTATACTGCCGTTCGATATGGGTAAAATGAAGCACGTTGTTATTTTTATTATTATTACGAAATTTTATGGTATGCGCAATGCACATGCATATAAAACATTTCTTATAAAATTATAAAATTTAAAATTTCTATGTAGTTTTGGCAAAAATAAATCGGAAAATTTAAGGAAAGAACTATAATTTTTTTTGTTGAACAAGAGTTTCGAACTTATAACCTTGTTTATATTTCAAATTTTCATTTGAAAATCACTATTTCATATCTCATTCATCTCGTCCGGGATCTCGCTCGAGATCTCATTTTCGAACTTGTGCGAGACAAGATTTAGCGAAACGAGACATTAAAATTTAGTTATATATTATTTGACACTCATCTTGTCTAAGGCAGTGAAACTTGAAGTGAGATATCAATGGAAGATCTTATATGAAGTTATGTTTTTTTATTTACATTTTTTTTTACTTCCTATGCGAGTCCACAAGAAATTACACTCCAATGGCTTTTTACTAACCCTCTAATTTTTTTTTACCGTTTCGAGTGAGCAAAAAAACTTGTTATTTACTTTTTAGCTTTTAATATTCAGATGAGTAGGGAATCATTCAGTTAATACCAAATTAATCGTGTCACTCTGACCTAAATGTAAAATTAATATTATCATTTTATATAAATTATGTATGTTAAAAACCTTTATACGTAGATAACAATTATTACAATAATCTTAAAAATATCAAATTTAGACTTATGTTACTTCGAGATAGTCCGAGATGAACTTTGAAATCCGAGATGTACACCCAAGTTATACTCATCTCACTCGAGATTACGAGATAACGTATGTAAAATTTCCAAGATGAAACGCGATCAAAATTCGAGATTTAAGATCTTGTTGAAAATACATGTCACTATCCGTTCTTTGTGAGATTCGAACTAACCACTTGTTTGTATATAAAGACATTCCGAACTTTACGGTCGAAAAAAAAGATTGCGTTTCTGTTACAACTGAGATAAAAATTATTACTATTATTATTATTGTTTTTTGGTGATAAATAGTTTGAGTATAGCCGAACCTTTGGAAGGTAAAAATCACAAAAAATACTGGTCCAAATCGTGGGTAAAAGAGAATGTAAAAAGCGGTGCATTTGTTCGTGCTCATACCAAAGTGCAGTATTAAATATAAAAAAACGCCGGTTTTTTTTATTTCTTTTGAAATAACGATTAATTAAGTGCATGCACAATATATATACAATCTAACTTCAGATTCACATGATTACTGGACGATTCTGCTTCTTCTTTTCATTATTTCTGTTTTCCTTTTATAATAGCAAATAGTAATAGAACCCATAAATAAATAGTTCTGTGTTCTCATTATAAATTATAAATAAAAATAGGAATAATCCACTCCGACGATTGGGATCGATGGCTTCCGCTTTTGAATCAGGGTGGCAGGTAAGTTCCATTACATTGTTCATTTTCATTTGAATGCGCTTTTTATTTTCATTTTATTTTTCGTACAAAATTTTTATGCGCTTGATTGGATAATGTATTAGATCTACTGGAGTTTTTGACTGTTATAGATCAATTATTTTGATTAGCATACTTGTATGGAGAAATAGCGAGAAGTTGAGTTGCTCATTGTTATTACTACTACTACTTTTTTTTTTTTTTTGTATTTATTTATTTGATGCTTTAAAGATCGGGTGATTAACTGATTGGAATTTAAGTGAAAGTATACCGTTTAACTGCAATGATTTTTTAATCGCCCCCGTTTAGAAGTTCTGAGATGATCTGGACCCATAAGTGATAAAATGAAGTGGTCCGCCCCAAAATGACGACTTATTGGTAAAGAAGACTTGCAAGTGAAAAAAAAAGAGAGAAAGGAAAAAAAAAAAGAAATAAAAGGGGAAAAAAAGCAGCATTTATTTTTGATCTTGAAGAATTATAAAGTGGCTGATTTGTCATTTATTCTTATTTTATGAATTGCAATTTGCACGGCTCCCTCACTGTTGAAATCACATGCAGTTAGTTTATTATTTTCATTTAAAATGTAGCAATTTGCCTCATTTTTTAAGCTGTTAGTTTTCCATGTAAGCAGGTTGGTTGCTTTTTTGAAAGCATAGGGTTGATAGGCATAACAATTTTGAGTTGTGGGAACTGTAACTCAACAACAGCTTAGCCGGAGTATCTCTAGCAATTTAATGAAATTTAGTGAGTTTAGAAACAATTTTAGCGGTGTTTACTAAAATGTAATGCAGCATTTTGGAATAAAAAAAATTAGTGGTGCGCAGGATAACATAATTCTGCTGTGGTAGGGCTAACAATTAGAATCGAGAACCGCAAAACCGAATCAAACCGATCCGTAAAGATCCATACCCAAACTGAACCCGTTGGGTCTTAGAACGGATCTGGATGATGAAAAATACAATAAAGACCCGAGCCGATAAATAATGAAATGCATGCATTTTTAATGTTATTATCCAACCGGAGCTGAATCAACCCGAACCGAAGCTCGGGTCATGTCGGGTCGTGTTGGGATTTTTGAAATGTATAGTTTAGACCTGACAAAACCCGACCCGCCTAGAGCCGAGACCCATCAGATCGGGTCCGGGTCCATTGGGTCAAGTCTAATTGCCACCTATAGGTGTGAATATGACTGACAGTTAGAACCGAGAACCACAAAACCGAACTGAACCGACCCGTAAAGACCCGAATCCGAACCCGATGGGTCTGAGGTCTGGTCTGGATGAAGAAAAATACAATAAAGACTCGATCAGATCCGATCCGGAAGACCCCACAAAAAACAATGAAATGTGTGAATTTTTAATGTTATTATCCAATCCGAACCGAAGCTCGGGTATCGGGTCTAGGTTTTTAAAATGTATAGTTTGGATCCGACAAAACCCGACCCGTCTAGAACCGCTCGGATCGGGTCTAATTGCCATCCCTACTGTGAAGACAACATATTTCAAAAATCTCTGGCATTTATGACAATAATGAAAGAAAAGAGAGTGTTTTTCTATGGGAAATTCTATCCGAAGACGAATGGTAGACAAATTGGTGATACAAAATTTGGCAGAATAGATCTTATTCATTAGGTCTTTCCATGACTTTCACCTTTCATGCAAGGACGAAGAAGTCCAATGATCGATACTTGCTGTTAAATTTTATGTTTTATTTTGTATTCAATAGCCGCTTTCCTTTTTAACGTGTCCTATTGTAATAAAGGAATTTTATGCTCTCTAAAGTACCTAACAAGAAAGCGAAAGGTTGATAGAAGGGAAATGAAGGAATTGGAAAATCATAGTTAATCCAACAATGGAAGGAAGAGACGGAAGAAGATAGATCTTAATATTTTTTCAAATGGCGGAAAACACGAAAAAGTCATTTTTAATTTTATATGTTAAAACAAAATTTCAAATCAACCGTTTTCCACTCACTCTTCCAACTCACTCTTCCGTGTATTTTCCACTCACTCTCGCTCTTCCGTGTATTTTAAAGTTCACAATGAAAGTGCAAAACTTAATTTTCAAACCAAACATCATTATTGTTTCTAATGCGATGGTTATTAGAAAACCGTTGCAAACAGCAGTGGGGTTTCAAAACCTGATGCAAGTAGTTTATGCTAGCGGCAAAAGTCCCACGTGGGTGTTGACTTTCCACACTTATTGCAAGTACAATAAAGACAGTTGTATGTTCAACTCTTAGAAAATTAGTAGATGGAGATGCTCAAATAGCTTTTTTAAGTAACAATTAAGACGGTTGCATGTTCAACTCATAAAAAATTAGTAGATGAGAAATGAATTATAGCAGAGGAAGCATGTTAGAGATGCTCTAATAGCTTATAAGCCCCTTGTTAAAATATAAAAATTGCTCAAATGAAGCTGAACACTGGTACAAACATCTCTGGAGCCTGCTCAGGCGGAGCCCAATCACAATCAGATGGGGCTTGCATTAATTAACACAATCGGTGTTTGGCAGTGTATTACAAGTATGAAAAATAGATTATAAATTATTCATGTAACTTGGCATGTTTCACAAAAAATTTAAAATTTAACTTGGTTAGTAAGTTGAAAAGTCTTGTGTAAAAAACATGTTTACGCCATTTCCAACGACATTGCATTAAGTGCTGAATTTTTAGTTTAGGGAGAAAATACTTCTCAATCAAATTCAATTACTCTGAATATTCAATGTAATTTTAGTTTGGGGTTCAGGAAATTAAACACCATTGGACGTACGTTTGCTATCAACCAGTTAAAAATCATCACCTGACTTTAGGTAGAGATATTTTTATTGCTTGAAAGCACACAGTTAAAAAAACGATCTCTTGATTTTGACATAAAATACTTAATGGAAATAAGGTAGGCAATGATTTTTTAACCGCTTGTTATGCAGACAGTTGAACAATCACCCTCTAATGTTAACCGGTGATTTTTTAACTGTCTAACAATAGAGTGATTTTTTAGTCGTCTAATGGCAGACAGTTAAAAAAATCACCGTCTAAAAGTTGGGGAATTCTCCCCAATTCAGTCCTGAAATTTACAGCACTGCAGTCATCAGGACTGAAATGGTTGGAGATGGCCTTATTCCTTCTCAACTTTAAAACTACAATATATTAATATCTTTATTAACTATCTAAAAACTTCTTTTTTACTGTACATTTAAAATTACTTAAAAGTTATAACTCAAAGCTTCTTCAAAGTAGCTAGAAGATAAGTTATTTCTGCACATACTCTAGGTTTAAATTTTGATCAAGCTTAGTTGGAAAAGATGAAAAGAAATAAACAACTACTTTTTAGTTGGCCCATCAATTATAACAAAAGGTCAAAACTCTGAATTGTTACTAAAGAAATTAAGTTAAATAAATTACTTTTATGTTATTTTTCCTACTTGTGATGCCAAATACCTTCTCGTAAGCAACAATTTGTTGTGATTTCTATGCAGATATGTGTAAAAGTTGCTTGTAAGTTGTAAGTCTTTTTTTGTGGAATTGAATACCAAACTCTTTTTAGTTTAACTTTTATTTTTTTTGAAATCCTTCTAGAAAAATGCTTTTGCAATCTCCTAAAGATATTGTTATGCAATTGCCCAACCACTGTTAGACATTTTTCTAAGATTGTTATTGTTATTTTTTAAGATTTGTCCTAAGTTTGCAGAGTTTAGAGTTTGTTTGCAATGTAGAAACTGAAAGTGATATCTATTTCAGAACTAACCAAAACATTTTTCATTTTTTTTGCCAAATGTTAAATATTGGATTAATCTATATAATTGGTTCACATTTATTCAAAATATTTTTCATTTTTCTTTGATATTTGTTCACAGTTAATTGGTTCACAATTAAGGAATGTCTTGCATTTATTCATACAAACAATATATGTTGTTCAATATTGGATTATTAAATGTATTGATCTAATAAGTAATAATATTTGAAACTTCAGCTGTGTTATTGGTTTAACAAGAATGGTGTTTTAGGGTGAATGGCCCAGATATAGATTTGAAAGATAAGTGATTATTGAGATTTATTCTTGCTAAAAGGTAGAGAACGACTGTGATTTTATAGATGTAGACTTGTTAGATTTTTTTTTATATTAGAAACACAAAAGTGGAAAATTTTGGTTTGTTTTGTAGTATTTTTATTGCATATATCTGAAGAAAATTATTGTGGAATAAATATATTGAAAAAATGATATAGATTACTGTCTTCAAATTCGACTCAAGAAATATGCATTTTTTGTGCATTTGTGCACCGTTTGGGAAGTAACAGTAGATATGAGGAAATGTACCAACTGTAACTGACTATTTTGTTACTACAAAAGATTCGTAAACTCTATTTTGGCTAGTATGTACTGTATATGTTGTATAAAAGTTATATTGACTGGACATGTTGGCTTTTTTTGTTGATAAAAACCATTATAATTCCAGTAGTTAACGTGAATTTTGAGCATTGCCCTCTCCATTTTGAGTATTTTTAAATACCTCGTTGGCTCTTCTCATTTGCATTAATCTATCTGCTTCATAGTCTATATCTTCAATGGAATATTAAAATTCATATTTGTAGTTTCATGATTTTTCATTTAAGATTTATGTATACCACTTAATTAGTTTGAAAAGTATGACTTCAAATTTTAAAAGTGGTGCTTAAATCTCCTTTATTCAAAAACTTTTTAGATACATTTTAACTAGCTTGAAATTTCCGACTTCAATGGTTTTACCATACTTATTACCCTCCAATATTTCAAAAAGCACTGGAGTAGTTAAATAAACTGGAGTGTATATGGTTCTTTCTGGCTTGCTTTAGACATGAAAGCCTTCTCATGCAGGTTTATATTTTTGCAAATGAAATATTCAATTCAAACTTCAACAGTTTCTCTGTTGTTGTTTGATGGGTAGTTAATAGTTTACTATTGGTGATATAGACCTTGGGGTATGGATGTGGGGACACCAGTGCAAAGGACTTGTCGTTTTTGAAATATTAAGATACATGTGCTATAGGGTAGAATACGGATGTAGTATGATATGCTTATAAATAATTAAAGTTTATTTTATGTAATATAATTGATAATTTTGATAATTCATAAATTATATGAAAATATCACTTTACGAAATTATGGCAAACAGAAAGGGAAACAAGTTCAGTTAAAAAAATAAAATCTTAAGAATGAATAAATACTTGATGTTTGCAGTTTTTTAAACTATCTTGTAGGTTTTCCTTGCTTTGGTTATGGCTAGCCAATTAGTCATATTTATGCATAGGATTAGGTAGTGTTTATTGGTTAAATAACTCTGTTAGCTTCTTCACGTTTTATCATACATAGTCATTTTGCACGTAAAGTTTCAAAATTGCTTATTACTTTCATTCTGGGAAGGAAAATATTGAGTGCCACTTTTAACTCAAATAGAACCTCAAAGAGTGCGAATCCTGCCTGCTGCACTCAGTATGGGTTCAGGAACCAAATCAAAGACTTGACAATGTTGCATCTGAAGCTAGTTGGTAGTGTCAAACTTGTTAAATGCTTTCCAAAATACTTAAGCGATTTTTCTTCTCATGCAGTACCTAATAACTCATTTTACTGATTTCCAATTGGCAACCCTTGGCACTTTCCTTATTCATGAGAGTGTATTTTTCTTGTCTGGGCTTCCTTCCTTCTGCTTCGAAAGGCTAGGGATGTTTATCAAATACAAAATTCAGGTTTGCTCTTTTGTACTCTTATGTTTCATCAAGATTTTTTTTCCCCAGTATATTCACTTGTTGAAAAACGTCTGATCTCTTCATCATTATTCTGTATTAACAGAGAGTATGTGATGAGTAACTTTTTCCAGAATAAAATCAATTTTGGAAAAAAAGTTTCGCCACTTTATATATGTTGCATACCTTTTAGCATTTGCTCTAACATTCCTAATATAATTTCCTTTCCGAGTGAATTTCCTTGTATAAATTTATCTTAATGTTATAAAAACCCTGGTCCTGCCGCTTTTAGGGTATGAAGTATTAGTAGTATAATGGAATTTCTTCAAACTGCTAAACTTTGACCACTGAAACATTTTTGAGTGATCAATGAATATTATATATATTTCTTCTGTTATATTGGTAGTTTGGGAACTAATTCTATATTCACCGCTATAGCAGATTCATCCACATGTTGAATCTTTCTACTTCATAGTTTCTGCACAAAACACAAATTTATTTAACCGTAATTATAATTAATTAGGTTACTTAAAAAAAACGAAAGTACTATTCACATGCATGTTTTAGGGCTTATAAATGGAACTCGGTTCCACAGGCCATAAAGAAAGAGCTAAAAGATTCATTACTTTAACTTGGTTGATGCAACCTTTGAGCCACGGACGAACAGTTACTTAAAAAAAACGAAAAGTACTATTCACCAAGGTTTAAATTTCCGGTTTCCGATTCCGTTCCGGTCATCTGGAAATATTAAATTCCCGGTTCCGTTTCGGAGTTTTCGGAAATTCCGTTCAAATTCCGGTTCGAATTTAGATTTTACGTTTGTATCATGTCAAAGTTATCAAACTTTTATGTTCAAAGTCCACTAATATCAACCTATGAAAACATAATTTAGAAGCCCATTATGTCAGGCCCACATTATTTCTTGCTTGTAGCAGAGTATGCAAACATCATCCGTGTTAGGCCTCCTTCTTCCTTTTCAGTTTTTAATAGTTGCTGGTACCTCTTCTTTAATCGATTCAGTTTTCTGCCTCCATCAAACATCGTTCAAACCTAAATCCTTTTCAAATTTTGGGTCCAATACTAAGATCGAAAGCAACAAGAAGAAAATTACCTTCTCAAACTATCGAATGTCCAAAATCTGCGCGCTCAACTAATACTTCTCTCTCAGGTGATTTCCTGTTGATTTAATTTTTTCAAACATCTTTTAGGGCTTTGAAACAATTTCTGCTTACTTAATTTTAAACTTCTATGGTGTAATTTTTCTTTTGATTTCCTTTTTCCTTTTGCTTTTTGAATGTCTAGATCCGGAATCGGAATATTTAGCGAATACCGTCTCGGTCGACGTCGGAACCGGAACGAAACGTCCGAAATTCCGACGTGCCGGACGGAATCTCGAACCTTGCTATTCACATGCATGTTTTAGGGCTTATAAATGGAACTCGGTTCCACAGGCCATAAAGAAAGAGCTAAAAGATTCATTACTTTAACTTGGTTGATGCAACCTTTGAGCCACGGACGAACAGTTAGTCCATACGTTCTATATTAATGCCATTAATCCTCTTTTGTGTACCAGTTTAGATGTAACATATACCTAGACGAGTGTATATTTTAATTTTTTGAGCACCAAGTAGACTTACAGGGGTAACATCTAATCAACCATGCCATAAATAGTGTTCCAGGAAAGAACATGATAAACTACCATAAACAATTCAAACCCCAAAGCATTATTCTTCCCTCATATCTAGTACAAATTTCAACAATATAGATGATAGAATGTTTGGTTAATAGTTCTATAAAGGTGGAATCCAGTGTACGCAGCATTTATCTTGCATTGCAAAGAGGCTGTTTCCGGATTCAAATCTGGACGTCCATCACCATGCGGATGACCTAACCGTCGAGCAAGGCTCCACCTCGGTTAATAGTTCTATCAAACATGAAATTTGATAATAGAAAGTTAATGAACTGTTGTGATCTGAATTATATATACAAATTAATTATTTAAAACTGGAAGTCGCACGAAAGTCACAGTATGTTTGAAATGTACATCAGTGGAGTAGAAAATATTAAAGAAGTGGAAGAAAATATAAAATAAATTAAACAAAACAGTACTTGATGGACGAATAATGAGATTGAGGTGTATAAAATAGTTTTAGATTGTTAGAGAATAAAGGAAAAGGTCTGAATATTTTACTTTTTCAAATAATCGTTTTAACAAAATAAAAAATTTGGTGGCTCAGAATGGAAAAATGTTGTGGAAAGAAATAATATCTCCATCTTCTGTCATTTGTGGCGGTAATTTATTCATTACCTACGTATCCACATTATAGCAGCTAAGGGTGCATCAGATTTCTCCATGTGCATCAAGTTATTAGATGTTTACCTCTATCCCATATATATGTTTAGTTAAATAAGCATTCATTACCGACATTTTATGCTTACAGAAAAAGAGCAACACTCCTGCTGCTCAAGATCGATGTGTATCCAGGCTACTGTTTTACCATTTTTGTGTGAATTTGCCCCTTATATTCCTTTCTTATCCTGCCTTTAGAAGCATGGGCTTGAAAAGTACTCTTCCATTGCCCCACTGGTAATTTTGGAATTTAATTTAATGATATAATATGTTAAGAATAATACAAATTCAGAGCAAAAGAGAGCTCCAAAATTTATTGTTGAATGATCTTTGTACAGGAGTGTTATATTTTCGCAAATAGCTTTCTATTTCATTATAGAGGATTTCGTGTTCTACTGGGGGCATAGGATACTTCACACAAAATGGCTTTACCAGCATGTCCACAGTGTTCATCATGAGTAAGAAACCGTGATACTGATATGTTGAAATTTATATATACATATATGTATGAAGAAAGATGTATCCTAGTGCTGGTATTATTGTTTGATAAGAAATTAAACTAATTCTTGCATAAATTATAAGGTGGGCTTTATAATAACTATATATTTGCGATGGTTGATTATGCAGATATGCAACTCCATTTGGATTAACATCTGAATATGCACATCCAGCTGAAATATTTTTCCTTGGCTTTGCAACTTTTATTGGTCCTGCCTTGACCGGCCCACATCTAATTACTCTATGGTTATGGATTGCGGTTAGAGTATTGGAAACAGTTGAGGTTCATAGTGGCTACCATTTTCCCTGGAGCCCTTCCAACTTTATACCTTTATATGGAGGGCAAGTCTCTGAAATTTTCTTCTTTCGATTAGTCTTTTTCGCTCCTGTTTAATGCTGGTTTTTATTTTTGTTGTTAGATCTGATTATCATGATTTCCATCATCGCATGCTGTATACAAAGTCTGGAAATTATTCTTCAACTTTCACTTACATGGACTGGTGAGAATGTAAACTTTTCACCAACTGTAGTTGATAGCAATATGCCAAATAAATTGTTTTCATTTTCTTTTTTGTTGGCCATTTTATACTTCAATAGAAATTATGACACAAGATAGAAACAAGTAGCTAGAAATTTCTTGATCCCGAGTCTTACGTAAATCAAAATCTTATCATTTGGACCAAGGGGGAGAAAACTCTTCATGGTCAAATTTCAAAACCATTGTATTCATGTACAATCTATAGTCCATGTATTCGACAAAGTTCATGAATAGTATATATTGTTGGAGTGCACACAACCCATACTCGATCCGATCCAACCAACCAACCCCACCCAACCAACCAACCCCATCCAACCCAACCCATCCTAGTTTGGATCGGATATGGTTACACTTTACAACCCATACTATATACGGACCAGGTGTGATATTTTACTCAAATCAACCATATTTCGACTCAACTCGACCCGATTTAAATAAACTTATTCAATATCAATCCAATCAAATTTAGATTGGTCAAAACATAAAATAAAGTATAAGTATTCTAGAACAAATTGTTGTGTTTCGACACTCCAACACGTCCCCACAAACTCGTGCTTCATTGTTCTGAAATGGCGCCACCTTAACGAAGCTTCTGATGTGTCAGCGTCCCCATACTATACGTGTTACCAAATCTCCACCTTAAGGTAAGTATTTTCCACTCAAGCCATCTTGGAGCATCGGTTCTCAACGCAGTGGGACGGGCTGCATATCTAACAATGGAGGCCAGGCTGCTTACAATATTTCCAAGCCTCAAAAGAGTCCTTGCTTCGGTCACTCTCGCAGCATTTAATGCATGTTGAAATTTTCTACACTCCCTCGCATTTTCCACTATGTGCGCACTTCATTTAGTGTAGAAGAGGCAAGACCACTGAACGAAGCTCTTTTTGTGTCAGCGTCATGATTGAATATGCCTACATCCCCTTAGAGCACATATATTTTCATGGCAACATTTATTGTAACGAAAGAAATTCCTTGTTGTTACATGCTACCAATCTCATGTTACATGTATATGCTCATCTCTTTTAGGATAACTTGCGATGTGAGACTAATTATAATCCAATCTACGTATCCACACTGATACAATGCGAGCCATATTTCTTACAATGTGTGGGACTTTATTGTTCAACTCACGCATTCACAATGCGAGCCACACCTAACAATTCTCCACCTTAAGGCGAGTGCTTTCCACTGAAGCCGCCTTGGAGCATCGGTTCTTAATGCAGTGGAGCATGCTGCGTATCTAGGAGTGCGTGCTAGGCTGCTTACATATCTCCAAGCCTCAGTGGAGTCCTTGCTTCGGTCACTCTCGTTTCATCTAATGGCCTCTCGAACCACCGCCTCCGCTACCATGTTGTGTTTTGGCACTTCAACACGTCCTCGTAAACGCATGCTTCATTGTTCTGAAATGAGACCAATTTAATGAAGCTTTCGATGTGTCAGCGTTTTGATTGAATATCTCTTTCATCGCTTTCGAAACGAGTACATACATGGTCTTGACAACACTTGCTTGTAACAAAAGAAATTTCCAATGTTACGTGTCACCAATTCTACATATATACCACGTTATGTGACATTTCTTATGATGTGGGACTTTATTGTTCAACCCACACACTCATAATGCGAGCTACACCTAACACAAATATACTTAAAAAGTCATATTCGATGTCAACTCAAGTAAAATTAGAATGGTCACAACCCATAGGGTTGACTGTGAGTGTTGGAGGAATATTATAAGAGCATTTTATTATGAAATTCTAATGAAATATGTGTTGTGCTGAATTAATTTTTTTAAGGCATTATGACAGCTAAAATCTATAATTTTGAGTTGAATATTTTATGTTTTAATTCTTTTTTCAAATTCTCATTTATATCATTACATTTATATAACCTGATCCAACCTTACTGAACCCGATCCAATTCATACTTCAGCCCAACTCATATCCAATCTCATACGGGATCGGATATGGGTTGAACTACCTTTAACCCATACGGATCGGGTGAAGTATTTGGCTCAACCCGACCCAAGTCAACCTTTGTGAAGCTCTAATATATTGAACCTCGGTGAATATTTTCTTAATCATGCTTACTGTTGAGTGTAGAAAACAAAACACGCACACTTTCTCTCCCCCATTTGATTTCTGTTGTTATTCTACAGTAAGCTGAAAATTTCAGTTGAGCAAAAAAGAACAAAAAAAGGTTTTTATTCCAAAGCATATCTAACATCACGAACTGTTTTTATGCTTGTCACCAATCAGGTTATTTGGCACCGATAAAGATTATCGAAAGCTCAAGGCTCTCCAAAGTGAGGATAAACAAACATGAAAATTGGTCAATTACCATGGCAGTATCAATGCCTACAGTCTGATGAATGAATGTTTCACTGTAATGTTCAAGTTTACATGGAAGTCATGTTCAGTTGTATGGGTGAAACATTCAAGCAAAATAAGTACTGCGATGACTTTTTGATTACAAATATTGATATGTTACTGTCAATTATTGTTGACTATGCCTATTGTTTTGTTCAAAGAAAACATTAACATGCGCTCAAGATTCATTGCATACTAACATGGAAGAGAACATCGATGAATGAATATACAAAATAGAGGTTGTATTGCTTATTGCTTCAGTGAACTTCAGTTCTAAGTTATGCATACGTGCATATGTTGATCAACCACAAAATACAAGTATTATAGTTCACAACTATGTACATATATAACCATCTCTTTATAATTGAGCTTTATTTATGATAAAATTTCCCGAGTCATGCTTGGTGGAGTTCAAAACATGAAGAAATTAACCAATAGTTGCAGGTTTAGAGACTAAGCCAGCATGATCAATGTGAATTCTCACTCTCTGTGGATTATAATCCATGGTGACAAACTCATTAGAAGAGACCAATTGGAACGTGACATGTGGCATGTCTTCTTTTATTTTCTTCTCTGCCTCGACTGCAGTTAGTCCAACGACTTCTGGCCATGCTGTTTTTGGCGGCGTCATGCTTCCTACAGGCATCCCACGGACTAAAATAGAATTCAAAAATCCTATGAATATTACCATAGAAGTAAATGATGTCAAAATATGCTACAACTTAGATAAGATAAATTGTGAAATCTTGTAGTTAAATTTGATACTACCTTCGAATGATGTTTCACTTTGAGAAGATGGTAGATTTTCGTTATTTTCCGCCATTGAACCGATGAAGAAGAAAAGGCAATATGGAAGAAATTGCAGATGGGTTGATGCTCTTTTCGTGTGCTTAGATTAAATATTGTGATTGAATAAAACTATGCTTGATTTTGTTTTAAAAGCAAATCATTTGACTTTATATACAGTTAATTAATGAAAATTAGATGCAAACGTTTATAAATTTTCATATAATACAATTAGAGCCGGTCGGCTGAAATGATCTACTGAAGGTAAAGCTGTTGTTCAAGTCGGCCTCTTTTTTTTACTGAATATTTTATTTCGTGTTTGAGATTTCTATACAGGATCGAAACCAAAAGATGCCAGCATTAACATATTTGACGATATAAACCATGGACTGTTGATGTGAATGTGATACACGATGCCAATGAACTTCGAATACATGGCTGTAGGGAAATTTGTGGTTCGAGTTAAATCCGACGAATATAATGCCGTGCTTCTGACTTCAAGGATCTATTGAATAGATTCTTGCAGACAATAGTTCAACACAGCAGATACAAACAGGTTATCAAACTATCGACTTTCAGGATTCAATTAAGCTTTGAAACAGCATAACCAGATTCAAAATTTGTACGGTTTTGATCTGATCAAGAATACTTTATTCTGATCTGAAATGATGCAAAATACGGAGGCAGAATAGAGTGAAGAAATGAAACGCAGTCTGCAACGCCGCACATGCGTGACAAATTTTACTGGATTTGCAACACCTTCCAGACGTTACAATCTGTTGATACGAGAGTGTTCTGTAACACTCTAATGGCGTTGCAGATTTGCATGGGAAGAAGAAGGAGAATTTTTTTTTTCTGTACTGAATAACAGTTCTGACCGACCTATATATAGAGATGATGAGGTGTCTGTTCATCAAGGGTTGCGTCCGTTCGGTTCAGAACCATTAACAACGATCATGCCCGTTTAAATTTCGTATCTGTTCGGTTAAGAACCGTTAACAACGGTCGCTCCCTTTCCAACGTCCTGCTTTGTTTAAATTTTGGGTCCATAACAGACTGAAATCCGGCCCATTTCTGTTTTCAAAAAATTATTATCATTTGATCCGTACCCGGCCCGGTAGGTCAGTTAGACGGACGGACGGCGGCGGCGCGCTCGTGTGGTGATTATGCATGACTTTCCTCCTCTCAACAAAGTACACATTTGGGAGCCCTAAGACCCCAACTCTCTCGGGAGAAACCATACCTAAACAAGTATGGTTCCCAATATCCCAAGATGTGGGACTTTGTTTTTCTTCTTTCTTCCCTCTTTCTTTCTTCTCTCTTCGTGAAAACAAAAACAAGGTAAACTTGAAAATATCCAACATTCTCCTCCTATTTTTAAGTTTGGATAATTTAAAAAACATCTTAAGTTTAAAAACAGAAATAGCTGCATCACTTAAGTGATTGCCTATGTATCCAGGTGGGATCAAGCCAAACGTAGTTCAAAGATCAAGAATTGCATCATCGTGAAACTGTGCAGTTAATGTCCCGCTATTACCCCGCTTTAACCCTGTTATATCTCATAGCGGATTTCTACCGCTACGATTTTTCCATATAGCCCCAAATATAGCATTTCCGCTTTAAGCCCTGTTGTTTGTATTCCCACTATATTCTGCTATATCTTTTTTAAAAGAAATGAATTGAAAAATGACATTTATACATTGTAAAAATTATGAAATTAATTTATTTAATTAAATTTTTAATATATTTTCAGAAATGAAAATACTCTAATATTCTACTAAATTCAATTATGTTATATAACAGTTTTACGTTTATTTACATTATATTCGCACATGTTTTATTTAAAATTATTTATGTATTAATTATAATTCAATTGGATGTTACTTTTTCATTTAATTACCATTTATATACTTATAAAAACATTAAGTATGAGTTTTATATGCTATTTTAGAGTCATCCGTTATATCCCATTATATCCTCGTTGTATCCCCGCTATGACTTTTTGCACTTCCGCCGCATTGAATCTGCCGAGCGCTTTAACTGCACAATCGTGAAAACCAACACATAAATAAAAGATATCTTTTGGATTTGAACCTTTACTTAGTGTAAACCATTCAAAGCTTTATCGAGATTCTATAGGGAACGAATCTTGAACCAAGTATCCCTTATGATAAAACCGAAACAATCACACATGTTGATTTTTTTAGTTAAAACAATATTAATTATCCCGAAAGATAATTAATCACATTTAAAATCTCTTTTAAATAAACAAATCCATCATCTTTAATAAAATAGATAATTATTCCCAAACACTTTTATAACAATGGTAAATTAACTTTAAAATCTTTATTAAATCAGTTTTTAACTTTAAATAAGTTGATTAAAGCAAATTTTATTATATTAGATCATTTACTTAGGTAAAGTGTTCTGTATTGCTCAGCACGTTAATGGCCATGTGCTTTTAATCCTGGGTTCATGAGTCTACGTCAGAAAGCGGTCTTACTTTTTGAGGAAACGACCTGATTTCCATACTCATATAGGTAAGTCTCTTAAGGTGTTTCTATGATACACATTTTTATGTATGACGATAACGGAGGAAAAGTTAAAAAAATTTGGCAATTACGACGATAGCGAAGCGATGACGGAGGTGATGGAGCAACGGTGGAGGGGATGGATTGTTTTCCATTCTATTATCAGTTCTCAAAACACGAAAAACAAAATAAATTTGTTTTTTATTTTATGTGTTAGCGTCATTTTTCCAATTTGTTGTTTTCAAAAAATACACGCGTCATGTGTACGATTTTTGGACGAAAACTCAAAACCAAAAAATGATGAACCAAACAGGGCCTAAAGGTTTTGAAATTTTGTGGTTGTTGACTGTTGTAGGTGTTACATGTATATTAAGTATATTAAGATCAGTTTTAATGGGTTGAAAGGCTGATTTTAGAGGCTGCTGTGGTTCCTTCTTGTGAGATCTGGAGAGCAATGTTGATTGTAGGCACCATTTTGTTGCTAATTGATACGATGGAATCTAAGGATTGATTGTCTGTGTAACGTATGTCTGATTGATGGGTTTACAATGGACATCTTACCTTTTCTTTTTCTTTTTTCGTTTTGGATTGGGCTTTGTTTTGTTTTGCTATTTTTAGTTAAAATGTATGTAAGATAATTATGGTACCGATGAAACTTTAATGTCGGCTTTTGATTTATTTTGTTGGAAAGTAGCACTTTAATACTTTATTTCATTGTGGTTTTGTCCGCTTTTCAATAAGGGTTTTGTTAGCATGTGCACTAAGGGCACATGTTAATAATGATTATTTTAGGCTAAAAGACAAAAATTAAAAAGTTAAATACTTATTTTATCCTCGTACAAAAATGGATATGTGGAATTCAAAGGGGTTATTTGTGTAAATTTACAATCTTAACATGTGCCCTAAGGCCACATGATAACATTTCCCTTTGAATAATATAAGGTTCCTTGTCAACTTAGTCTGAACTTGATTCTTCCAAGTCATTTGATTCCAAAACATACATGATTATTCAAAGTTCTAACAGATGCATGTTGAACGGTTGATTATTTTGTTGAATGGTCCATCACTGTATGTGTGTCTACATGTGCATATGTTATGTGCATCCACCTAATCACTTTGTATGTCATTTCATATGTCTTTTGATTTTTATAGGTCTTGGTTTTACATTACAACTGCTTCAACTACAAATGCAACAAGCATATATCTCTACTCCTGCTTCAAGGTCATCCGGCCTATATTTAAATGTTTTGTGTTATTTTTAGTAGGTACTACTTGTTTATATTAGTCTAATCTTGAACTATGATGTTTTGTACCTGTGTTAAGATTTTATGAATGATCTGAATATATGAATCATTTTAGCTTTTCAGAATGTAAATCCTTTGTGTTATGTCAATTATTTTGGTTGTTATTACTATAATGTTTATATCAATTACAAAATCATATTAAATTTACAAATGCGCGGTGCACTGTAACAGCATCTATACTTTTTTTCTTTTTTGAATTTTTTTAACAACGGATAAAAATAAGTTATAAAAGTCTTATTATAACAGACAAAAACAATTGTAAAAAACTTTATCACAATGTTGCCTTGCAATTTCACAAACAATTGTAAAAGAACTACTACAACATTCATTGCAAGTGAAAAGGATCAATTTCACAAACAATTGTAAAAGAACTATTACAACATTCATTACAAGTGAAAAGGATATTGTTTTGTAGTGATGCAAAGAATTCATGGAAAAATTAACAATGCTCTGGCACAATGTGTGCATTGTATTGAATTTTTAATACTTCCCACTAAATTGTAAGTCTTGTAAAATTTATAGTATAGTAAGTATACAAAGATGCTATATGTTAACATACTACAAAGGAGAAAACATTGAGAAGCAAAAGAGTAAAATAAAATAAAACCATAAAGATATTGAAAGAAGGTGTTCATGCGGTGAGGCAAATAGATATACATACATGTATAAATAATTTCAAGATAACTGCTTTATGGGTATAATAGATGCACGTTTTTTTTCTCTTGTTTTCATCAGCACAATATGTCTGGTTCATGCTATTCATCGTTACATTTTTACATACCACGGATATACCAAAATTGAGATTTGAGTTGATTTTAATTTTGTTACAACTTTAATGGGCACTGGTTGCTCCATCCCTAACCTTAGTTAAACATCTTGTTTTATCTTCCCAGATCTCACAGGTGGGACAAATGTACTAATCGTTTCTGCATACTCAATTGGTTATTATATTCAATATTCTTCAATTATTGTTTAAGTGTTATAAATATTTGATAGAATGAAGCGTTGATTTATCATTTATTGTTGTGTTTATTTTGTTAATTGATTGTTTGGTTGTTTGGATTTCGCTCGACCAGTTTATGAGCATTGATTATTATTTATTGATTTTTGACTTTGCTCGACCAGTTTATGAGCAATTAATTTTCCATATGCATGGGCTAGGTAGAAAATAATTGTAGGCTAACACCTTGTGATTTATTTCACGGTTTGATTAAAAGGTGTTTAGCGATAATACTAGTTCATTTAATTGTTATAATTGGATATAATAATTTGACGTCAATCGAATTGTTTTTAAAGTTGGTTTTCATAAAGTAAAGTTTATGAAATGTTTTCCCTTTAAAAGAAATAGAAATGTTTGGTAATGAATATTTTGAAGTTATATTATATAAAATTGATTTATATAAGAATGGTTTTATAAAAATATTTTATAAAACGGAAATAATTTCGAGGACTAAACCCGACGGTTTTAAGATGATTTTTGAACGGATTTGGGAAATGAAATTATTATAGATTTGAAAGTACTTGTGAATATTAGTGTGAAATGATTTATCGCTTCGGGGTATAAAATGATTTGTTATGTCACTGATGATTCGGAAAACCCGTAACTAAAAAATGGGCATATGTTTTTTGTATAGTCCGCTCTTGGAATAGAAGGATGTACTTATTTATCGATTGTATGAAGGCTGAGACCCAGTTGCCTTGTTATTGGGAGAAACCTCCCAATCTGGTTGCATATGGTTTGATATGCTTTTATTACAGTATTTGGGATTTCCAAATAAACTTTTCAAAAGTGATTTGATTTAAGATCCCGAAGTAAAGTATAATTTGAATATAAAAGATATATATATTTCAAAAGTTTTGAAATAAGAATTCAAGAATAAAGTTCAAAGAGATAATTTTCGTAAATGTAATTAGATTTGAAAATTTAAAATTGAAGATTAAGCCTAAATGGGTAGTTTTGGGAATTGCATATTATTTGTTGCAACGTAAGCTCCATGAGTCCTATTAGCGGTAGGAGAACTACGTTGGCTTGATCCTGTATCTAATTGGGTACTCAATTAGATAGGGGTACGTAGGCAGTCACAAGTGGTAGTGATGTAGCCCCAAAAATAACATAACATTTTTCTGTTTATTGTTTGCCATATATCGTGTATTGTTGTATCGTTCCTGCTTACTATTTTATTTCGCATTTACATTGTTTATTGAGTTTGCAGATAAGGATAGTGTTGTCTCTCTCATCAGAGTTGTGCAGTGGTAAATTTATAGTCATTGTATTTGGTATGTATTAAAGCACACTTTGTAGGATTAATAAATTAATTAATTACTCTGATAGGTTGTATAATTGAAATTGTATCATATACATTTAATAGTGTTGAATATTCATCAAATATTTTGTATTAAGTTGGTAGTTTCCATTAGTAGTTTTAGGACGGATGGATTTTGGCAATTTTAACTGGTCCGAAAATCCGGGTCGTTACAGTAAATGTGACGAACGGGCAACTCCTACAGCCGCCTCGGTAGGCTTTTCAACCATCCCGCTACCCTTCTGCTTTTCAACATGGGGGCACAAGTTTGTGAAGCTCCGGAGCAAGAAAAAGAGAAGAAAGTGCCGTCGATTTCATTCCAAGGAGCTTGGAGCAAATTCAAGGTGCTGCGGAAGCTCTACCGGATTTTCGGGAGTTTGGAAGAAGAGGTCGATAGCATAAAGCAAAAGAAATGGAGTAGAAGTTGATTAGTTGAAGTAGTTAGTGAAGTGTTGTTAGTAAGAATGTTGGTAGGAAGTTAATCGGTTTGGTTAAAGGTGAGTACTCTTATTTACTAATAAATCCATAAAATATTTCAAGTTTATTATATGAAAAGTTTATTATGTGTTGGATGATGTAATGGATGATAAATTGGATGTGAAATTGGATGATTATGTGATTGTTTATGTGGTTGATAACTTGTTTGATAAATGATAAGAGAAATGGTTAGTAAGCATGCTTAATTTAATAAGAATTAAATCCATAATAATATGTGTATGGAAGTTATTTAGCCTATTAATTATCTAAAAAGATGAAAGAACTTTAAGTGTTAAGTGTTGTTTGAAAACCCTTGTTGAATGCTTGTTTACTTTGTTTTCTAAAACAATGGTTTGATTTCCTTGCTCGCTATTATGTTTGGATGGTTAATTAAGTAATTTAAAATTTAGAAGTTAAATACTTAATGGAGTATGCGGAAACGACTAGTACATGTGTTTCGTCTGTGAGATCCAAGGAGACTTGGGCGAGGGACGGAACATGTCGAAGGGAAAGCCCGGATGCTCCAAAATAAATATCAAACCGTTTTAACCCAAGTTAAAATAAAGTGTTATAAATATTTGATAGAATGAAGCGTTGATTTATCATTTATTATTGTGTTTATTTTGTTAATCGATTGTTTGGTTGTTTGAATTAGGCTTAGCCAGTTTATGAGCACTGATTATTATTTATTGATTGTTGACTTTGCTCGACCAATTTATAAGCAATTAATTATCCATATGCATGGGCTGGGTAGGAAATAATTGTAGGCTAACATCTTGTGATTATTTCACGATTTGACTATAAGGTGTTTAGCAGTAATATTTGGTTCAATTCAATTTAATGAATTGTTTTGAAAATTGGTTTTCAAGTTCAAATGTTATGAAAGGTTTTCCTTTAAAAGATATATTTGAGAATAAATATTTCGAAGTGATTTTATATAAAAAATGATTTTGTAAAAATGTATTATAATACAGAAGGAATTTCGAGGACTAAACCCGATGGTTTTTAAATGATTTTTGAAATGATTTAGAATGGAAATTATTATAGATTTGAAGTATTTGTAATTATTAGTGTAAATGATTTTGTCACTTCAGGATATAAATTGATTTGTTATGTTACCGAAGATTCGAGTAACTCATAACTAAAAATGTGGGCAAGACAGGTGCAGATGTTCTGTAGCCTCAGTATAGTCCGCTTTCTTTGAAGAGGGATATACATATCTGTATTTATTTTCAGAAGACTGGGACCTATTTGCCTTGTTATGGCTAAAAATCTACCAATCAGGTACAATAGAGTTTTGTATGCTTGTTTATTGATATCGTTTCAAAAAGTGATTTGTTTTCAGATCCCGAAATAAAAGGACTAGTTTGAATATAAAAGATATATATATTTCAAAAGTTTTGAAATAAGAATTTGGGAACAAAGTCCAAAGAGATAATTTTCGTAAAGTTAATTAGATTTTAAAAATCTAAAATTGAAGATTAAGCCTAAGTGGGTAGTTTTGGAATTGCATATTGTTTATTGCATCGTAGGCTCCATGAGTCATATTTGCGATAGGAGAACTACGTTGGCTTGATCCTGTATCTAATTGGGTACCCAAAGATAGGGGTACGTAGGCAATCACAAGTGGTAGTGATGCAGCCCCTAAAATAATATAACCCTTTCATGTTTATCTGTTATTGGTTGTTGTTTATCTTGTGTTATTATATCTTTCCTGCTTACTATTTTATTCCGCATTTACATTGTTTATTGAGTTCTCAGGTAAGGATAGTGTTGTCTCTCTCATCAGAGTTGTGCAGTGGTAAACTTATCGTCATTGTATTTGGTATGTATTAAAGCACACTTTGTAGGATTAATAAATAAATTAATTACTCTGATAAGTTGTATAATTGAAATTGTATCCTATACATTTAATAGCGTTGAATATTCATCAAATATTGTGTATTAAGTTGATAGTTTACATTAGCAGTTTTAGAACGGACGGATTTTTGGCAATTTTAACTGGTCCGAAAATCCGGGTCGTCACACGTGCGTGATTTTAAATATGAATTAAATAAGGTTATTTTGGTAAATTTACCACTTCTTTCTTTTTCTATAAATACCCACCTCCTTCTTCACTTTCATTCACATTTTTTCTTCTTCTTTTCTCAAGCTTCTTCCTTCTTCCTCTCCTCTTTTATGGCTTCCAAGCCATAGAAAAAATTATAAAGAGATAATGTCAAAATATTTACAAAATATTCAAAAGAAATCAATGTCCATTCTCTTCAAATCAAACTCATTTTTTCTCCATATTTTACCTCTTCTTCTCTCTGCCATAACTTCTTCAAAACCGAACCAAAATGCAAAATTCATTGTTTATAATTTAAGAGAAAAGAATTTATAAGAATTTTTCAGTTAACAAGTTTTTCAAATTTTGAGAGTAAGAGATTCAAAAACAAGAGATAAGATGACCTATTTTTTGGGTCTAAATCTTGAGAATTCAAATTCAAAGCTCTACCACTTCTTCTCTATACTTTCGGCCAACTTCCATCTCAAGCCTTGGCCAAGCACTTGGAAGGAGGAATTCAGGCTTATTTTCATTTGGTTCTGAAGCATGGGAGGAAGTATGCGTTAGATCTTAAATTCCTTGTCTTAAAGTTTGACGAAATGGAATCCAAAGTAAGTTATTTCTTATTTTAAGTTCATTAAAACCATTGCTAAGTTGAAAGAACTTTAAGTGTTAAGTGTTGTTTGAAAACCCTTGTTGAATGCTTGCTTACCTTGTTTTCTAACAATGGGTTGATTTCCTTGCTCGCTATTATGTTTGGATGGTTAATTAAGTAATTTAAAATTTAGAAGCTAAATACTTAACGGAGTATGCGGAAATGACTAGTACATGTGTTTCGTCTGTGAGATCCAAGGAGACTTGGGCGAGGGATGGAACATGTTGAAGGGAAAGCCCAGATGCTTCAAAATAAATATCAAACCGTTTTAACCCAAGATAACATAAAGTGTTATAAATATTTAATAGAATGAAGCATTGATTATCATTTATTGTTGTGTTTATTTCATTGATTGATTGTTTGAATTAGGCTCGGCCAGTTTATCAGCACTGATTATTATTTATTAAGTGTTGACTTTGTTCAACCAGTTTATGAGCAATTAACTATCCATATGCATGGGCTGGGTAGAAAATAATTGTAGCTAACACCTTGTGATTTATTTCACGATTTTACTATAAGGTGTTTAACGGTAATAGTTGGTTCACTTCAATTTAATGAATTGTTTTGAAAATTAGTTTTCAAGTTGGAATGTTATGAAATGTTTTCCTTTAAAAGAAAAAAAGAGATATTTGAGAATAAATATTTTGAAGTGATTTTATATAAAAGTGCTTTGTATAAAAAATGGTTTTATAAAAATGTTTTATAAAACGAAAAGAATTTCGAGGACTAAACCCGATGGTTATAAGATGATCTTTGAAAGGATTTGGAAATAGAAATTATTGTAGATTAGAATTATTTGTAATTATTAGTGTAAATGATTTTGTCACTTCGGGATATAAATTGATTTGTTATGTTACCGAAGATTCGGGTAACCCATAACTAAAAATGTGGGCAAGACAGATGCGGATGTTCTGTAGCCTCAGTATAGTCCGCTTTCATTGAAGAGGGATATACATATCTATATTTATTTTTTGAAAGGCTGGGACCTAGTTGCCTTGTTATTTGGAGAAACCTCCCGATCTGGTTGCATATATTTTGATAGGCTTTTACAGCAATATTTTGGGATTTTCAAATAAATATTTCAAAAGTGATTTGTTTTAAGATCCCGAAGTAAAGTATAGTTTGATACAAAGGATGTATATATTATTATTTCAAATAATTTGAAATGAAATCAGGAGTTTGGTCCAAAGAGATTATTTTCGAAAAGAATAATATTTTGAAAATAATAAAGTTAATTATATTTTGGAAATCTAAAATTAAAGTTAAGCCTAAGTGGGGAGTTTTGGGAATTGCATATTGTTGTTGCATCGTAGGCTTCATGAGTCCTATTTGCGGTAGGAGACCTACGTTGGATTGATCTTGTGTCTAATTGGATACCCAATTAGATAGGGGTACGTAGGCAGTCACAAGTGGTAGTGATGTAGTCCCTAAAATAATATAACCCTTTCATGTTTATCTTGTGTTATTATATCTTTCTTGCTTGCTATTTTATTCCGCATTTACATTGTTTATTGAGTTCTCAGGTAATGATAGTGTTGGCTCTCTCATCAGAGTTGTGCAGTGGTAAATTTATAGTCATTGTATTTGGTATGTATTAAAGCACACTTTGTAGGATTAATAAATTAATTAATTACTCTGATAAGTTATATAATTGAAATTGTATCCTATACATTTAATAGTGTTGAATATTCATCAAATATTGTGTATTAAGTTGGTAGTTTCCATTAGTAGTTTTAGAACGGACGGATTTTTGGCAATTTTAACTGGTCCGAAAATCCGGGTCGTCACACGTATTTCATTTAATATTTGCATATAAAATATTTTTATTTTTATTTACCATTCAAAGTTCAAATATTTACCATTTAATTATATATACAGACACACACATATTGAAACAACATATCATCTAGTGTCCCGATTCACGCATTAATGATGCTGACTTCATGTATGTCATTGATGGCGGATCGATTTGCGGTAAAATATGTAAAAATAGCTCACGATGCTATGTACAATATTGTACACTTTCTGAAACTCACAACTAAAAGAATAAAATATTACTGAAAAATATCATAATCCAATATGAATAAAATAAACCATAACTAATACCTTTAGTTACAAAATATCTCTAGATACCGAAAATAAATAAAGAGTCTAAATATCCGGGAATAACTAAAATAAATAGTAGATAACTAACAGATAAATAAATGCATGTCTTCGTTTCACCATTGTGCCTCCAAGCCACCATCGGCCTTCTCTATCAAGCTATCAGAGTATAGCTAAAAAGAAGAAAATGATAGTGGGGGTCAAACATATGTCTGATGAGTGAAACCCATCATATAAGTGTATAGTACTAATAAGCTAATAAAATAACACTTAACTCGAAAACCATGCCTTAATATGCGTCACATGCATCCAATAAGTCAACTAAACACAATATAGTACAATGGATACAATAGTGACTAGTGTGCTAAAGTTCTACCATAATACTAACCAATACCTAATACAGCATCGAGCGTGCCCCTATCGAGGATCATACTCATATCTCGGGAAACCAAAACTAAAGGCATCACTACATGATTGGGTAAAGTCCAACTCGTCATCAACGAAATGGTGCGCGACCCACTATTAGGAACTACGTATCTGAACCCGATATCGCTAAATTGTATGCGACTCACTGTTGAGAACAAATGTCTTAATCCATTATCGTTAGACGTCATTGGTCACACCGAGAACTCATTTCCTCTATAAAAATATACCATAATACCTACACTATGGAAATCGTCGTCATTAGACATCATTAGTCACACCAAAGAACTCATTTCCTTTGAAAAGTGTACCATACTCATCATCATCAAATCGTGCACCGAGAACTCGACTCCTTTGTAAAATGCATCGCAATGCTGTCGTTAGACATTTCCCGTTACACCAAAAACTCATTTCCCTTGAAAATGTATTGTAATGTCTATCCTCATAATAACCATCATTAGGTGTCACTGATTACACCAAAGAACTCATTTCCTTTGAAATATGTATCGTAATGCTTATCATCATAATCGCATCGTTAGATGTCATTGGTTACATCGAAGAACTCATTTCATATGAAAAATGTACCTTAATGTTTATCCTCCAATCGCCATTATTATACGTCACCGGTTACACTGAAGAACTGATTTCCTCTGAAAAATGTACAATAATGTCTACAATATGCTGCATTATTTGAATCATCAGTCGAATAATGCATAACGAACGTACCCAAACTAAGACATTTTTTGAAGAATCTCAAAGCATAGAAAATAACATAATAAAGCATTCCTCGTCTCGCCACAATTCTGATGTCATGAACTGCGTGCTAAACGGAGGTGGTATGCAAGAGTTATAAGCATTTAAAGTCGAGGACTTCAATTTTGATATATAATATATTGAATTTGGAGCACCTTTATGTTTACACTTTACTGATTAAGAAGGTATTAATTTGTGTTTAATTAGAAAATAAATAAAATCATTTTTTTAATTAACTAGTCATGACATACTACATCCTTATTTATGGACTATTACAAAGTAATGTGATTATTATCATATTTCATCATCTATAATTTGATTCAAGACCATAAGAGTTAAATTACAACATTTTCTTGGTATATGCTCAAATAGGAAGGATTTCACTCACCGAAACTCTCGAGTGAAGAAGAATCCAACACTATCTTTATTGTCTTGTCCTTTTAGCACTCATAAACCTTTATGATTTGTCATGATTCCACACCAGATCGTATTACTTGTCTCCATCATCGTTTTGATTGGAAAATCATAAAAATCCATTAAGAAACATGAGATATACGTCATTTTGAAATTTGATAGAGGAGGAGGAAAATGGTGTATAAGATTTCATCGTTGTTCTTCGCTTTAGTATGCCTTTAGTGCCTAGAAACCATGGGAATTCACCCATAATCCTTTATCAAATCGTAGCGCTCATTTTCATAGTCATTTTGATTGCAAGGTCATCAAAATCAATTAAGAAACGAGAGAGATACGTCATTTTGAAATTTGATGGAGATTGAGGAAAATGGTGTATGAGCTTTTACCATTGTCCTTCGTTGTCTAGGTCTTCCGTGCCTCTAACCTTTTAAATCATGCCTCCAAAATAATATGAGATCATAGTATTCTTTGCATTCTTTTCTGTTGGTTTCATCGAAATCCATTGAGAAATATGGAAGATGTGAATTTTCAAAGTTTGATGAAGAAGAGGAAAGAGGAAGAGGAAATGAAATGGTTAAGAAAAAATGTGATTTTTTTTTGAATTTTTTAGGATTTGATGGATATATCTTATTGGTGAGGGATTTAGGCTAAAATTGATTAAGAAAAAGGTGACTTTCACATCTATTTACAATCTCAATTTTCAACCCAAAGTCAAAATATCTGAAGTTCAGATGTTATGGAAATGCGAAATATTTTGATCTGCTTTATCAAATTCAGCAGGTTATATATTTTTTCTGACTATAAGCGGCATTCTTAAGTAATGGGATAGCTCCCACCTTCTGTAAAAATTCATTATTTTTCCCATTATGTAAAATTATGATTTTACCCTTTTTTTATTATTTAATCGCAAAAAATTACAGGGTGTTACATATATATTGTAACAGAATGTCCCCATTCCAATGTTTATAAATTTTCTTCGACAAGTTAGCCACCCACATCGACTTAAATTTATAGACACTCGTATCCAAATCCTAAACTATGCACAATGAGGGAGAATACACGATGGAGATTCGATCAAGAGGGAGGTGCGCAAATTTGGTTGCACGTGTGATGATGGAGAGCTGGAGGCTGAAGTGAAGACATGATGTTTAGAGCGGCTCCGGTGATGGAGCCTGCAACTGGAGGAGTGGCTGGATCTGTAGTCACGGCTCGAATGATCGTAGGAAGCAATGATGGAGGTTGTCTGGTGAGAGAAATCATCTCTTTATAATTCATTATGTAATGACCCGGATTTTTGACGCCTGTTATTGGGGTAATTAACTAACTTTAATTATTGGAATATTAATTTTTATTAGTCGAATAAATAAATTTTTTGATGTTTAAAATATCTGAATATATAAATTGAATAAAACTTTGTTTAATTTTAATATATAAATTCTGGATATGATAAATTATATATATATATAAACTCCACCATTAAAAATTTAAGATGAAATTTCCATACAAGTATATATAAATATATATATAAGCTTTATGATGTTTAAATATATATATATAAGTATGTAGGTATACATATATGTATATATATGCCCATATGAAGTAATGTATATGTAAAAATAGGGAATAAGATGTAAATATATATATATAATGACAAAATATACATAAGTATATGTATATGTATATGTATATGTATATATGTTATATGGAATAGTGAATGTGTAAAATGTAAATAAATGTGTAAAAAGATATATATAAAGAAGTACAAACTTTATGATAACAAATAAATGTATATATGTGAAGATATATATGTGTGTGTGTGTGTGTGTATACATTATTTTAAAAAATACTAATAAGTGAACATGAAAATAGGTAAGCATGTAACATATATGGTCAAACTAGTGTTATGAAAAAAAAGAGGTAAATGTATGCATATTCATATATAAATTCATATAAATGTATGTATAAGCTTAAGGGAACATCATCATGAAATGTATCTACTCAAGCATATAATAAATCACATCTTTCACTCAAAAGTTTTCAAGTCACATTTTTATCAAATAAAGTCAAACCATTTTCAAATATAAAAAAAAAGATGATGCACTCTATATGATAACAACCTTCGGCTTCTTGTTTACTTGTTCCCTCCCTCTATATATATGCACTGCTTTGTTTTGTGCACGTATACATTCAAGCCCAAGAGGAAAACAAAGAAACCAAGTGCTGCCATTTAAAATATAATCAAGGCTTGAAGTAGGAGCAAAATAGAGCATAGTAGTAGTTCATCATTCTTTTATAACTGTGAGCAGAACACTTTAACAATTTCAACTGGTTAAGATATATATATATATACATATAACCGTGCTTTTGAATAAATTACTGGTCTAGACTAAATGTTTATATGTTTGCTATGTATATAAGTGAATGTATATGTGTTAGACATGAACAAGTTTCACGTGTACATCAAAAGAGTCCTGTACATCTTCTAGGAAATACTCTCTGTTCATGTTTTGTTTGAATAAACAGTAAGCTTTTAACTTTAAAAATCAAGATCTCGTCAACCATCACATTTTAACCCGTGTCTCCAAAACTAAGATTGTTTGTATATGGGTGAAGAACATTTTAAATTTTATTTCATTGAATTTAATTGAGCAGAGAGGAAGAAAACTACACATACCCGTGAGTAGGTCAGTGATGGAAGAAAAATCAAACATCATAAATTAATCAATGGAGTATATAGATGTGTTAGTCATTGAAAAAGATGATTTTTAAAAGTGTTTAGGTGATTTTTAGTGTGGTGGAGGGGAAGAAATGGAGTGATGAACGGAATTGGGGGAATGACGAATTCAGGCGACCGGGATGATTTCGCGGCAAATCGTTAGTCGTGGGGAGAGTTTGGGTGATGAAGCACCTGAGAAAAATGGGGCGGCATTTTTCAAGTGATCGAGGAGGCCAGGCGAATTCAAAGTAGGGTTGAAGGTGTTGGTTCGTTCGGTCTCGAGTTTGAGGCAAGCGCGACGTCGAGAAAGCGAATGGGGCATGCGGTCCAGAGGGAGATGGAACAGGATGTGATGGCGGTGCTCTGGGCGTGATCTGGTGGTGGCCGGTGGTATGTGGTGTCGCGCGAGGAGTATAGGTGATAGGGTTTTCATTTGATTTTTGGGTTGAGGTGCTCGAATTTTCAATCGAGTATTTTTCGCGTGTTTTAGGTGTAAAACGTGGGGCGGTGGTCGAGCGTGACTGAGGAAGATTGTCGACGGTGAGTGATCATGACCGGAGTCGGCGTGTACGTGCACACTTGTTTCATTTAGATGATTAAAGAATAGAGGAGAACGGGAAATAAGAGAGAAGAGAGGAGGAGGAGTTGGGCCGGGTGGCATGGGCCAAGGAAAAAGGAAAAAGAAAGAAAGAAAGAAAGAAAAAAAAGGAAAATGAAAAAAAAGAAAAAGGAAAAAAAGAAGGAAAAGAAAAGGAAAAGGAAAAAAAGAAAAAGGAAAAAAAGAAAGAAAGAAAAAGAAAAGGAAAAGGGGAAAAAAATGGAACTTATATTTTTTTAAAAACTCTAATTCTATTGTCATTATAAATCCAATCAACATGAAATCCTTTGCATTGTAATTCTACCTCATAATATTTTAAGCTTAATTTATTTTGTGTAAAGTAAAACTTAATTATTTATAATAATTAAAGTAAGTAATTAATTAAATTCTTAATTAATTAAATCTTAGGTTAATAAAATAAGATTGGCTATTAATTGGATTGCTTAATTTTAATTAACTAAAAATAAATTGTTTTATAATTTCTTTAATTTATAATTATTTTGGGTTAATAATATAAATAGTTTCAGTAATTAAAGTTAATAAAATCCTGATTTGCGAATTGTTTAATGTTAACTATTAATCGTTAAATTGGTTAACGACCAATGCTTTGGCTTATTTCTATTGGATATTTATTTCAATTATCATTATTTGTGCCATTAAGCAGCCAAACGAATTTAAAATAGTTAGAATAAGACGTTGATATGTTTATTTGGAAATAAACATATGTAACAAATTCCCATATGTGAATATTATCACCCTAAATATGAATTGTTTATTTAAACGGACTTGGACATTTAAAGTTTATCATTTAGATATCGAAGAGACCGGGATCGGATATCAGTGTTATTCGGAACCACTTCGATTTGATGATCACCACGAACCTTTACGGTTTGATTATAGAGTATAATATGATGGAATTGGATTAATTTAACAAATTCGACTATTTTAAATAAGTATTGTACTTAGACACTATTATAATATCGATGGTTTTCTGTAAAAGTGCTTTGGTTATAATAAGATAAAACTCATCGTGTTTGTACGAGTTACCTTGGTTTTCGAAGATTTGATAACTTTAGTAGTTCAAATTAAGTGGGTTTTACTCACGTTGGTTTCCAACTTGACTCGGGTGTTACTTTATTGTAATGCTTGTGTCAGACCGAGTATTATAGTTTTCAGGTTAGGATGCCTTTGGAGCTCAGGAGACGAGCTGGATGGCAGAGACGTATTGCATGTATTTGATTATATTCCGCTGTGTATTGTAGGCTGTATATTCAGCATTTAGGGACCAGTTATTATAACTGTCCAGATTTATATGTTGATGATTGTACTTTGATAATTTGTATGTATATTAACAGTTACAGTTTTTCATTTGTATAAAAAGCTGTTATTGTATATTATATTTTGTTCCGCTGCGATTGTGAGCTACTGTGTTGTTATTTCTGTTTCTTCTTCTATCTCTTTTCTTCTTAAACCCTAACAACCTGGTATTTCCAGCACTCGATTTCTCGACACTCTATACAGTGAACGTATTAGTGTCGATTTTCGGGGGTCGAAAATCATCCGGTCGTTACACGTGGTATCAAAGCTAGAGGTTAAGCGAGAACCTTAGCTCTAGTGGGGATTACTCATTAGAGATAGGGTCAGTAGTACCCTAGAATGAGTTGAGTGTATTATATATGAGGGAGTACTTGTTATTTTCTTATATAATGATTTTAAAAACGATTTTAAAATAATTTTTATATAAGATTTTATTTTGATATAAAAAGAAGTAATATTTCTAAATTATTATATTATGTTGAGGTGATTGGTTGTAATTATTATAATCAAATAAGATTATAAGATTTAAGTGGTAATATATATAACCAAATAGAAATTTGGGTAAGAATGAACTATACAAATGGGTTAAGCTAAAAATAGGCTCAAACCAGAATTTAAATCCCAGAAATTTCGGAAGTGTTTCTCCGAGTGTTCTGAAAAGAAATAAGTTTACCCTAATTATATTTTATATATAGAAATAATTTTTCAGGAAATTATTATGGAATATATGGTGTGTTTGGTTTCTAGATATGATAATATTGATTATTATCATAAATTGGTTGTTGTGTCTTAATAAAGGATGTTTATTACAGAATAAACAATGATAAAATATTGGAATATTTTAAGGAAATGGAATTATATAAGCATAATTTATAAATATGACTTATAAATTAAAGATGGATCTTAATTGAGGAGTTTTGAATCTAAGTTCGAAAATTTTAAAAGGTGTTTCAAAGTGTTTGAGGAAATAGTGAGTAATATTATTTAGAATATATTGATATGGAAATTTTTGCATAAAACAAGGGTTGTTTTGAAAATTCCGAAGGAATTTGATTTGGATAGAAACCAAGGTTGGTTTAAAATTAAAAGTGTGACTAGATATGTAAATAGGATATATATATATATATGTATATATATATGTGTGTGTGTGTGATTTCAAAGTTGATTTGAAATAAATACTGGGTGTTGAATTCTGGAATCCTCCTTGAAATGAGAAGTATAACCCAAAAGGAAGGGTAAGTTTTTGAACTTATAAGTGGGAAGTGATATTAATAAGAAATTTAAATTGAGAAGGTTAAATGGATTGAACGAATTGGGAATCAACTCAGGCCAAGTTAAATAAGTTTTGAACTTATAACCTGAAATTGGAAATTTCAAGGTGGAATTAAAATTTAACTTATGGAAGTTAAATGAATTAAATTATAAAAGAAAAGGTATAGATTTGATAAGAGTTGCAAAGGAGTTATGTATGTATAAATGATTTCAAAACGGTTTTTGAAAATAAAACGGGTTTCGAATTCTGAAAATTTGTGATGGATGCTTTTGATTGAGGTTTAGATGATTTGGATGTTTATTTATTTGATATATCCTGCTATCATGATGTATATTATTTGCAGTATATTAAACTGTAAATCGAATAGATAAAGAAATAGGTTGAAATGATATATATCCATTCCTAAAATTAAATAGAAATAAAACTTTGTTTGAAACTATTTAAATGATTTTGATTTTAAGGAATAAAATTGAATTTATGGAAATGGAATCATTTTGAACTTAAATTGAAATGTTAAAGTGAACTTGTCAACCGGAATTGTTTAAATAATCGGGTTTAAAATTTTGAAGTTATAATTGGGAAATCAATCAAATTCCAAAACTTGATTTGTTTTAAAAAGGTTTGAACTCTCACTCGAACCTTGAAATAAATCCAAGTAAAAAGTAATTTAAGTGAATATTTCGAAATTTGGGCTCGGAATTGGATTATTTTTAAAGCTTTGGATTTTTAAATTGAATATTGAAGGTTAATTTGATTTAAGTGATTACATCGATATTTTGAAAAATCAAACTCGAATTTATATAAATCGGAAGAATCAAACTCGAAATTAATTCAAATTGGAATTGAATTGAATTAATTGGAATTGTAATCGAAATTGAATTAATTTGAAATCGAAATGGGAATTGATTTGAATTAGAATGGGAATCGAAGTTAATTCGAATTGAAATTGAGATTGAATCAATTTAAATGGAAATGGAAATGGAAATTGATTTGAATTGGAAGATTGGAAATTGATTTAGTTTGACTTTGGAACTATTTTCAAACAAATCATTTTAATATAAACTTTTTAAAATCTATCTTCTTAAATATTCAAATTATTTTGATTTTTCCAAGCTATTTACTATATAAACCATTCTTTTTAAAACTCAAACTGTCTTATATTAACTATCTAACTATTTTAAAACTATTCAAGCTATTTTCTAAATTCAAACTGGTCAGAGTGGAAATTGTTTATATTTAAATCATGGATTTAAATACGAATTGGGATAAATTGAAGTTATAACCCAAATGAAAATTCGAAGCAATTTTAAATTGGAACCGAAATCGGAATATTAAAGTAAAAACGATTTTGAAGTGAAATGGTATATTTTGAGTAAATATGATGGTTTTAAAATGAAGATTGAATAGTTACTATAGCTGAGATTTACTTGTAAGAAGTATGAAATGTTACAAATAACTTTGTAAAGCAATCGAACTTGGAGATTTTTGATTTGGCCTAAATAAGATTATATATGTTAATTATATATTCAAACTCCCTTTGTTGAATTTATAACCAGAAAGAAATGATCTTTGAAAGATATTTGAAATACTAAATAGAGTTTATATAAGTATGAGGTGGACTCAGAAATTATTGATCCGAAAATTATTCGAGTTGAAAGGAATGATCTTATATGTATATGAGAATGAAACTGAAATAGTTTGGAACCCATTGATTTTTAAAGACTTTTGATTTTGGACAAAGGTCAATTTTGGAAATTGGGTAAACCAATTTTGAAAACTATCGATTTTGAAGATATCGATTTTACATAGATAAAGTTATATGTGATACATATAAAGAGTATGATTTGAAAGGTACTATATATATAGTATGATATGTTTTGAAACCGAAAGTATAGAAAGGCACTCCCACGAAAGTCGAAACTTAGAGTAGGGGATCCACTGGGTGGTTCTGCCTAGGAATCCACAGGGTGGGTTCAATGAGAATTGGGATCCTAGAGGAAGTCCGGACAAAACTCATGAGTTCCTGATAATCATTTGTTGGGTAGCGTAAGTCAAGAGGTGCTGATACCTATAGTTACATTGGTTTTTCTGTGATAGCAACGTAACCTTTGTGTAACTGTGATCTATCGCAGTTCCATAGCGTAATTCGGGAGGCACTAATGGCCTACAATCTACGTTTGATTTCACTGGGATAGCGACGTAACATCGGTAGATTGCGATCTATGTGGTTTGGTTCCATAGCGTAATTTGAATGGCAGCGATTGCCTATGGTCTACGTTTGGTTTCACTGGGATAGTGACGCAACCTTTGTGTAGCATGCGATCTATGTGGTATAGTTTCATTTGATAGCGTAATTCGAGGGGCAACGATTGCCTACAGACTACTTACGGTTTTGCTGTGATAGCAACGTAACCTTTGTGTAGCTGCGGACTATGGTGTTCCCATGGAGTAAGTCGGGAAGTGTTGATGCCTACGGTTTTCTTATGATTTCGCCGGGATGGCGACGCAATCATCGGGTTAACTGTGATACATGGTGGGAAAGGGGGGTGATACTTTCCATATCATTTTTGAAAAAGGTTTTTCAAGTATTTTCACTGGATGTTGAAACGGGTCTACTAAGTACTTATAGATTTTCAGTCCTATGCCTGATCAACGTATGACTAAATTTCTGTAAGACATCGAGTTATGAAAAATGTTTTAATATAAAATTAGCTTGGTAATAATATGTAATTTAAAGTTTATGTATTTTTAAAATTGTATGGTAAAAGAGTAAGGAGTTAAAATGTTTAAAGATGATTATTTAGTAATATACATCAAAATTCAAATTCTCATTTCGTTCCTTTTCGAGGACGAAAAGTTCTAAGCGGGGAGGAATGTAACGACCCGAATTTTTGACACCTATTATTGGGGTAATTAACTAATTTTAATTGTTGGAATATTAATTTTTATTAGTCGAATAAATAAATTTTCTGATGTTTAAAATATCTGAATATATAAATTGAATAAAACTATGTTTAATTTTAATATATAAATTCTAGATATGATAAATTATATATATATATATATATGTATAAACTCCACCATTAAAAATTTAAGATGGAATATCCATTCAAGTATATATAAATATATATATATAAAAGCTTTATGATGTTTAAAAATATATATAAGTATGTAGGTATACATATATGTATATATATGTCCATATGAAGTAATGTATATGTAAATAGGGAATAAGGTGTAAATATATATATATGATGAAAAAATATACATAAGTATGTGTATATGTATATAAGTTATATGGAATAGTGAATGTGTAAAATGTAAATAAATGTATATATGTGAATATATATATATATATATGTATATGTATATATATACATACGTTATTAAAAAAATACTAATAAGTGAACATGAAAATAGGTAAGCATGTAACATATATGGTCAAACTAGTGTTATGAAAGAAAAAGGTAAATGTATGCATATCCATATATATATATATATATTCATATAAATGTATGTATAAGCTTAAGGGAACATCATCATGAAGTATATCTACTCAAGCATATAATAGATCACATCTTTCACTCAAAAGTTTTCAAGTCACATTTTTATCAAATCAAGTCAAACCATTTTCAAATAAAAAAAAGAGATGAAGCACTGTATATGATAACAACCTTTAGCTTCTTGTTTACTTGTTCCCTCCCTCTATATATATGCACTGCTTTGTTTTGTGCACGTATACATTTTAGCCCAAGAGAAGAAAAAAAAGAAACTAAGTGCTGCCATTTAAAATATAATCAAGGCTTGAAGCAGAAGTAAAACAGAGCATAGCAGCAGTTCATCATTCTTTTATAATTGTGAGTAGAACACTTTAACAATTTCAACTGGTTAAGATATATATATATATATATACAACTGTGCTTTTGAATAAATTACTGGTATGGACTAAATGTTTATATGTTTGCTATGTATATAAGTGAATGTATGTGCGTTAGACATGAACAAGTTTCACCTGTACATCAAAAGAGTCATGTACATCTTCCAGGAAATACTCTCTGTTCATGTTTTGTTTGAATAAACAGTAAGCTTTTAACTTTAAAAATCAAGATCTCGTCAACCATCACGTTTTAACCCGTGGCTCCAAAACTAATATTGTTTGTCTATGGATGAAGAACATTTTAAATTTTATTCCATTGAATTTAATTGAGCAGAGAGGAAGAAAACTACACATAACCGTGAGTAGGTCAGTGATGGACGAAAAATCAAACATCATAAATTAATCAATGGAGTATACAGACGTGTTAGTCATTGAAAAAGATGATTTTTAAAAGTGTTTTAGTGATTTTTAGTGTGGTGGAGTGGAAGAAATGGAGTGATGAACGTAATTGGGGGAAATGGCGAATTCAAGCGATCGGGATGATTTCGTGGCAAATTGTTGGTCGTGGGGAAGGTTTGGGTGATGAGGCACCTGAGAAAAATAGGGCAGCATTTTTCAAGTGGTCAAGGAGGCCAGGCGAATTCAAAGTAGGGTTGAAGGTGTTGCTTCGTTCGGTCTCGAGTTTGAGGCAAGCGCGATGTCGAGAAAGCGAATGGGGCGTGCGGTCCAGGGGGAGATTGAAGAGGATGTGATGGCGGTGCTCAGGGCGTGATCTGGTGGTGGCCGGTGGTATGTGGTGTCACGGTGAGGAGTATAGGTGATAGGATTTTCATTTGATTTTTGGGTTGAGGTACTCGAATTTTCAATCGAGTATTTGCCGCGTGTTTTAGGTGGAAAACATGGGGCGGTGGTCGAGCGTGATTGAGGAAGATGGTCGGTGGTGAGTGATCGTGACCGGAGTCCGCGTGTACGTGCACACTTGTTTCGTTCAGATGATTGAAGAAGAGAGGAGAACTGGAAATAAGAGAGAAGAGAGGAGGAGGAGTTGGGCCGGGTGGCATGGGCCAAGGAAAAAGGAAAACGAAAGAAAGAAAAGAAAAGGAAAAGGAAAAAAAGAAAAAGGAAAAAAAAGAAAGAAAGAAAAGGAAAAGGAAAAAGGGGAAAAAATAGAACTTATATTTTTTTAAACTCTAATTCTATTGTCATTATAAATCCAATCAACATGAAATCCTTTGCATTGTAATTCTACCTCCTAATATTTTAAGCTTAATTTATTTTGTGTAAAGTAAAACTTAATTATTTATAATAATTAAAGTAAGTAATTGATTAAATTCTTAATTAATTAAATCTTAGGTTAATAAAATAAGATTAGCTATTAATTGGATTGCTTAATTTTAATTAACTAAAAATAAATTGTTTTATAATTTCTTTAATTTATAATTATTTTGGGTTAATAATATAAATAGTTTCAGTAATTAAAGTTAATAAAATCTTGATTTGCGAATTGTTTAATATTAACTATTAATCGTTAAATTGGTTAATGACATATGCTTTGGCTTATTTCTATTGGATATTTATTTCAATTATTCTTGTCTGTGCCATTAAGCAGCCAAACGAATTTAAAATAGTTAGAACAAGACGTTGATATGTTTATTTGGAAATAAACATATGTAACAAATTCCCATATGCGAATATAGTCACCCTAAATATGAATTGTTTATTTAAACGGACTTGGACATTTAAAGTTTATCGTTTAGATTCGAAGAGACCGGGATCGGATATCAGTGTTATCCGGAACCACTTCGATTTGATAATCACCACGAACCTTTACGGTTTGATTTATTAAAATTAAGAAATCCAATTAAAATTAGTTCCAAGATTTTAAGCAATCCAATTAATAGCTAATCTTATTTTATTAACCTAAGATTTAATTAATTCGATTTCTGAAAGTCAACCCACTCAGGAAAACCAGCAACAAAGGAAGAGGCCATTCTTCTCGAAGAAGAATGCAGAATTTCGAAAGAATAAGTGACCATTCCAACCTAAGCAAGAGGACCAGAAGAGGCATCAAGCTAAAGCACAAGTGGAATGTTACTCGTGTAGAAAGAAGGGTCATTATGCCAAAGAATGTAGAAACACAGGTCAAGGTCCTATGAAGAAATGCTACAATTGCAATGAAATGGGACATATAGCGAGACAATGCACAAAGCCAAAGAAGCGGACTCAAGGGAAAATGTTTGCATTAGATGGTTCCAGTTCAATGAAACCAGATGAAGGAAAACAAGCTTCGGTCCTAGAAGGTACAATTTTATGGCATGGATTATATATTAAAATTATTTTCGATACAGGTGCATCACATTCATTTATATCGAAAGGAATAGTAGAAAAGTTAAAATTGGAAGTTTCTTCTCTTAACAATTCTCTTAGGGTGGCAAATCCTGTTGGAGGATGTGTTACCCTGGAGATGAAATGTAGTGGAGTCGTAATTTGCTTATCTGGGTATTCTTTCTCATGTGATTTGTTTATTATGGATTCGTTGAGTTATGGAGTTATTTTGGGAATGGACTGGCTTGAGCACTATCAAGCTCAATTATACTGTTCGGAATGAGTAATCACTCTCCAACATCCCGAGTACCCCTAGCGAATCCTTAAAGCTCTAGAAAAAGCAAATGTCGGTTCAGGTTATTCTTTATTTGCTTTGGAATCTAAAGAAGATGAAATAAGACGGATTCTAGTAGTTAGAGATTTCTTTGATATCTTTGACCCAGTTACTGGTCTACCACCACATCGAGCAGTTGAATTCAAGATAGATTTGAAACCTGGAACTCAACCTTTTAGTAGACCACCAAATCGAATGTGCCCTAGTGAGATGGAAGAATTAAGATCTCAAATAGAGGATCTTGAGCAAAAGAATTTCATCAGAACGAGTAGTTCTCCTTGGGGAGCATCGGCTTTATTTGTTAAAAAGGAAGATGGATCACTTCGACTCTGTATAGATGATAGAAAATTGAATGACTATACTGTCAAGAACAAATATCCACTGCCAAGGATTGATGATCTATTTGATCAACTGAGTGGTGCAAAGGTCTTTTCACAACTAGATCTAGCCACAGGTTTTCATCAACTAAGAGTTGCAGAGGACAGTATTCCACTAACAACATTTCAAACTAGACATGGTTCCTATGAATGGTTAGTAATGCCATTCGGATTAACGAATGCTCCAGCTTATTTTGTTGATTTGATGAATAGAGTTTTCAGAAGCTATTTGGACAAGTTTGTCCTTGTTTTTATTGATGATATCCTCGTCTACTCAAAGACAGAAGAAGAACATGTGATTCATTTAAAACTGGTGTTAGAAACTTTAAGAGAACGGCAACTTAAAGCGAAATTTTCAAAATGTCACTTCTGGCAGAAGAAAGTAAAATTTTTGGGACATATAGTCTCAGAGAATGGAATTTCATTTGACCCAGCTAAGGTCGAAGTTATTCAAAAGTGGAAGCAACCCGAATCAATAACTGAAATCAGAAGTTTCTTGGGTTTAGCGGGATATTATAGAAGATTTATAAAAGATTTTTCCAAGATTTCTGCTCCACTAACTAATTTAACGAAGAAAGGAGTTAAATTTATCTGGTCAGATAAATGTGAAGGGGCTTACCAGAAGTTGAAAGAATTACTTTCTAATGCTCCAGTATTAATAGTTCCAGAAGGAAATCGGGATCTGGTAGTATACACAGATGCATGTGGAACAGGGCTTAGTGTAGTATTAATGCAACAAGACAGAGTTGTAGCCTATGCGTCTAGACAACTTAGACCTCATGAAGTAAAGTATGCAACTCATGATCTTGAGTTAGCAGCCGTGGTATTTGCCTTAAAACTTTGGCGGCAGTATTTATTGGGAGAAAGGTTTGTTTTATACACAGATCACAAATCGCTAAAATATTTATTCTCTCAAAAAGACTTGAATATGCGACAAAAACGATGGTTAGAATTTCTAGCTGCGTATGACCTGGAAATTCAGTATACGCCAGGTAAGGGTAATAAGGTGGCAGATGCTCTCAGCCGAAAACACCAAGCCATAGTATCAATGATGTTGATAGAATGGAAAGAATTAGAAGTGTTATCTTCTTGTAACCTCTAGTTTAGATGAGTGGAAGAAACAACGGCCATGTTGGCAAGCCTGGATATTCGACCGAGTTTACTCGGTCGAATTCAAGCTAATCAAAGAAATGACCCAATCTTGGCAGATCAAATTAATCAGTTGAAGAATGGTAATGCATCAGAAGCTCTCAGCATGTTCGAGTTAGACTTGAAAGGGAACTTGAAATTTAAAGGAAGACTGGGGGTTCCTAACACAGCCGATTTGAGAAAAGAAGTTCTAGATGAATGTCATCGATCTTATTTTCTATACATCCCGGTGGTACAAAGATGTATAATGATATGAAGCGGATGTACTATTGGGAAGGCATGAAGAAAGACATCGGTGAATATGTGAAACGATGTATTACGTGCCAGTTAGTTAAGGGCGAGCATCAAAAGCCCAGTGGACATTTATTACCTCTCGAAGTTCCTCAATGGAAATGAGAACAGATTTCTATGGATTTCATTGATGAACTTCCCAGATCAAGGTCAGGAAATGAAAGTATATGGGTGATAGTTGATAGACTCACTAAAAGTGCCCATTTCGTTCCTGTTAGAATGAATAGAACTGCAGAAAGTTTAGCTAGACTATTCCTGAAACATATTGTACGATTACACGGAATTCCAAAGAATATAGTATGCGATCGTGATCCGATATTTACTTGTCAATTCTGGCAAAGCTTGCATTCAGTCTTGGGTGTACAACTCAATCTAAGCACAGCATACCATCCTCAGACGGATGGACAAACTGAAAGAATAAATCGAGTTGTAGAAGATCTACTCAGGATATGTATCTTAGAGTTCGGGGGTTCATGGGAAGAATATCTTCATTTGGTTGAATTCTCCTACAATAATAGTTTCCAATCTAGTATTGGTATGGCACCATTTGAAGCTTTGTATGGAAGACCATGTCATTCTCGAGCCTGTTGGTTAGAGACTGGAGATAGACTTATGCTAGGACCAGATATGGTCCGAGAAACGACTGAGAAAATCGAGCTTATTAGAGATCGTATGAAGATTGCTCAGTCTCGACAGAAGAGCTATGCTGACCAACGTAGAAGGGACTTGGAATTTGCGATTGGAGATTACGTTTTTATAAAGGTATCCTCAATGAAAGGAGATATAAGATTTGGAAAAGAAGGAAAATTAGCTCCAAGGTATATTGGACCTTATCCAGTTATGGAACGTATAGGAAGCGTTGCTTACCGAGTTGAATTACCAGCATATCTATCCGGAGTTCATAATGTGTTCCACGTATCCCAATTAAGGAAATGTCTATGGGATTTTGATATTATTATAGAACCAAAGCAGCTAGAGGAACTAGAAATTGAACCGAATTTGACTTTCACCATTGACCCAGCTAAAATAGTGGACTCAAAGATGAAGCAGCTAAGAAACAAACAAGTTCCACTAGTCAAAGTTCAATGGTCAGATAATCCCAAAGAGTGCACTTAGGAAACTGCGGAGCAAAGTAGAAAATCACATCCCGAGTTAATTGAAACCCATTAGGTACGTATTTATATATTAATCGAGTCAGATGTTAGGACTTTATTAGTTGATAGGACAACTTTTAATATACGAATATCAAACAGTACTCTCTAATAAATTGCGAGGATGCAATCTCTTTAAGGAGGGGAGTCTGTAACATCCCGCTACTATAGCAATAAATTTTGTTTAAAAATAAAATAAAAATAAAATAAAATAAAAAAACAAAGTAATAAATAAATAAAATAAAAATCGTTATGGATATAAAATATAATTTGGAGTAAAACGCCACGAGCGGAATTGTAATCGTAGACCAAATTGCGGTAGGGAAATAACGTGGTTAAGGGTGTATAAAATTTGTTTAAAAAGTGATAAATTATTAACTTACAATAAAAAAACAAAAAAAACTAGTCGGTTCTAATAATTCGGCATATCTTAGCAGTCCTATCTTTTTCATAATTATGCCTCACCATTCTTATCTATTTGATGATGGTAAGTTAACCTATATGTTTAACCTCTTCCCTTAAAGTGAATATTTCCCTATCTATATAAGTACCGCATCCCGTATGCAAATCAGTTTTTCCTCTAACGCAAGCAAGTACAGGCTGTAACACTACAAAAAAAAAATTCGTCAGATAGCAAAGGAAACCAATGTGAGTTTAATCCTTCTTTTTATATACAGACCAAAATTAGTGTGTCCACTTTCCATTTTAAATTACTATGAAAAATGTGTTACCTTCTGTACAGGATTTATAACATTATATATATATATATATATCTGAAACAAGTAGTTTATATTAGGAAGTTATTATGTACTACTAATATTTTTTTAACTATTCGAATATAGTCAGGTTTCCAAGTTTTGAATGCATTGATTTGTAAGCTTAAGTTTTGAAATATATATATGATCGTTTAACTGAGTACATGTTTTAAAGACAACCTGACACTTTGCTTTCAAATAGTAGACTTGTTTTGAACTTTTATATGTTTTAGACCTTTAGTTAGTTCATAGTTTGATTTGACAAACACTAGAGTGTAATCTTTTTCTAGTAAAATTTCCTGTACATGAATTAAAACATTGTATATATTTTTAACTAAAGCTTAGTTTTCAAAGAAAAAGTGACGTGCATGCTTTGAAAAATAATGAGCCAAAGAAAAATGACGTGCATGCCTTGAAAAATAATGAGCCAAAGAAAAAAAATGACGTGCATGCTTCTTTACTGATAAAATGAACACTACCAGGCAACTTTATTAAACATTTTTTTTTCTTCAAAACCCTAATTATTAATAACTCAAAATCTAGGATGATTTTAAGCATGCAACCAAAGGGAAATATGTAGAGAGAAGTGAGACGAACAAATCGACTAGCTTTCGCCTGACCGACGGACCCCGTGATGATCAGAAATGACACCGTTAAGTTCTGCGACCATATGATGAACGGAAGCATTACGGTCAAAATGGAAGGTACCAGCAGGACCGTATTGCGTAGCGCATCACAACGATGGTCTCGGTTCACTCGTCGAAGGTGTGTAGATGGGTGAACAAAACCAAAAAGTTTTAGAGTACCACGCTACGCAATATTCCGTTCACGTACGGACCGCGAACAACTGAAATAAAAATACGATCGCGCACCACAACGTTACGCGATCACAAAACAGCAATAAAATAAACTGGTTAAGTTATTTCGTAAAACTTCAAAAGAACCGGCGTTTGACGCAAAACGCGTCAACTGAAAATATTTTATTTTCTAAATTAAAAATTATGGAAAAATTCTATAAATTAAATTAAAATGACGTCATCAAAAATCAAGTCTAAATTTGAAACGTATATTTTATTATAATTTAAATTCAAATCCGATGAAGTTCTTCCAAATTGTGTTTACGTGTTATGTTTAAGAATGTTCATGATGCTATATAATGCAAGTTAATGCTATATTGCACGAACACGACAATTATATGTGATATAAAATAGAAAACGATACCATTTTGGGGATAAATGGTATATTAGGAAGTTAAATACAAAAGAATTTGAATGAATTTAACCGATGAAGCAAACAAGACGAGGTGAGACTACTAGACGCTAGAATCCATCCTAGCTGACAGATTTGAGGTCGCTCCCTGAATCATGATGACCTGGTCCCTCGTCACTTACTATCCAAACGATCTATTGCACGGACACAACCACGGTGATAGGCGCAGTGCAAACGGGACACGAGGAAGAATCGAGAGTAATCTCATTGATGGATATGTGGTGAAACAAAGATAAAGATTACAACACAACGGGGTGAGCGCCAACGGTGAACAGTAGAAGATAGTGCAACTAATAGATCGTGTAGGGGCACCCACAATTTCTGGTCGAAAGATATACGGATGAAAAAGGCCGTAATATCGGTTCGATGCAGAGTCTAGTAAGGGTGAATAATGGATAGGATTCACTAGTAATTCCATACCTCGTATATGAATAACTTGACAGTGGTATGTCTATTGAATAATGAATGCAACTTATAGATGAATAGGAGGTGATATCCCAATTGATTAGAGTTGCAGCTCTGATTCACTTTAAATAGTGCTATGACACGTATATTTGAATTGAAATAATTTAATGGGATGTGGGCGGGTTTAGATTATGGAGTGTGTGACATATTTATTTCAATATCACATATATAACCCAACTCCACAATTTATATGAATCCTTATTACAGTTATATACTCACAACTAGATTTATAGCCTGACTCGAGGTTTTGTTTTTGACAACTCCTCGGGTCAGACCGAGGCTTTTCAGGATGATTACATTTTCACGTTTTGAGGTGATTTCATACGACATTGAGATGGATGACAACTGGCATACAGTATATAAATTTATGGTAGTTGTAGATTTAGATCTTCACAGACGCACGCTTGCTACATGCCTCAAAGGAACTGTTAGAGTCATCTGGAGGAGAAATGTTAGAGAAATACACTTAGAGTCCGTTGAACTATGCTAAGTTGATTTTGTGTAGTCATGTCGTATGTCCTTTGTATATATTTGTATGTGTATGTATTAGGACGTCATTTTTGGGCAGTTATGTATAGTTATAGATATATGGTGATAGTCTGACGTCTGTTTGTACCTATTTATATGTGTATATATCTGTCATTTTGGTCCGTTGTTTTGTGAAACCGTTATATATTGTGTTCTGCAATGTGATTTAAATACAAATTCTTTGGACTCCTGTATACTACATTATGTCGAGATAAGATACGTATCATTTCAGAAATATTCAGGTATTTTAAATGTATCCATGTTGATCCAAAGTAGTGTAGACGAGAGATCGCTCCTTTAGTGCCCATTGATCCGAGTTATCGGACGATAAACTCCCTCTGATATTTCGGTCACTGGAGTCGGGGCGTCACAATGATCATAGTAATTATTTATATATTATGTTAATTTGTATATAAATGAAATTATTGAAAAAAAATATGTATATGATATTAATTCGTCCACTAGACTCATATACATAGTATAGCAATTCATTCAACTATATCGCTTTTGTAATAAGACAAGTGCACATTAATATTTATTTTGACTTATGGGAATTATACTTATCTTTGATTTAATGTTTCGTTGCCTATGATGTGTGTGTGTGTATCTATATCATACCCATGACCAACCTATAAAGCATCAAATATATTCCACCAGCATGTGAGCTTTACGTGGTATTTCTTCTTAACAGTTGAGAGTTTTGGGGGTTATACTCGTGTATAGTGGAAACTGTAGACAATGTCTACACTTTTGAGTTTGTCGATGTTTATTCCAAGGCATGCAGAATGGCGCTCTCCTTAAGATACAATTTTCTCATCACCATTTAATAAAACGAATAGGTGCGTAGTGTTTAGAAAACCCATCTCCCAATATATAATAGAGCCTGAGCACTAAAACACTCTGATCGGTTGTTGAAGCACAATCGAAGTTTGATCCTAACTATGGTCTGAATGACTACAATAGTAAGAGTATCAAGACCATTATCTGTGTAATATTAAAAACTTGATGTAATTTATAGGAACGACGTAAAAATAGAGAGCGTAGAGGAAGTAGTAAGTCGGAAGTGTTCTAAGTAAAAGGTTGAGTCATTCGCTTTGGATGGTGGACCTTTATATTGGCAATGAACAATTATGCCCTTTATATTTGGTCCAATGATCATAATTGTTTTTTTTTTGAAATGGTACTTAGATACAACGTGTCACTAGGACAACATAACACAAATCACATGTCAATATATGTTCGAATCACGCTACGCAAGTTTTGAACTTGTGACTGATAGAGTTAGGGGTATGCCCTAGAGGGGATTATGTAATTTGTTACATATATCTAACTCGTTGACCAATCTTGTTCGAAATAAAAGGTATTTTCTTCCTATTATATACTTGATATAATGTGATTATATTAATTAATTAACTTAATTAAAAGTATATTTAATAAAAAAATCCATAAATGGTATATTTTGTGATAGTAGTTACAAAGTGTTGTAACCGTGAGTAATTTATCATAACAAAACAAATATACCATTTTAAATGTTCCTAGTCAAGATGCATCGAGACTGGACATCGATGTATCCGTTGAGACTGGAGTACGTAACGCTCTCCAAATGTTGGGCAGTGTATTACTCGTGACTATTGGGGGTACCTAGGGGTTACGTACTAATAGTTATTGGATAACTGTGGAACGACTCACTCGATAGTTTTCTGTTGGTTAATATAACTAAGATCAAACATAAACTATCGATGTGACTGATTTACACAGTTCTCTCGACTTGAGAATACTGTGGATCTTCAATATGAAAGCTCCGCTTTGATTATAGTCAAATCATGGCATGGCGTCCATCGAGTGACTATAGTTGGGTCGAGTGGAAATATTGGAAGTGAAGCACTATTCAAGAGAGAATTCGTCTCCTCGGTTATATGCGGTTAGTATCACGGTCAACTCAAGTCAACTCAAAGTCAAAGTCTCTGGCCAGAGCATTTCGGTTAATAATAATTGTTATTATTGAACCAAGGACTTTGTATTTGGACTATAAAGTTGAATGGGAATGAGGTTGGAATTTTGACCATTACTAAATTCCATAAGTCCAAAGTGATATAGTTTTGACGAAGAGAATTGGTGTAAACAAATGTCACAACCGGGTAACGCTTATTAAACTAAAATTGGATTTTACCGAAAATGAGTAAGCGATAAATTTGGCCATAATGTCACACCACCTGCTAAGTGACGTGTGAACGTTAACATTAGAATAGTTCGATGTTAATCACTGACCAAATTTATACCCAAGAGTTACACAGCCGAAATGATGAATTCCCTTAAGACCAAATGATTTAATTAGCTTAAAATTGTTATAAATTAATTTAATTAATTAATATTTATAAAATATTAATTATAAAATTTGAATATGATTTGAGAAATTAATAATGTTATATATATTTATAACAGTTATAAATATATCGATCGATATACAATATCGACAAGCGATTAAATCAGATATAATTGCATAGTATTTTGGCTTGGGCTTAGATGGGTTTAAGGCCCATCATCAGGGCTGCAAAATTTCGATTTTGGGAAGGTCTAGGGGTGGCTAAAACATAGGGAATTGGCTTTAAGATGATGGGTTGAAATCAAGTGAGAATGAGTAAAAATGTTTTTCTCGTTTCTCTCTAATACAACCATATATATATATATATATATATATATATATATATAACAGTAAAAAAAACTAACCTTTTTGGCCACCATGACCTTCTACATTTCTGGTTAAAAACATAGCTCTCAATCCACTCCAAAATTCTCAAATATATTTCAAATTAAAATGATACTATTCGATAGTTAGAAGTTGGTGATTCCGGACTTGCAATCTGACGAATCAAGAACAGTAAAAGAAAGGGAAGTCATTGCTTCAACGTGGATTCAAAGGCATCATTAAATTGGTAATTTTAATTCATATTACCGTAATTAAATTATATTCTATGATCCTATAATGAGCAATTTCATATCTGTTTAAATATATTGCTACTATATGTTTAGTTAGGTGAGATTTTGTAAGTAGATGTAGTTGTCACAAATGATTATGTGCATAATTTGTTTATTATACTATTTGATTTATGTATAGAAAAATGTTCTTTACTGTACAAAATCAAGTTTTGTCATTAATAATTGTTTTATATATATTTATTAATAAGTTTATATATATATATATATTAGTGTATATTTCTCTCTCATAATAGCATATATGCATATATAAGATATTTATATGATTTAAAAAATTTAGTACACTTATTTATATATAATATGAATTTAAAAATTCAAAAATTAATTATCATACATATATTCATATTTTTAAATTAACATTTATTGAATTTTGAATTGTTTATTACATATAAATAATTATTGCACTAAAAATTCAATTTTATATTTTTAGAAAAAATATTATATCATTCCAGAAACCTATAGAAAAAATTTAGGATTTTTTCAATTAATTTTATTACTTTTAATAATTAATATTATTTCGAAAAAACTATTTATGATTTATTAAAAATGATAATTTAACTGAAAATTTGTTCAAAATTTTTCGTAACCTTTCATTCATGATCGTAGAACTTCTGAAATTTAAAATTTTGAATTTTTAATAATATATTATTTTGTATTAAATAATTATTGCTGAAATCAATGTATTTGTTTTTTAAAATAATATTTCAACTTGAAAAATCTCCAGATTTTTTCTAAGCTCTATTTTATGAGCCTAGATTTTCGAAAACTGTAAAATTTGAATTTTCATCAATAGATTATTTTATGTTAATTATTTATATATGAAAACATTATTTTATTCATAATATATACAAATTATAATACTAAAATTGTTATGTTTGCAAAACAAAGTTAATTTTGAATTATAAATAATTTTTAATAATTGTTCTCTCTCTTTCTATATATATGTTTATCTACATATAAAGGTTTTATGTTCATATATTATATATAACATATTCATGCATACATATGTGTGTGTGTGTATTGTAACACATATACATGCACATATGTGGACAACATACATGACATAACAAAATGAGCTAATATGTATGTTGCGATGTAAATCCCAACATCTACATATGGGCATATTATATACCTTTCACGGATTATTATGTTACACATGCACTTACACATATATGTATATGATACATTTATGTATAAACTAAATCAAATAAAATTAATTTCATATCTTAATATATTTGAATTTAAATAAAATAAATGATTTTATTTAAATGAAATTTAGAAATGTTCTAATTCAGTTAGACTTCATAGGCCTAATAAAGATCCAATAGGGTAAAAAAATTGAAATTCACCTATAACTTCCATTGCGGACTGGTCCAGTTCCAACTGTGACCTCTCGCACCAAAGCCGAATCACTTAACCACTGTAACAATGGTGCTTGTCATAATCATAATTGTTTGTTTAATAATCACCTCTTTTAGAGCTTTTTCCTGCCCTTAACACTCTTTTGATTTCTGAATTTGAATTATTTCTGAGCTTTTTTATTCAACAAAAACAGCAGTTTGATTACAAAAATAATATTTGGACCCTAAACTTAAACTCGCACCCAAGCTCGAACCTGTACCAGACCCTGTACGGTCGGTCGGAGGACAGCGACGGTGTGTGTGTATGTCTTAAGATATAGGGTCTCCCTCTTTAATAAAAAAAATATTGTGTTCGCAAAGGGCGGAACCTTTCTCTTGTGAACCTTATATTTAAGAAAATAAAATCATAAATATTTGAACATGTGGGACTATTCCTACTTCTTACTTTTCTTCTTCTTCTTTCTTTCTCTTTTTTGCTAAATAATAACTCACACAAAATTATATTAAAATATTTTTAATAATCCTCCACCAAATTTAGATAAAATTTCTCTTGTTATTAGTTGCATGAAAACTCGCGCATAAGTATACATGATTTGCGAACTGTAATCTATATATAGTGATAACCCATCGAAGTATTGGGATAGAGTGGTTGATTGAGCATTAAACCATCAATCCCATAGACATATCCAATGTGTTTCGCATACATGTTTTTAGATCTTCAAATAGTATGAATATGCCGACATGTGTATGGCCTTGTTTCTATATCTTGGTTTCATGAAATTCTCTTAGTGACTAAGCTGCAATCTCGTAAAAAGTGGCACCACCTTCGTGCGTTCATATAGGTAGGTTTATTGGAAGTGCCCAAGCACTTTACCATGGAATAGAACATAATATTAGTTGTTCAAACTAATATTACAGTGCTTCCAAATCGCATAATATGATGTACTTTTCTCATTGAACTCGAGATAATGAACTTCGTTATGTTGTGTTGAGTCTCCATTAGTGATGATTGTCTTCTATTGGCTTTAAATCAATTCCTATGATGTCCTAAACACCAATCACTTGCAAACCCTTAAGTAAATGGATCCACCAAGTTTTAGCTAGATCTTACAAAATTTATGGTAACCACCCCATAAGTGAGCAGTTGTCTAACTACACTGTGTCTTAGGACAATGTGCCTAGATTTTCCATTATAGACCTAGCATAAGATCATGATAGTTTACTTGACTATCACAGTGCACGGATATTGGAGGCATCGGTTTCATCCATATAGGAATTTCTGGTAATGAACTCCTCAACCATTCTGCTTCTTTGCTACAACTAGCCAATGCTTTAAATTCGGCGGTTATGGTAGAAATAGCGATGAACGTTCGTTTCTTAGAGGTCTAGGATATTGCTCCCTGGCTAAGAGTGAATAACCACTCATTAGTTGATTTATGATCATCGCTACTACTATTCCAACCAGCATCCGTGTATTCTTTTGTTACACTTGGATACCCATTATACAAAATACTATAGTACATGGTTCTTTTTGGGTATTTTAAAATCTTTTGTACAACAGTCCAATGAGCATGGCTAGGGTTACTGATATGTCTACTTGTCTTTCCAACGACATAGGCAATATCTGGTCTAGTATATGTTGTGGCATATATCAGAATCCCAATGGCTCTAGCATTCTAATTGATCTACTAATCTACTAGTATTAGAATGTAACTGAATATTTGGATCAAACAGTGTGGATATCAATTTGCAATCAAAGTGATTGAACATTTTCAAGATTTTTTTCAATGTAATGAGATTGAGTAATAGCTGACTCTTCTTTCATTCTTATAATTCGTATTCCTAGGTTAACTTCGCAGCCTCCATGTCCTTTATGTCGAAACATGAAGGTCAAAACCTTTTTTTATACACGAAGAATCGGTCCTAAATATCAACATGTTATCGACATAAACACATATAATTACACATTTTCCATCATGAAATTTTCTATAGATACATTTATTTGATTCACAAATCCTAAACCACTAGACGTTACGGTTTTATAAAAAAATTCACGCCACAATTTTGGTGCTCGTTTAAGACCGCAAAGTGACTTGACGAGTTTGCATACATTGCACTCTTGTCCAGGTATGACAAAACTTTCTAGTTGTATCATATATATTTCCTCATCAAGTTGACCATTTAGAAATATAGTCTTAACATCCATTTGATGAATTTAATAATTATAAATATATGTTGATGTGACTAATGTTCGAATTGTTAAAACCCTAGCTACAGGTGCATAAGTATCATAATACTTGACTCTTCCTTTTGTGTAAATCCTTTAGCAGTTAATATAGCGTTGAAATTTTCTACTATACCATTTTCTTTTATATTTTTCTTAAATATCAACTTACATCATATTGATTTAGAACAAGAAGGCAAGTCCCCTAGTTCCATGACTGATTCCATATAGAATCCATAACACATTTATGGTTTTTGGTGAAAAGGATGAATCCTGAGACTTTATTGTCTTGTTGTATGTTAAAGGATCGAATTCAATGCTTGTAGAAAGCATGATATAATGTTGCGTAGGTCGTTGGTCCTTCAACAAAATAAGTGAAAAAATCCGGTCCAAAAGACTATTATATTTGCATTCTTTTATTTCTCCTAAGTGATTCACCAATTACATCATTAATTATTTCATTGTTTTCCACTAATTCATGAGTTGGTAGATTGATCTCCACCGTTTCAATAGGTGCATCCATCTCCAATGTTTCATCAATAGATGAATTAAATGGAATGGATGTAAACCTATTTTCATATAATATTGCATCTCTTGATTCTATTATATTATTTGCCTTAACCGAGTTATTAGATTAGTGATCAGAAACTTATAACCTGGCTATGGTGAGCATATCCCATGAAGATACACTCAATACCTTTCTTTCTTTCCAAAATTCACATGAAGTGATTTCGGCTTTCTTATGAGGTTCTTTGTTTAATATATAACATGCAATTAATAATGCCTCATCCCAAAAACTAGTATTAAGTCCAGAATTTCACAACATTGCATTGGCCATTTCAACGAGTGTTTGATTTTTCCTTTCGACTACTCCATCATATCGTGGTGTGTATGCAATGGAGGTCTCATGGATTATACCTACATGTTTACAAAAGGCGGGACTATGACATCCACCGCCTCTATTAGATCTAACTGTTTTAATTTTACAATCACACTGAGTTTTCACTACATTTTTTTAAATCATAGATGAAATTAATACTTTATCTTTAGTGTGCATAACATAAAGATAGCGGTTTTAGAGTAATCATCTATAAAAGTGAAAAATATTTCTTTTCTCCTCCTGTAGGAGTACTGTGCATATCACATACATCACTATGAATCAGTTGTAATAATCTAGTGCTAATAAAAGAGTTTATAATGGAAATGGATTTATGGTCATTTTTGTCAAAGAGCATAATCTACACTGACCATTAAATTTGTTATTATGTTTGACAAAATCATATTATGAATGCTTCTAGTACTAAAATAACCTAATCTACTATGTCATAGAGAGAATGAATCAACTATAGAAGTGGAAAAAATTGGTTTTATTTATATTTAATTCAAACATACCATCACACATGTACCATCTTCCTACAAATATGCCATCTTTGGTCAGCTCATACTTATCTCAGCTCATACTTATCTAATTCAAAGACTTGTTTGAAACTAGACTTAATTAATAGACTTCCTAATACATGGTACTTCAAACTTCGGGTACATAAAATACATTATTCAAAGTCTGATTTTTTTTCGAACGTGAGCACCAAGTCTATAGCCCCTTTTCGCTTGAACAAGCTTTTGGCTGAGTTTCCCATATAGAGATAATTTTCCTCCTCATTTTGTTTAAATTTCTTGAATAAACTCTTATTGTTGCGTATATACTTAACAGCACCAGAGTCGGTCCACCAAGAATCCTCTCTTTCGATTATGTTAATTTCAGATATTACGACTACAAAGTTCTATATCGATGATTAATGTTCTTTCTTTTTAGAAAAGTGATAACTTCTTTTAAAGTGACCCGGCTTTCCACAGATGAAACAGACATTCACTTTCTTGGCCTTCTTGTTATGGAAGTCCTTGTTATTCTGATACTTTGTCTTTTGATTAATAGTGTTTTCTAAGATTTTATTTGCCACTTTTTCCTCCATCATGTGGACCTTTGAATATATTATTGCTTCAGAATTTTTCTTCTACCTTAGTTTTTTGTCAGTCTATAGAAACTGTGCAAGATTGTCTAGACTTGTTTCATTCTTTTTGTATTTAAGGATATTTGCTTTAATCTTTCCAAGTAGTGGGAAGTTTATCATTATAGATGAAAGTTTGATTTCTTCATCCATATTCATATTATGTTGGCTGAATTGGTTTAAAGTGTGCATAATATAATTGAATCGCTCTGCTACTAGCCTAGCATCAATCATTTTGCAAATAAAAAACTTAGTGACAAGAAATATCTTATTAGTTGCGTCCTTCGTTACATACTTGGCCTCCATTGTGTTCCAAACTTCCTTTGAAGTCAGCTTATTATAGTACATATCGAACAACGCATCTATTATAGGATTGCTGAAGTGGCTTTTCTATATATAATCATCTTGCTACCATTTCATTTAGGCTTTGTCTATGCCACAATTTCATCATTGATCTCTTTTGCTTTTGGTGTCGTTGACAAGTATACAACTTTCAGTCCCACCGAAATTGAATTTGTCAAACCTGTAGTTTAGTGAAATTTGAAGTGAACTCTTTCAAAATATGTTGTGCCATTGTCAAAGTCTTGTGTCTTAAGATTAATTGGTGTAATACTCATGTATAATGGAAATTGTAGACAATGTTTGCACTTTTGAGTTTGTCGATGTTCGCTCCAAGATACGCAGTATGATGCTCTCCTTATGGCACAATTTCCCTCAACACTGTTTGATAAAATGAATGGATGCATAGAATTTAGGCAAACTATCTCCTAAGATACAACGGAGTCGGAGTACTAAATCTTTCTGATTGGCTACGGCCGCACAACCGAAGTTCGATCCTAATTATCGTCTGAATGGCTACAGTGACAAGAATATTGAGATCTAACCTGTAATATTACAAACTTGATATAGTTTGTAGAAACAATGTAAAAATAGAGAGCAGAGAGGAAGAAGAAAGTTGAAAGTTTTTTGAGTAAAAAGTACGGTCATATGCTTTGGATGGCAGGCTTTTATATAGACAACAAACAGTTATCTCCGTTACCGTTCTTTCCAACAGTCATAGATGTTTATTTAAAGATAGAATCCATTAAAGCTTTTATTTGGGCTCCAAACCTATAGCACTCCGGAAGTGTAAACACTTCGTTTTCGAAAATCGAAACGTTTTGAAATATAATTAAGTATTATAAATATTATTTTATAACCTTGTTATACATCATTTAGTTAATGAATAATGATAATAAACTTGTTTTTGAAATTTGTTTATAAAAATATATTCTTCTAAGAAAAATCAATAATATAACCAGAAATCAGTTTACCGATAAACAATTTTTTGATCGATATAAGTTGTTCGAACTCTTTTGCACTTGTATAATAATCAAATGAACACATTAACAACTAATTAACACACACTCCTCTTCATAAAGAAATAGAAGGTCTTAGAAGCTTCTAAGTGGATAAAAGATATTATCATGTAAGGGTATAAGAGAAATTTGCCTAAAGGAGAAGTGATGGGAGGTGAGTCTTTCATGGCATGGTGGGGGGTGAGAGCAAAGCTAAGGAGCATAATTCTTGAGCCTATATAAGGAGAGGCATATCCTTTTTAGATAATCACAAATTCACAATGCAAAACCAGGCTATTTTCATGTCTTTCTCTTCATAATTTCCTAAAGCAAAATATTTGCAAAACTCATCCAAATCAACTCAAACTTGGAGTGGAGCTTTGGGACAACATTACAACATCTTCTACCTAGTTTGTTTTAGAAGAATCAAAGCCACGATCACCTCATCCTCATAGGCCGTGAGCAACTGGAGGAAGGAGAATGCAAAAGCAAGTGAAAGAGGGTGGAAGGAAGGAAGGGAAGGTGGTTGCAAGGTTGAGGTTGGACTTAGGTTGCTTGATCTTGGGTGTTTATTGGGTTAAAGGTGATCTAAATCACCACTCTGATTGGAAAAATAACCCATATTTGTTTATGTTTGATTGTGTTTAAGCGGTTTGAATTGATGTTGACATTTATTGAAACTTTGATTTTGATTCGATTTAAACAAACTTGAATGAAGTTAAAGGACTTATATAACATGTGGCATAACTTTGAAGTAAAGCACATGGGTTGTAGACGAACTTTGATTTAGGTTAGACTTGGATTTGAAAGTGCACTTATAGCGATAGTCGCAATGGATGCACTGTGGAATTCCTTGTTTTTGGCAATTTCTATGGAACTTTGTAGAGAGATCCTTAGGGGTTTCTTGCCATATTTATAATGTTTTATATGTATGTTTGGTTCCATAAAAAGTTTGGATAATAACAATTTAAGTAACATTTTGAAAAATGACCAAAACTTCACTTGTGCAAAAATTCCCCGTTTAGACTTGATTTTTGAACTTTAAAGGTTTGGAAAGAATATTTAAATTTAAGTATTTTATTTCATTCTTTTTACAAGTGTTTACTAACTATTATTAGAGTATTTTAAAAGTGATTTGAGATTTTCATGAATTTTTGAGAGTTAGTTGTGAATTTTTAAAGAAGTGGTTTTTATAAGGAAAACTTGTTTCTCCAAGTTTTAAAGATTTTACAAATTCGTCATTTTAAAGTAATATTTTGGATAAATGTTTTAAAACATATTATAAGTATTTCTAAGTTTTTTTTTGAGGAAAAATGTGTGATCCTCTACGCATAGAGGAGAGCACACATGTGAATATATATATATATATATATATATATATCACGAATAAGGAGCTGCCAACATGCCTGGCACGTAACAAAAACAAATATACATATAACTAATCTCATATACTCCTAAGATAAGTTCCGGCAAGGCCACCACCCATCGCACCTCAATATCAAGCTCCGGCATGGCCACCGCCCGATATTAAGGTGTTAGAAGTACCAAAAAGACTGAGTGACGACTCAAACTAATAAAAAAGCTCCAAAAGTCTAAATTAGAAGAAATGAATAAGCATCTGCTCTGAAGAGGATTTGCTGAATAGAGAGGCCGCTCTGAAGGCTCTAATCAAGAAGAAGGAGTGACAAACTGGATAGATCATCCTTAAAAAGTACTCCATAATGAAGATAGCAGAATCCTGTATCTGAGGAGATAACTGCAAGAAGACCTGGATGAAGAAACTTTGCTCTGATGACCTCTCTACAATCTGATATCCAGCAATCTGAAGACAAGAGAAACCTGCAAAATGAACCTGAAATCCTATCTCCCAAACCTGTATCTGACACATGACTAAGGAAAAAATTAGAATGATACATATATATGTATATTTATATATTAAATATACATATATATGTATTTATAAGGAATGAAATAAAAACCTAAATCAGACTATAAGGAAAAAAACTAAAGAAATGAATAAACTGAAAACTAATACCAAACAGAGACTAGAACAAAAATTGAGACAGATCTGACTTATTTATCTTTAATCATAAGAAAACTATGATTAAAAGTGAGATCATCATATAAATTTGGAAAATTATTAATAATACTATTATTAGTGCTATAAAAGTTATTGTTATGTTTAAAAAAGTTAATATTATAACTAACCTTGTTAAGATACCGTTTGAAAACGATATTTGTAGCTAATTTATATTTGGGATTAGAAATCCAATTAAAACAAAATGTTGAAATTGAAAAAATCAATTTGTTAAAATGACTATTATTATTATTAAAAATTCTTTGATTTCTCTCAAACCAAATAAACCAACTAATAATAATAAATAAAGTGTCTAGTAAAAATCTAATATTCTTATTGAATTTGAATCTATAATTTTTCCAGTAGAATTCACAATCCGAAATTTTAGTTATTATATTAAAGTTAAAAAATATTAAGAGTATTAGTTAGGATGTAATTAGAATCCAAACAATCATAATATATATGATTAATGTCCTCAAGATGCAGATTACAAAAATAACATTTATTATCATTTTGAATGTTTTTTCTCTTTAAAAATTCTGTTGTATTAAGTTTTCCATGAAGTATTAACCACATGTGAATTTTGGATTTAGAAGGAGCATTAGATTTCCACATATATTTAAAAGAGTTATTTATAGTACCCGGAAAATTAATAAATCTATAAAAAAAATTTGGAGTATATTTCTTACTCTTATCTCATTCCCAACTAATAAAATCATTATCATTATCAATATTATAAAGATTTAATCTGGCATAAAGCAAAGAAAGTTGCCTAAGGGTTGATCCTACTAAAATTCTGTTAAAACTGAAATTCCAAGGAGGATCATTATCCGGAGTATAAACTTCATTAATTAAAGCATACTTAAAGTTACTAATATCGTACAAATCCTTAAATTCAAACTTAAGAGGCAAGATCGAGATCCAACAATCATGCCAAAAAGAAGTACAATTTCCTGAATGTACTATCGTCTTAGTACCTAAGTTAAAAATTTCATAACAAATTAAAATGTTTTTCCAAAAATTAGAAAATTTATGGGAACATGAATAATCAATTTGGTATAAAATGATATTACATTTATAGTAATATTTAGAAATGATCTCTTTCCAAATAGCGTTATCGTTTATATCTTTAAACTTCCAAAGCCATTTACCTAAAAGAGACAAATTCATGTTACGCAAATTTATAACTCCTAAACCACCCTCCTTTTTAGCTTTACAAACAGTTTCCCAGTTTACTAGACATTTTATACTGTTATTAATATTATCCCCACTCCATAAGAAATCTATTCTAATTTTATCAATTTTATCAATAACCCAATCTGGAAACAGATGCATAGACATCCAATGATCGGTAAGGCTGATAAAACCGAGTTTATTAAAACTAGCCTACCTGCTCTAGATAGAAATCTTCCATTTCAATTAGATATATTATTTTTAATTTTATCAATAATAATAAGCCAATCATCATGCTTGAGTTTGGTAGGTCTAATCACAAACCCTAGATATTCAAAAGGAAAATTCATACTTTTGCAATTTAGAGTATTAGCAACTAACTTTTCTACCTTTTCAAAATCATTTAAAACTAAAACTGAACTTTTTTCAAAATTGATTTTTAAACCAGATAAAAGCTCAAAACTATAAAGAATAAACTTGAGAGTAATAATGTGTCTAGGAAGATGAGAAGAAAAGAGTAAGGTATCATCTGCAAATTGCAGAACCGATATACCATTACGCGATATGTTATTGCCAACATTTCCTAGAGATCCATTATCTACAGCTCTTTTAATAATTTTAGCAAAAACATCAGCGGCTAAGTTAAACAACAAAGGTGATAAGGGATCCCCTTGCCTTAAACCTCTCTTTGACTGAATTCTATTACCTAATACACCATTAACCATAATACTAGAATTTCCAGTTTTAAGTAAAGTCAAAATCCAACTAATCCATCTATGTCCAAATCCTCTAGCATGAAAAATATCTACAAGAAAATCCCAATCCACTGAATCGAAAGCTTTATCAAAATCAAGTTTTAAAATCGCACAGGTTATGTTGTTCTTGCAACAGTAATTAATATATTCTTGAACAACAGCCACTCCATCAGTAATATTTCTCCCTTTAATAAAAGCCGATTGTGAACAATCAATTAAATCATTCATTCTTGTACTAAGTCTATTAGCTAGAACTTTAGAAATGATTTTTACTGAACAATTAATCAAAGAAACAGGTCTAAAATCTTTTAAGTTGTTAGCTCCTACTTTTTTATGCAGCAGAATAACATTTGCGAAATTAAATCTCCCTAATTGCAAATTACCATTATAAAAATCATTAAACAAATTAACTAAGTCAAATTTTAAAACATCCCAAAAAGTTTTATAAAATAAAATAGGAAACCCATCAGGTCCCGGAGATTTATCACTTGGCATATCATTAATTGCTTTCCTAATTTCCTCTTCTGTAAAAGATTTATCTAACTCAGATAAATCAACAATAGAATCCGATGGATACAGATCAGTCCATCTAACATTGATTCTATGTTTGATTTTAAAATATCCTTATAATAGTCAGTAAAAGCCTTGTTGAGATCTCTTTGATCAACTAACTCTATATTGTTAACAAATATAGAGTTGATTGTATTACTACATTTTCTGCCATTAGCAATATTATAAAAAAAATTGGTATTATTATCGCCTTCGTTGATCCATTGAATTCTGGATCGCTGCTTCCACATCACCTCCTATTTTTCTAAAATAGAATTTAGTTCATTATTTAAATTAGAAAGAACATTACGTTCACCTAGATTTAGAGGTCTAGATTCTTCTATCTTGTTTATTTTAAGCATTTCATTAAGAATATTATCTTTTTTAATTTTTAAATTGCCAAAAACATTTTTGTTCCAATTTTTAAGATAAGATCTCTAAGTTTAGAAATAAAAGCTTTTGCAGAATTTTCCTTATTTCTGAAATTATGGAAACTCAAAGAATTCCATTTACATATAACTAAGTTCACAAAGTTAGATTCCAAAAGCCACATCTTTTCAAATTTAAAATTGTTCATAATAACTCTATGATACTCGCAAGAAAGGATAATAGGACAATGGTCAGAGAAGGTATATGGTAAGCCATTGACTCTACAGATTGGAAATTTGTCCTCAATTTCATCACTAACAAAAATCTATCGAGAAGAGCCCTGGATGAAGACTCTCTAGCGTTACTCCAAGAAAAATCTCTGTTAGAAAGAGGAATTTCAATCAAATTAGAGTTAAAAATAAATTGATTGAATTCCTCCATAGCAGAGTAATCCCCTTCCCTAGGAAATCGCTCACCAATGAAACGCGTAACATTAAAATCACCTCCCATAATCCAAGAACCCGGGGCCAGGGATCTAAATTCTAGACATTCATTCCATAAAATTCTCTGATAAATTTTAGAATTAGGCCCGTAAACATTAGAAATATTTAATAAAGAGTTATCAGAAAGATTAATAAGAATAACATGAAGAGAATGTTGCTTAACAATACATTGAAGTAATTTAAAACAACCATCTCGCCAACCTATCATTAATCCCCCTGAAGAGCCAACGGAAGGTAAAAAACCCATTTTCTAAAGTGATAACCGCCTAATCTTCTAAAGAAACGAACATCGGGACATTTAATTTTAGTTTCTTGAAGTAAAGCAATATCTATAGAGTAGTCTTTAAAAAATACTCTAAACTTATCACATTTGTTTAAATCATTCAAACCTCTAATGTTCCAACTCAAGATCCTCATAGATGAACTGAACTAGCCCTCTCTAATTCCTTACATCTAATATACTCCCGATCTAACTCAATATCAGTAAAAATAAAAGATGTGTCACGAGCTAGCTGACTAAATTCAGCAGAAGAAAGACTACCTAAATCATAAGTAGAAAACGTACTACCTAAAGTAGGGCTCATACCTGAGCCTGGATACGTAGTACCACTCGTGGCACTCGATCCAGGTAACTCACCTAAAGGAGAAGACTAATAGTTGTGAATTATAGCATTTCTAAGTATTTTAAAAGTATAAAAAATGTTTCCAAGGGGTTAAGAATTGCTTAGTGGCTAAATGGTTTGATTGTACGATTACTTTTTGAAAAGTAATTAACTATGCTTAACACTAAAAGCCGAGCGAGGTAGACTTCTCTATTTATGAGAGTTAAGATTGATGTTCAAGTAGGGATGAAGCAATAGCTCTTTAACCTACCGACTTCCCTCTTGACCGAGAAATTGTTAAGTTGGAATGTCAAAAATGTGTTAATCTTGTTGATTTCATACTTGTTATGGAAATCATTAATGCTATACTTAACACTAAAAGCCGACGAGTAGACTTGTCTATCTGTGAGAGTCAATAATAAAATTCATAGGCAAGGCTTTGATATGTAACCAGTGCCCTAACTTACCTGGCTTCACTCTTGACCGAGGGATAGTATAAGTTGAAATGTCAAAAACGTGTTATGTATACGAACAATGATTTGTATAAGCGACGTTTTAACTAGATAGCCGATTAGTCGACTATCGATCTTGACCAAATATAACTTTAAAGAAAATCAAAAGGCTTCACGATTTCATACCAATAAGAACATCCAAGGAGGAGTATCGGTACGAAACGTCTCTAGCTTTCGCTTACAACCGGAATTTAGTTAACTGAAAATTCATTGATTGGTTTTGAAGAGTCTGGGTTTGGTAAGTGTTTTACTTATTGAATACCTTTCAAAAATAGTATGGGGGTTCTAAGTTTTGGAAGTGGTTGTAAAGGAGAATCTATGTGGAGATTCGAGATCTATTCGAGATGCTCGAATCCATGTAGTGATTCGTGATCTGTTCGAGATACTAGAATCCATTTGGGGATTCTTGTTCCGTTCGAGTGATGAAGACTAGTGTGAGAGATGTCGAACGAGATGTCGACCTCGGGAATGACAAAAAACAGAGTAGGGGGCATAGCTTGAGGTTTTGCTAACTCACGACAGGATATTATCAACTCCATATTTAGAGTACTTATCGATATATAGGTACCGGAGTTGATGATATTCAAGATCATGTGTTTAACGTGGATCGGCTATGTTTTCCTTAATGGTATATTTCATCTAGAGATATACGGCACTCGAATGTAGTTTATGACCCTTGTGCAGGAGATTGGATTTCTGTTTGACCGAAGGGATCTCCACGGAAAATCCATTATGCGAACGTGCCTTAGCGGGTTTGATTGTTTTCCTTAAATATGTTGTGTTGTTCTTTTGATATTTTATATTATCGTTCCGCTAAGAGATTCTGATGTTGTGCTCTTCCTTTCTTGTTCTATTGCATTTTTATTTTACCCTAACTTTCTGCTTTTCAACACTTGGGTGTTCGGCACACGAATACCGTGGATGTATTTAGTGTCGACATTTGAGGGTCGAGAATTCGGGTCATTACAAGAACGAAACTCGGTCTGGCATGGTCAGTAGAACGACGATGGCAGATGCACTTTTGTGTATTAAGATGCATGACCTCACTCTTCAACACAAGAGAAAACATTGGATGCTCAATGGGCATAACTTTTCTATTGTGAACCTTGTATTTAAGCAAATATAACCACAAATATTTAGAGGCATGTACTATTTCTACTTCTTGCTCTTCTTCTTCTTTCTTTCTCTTTTTCTCTAAATACAAATAACTCACACAAAATTATGTTAATTTTCCAAATTATCTACAAAAGATGTAGCAGAAGCATAACATAAACACCAAAGAAAAAGTGGTGCATCCAGACGCCTTCTTTTTGTGACGTTTTAACAAAAAATTAGAGGTCGGATGTATCTTGCAATGTGGCGATGTTATCATCACCATTCAAATCTTATCAATTGTAGGTGCAATTCTAGTTTCTGACTAGTGGAAATTAGCCACAAGGGCCACTTTAGCAAGTGGAATTAGTTTCTAGGACACACAACTGAAATAATTACTTTCAAGGACAAAACGAAAAATAATTAGTTTCTAGGGCCTAGAAACCTATGAAATTATGTCCTTCAAAGTAATTGGACTACTGACTTTGTCCTTGAAAGTAATTATTCTGCTGACTTTGGCCTTGAAAGTAATTTCTTTGAATGTGTGTCCTAGAAAATAATTGGACTGCAAAGTTTATCCTTCTGATGAAATGCCCCTTCTGACTAAATATGTTAATCTTAGTTGTTTTGTATACCTTTGTTTTTATTGAGTGTTGGAATATAAACACAAACCTTTTCTTTTATATGATCATGAACTTTCCAAAAGAGTGAGACTATTCAATACACACTTACATTAGACCAAAAAATGGTATAATACCTCAGATGTCGAATGTAATAAGTTATTCCTTGATTTGAATATATATGAAGCCATTATAAGCTAATCGCATCAACTTATCCAGTACATGTGCGGAGACCTAGTCAAGAAAATACTAAGCATACCGATGTGATTAGTGCATATGTGAGGACCTCATATCGACGTGGTTGAGGACATCGCGTTGATATGATGATACATCAAGGTATAGCTTATTACTTTGTGACTAATCATATGATAGGATCATTAAAGAATGGAAGACAAATGGCCTTTGTGGAAAAGTTCATCTTTGTCACTATTGTTTAATATACTTGAAGTCCTCTAAGGCCATTAGAAGTGTCATTTATATATGAGTCCATATTAGCCTTTAGATAAGATAATCCAAAGGGCTCATGGTATGTCATATACTCAATAGGGAAAGGAAATAAGTCTCAAAGTCATGCTATTGTCCATTATGTATGACATTAGGCTAGACATCTTGTCCTTATGTTCAAAGTCCATAGTTCATATAAATATGCATATGGAAACTCATCATAATCCAAGGCATTTCGACTAGGTTCATGTGAATTTGGTCATGACAAGCTCATATTATGCAAGTCTAAGTCAATAATGTTCAATAAAGTCATAATCGAAGTCAATGTGCAAGGTTAAGTCCATGTTCATTCAATTCAAATATGATTACAGTCAAATTGAATTATCCCCAATTTGATTTAGGGTTACAAGACTTTAATTTGAGAAGAGAGAGAAAAATGAAAATCGACCCCCAAAATAGTGCCCCTAGGGTTGTTTTATAGAGGCAGACGGGCCCCCCTCCTTGCATCTAACGTCTTCAATCAGGTGGACTTCGGCGGCCTTCGACTTTGGCAGTGTTATTTGCGCTTTAATATTTTGGAGGCGGCATCGCCTCACTTTAAAGTCCTCGACGTTGTTGATCATCGCTAGTTTAAAACGGGGACCATCAAAGCATTGTGGATTGTATTGCTGCCTCTATGCAACGCGAGGATCTTTGCACAGGTTAATGATATTATCATTGATGTCCTTCAAGCAGCGTCAAGGTCTCCGAGGACATCGATGGTGCTTACCGTTGACATCGCTTTGGTTCCATTTAAGCGGTGAAGTACTTCATCGGTCGAAGAGCAGCATGTCGATGAGCCTGCTTGGTTATGACGATTGAATAACGGTGCTTTTAATGTCTTCGATGTGTTTTGTAGTGCGTGTAAGAAGGGATGTTGTCATAGTGTTGGTAGTCTGTCGACGAGGTGCCTCCTCGATATCAATTTGCCATCTATGCTTAACACCTTCGAAGTCAATTGAGTATAGTGTCGGGGGTGGGTGGTGTGATTTGGGTCGAAGTCCTTTCCAACCTTGCTATCATGCGATATGATTGGCCCGTCTCGGGGGTTTAGTGCGGTGTAAAAAGGGGCAATGAAATGTATTAATGAAGATGGACCATGCTGAAGTAGTGAAGTGCGATGCAATGCTCTATTAGACACGTTTCTACCCTTCGAAGAGATGTGATGTTGATAGAGTGACAAAGTGCGGAGAGACTCCCTCGAAGAGATATGTTGCTTTACTCTTCAATTCGGGACTCGATAGCCTTAATCCCTTCATGATGCCATTGCTTATAACATTACCTCCTATATTGAAATTATATGGATAACAACTTATTTTGTCTAGGTTCCCAAACGGCACCAAAATGTCGACCGCTCTTCATTGCAATCGGCAACTTGGTACCGTTTGTAATGATTCATTACAGACGGCAGCAAGTTGTGGACTTCAATAAAAACGGTCGGCATATTGATATCATTTGAAAATATGGGTAAAAATAAGGGTTTACTGTGGTGCTAATAGCATTGCTCTTCCAAAATACTCTTATTTCATACGAATGGAATTACAAGCTTGAATCACATTAATACAAAATTAAATAATTATTTCTAGTTGAGAAATTTGAAATACGAATGGAACCATAAGTCCGTACCTCATTCGAAAAAACTCATTTATGTTTTCCAATTATCTTTGAAAACTATATACAATATTGATTTAACAATCGTAGATGATTATATTTTTTGAGTAAAATGAGTGAGAGAGAAAAGCACTTATGTAATTTTATTTCACACTTAAATATGAGCTGCCAACAAGCCTGGCAAGTGGCCAAGACCCCTGTACAAAAAGAAAAAATATAAAACCCTCATATAAGAGGGAAAAAACTAAAACTATGGCATATAAAGTGTCCTGGGCTCAAAGATAGAGTCGGCTCAGACATCGATCGATCAAACTCAGGGAGAGCCGGTCCAATTTGATATGAATCTACACATCGGCTTTTCATCCACATCCCATTCGCAGAAGCTTCATAGTCTGCACCGTTCAAGCGGCATCAACCTACTATACCAAAAAGAACTCAACAGAAAACGTAAGTTCAGCTATATATATGTATGTATCTGTGTGTGTAATGGTTTGTATAAATATATGTGTGAATGAGGTATCGGTAAAAAGTTATGCACCTTAACTCGGTTATCTAATAGATCAGAAGAGTTTGAGAAGTTATCCTCATTGAAAGAATTAATTATAACAGTGCTCAATGTCATGTTATGTCTCCCACTGATGTAATCTAATTTTATCTTTAGGTTGTGGATGTGACGTTTTGCCCTATTAAGAAATTCTCTGAAGAATGCATATTTGACCAATTTGTAGCTAGAATTTGCAATTCACTTGTAACTAAACACTGCAATGGCATGGGTTAGGCTTTCAAATAAGTGTTGGTGCTATTAAGCATTCTTTGATTCCTTTCAAATCATAAGTACCAACAAGTCATTATGAAGATGGTGTCAAATAATTTTTTATAATATTTTGTGTACTGAAGTATAAGAATATTCCAATAATGTTCACAATCAAAATCAGAGTAAGTCAAATTAAGCTCGAAAATACAAAGAGTATTTACGAGAATAGAATCAGTCAAGGGACAAACATAGTATAAGTGTGTTATGTCTTCTAAGATTGAATTAATTTAAACGTCTTTTGCTTTCCAAATTGTTTTTAACATCTTTTGCTTAGTACCGAAGAAATTTAAATTTTGTAAACCGAGGATGATGGGTATATTTTGTTATTTTTTCAACACCAACTCTTATTATCGCTTTCACCGTCTAGATTATATAACTCGAGCTTAGCACAAAGTGCTAAAAATTAGGTCAAGGTACGTCTTTCAAAGACACAATTGAAACTAATGTTCCATGGGAAATCATCACGAGAACTAAAGAGTTCAGAAATTAATGCATGTTTTAAGTTAAAAATATCGAAAAGTTCTTTGAATTCCATTTTTAAAGATATAACCGATATCCAGGTATCATGACAAAAAATAGTGTTGTTATCAAAGTGAATTATATTATTAATATCCAAATTAACAAGACATTAAGACTATTTCCCAATTAACGATCCTAGATATTATACCTTTTATTCAACAATATTTATAGACAAAGAGGTTAATACTAATAAAAGCACAAAGCTTGAATCCTAATCATAATAAAACCTAGTGCCTATTTCATTTGGAAAGTTGAAGTGATGTTAATATCATATGTTCGAATCCTTATGATAAAATAGATCACATGTTTATTTTATTTATGATGTTTTTTTTTAATTCTAGGTATAAATAATTCAGAATACATTCTTCATTTATATTAGTTTTATACTGAATGTCACTCTTTATGTGATGTTTGTACAGCTTTAGCTCGTTTTATGATAAAACTACATTTTTCACTAAGATAATAAGAAACATTGACTCAACTGAAAAAAGATAGTACAACACCATCTATGCCAATACCAAGGATAATACAATAACTTAAACTAAAGTTCAGTCATAACATTTAAATAATCAAAAAACAACGATAAGCAGTGCTAAAACATGATTAATTAACTAAAATAAAACCACGATTCCAATTCATGGAAATAAAATGTGCATAAATAGGCTATTAGATATCAAGGTTCTGGTTTCATTTCCTCATCATCATCTTCAATCTTGGGCGCCAAGTAGAACCTAATGTATCCCATGTCTGCAATCTTGTACTCTACTACAACAGGTAGCTCAGATGATAAACTGAGCGTCACCGTTTCTGACAAAGGAGTTGCCTTGGTGAATGAATTCATGTACCGAAGAGCAAATGTAAGGGATACAGCCTCATTCATCTCTATAACAATAGCTTCTTCAGGCTGCTCATATTTACAAGCAACACATTCTATGTTAGATATTATATGATCAAAGTGAGATTATATATCAATACTGTATCATGATAGCTTTAAGTGGTTACCACAAACAGAGCAGATTTACAAGTGCAGTTAAGTTTACAATAACCACTGTATTCAAATCTATAATATATTGTTGCCAACATGAACTCTAGAACTTGAGATGCAGAGCTTGTTTGACAACAAGCTATCTTGATACTCCTAAAAAAGAGGAGCATATAAAAAGTTCTCAAACATCAAAGTTGAAATAAGTTAAAGCATAAGTGATTTTGACTACTTCTAATGAATTACCGAACATGCCCACCCTGATATATCGTGGCTACTAGTTAGGTTTAATTATGTAAAATACTGTTCTAAGACAAAGTAGAATGATCGAGGAGATAGTATTTGAATTGCCTTGTTTTTATACAACAGGAGATAATCTGGAGGCCATAAAAAACAATACCTTGTCAACTGTTGTATTTTGCCTGCAAACGATGTTGGCACTTCCAATGTCACCCCTGGTTGAGAACTTGACACCTTCTTTTGTCACTGAGATAACAACTGGTGTGCAAAAGAGAAACCATTAGCCATTAAGAATGATGAAAACAATAAAATAAACTTTTTTGAAATAAAAATAATAATTCAAAAGTGAAATATATTCAACTAAACGTCAAGTTTTCAAATAATCATATCCTTACATTGATTTTGATATTTATATGTCATAATCAAATGGCCAATTTTGAAATTATTTGATGAAGATAGCTGTACAACACATAGTAATGTATAACCCAGGTTTGAAGCTTTTTATATGCACACAAAACTAGCTTATTTTGATAGTTAAATACTGGCATCGAATCTTTTAATAATGATCAGTGACACCCAGCTAATTTATTTAAAATTAAAATATGTTTAAGTATAATTTTCCTAATTTTATTGACTTAACTTCCCATAACAAGATATAAGTTGTGTGCCTTTCAAGTGTAATATAACAGATATTCAAACTCCAAGCTCTAGGCAAATTGCTAGGCATAAACCATGTGTGCTGTTATTAACACTCAAAAAATACTTTTGCTTCCCACCAAAATTTTAATAAATATCAATTTTCTTATATGTTACTTAACCAAATTATATCTTTTTATTCAACCCTCAACAAATTCAACCCTAAACAACTATGTTTGATTTTCAAAAGTCATTCACTGTCGAACGGTAATAAACAGTAAACAGTCATGTGTATTTGATTTCCAAAAGTCATTTAATGCCATATGATGATAAAAAACCAAACAATATTTGAATCTCTATTTGATAAAATAAAATATTAAATAATATTAACAAGCATATAAACAGAGTTTCCACAACGGTCATTAATCATGAAAGCCAGAAGAAATTTTCTAGATGCCTATAGTAATAGGCTAAACCAGTGGCAAAGCTTTTATTGGACCGACAAGGGCAACTGTACTAGTTGAAATGATGGAAAACTCGTACAAAAAACTAGAACTTGATATTAAGCCCTAGCAGACTTGTTTTCCTGAAAAGAAAGGTAGAGGCTTTGGCCCAATTTTATTTATGTTTTCGAAGAGGTTTTTACTTAGCTTCAACCCCAACAGCTTTTAACTTATTTTTCCAGTAAGTGTTATTTATATAATAAAAATTCCTAGCTAAAATAATGGGCTACCTCCACCACTGCACCAAACCCTTGCCTATTTACATTAATTGTTGATATTTTTAGGTTGCAAAGTACCACATGCCTAAGTTATTCGAAACGAAGTCCTTAGGTAAAACATTTAGCAACATGACTAAGCTACCTTATCTACAGACAAAGAGTAAAGTGGCATAAAAATAACAAACCCGATACTTTAGGTTAACCTAAAAACTACCTGTATCACCAATACTGCTGAGATCCTTGCAGATCCTTGCAAACTCTGAAGATGGCATTCTTACAATGGCTTGGTACTCAGCTTCTGGAATGCCAAGATGTTCGCTATCTATATCCATGAGCTTCATCTCAAAGTCAGCAATCTTGTCTTGTTCTGTTTCAAAACAGAATTACAACAATATAACTTACCGGATGCAAATAACAGTGGCCAACATTCACAAAATTTCAAAAAAATGCTGACAACTTAAATCAACTGAAAACAAGGAAAAAGGTATTTCATACCCTATTACCATGATTACGTATTGGTAGATACATGTAAGAAAAACTAGAACAACAATCTTGTAGATTTAAAGCACGTCTAAAATTTAACCGCGGAAGTATGGGCAAACAAAGGCTAGAGATATCAAAACAGAAAAGCTAGTTAAGGATCGAAGAATATTTCAATGAGTTACACAGATACGCATTGCAAAGAACAATACACGGTTCGAATTCGAGTTGCGAAGTGGACTGAGATTACTAAACTTCATTTAATATCCATATTATAACTGTTATCCAGTCGAGCAATTAGGACTGAGATTACTAAACTTTTATTTAATATCCATATTATGACTGTTATCCAGTCGAGCAATTAGGACTGAGATTACTAAACTTTTATTTAATATCCATATTATGACTGTTATCCAGTCGAGCAATTAATCAAACACCAGATGGGCAAGTTATTATTCAACACACTTCCAACTCGAGTAAGTAATTCATCAAGCATTTAACATGCAAACTGACAACCAATTGTAGACTAAAGTACTGGAAAAAAAAATTGAGAAGCCAGAATTCTATTTCAACCACTTAACGCAAAATAGAACAAAAATATTCACGGTAAATAAGACAAAATTCTTACTAGGACTTTCGAACATGAAGGTAACAGTATCACCGCCATCATCAGCCTTGAGAGTAATAATATCATCATTTCCAGCGCATTTAAGCATCTTGGCCATATTATTCAAGTTCATTCCCATTGAAATATTCCGGTCGCATCTGTAGTGCTCGAACCCTTCAGATCGGAGAAGAAGAGCCACTAGAGCAACGTGGCTAGAATCCATGGCTTGAAGGGAGAAGCCTGACGATGAGCAGTCGAAGTTGGCATCGGTTACCAGATCCTTAATCGCTTCTAGGACCTTCTTCAATAAGCTACCTTGAACTAGCCTTAATTCCAACATTTTCTAAGATATATATTTATATGTTGCAAAAGGAGGAACTGAAACAATTGTTCAACTATTGAATTGAGGCTTGACAGAGCCGATGGAGATATAAACTTGAATTTGGCGGCAAAATAAAGATTTTGCCCGCCAATTATTCATAGGTTGTGTTAGTGTGCAAAATGACCGGAATTTCCAATTGGGTAGAGGAGAAAATCAAGAATGGGCTTTCTGTTATAAACGCCAGTAAAACATAGCCTAACGATAGCATGAGATATATGGCTCTAGAGTGAAAAATAAAGAGTCTTCATCACAAATGTTGTTTGAGAAATAAAGAGAATAGATGGAAAAAATAAAATAAAAACAAAAATAATTATTTTTAGTATTTTAATTTAGATATTTTTTATATTCATGATAATTTCTACCAAAGAATCAGCAAGAAATTGATTTTATTCGAATATTGCAGGCTCTACTGAAATTTTTTGCAGTAAAGACGCAGATATTGCTCTACAAGTATTTGTAGTAACAACTATTTGAAATATTCGTTCCCGACGACTAAATATTTTCCTTTTTTTTTTACGTTTATTTAAATTAAACGTGAGGAGAAAATGAATTAAAGAAAGGAGTGACACTACATGTTGAGTTTTGAGTTATTTTATGTTAAGGGTGAGCTTTTTTCTTTAAAAAAAATAGTTGTATTTTGAAAGAGATTGTTGCACGAATTCTTCATACACGTAAGCAGAAGTCTGGGTTGGTGGATCAGGTGTATTGAGAGTAAGTTAAAATGGTGAATTTTATATTTCTTCTATTAATTTGCGCAAGATCGTATTTTATGTTCATTTGAATAACAAATCTACATTAAATCGTATTTAGTGTTTATTGATGAGAGAGTTTGGGTATATTTTTCAATTTATTTAACTTGTATTTAAAATATTTATTTATTTGTTATTGATTAATAATAATATTTTATTATTGATCTATTTTAAATTTAATTTGATAATTTAATTTCAATTTAATTTTATGTTTTAATATTTTTAATACAAGCAAACATTATAACTATATTAAATACTCTATGAGTAATGTGGAAACCTATAAATAATTAACCATTTGTCCATTTAAAGCGCTTAGCAGTTTATAGTGGTTGAGGTGCAAAAATTTACAACGAAGATATGTTGGAAAATAATGAAGGTGTAAAAATCTTTATTGAAGATAAAATAAAATCTCCAAAATTAATTTATTCTCCTTCCTACCTCGTTTATGTAGAAAATATAACATTGTTCACTCATGTATAACAAAATAGAAGAATATAACGATCTATGCTGTTCAAGCTTGGTGAATATAACAGACTTCTCATTTATGTTGAGCTTTTGGGACTTGAACTTAGACCTATACCATAAATTTTTTGATTTTGCTTATAAGATAACTGGTCAAATTAACCTTTTTTATATTAATGTTGAAAAAGTGGTGCTAGAAACTTATATTTAGCGGATGTAGAGGAAAATAGTAGAGTTTTAAGCGGATCTACTATTTAATACGCTAAACTGGAAAATCATAGAGGTCAAAGTACGTTAAGCGCTTTAGCGAGCTTTAGTGGGGTTTTAATTGCATGGTTAACCATTATGACTTATGGGTTAATAAGTGCAAAGATTAAGATCATATGTCAATAAAGATGTCAAAGGGGCGAGCGCGCGCGCACGTGTGTGTGTGTGTGTGTCAAATAGTTAAATTTATGATTACACTAATATAAACTAATATTTTTCCATATATTTTAATTAACTTTTATATTTAAATATACACACACACATGCATATGTGTGTGTGTGCACGCGCGCGCGCGCATGTTTGTGTGTATTGTGTTATATTATTTAAATTGAATATATACATAGATTTATTTTTATATACATAAATAATGTTTTTTATTGAAAATTATAATTAATGATATATATATATATATATATATTAATTAGTAATCAGAATATATGTGTGCATGTGATAATTTTCAAATTCAAATTTTAATTTGGTTTGACCTTTTAAATAAAAATAAAAAAATTATTTTATTAATTCCAACCGCCAACAAAAAGTATTGTTTTTTCTTAAACAATACCGTGTAGATTTTGTTTTAAAAAATTTCAAAACTCGAATTTGAAAACTTGACTAACGGCTTAAATAAACAAAAAATATGGCTTTTTTTATTGAAAACCCAAAAGCTTTAAAAATTAGTAGTTTTTAAAAAAAATCCACAAGAAAAGTTTTACTATATATATATAATTCTAAAAATATGTTTTTTTTAATTATCGGAAACCAAAATGAAAAAAAATGATTTTTTTTTTAAACCGAAAACTATTTTGTTATTTTAAATGTATAAAATGTTTGTTTTAATATATGTATACATAATTTCAAATCTAAAAATAAAAATGAAATATTTTTTAAAGTCGAGATTGATTTTATAAATATAATAAAATATAATATATATATAATTGTTTTGATTGTTTATTAATTATTAAAAATTAAGAAAAAATTTCAAATTTTTTTAAATCATGGTTGTATAATGATATAATAGCACGCATATATGCGACCATAAATGTGTGTGTGTGTTTAAATAGATGATTGCCACCTCCCTGCGATTTTGCTGATTGTCGAACACCTCGGTTATTGTTTGTTTCTTCGATCTTCTTGGTTATGGGTTGCAACAATATCTCCTTGACTTCACCAATGTCTGTTGGGGGCTAGGGTTAGGTTAATTGTTTGTAGAGATAATGAGAAGGAGGGTAATGTAACATCCTCCATTTTGAAGTCTGAAACTAAATGCTACAAATGTTGCAGTCATCCATATTATTAATTTTCGGTGACAAAATGTGGCTGTGTTGATCATAGCAATAGGCAGACGCATATGAATATGAAAAATTTTAAACACAGTATGATAATAAGTTTTCACATTTCATTTCACAAATAAGATTTCATATCCATTACATAATCTCACGATCCCACATTCATAGAAAATATAATTATTACAAAATACTCCAAAAGCGATATACGAAGATGCCCCCTTGGTTGATTAGAGTCTATTGCTACTTGACAGTTATAATTTCTGTCATTACATCCATTCAAACAAAATGAACTACACAATGGATTAAATAGATCTCCTAATATAGCTAGTTTGTCTCCTGCTTGTCTCCTGCATGTCTCCGGAAGCTTATTCATCTAACTGGAAACCTGAAATCCCTTACTCCCGACCTACTCATGACTATCCGAGAGTTTAAGGGGAAAAACAAAAACTTTGGGTCAGACAAACAGTCTGGTATAAATAATAACAAACAATCTTGAACCAAATAGATATCTAGTGAGACCACGACGCTGAGCGGAACGGGTTTCCCCTCACTGAGTATCTTAACTAAAAAAACTCAATCATATATTGTGCTTCTATATCCACAGTGGCTAAAACATAATAACATAATCATATACAGGTATGTAATGGGGTAAGTCTGACTCATCTGTCAATTTAGGATTATATCTACCCTAAGTTCACCCATTCTCACAAAACTGACTATTTGTCTCAACTCGTAGTTTTCCTAGGGTCGCTATGAACCAATTAGTTTTCATGGGCTGACTAATAACCTGTCAAAAATTTTAAGGACTACATGTCATGAATCATAGTTTTCATGGGGTCATAAAAAACCTATTGGCTTCTACCAATAACACTTTGCAATCATAGTTTTCATGAGATCGCTATGAATTCGGTCTCTAACCAACATGTTGGAGATTTTCATGGTCTTCCATACAAAGCTTCGAAAGGCGTCATCTCTATACTAGTCTAATAACTATATTATAGGAAAACACGACTAAGTGTAAATGTCTTCTCAAGACCCACCAAAATCTAGTACACAAGCTCTCAACAAATCTTCGGATACCTTATTGACTCTCTATATCTACCCATCCGTCAGCAAGTGATAAGCGGTACTCATCTTAAGCTTGGTACCTAGTACCTCTTGTCGACTCTTCCAGAATTCACTAAAACAAAGTACCTCTATCGCTGACTATACTACTAGGAATCCTATGTAGTCAAACAATATTCTTTATAAGTAACTTAGCCAATACAGGTGCCATCTTTGTCGACTTAATTGGAATGAGTGTGCACTCTTGGTCAGTCTATCCACTATAACCCAAATACTCTCATTTCTCCTATTCGCCCTTGGCAACCCGTCAATAAAATCCATGGATATAGAATCTCATTTCCAAACTAGAATATCTAAAGGTTGAAGCAATCCACTTGGCTTCTAATGCTCGGCTTTCACTTGCTGACAATTCACACATTTCTTCCCAAAAGAAACTCCTCCTCATATCCCGATACATCTTAGTTCATCCAGGATGAAAAGTAAACTTCTATCAATGACACTCCTTAAGAACTTCCTTCCTTAGATCACCAATATTTGGAACACACAATCGTCCCTTCTTTCTTAACCATCCATTCCGCTCAAGAATAAAATCTTTTAAATCATCAATCTCAGTTCTGCCTTCCAATCTTCTAATCCTTTCAGCTAGCAGCGGGTCATCTCTATTCTTAGAAGCAATCCTTTCGATCAATACTGGTCAAAATTCTAACCAAGATAACATTGTCGTATTCTGACTAGAACTAGCGTTCAATCTTAACTGCACACTGCAAGTAGTCAATGCCTCTAAATCTTTTCATTCTACCAAAATAGCTAACACTACATTTGATGTTTTCTGCTAAGTGCATTAGAAACTTTATTTTCTTTCGTTGGCGTATACTTAATACCGAAATTATAAGCTGCTAAAAACTCCATCCATCTATGCTGTTTCATATTCAACTCCTAAAAGAATAAATATCACAAGGACTTATGATCTGTATACAACTCGAATCTTTCTCCCAAGAGGTAGTGTCTTCATATCTTTAAAGCGAAGATCACTACTACCAATTCCAAATCATGAGTCGGATATCTAACTTCATGCGATCAAAACTGCTGAGAATCGTAGGTAATCACTTTACCCATTTACATTAACACAACTCCTAATCATGTTCCACACGCATCGGTATACACCACCACATCCTGATTACCATCCGGTACAACTAACACGGGCGCATTAGCAAACAAAATTTTAACTTAAGGAATGCTTCCTCATATTTATCGGACCAAACAAACTTTATGTCCTTCATGGTTATTTTAGTCAAAGGCGCTGCTATTCGAGAGAAATCCTTAATGAATCTCCGGCAGCAGCCAGCTAATCCAAGAAAACTTCTTATCTTGGTCACTGTTTTGGGTCTTTTCCAATTATTTATAGCTTCAATCATAGCTGGATCCGCAGACAATCCTTTTTCTGAAACTACATGACCAAGAAACTCCCCTTCTCTCTTCAAAAATGACACTTCGGAAACTTCGCATTTAGTTGATGCTGCCTCAATATCTCAAGCACTATTCTAAGATGAATTTCATAATCTCTCTTATCCTTATAATATATCAAAATGTCATCAAAACACCAACATGAACCTATTCAAGTGCTCTCGGAAAATCCGGTTCATCAAGTCCATAAAGAAAGCAGACACATTAGTTAATCTGAATGACATTACTAACCACCCGTACGAACTATATCCTGTTTGAAACGTCGTCAAAGGAATATTGTCCTCCACCCTCAATTGATGGAACCATGTCGCCATATCCAGTTGGGAAAGTAGTTTGGCTCCGCTCAAGTGATTAAATAAATCATCTATTCTTGCAAAGGATATCGATTCTTTATCATTTTTCATTCAACTTACGATAACTGATACATAATCTCAACGACTCATCCGGTTTCTTCACGAACACCGCGGCCGCTCCCCATGTCGAACTGCTTGGTCCAATAAAATTATTTCCTTTTAAGTCCCCCAACTGCATCTTTAACTCTTTCGTCTCAGTGGGTGTCATTCTGCTTGGCGGTCTACTTACAGATTCAGTTTCAGGTACAAAATCTATTCAAAACTCAATAGCTCGTTTCGGTGGTAGTCCTATAACAGGCTCAAACACATATGTGTACTCTCTTACAAAAAAAATTGGCTATTTACTTCGTCTTCTACTTCTGTTGCATCCAACAAAGCACAAACATCCAAACTAACTGAATATATAATTCAATCGCAACTATTAGGGTGTCTTAAAGATATCTCCCTATCCAAGCTAAATATCCTAGCCTCATATCCGCTCAACCAATCCATACTCAAAATGACCCCAAAACCCGCAAAGTCAAACACATACAAACTGTGGCCAAATGTATGACCTAACAACTCAATCTCTAACTGGTCACATCTCATCCCTAGAGTTGCATACCCTCCTATTGGATTTGCAACCCTTAAGGAAGTAACAAGGTATGATGGTTCTAGTTCTAACTTATCCACCAAAACCGAGAGAAAAACGAATATGATACACATGTATCAAAACAATACTCTATCTGATATGCTATGAATCAAAAACGTACCTTCCATCATAGACTTTCCTTTCTCCGAAGCGATCGGTCTCGATACAGACGATATCAAAGCAAATACCTTTTCGTTATTAGTTTAGTGCCATGTCTGGTCATAGTTGAAACACTTCACACCTTTCTCTTCCGCAACCTTCTTTCCCTTATCGGTTTGACACTTCTGAGCAAAATGCCCTTTCTTGTCGCATTTAAAGAAAACAAGGTCGTCTTTTCCTTTCTTGGCAGCTCCACCCTTCTGAGCTCCCTTCTTCATGAAAAACTTCCTCTTCTTATTCTGAGAACTTTGAGTCTCCACGGACTTCTCCTTTCCAAAATTCGCAAGCATCTCCTCATTTCTTATAGTCATTTCCACCACTACATTACTCGGATCTCGGAGATATGGCATAGTCGCCTTAGCAATCTTCGGTCGCAAACCCTGGATAATTTTTTTTATTCCTCTTAATCACAGTAAGGCATATCCATATCTGGACATCTCATCGAACTTAGTAGCATACTCCAATACGAACATCTCTCCTTGCTCTAATTCCATAAACTTTCTAAGTAAGGTTGACTTGGATACTTCAGATAAGAAGCTCTCCTCAAACCTTCTCCTAAACTCAGCCTAAGTTAGTTCCTTGTCGGGAACACCAACAGTTACCCCGTTCCACCATTATAGTGCTGCTCTTTGCATTTACCTTGATGCTAACCTCCTTTTCTGCTCATCGTCCAATCGTAGGTCAGCAAAAATCCTCTCATAATGAAATGGCCAGTTCTCCACTTTAATAGCATCCTCAATTACCAAAAAAGGCTTCCCTCCAAGACTGGTATAATCACAGTTCAGCTTGGCATAGTTATTGCCAACTGGCACCACAGGATTAGCTCCTCCCACATTAACAACGTTCCTTCATCAAACCAGCAGCACCTTCGACTTGCATCATATTGAAAATGAACTAATACATAATCCCCATATCTACTGGTGGGGTTCCAACACCTACATTGGCATTTGCATTTTGATTTTCATTTTCCTATCGACCTTGGTTCCTTCTGGTATTGGGTCGAACAATTCCATTGGTTATAGTGCTTCTTCCACTTTGATTCACTCTTCCTTCTCCTGTGTCCATACCTTGCTTTCCCGTAATATGCATACGATCCTTAAAAAGATACAGAAGAACGGCCTAAGATAGAGGAGAGAATCATACTTATATATAACAAACACAAATATGTTACTATAGTGTAATCCCATAACCTAATCTTATTTTCGGATTCATTAAATTATGTTATCAAAATCTTTTAATCTTTTAAGTTTCACATAAACCTATGCTCTGATGCCAACTTGTAACATCCACCATTTTGAGGCCCGAAACTAAGCGCTACGTGCTGTAGTCGTCCATAGTATTGATTTTCGATGACAAAATGCGGCTATGTTAATCATACCAATAGCCAAAAGCACGTGAATATGAAATTTTTTAAACACAATTCGATAATAAGTTATCACATTTCATTTCACAAATAAGATTTCGTATTCATTGCATAATCTCATTCGATCCCACGTTTGGAGAAAATATAATTATTACAAAATATTTCAAGAGCGACAGATGAAGATGCCCCCTTGGTTGATCAGAGTCTACTTGACAGTTATAATTTCCGTCGTTACATCCATTCAAACAAAATGAACTACACAGTGGATTAAATAAATCTCCTAGCATAGCTGGCTTGCCTCCTGCACGTTTCCGGAAGCTTATTCGTCTAACTTAAAACCTGAAATTCCTTACTCCCGACCTACTCAAATGAGTACCCGAGAGTTTAAGAGGAAAGAAATAAAACTTCAGGGCATACAAACAGTCTGGTACGAATAATAACCTATCATCTCGAACCAAATAGATATATAGTGAGACCATACCATTGAGAAAATGGGTTTTCCCCTCACTAGTATCATAACCGAAACAAATCAACCATATATTGAGCTTTCACATCCATGGTGGTTAAAACATAATAACATAATTGTATGCAAGTATGCAATGGGATAGGTTTGACTCATCTGTCAATTTAGGGTTATATCTACCCTAAGTTCACCCATTCTCACAAAACTGACTATCTGACTCAACTCATAGTTTTCCTAGGATCACTACGAACCTATTAGTTTACATGGGCTGACTAATAACCTGCCAAAATTCTTAGGGACTACCTATCATGAATCATAGTTTTCATGGGATTACTAAGAACCTATTGGCTTCTACCAATAACACTTTCCAATCATAATTTTCATGAGATCACTACGAACCTATTGGAATTCTCCAATAACATCTCCCAAGTCATAGTTTTCATGGGATGACTATGAACCTATTGGATTCTTCCAATACCATACTTCCAAATCATAGTTTTCATGGGATCACTAGGAACCTATTTGGATATCTCCAATAACAGTATTCAAGCCATTATTTCATGGGATGACTATGAACCTATTGGACCCTTCCAATATCATATCTCAAATTATAATCTTCTGATAAATCTAGGCATCCTACACATTTCATCTACCTGATCTCTTGGATGCAATTCTACTCACTCAGGAGTTAAATCTTATTGTACTCAATAATGTGTCAACCTATGGGTTATTCTGCCCATAAATATCCCAATATGCGGTTATGGGTCATGATGATGTGAGTATGATGATAATAATCATGCAAAATAACTGATCAAATACTAACAAGAACATATGGCATTCATCATTCAAATATGTTCAATCAATTGACGTTTTATAATTACTTAATCTTAAGTAATAACTCTCTTTGGTAATTTCATGTCAAAACTTAGGCTGGGCAATAATTTATTCCCTGAAAATATTTATCGTTATATATGATTAATCCCCTTAATTCATATTTAGAACAAGGAAAATATGGCCCATTAATTTACCAAATTTTCATGCCAATTTATAATCTATTTTAATATTGCCATGTATACTTTCAGTATTAATATAAGGACGTCGCACCTCTTCATTATAGGGCATAATGCCATAAAATAGAATATGTTTATCATTGAAAACTTGCAGCATCAATACGGCCGACATAGGACATCGCGTCGCTTCATATCAAAGCTTTTTTTAAAATAATAATTCTGGTTTTATAAAAGCATAATACCAAAATCAATGTTGTCGTAACAAAGAAATTTATAGGTCGCCGAACCTATTAAATATAGCCTTTTATACACAAAATACATAAAAGCCGACATTGGTGACATGCAGCATCGATATTGTAACCCATTTATTTCGGGCGCTTTAAAGCATTAAGGGTGACATCGATGACTTCCGACATTAATGCCGTAAAACAGTTGATAATGATGTCATAAGACTAGACTACTTTGCTGCTATAAAATAGAATGCCGCAATCGATAATAGGCGGTAACGTTGCCTAAAGTAATTAATGTCGGAAATAATACTTTACGACATTACTGCCTTAAACTATGGTATCATATAGGAAGTATGTGGCATTGTTTGAAACCTGGGTGAAGACTTGGGGATAAATTTAAGAATGCTAAAAAGTATCGGCATTGATAACTCATGACATCAATATCATGTACCCATGAGATGCGGTATTCCCATAACTTCAATAGGGCCTGCATGACTTGATGCATCACATACCTATGACATAAGTATCACATACATTGCTTCATTTTAATGCTGCCTATTTTCGATATCACTTACAACTGTAAAGTGATACCGGCTACTGTTAATGCCGAACGCCATGGCAATGCCACATATCGATGGCATTATTGTAATTATCATAAAAATTATTTTATTTTACTAAAAAACAATTCCTTTTTATCAACTTTTATTCTTTGTCAAATTTCTATTGGACGGTAATATACTTTATCCAAATCTTTTCAAAAAACGGCCCCACTTGGTTTTCTTTCCCAAAAACAATTTTGCACCCATCAAATAATATTAATTATTTAATATTTATTTGTAAGCTTTTCTAGATTAATAAATCTATATAAAATCATAATCTCTTGGGAAAAATCCTAAAACTTCACCGAAAATCATAATTAACATATTCTTTAACATATAAAAATTTCGAAATCAAAATCATTATTTAATTATTTTTAATAATTAAAGCCTAAAATAAATGTCCGTCCTTCCTTAGGAAATTCATAAAAATTCCCATTAACTTGGAAAATTATGAAATTAAAAACCCATCTAATTATGCTTTACACAACATACTCAAAAATCAAATTGTTTGAAGATCATAAACTAAAGTTTTGACCATAAACCTACCATAATATTTTTGTAAATATACTCAAAAGTGTTTTGGCTGAAAGTAAAATGTTTTAAATTTTCGTATTATTGTTTACATTTAGAAATTAATATTTTTTATAAATAATTTTAAAATTAAACATATAAATATATTTTCAAAAAATAATAATACACACACACATTTGCATATATATATGTATGTATGTATGTATGTATGTATGTATGTATATTTAAATATATTAATATTTGAAATTTTAATTTTGATTTTGAAATAGTTTTTAGTTGTAGGAAACTATTGTCAAGGACAAAATTTCTCAGCGTTTTAAACTCAAGGACAGACCTTCAGTATTTTAGCCCGAAGGACAACTTTCTTTAGGTATCAGTTTTTAGTTATTGATAGCAGTTTTTAGGCATCAGTTTGTAGTTATAAGTAGCAGTTTTTAGATATCATTTTTTAGTTCGGTAGCAGTTTTGGAAGAATGTTTGTCCTTATGAATAATTTTGGAAGAATGTTTGTCCTTATGAATAATTTTTAGGAAAATGTTTGTCCTTGTGGTCAAAATATTGAGGTCGTGTCCTTGAGGCTAAAAATATACAAATTTTTGTCCTTCAAATTAATTCCCCCTTTTAGTTGTAGATCTTGTTCTGATTTTAAATTTACCTTAAGATGTCTTAAATACCAATTTGAATTGTTTGAATTAGTCAACGTTAACAAATTAAACGAATATATATATATATATATATATATATATATATATGTGTGTGTGTGTGTGTGTATGTATGTATGTATGTATATGTATATGATATTTTAAATGTATATGTATTTATATATATATTTATGCATACACACACACATGTGTGTGTGTGTTGCGTAATAATAAATTAATTATAGTCGTCAAATATGTATATACAAGGGAAAATGCGTCTGTTGCACTATAAATCCCTACTGTGACGACCGCCCATGACCCCTGCACTGAACCTAGAGAAAATGCGCTGTAAAGTGTGCCAGGCGATCATGGACGATTGTCAGGGTAAATTAAAACAGTAGAATCTATCGTATTACTCACAGCGCATGGACAAAATACAATAGAATATATATATAGTGAAGCTTCACAGAATAGAATCTCATCAATAAAACTTCATAGTAGTTGAATACAGATATCTGAATAGTCAATACATCAAGCCTCACTACATAACACTCAGAGAATATACAAGCAGCGGAACATCCAGTACATATAGTAAGAAGATAATATGCAAGCCTCCAACTCGTCTTCGACATCAGCATCGTGGGAAGCAAGAACAACACCTGTCACTTGCTACCTAGTCTGCCCGTCCCAAGATGGACGAACAGCCCAAGGCAGTAAGAGTTAAAACATAAAGCCTTGAGTCAGACAACAGTCTTAGTGAGCGGTAAATTAACTAACAACATACCAAAAGAGCATAAAGGAAAAGGAATAGGAATACAACCCTCCCACTCCACCTCTTTCTACAGTGATAGCCCCCAGACACACTAAGCATAAGCAAACATAACAGAGCATACAATTTAAAGTAAAGCAATTATCACTTGAGTCAAGGGCGATGCTTTCCAAGTACAAACCCCCAAGGCCTAAACCAAGATCAGATAAGCACCCAGAAAATACCGCTCTTGAGACCGAATGACGATACAACCAAACATCCATGACTCTGGCTATCACTGTTATCATTGCTTCGATATCACCGTTAGTTGAATGACCGGCACATTCTTTCAGCCGTCCGTCAAGGGCTAATGGAAACCCCGGTTCTAGACATAACTCTGCATGTCATCGTGGCCCGTGCCTAGGACTATCGAATCTGCCCAGAGTACTGGACTATCAATCATTAGCCTTCAGGGACTATCAAATCTGCCAAACGTACTCTTGCTTTGAGCATGCTAGAACCTTCAACAATGATGAGATCTCAGCCTTCTAGTCATCCTCCTCGACGACTATTTCCATACTAGCTCAAGCGCCTCTCGAGCAAACCATTATCCTCAAACTCGAACCATATCACCGAGTTATCAACATGCTTGGAATGATCCCGTCTGGATTAGACCAAGACTATCTCATATCATACTTCGCCTCATCATCATCATAGCAAAGCTTCATCTCAACATCATCATCAAATCTATCCATATGAGCTTCATCATCCGCTACATATGCCACGAGCAGCTTTTCCAATTCAAGAGCATTTCCCTTAGCTTTTGAATCATCTTCGACCAACTTGTCTAAATCAAATCATCAATCATCTAATTCATAGCAATCAATCAAGTCAAACATTAATCCAAGTAAACAAGCATTCAAATATGATCTAAATAGACAATTATAACAATAATGGAAATTTCGTAATTAAAGAGTCAAGAGTCTAACAAGCATGAAATCATGAGCAATGTCTCTATAATCTTGATGAATGAACTTGCATAGGCTAACATGTAGTAAAATGGTTGTCAAATCATCATGAACAATGGATCTATATGGATCTATACTTAGGTTTACAAAAATGCATGGAAATCACTACTAAAGCACAAAATCAAGCCAACGATCCGATATACTCCTTTGGATCCGTGTGAAAGATAATCACCACTCACCAAATCACCTAAACAACCCAAAAGCAACACACTTCAGATATGGACAGCGAAGGATCTAACTTGATCTATCACAAATCCGCTTCAAACGATGAAATCTCTCTTCGATGGATGAAGATCTTCAATCTAAGCTCTTCAATCTTCGATTTGATCTTCGATATGGATGGAAGGAATCACTAGATTAGAGTGGAGAAAAGAAGTGAAGAAGTGTAGAAGTCGAGCTCTCAAAATGGCAGCACTTCGTCGCTTCGAAATCCGGATCCCAAAAATGAAGAAATGGACGAGTATTTATAGCCGAAATCCTCCTTAAGTCGTTACTCGGAATTAGGTCGTCCACGACCTAAAGAGATCCCGCGACCTACGACCTAAGCCCATGCGCACTCACGACCTACCAGACCCACCTGTCTACGACTTACGACTTAGCGGCTTAACTCCTAAGTCGCTCGCGACTTAACAACTCCTAGGTCGCTCACGACCTAACACTCAGCCAAAACCCAGCGACCTAACGCAGACACACTTCCTCGCGACCTAACAACTCAACAGAGTTACGACCTACGACTTAACTGAGACGCGACCTAGCAACAGCTCTGACGTAACAAATCTGCGACCTAAACAGACCGCCTCTTCGCGACCTAACGCTCCTGCGACCTAACACATACACGACCTAACACTCACGCGACCTAACACCTTAGGTCGTCTAACGACCTAACTACTCTACTACTGGACTTAGGTCGCTCACGACCTAACTACGCTAACCAGCTAACCCTTAGGTCGCTAATTCCTATAGGTCGCTCACTGCTACCACCAGCTCCTTAGGTCGCTGACGACCTAACTTCCTTAGGTTGCTAACCTGCCTATCTCCTAGGTCGTTAACTCACTACCTTCTATAAGTCGCTAACTCTTAGGTCGGAAATCCTTAGGTCGTCTAATTCTATAGGTCGCTCCAATACTTAGGTCGTCCACCCGACCTAACCTATCCCACAACCTAGGCTATCACACGACCTATCTCCCATACGACCTATCCTAAACTCCTTAGGTCGTCTACCCCATAAGTCGTCCACTACCTTAGGTCGCCAGTTCCTATGAGTCGCCTATTTCCTTAAGTCGTCTACGACCTAAGCCTCAACCTACGACTTATCTATCATACGACCTAATTGCTTAGGTCGTTCCAACCTCTTAAGTCGCTCCACTTCTTAGGTCGCCTACTACGACCTAACTACCATACGACCTAAGACTTAACTCTGGACAACTTATCAACCATGCGACCAAATGTCAACTATTTTACGATGTTTCGATCCGTAAAAATACGGGTCGTTACATTCTCTCCCCCTTAGGAATTTCGCCCCCGAAATTCCAAACAAACAAGAGCAATCAAAGACTATTCTGCACGCCTACCATCCATAGCAATCAACAAACCATGCATCCAATTCTAGCTTAGCATGCAGAATTCTAAAACTAGAACAAGTTACAATATTGTGAGATGACACGACACCTTAGGGCCATACCTTGAAGAGTTAAGGATGAGCTGCCTTCATCCTCTCTTCCACCTCCCACGTACAGTTGTTATCATCATCACTCCATTGTATCTTGAGCAACTTAACTACCTTCCTCCTAAGCTGTTTCGTGTCGGTTTCCACAACACGAAGCGGCTTACGAGGTCTCTTATCGACTGGATCAACTTCAAAATCTTCATAGCTATCAGCAGAAACCACTGTATTCGAGTCGTGCACATACTTCCGTAGATAGGATACATGAAAAACATTGTGCACATTCGACATCTTCTCTGGTAACTCCAATCTGTAGGCGAGCTTTCCAATTCGCTCGATGATCGGGAATGGTCCAACAAATCTCGGAGTCAATTTTCCTTTCTTCCCGAATCGAATAACATTCTTCAGTGGAGAAATCTTCATAAAGACCATATCACCTACGTCGAATTCCAGATCCTTACGACGCTTATCGGCATAACTTTTCTGACGGTCTTGGGCTGCCTTCATTCGTTGCCGAATGATCTCTATACAATCTGAAGTCTGTCGAATCATCTCTGGCCCAAGCATCAGTTTTTCTCCGGTCTCTAACCAACATGTCGGAGAGTTACACGGTCTTCCATATAATGCCTCATACGGTGCCATACTAATACTTGACTGGTAACTGTTGTTATATGAAAATTCCACCAAATGAAGGTAATCTTCCCATGATCTTCCGAAATCCAAAACACAAGCTCTGAGGAGATCTTCCAAAACTCGGTTGACTCTCTCGGTCTGACCATCTGTTTGAGGATGATAAGCGGTACTCAAACATAACTCGGTTCCCAAAACCTTCTGAAAGCTCTTCCAAAATCCACTAGTGAATAATGGGTCTCGATCGCTCACTATACTCTTTGGAATACCATGGAATCGAACTATCCACTTAACATACAACTCGGCCAACTTTGATGCAGTCCTAGTCGATCGAACAGGAATGAATCTTGCACTCTTAGTCAGACGATCTACAATGACCCAAATCCCTTCATTTCCCGTTCTTGTTCTAGGTAGCCCATCAATAAAATCCATCGATATTTGCTCCCACTTCCATGTAGGAACTTCCAATGGCTGAAGCAATCCACTTGGCTTCTTCTGTTCAGCTTTTACCAACTGGCAGTTCATGCACTTGGAAATAAAATTTCCAACATCCTTCTTCATGCCTTCCCAGTAATAGGTTCTCTTCATATCCCGATACATCTTATTCCCACCTGGATGAATTGTCAGCTTCGAGTGATGACTTTCCTTCAGAACTTCACTTCTCAATTCATCTATATCGGGAACAACTAGTCGTCCTTGCTTCCGAAGCCATCCTTCTCGATCGACCTCGAATCCCTTATCCTTTTCTGGATCCAATCCAGATTCCAAATCATGGATAATCTTGACAAGCTTATCATCTCGCTTTTGACTCTCGCCAATTCTCTCAACAAGAGTCGGTCTTATCGATAAGTTTGCCAACATCTCAGGTTCCAATTCACATCTGGGCCTGAAGTCAAATCCAGCTAAATACTCGAGATTCTTCCTCTGAAAACATGGCTCCCAATCCTGCATGTCTTCAACTCAACGCATCTGCCACTGCGTTACCTTTTCCCGGAGTATAAGCTATACCAAAATCATACGATGCCAAAAACTCTAGCCATCGTTGCTGCCGAAGATTCAAATCCTTTTGGGAGAAAAGATATTTCAACGACTTATGATCTGTAAACAACTCGAATCGAACTCCCAATAGATAATGTCTCCACATCTTCAGAGCAAATACAATCGCCGCTAACTCCAAATCATGAGTCGGGTAACTCCTTTCATGCGGCTTCAGTTGTCGACTTGCATACGCCACAACTTTATCCCTCTGCATTAGCACTGCTCCAAGTCCAGTACCACATGCGTCCGTGTAAACCACCATCTCATCATTCCCACTTGGAATAGTCAAAACAGGAGCACTCATCAATCGCTCTTTCAGGATTCCGAAAGCTTGCTCACACTTAGCATCCCATCTGAACACTTGGTTCTTCTTCGTCATCCTGTTAACGGTGCAGCTATCTTGGAGAAGTCTTTGATAAATCGACGATAATATCCTGCTAATCCAAGAAAACTTCTCACATCCGATGTATTCTTAGGTCTAACCCAATCCTGGATTGCTGCCACCTTAGCGGGATCAACCGCTATTCCATTTCCAGAGATAACATGGCCTAAGAACCTCACTTCACTCTTCCAGAAGTGACACTTCGAAAACTTAGCCTTCAACTGATGTTTCCGTAAGATTTCCAAAACAATACGCAAGTGCGTCTTGTGCTCTTCTTTGGTTCTGGAATAAATCAGAATATCATCCACGAACACAAGTACGAACTTGTTCAACTGATCTCTGAACACTCTATTCATAAGATCCACAAAATATGCTGGTGCATTAGTCAATCCAAACGGCATTACCAGCCACTCAAAGAAACCTGATGGTGTCCGAAAAGCAGTCTTCGGCACACTATCCTTAGCCACTCTCAACTGGTGAAATCCCGTTGCCAAATCCATCTGAGAAAACACCTTAGCCTCGTGAAGCTGATCAAACAAGTCATCTATCCTCGGCAATGGATACTTGTTCTTCTTAGTCACTTTATTCAGCTCACGATAATCCACACACAATCTCAATGACCCATCTGCCTTGGTTGCAAACACAACTGGTGCACCCCATTCGGACACACTACGCCGAATGAATCCTTTCTGCAAAAGGTCATCAACCTGCACCCTCAACTCCTGCTGTTCCCTAGGCGCCATCCGCCTAAGAGGCATCACAACAGGTCTGGCTCCTTCAACTAAATCTATACGAAACTCGATCTCTCTATGCGGCGGTAACCCTTTGACCTCGTCAAAGACATCCTCAGATCCATTAGCGATTGGCACAGATGACAGTCCATCCCGTGGAACAACCAGCGAATACATGAAGCTCATGAAGACGCCTTCTTCATGCTTACATCGTATCACAATCTTTTGCCCCTCCACATTCTCGACTGTCACTTCCAACCTTTCACAATCAACCTTTGCCGCATACTTCATAAGCCAGTCCATACCCAAAATAATTCCAAACCCCGCAAAGTTCAGAACAAAACAATTACAAACAAAAGAGCAACCATGACTCGATACAATCAGACCACGGCATAACATACACAAACAAGACGAACCCCCAACTGGATTAGTCACAACCAATGGCCTATCAACAATATCCGGTTCTAAACCCAACCGGCCTACAAGTTCACTACAAACAAACGAATGCGACGTCCTAGTGTCAAACATAACTCTAACTGAAACACCACATATGGAAAGAGTACCTTGAACCACTACACTCTTTCCTTTCTCTTCAGCGGTAGGAGCTTTCGAAGACGATGGAACAGCCCCCAAAGCATAAGCTTGCACAATCTGCTTGTCCCTCCTCGGTTCTGGACAATTCTTTCTGATATGCCCCGGCTTGTCACAGTTGTGACACTTCATCGGCACCTTCGGATTCTTGCAATCCCTAGAGAAATGGCCCTTCTGCTGACAATTGTAGCAGGTCACCTCGCCTTTCGGCTTCTTCTGGCCATCCTTACCCTTTTGTTGCTGCTGCTTCCTCTTCTTGTTTCCACCCTGTTGGGGTTTAGACTCTTCCCTGGTTACAGCAACAACAGATCCTTCCTTAGGAAACAGATTCTCATGCCTGAGAGCTTTCTCCACGAGCTTCTCAAATGAATCGTCCAAATGATCCACCAACTGCCTCCCAAGATAACTGTCCAAGCCCGTCACAAACTTCTCATTCTTCTGATACGAAGATTCAATATACGACCGGGCATACTTGGACAAAGCTTCAAACTCAGAAACATACTCAAGAACTGGTCTTCCACCTTGCTTGAGCTCCACAAACTTCTTGAACAGAACAGACTTCTGAGCTGTAGAAATGAACTTAGCATCAAATCTAGCTTGGAATTGCACCCAAGTAATCTCTTCCTCCGGAGTATCAATAGTGATAGAATTCCACCAATCAAAAGCTCTTCCTTGAAGTTGTCTTGATGCTAACTTCCTCTTAGTTGCATCCTCAATTCCCAAGTCACCAAAGATCCTTCTACAAGCATCTATCCACCTCTGAACTTCAATGGTTGATTCTGTTCCCAAGAAAACCTTTTCCTCCAAGAGCAGTGTAGTCCTTACACAGCTTAGCAAAATCCACCGGTTTTGGAGTTTGAACTTGAACTCCAACATCCACCGATGGCCCCGGAGCTGGCATCCTTCTCATGATCGAAGTCATCATAGCTTCGAACATAGCAGCATAATCAGCAGCCCCCTCAGTAGCACGGCCTTCCCTAGCAGCTGGTCTCCCTCTTCGACTCATTCTCAATATCTATAAAAAGGAATGATTAGCACATCTAGAGAAACAACTGCATAAAGGACTCAAACTATACTAAGCTACTATATTATATATAGTAATCATCCATCAAAATACAATTACGTCTCTCATACGTAGTTATGTCAGCGAGCGTTGGGTAAAATTGATTAACCAATGCCCTGATACCAAATGTGACGACCGCCCATGACCCCTGCACTGAACCTAGAGAAAATGCGTTGTAAAGTGTGCCAGGCGACCATGGACGATTGTCAGGGTAAATTAAAACAGCAGAATCTATAGTATTACTCACAGCGCATGGACAAAATACAATAAAATATATATATAGTGAAGCTTCACAAAATAGAATCTCATCAATAAAACTTTATAGTAGTTGAATACAGATATCTGAATAGTCAATACATCAAGCCTCACTACATAACACTCAGAGAATATACAAGCAGCGGAACATCCAGTACATATAGTAAGAAGATAATATGCAAGCCTCCAGCTCGTCTTCGACATTAGCATCGTGGGAAGCAAGAACAACACTTGTCACCTGCTACCTAGTCTGCCCGTCCCAAGATGGACGAACAGCCCAAGGCAGTAAGAGTTAAAACATAAAGCCTTGAGTCAGACAACAGTCTTAGTGAGCGGTAAATTAACTAACAACATACCAAAAGAGCATAAAGGAAAAGGAATAGGAATACAACCCTCCCACTCCACGTCTTTCTACAGTGATAGCTCCCAGACACACTAAGTAGAAGCAAACATAACAGAGCATACAATTTAAAGTAAAGCAATTATCACTCGAGTCAAGGGCGATGCTTTCCAAGTACAAACCCCCAAGGCCTAAACCAAGATCAGATAAGCACCCAGAAAATACCGCTCTTGAGACCGAATGACGATACAACCAAACATCCATGACTCTGGCTATCACTGTTATCATTGCTTCGATATCACCGTTAGTTGAATGACCGGCACATTCTTTCAGCCGTCCATCAAGGGCTAATGGAAACCCCGATTCTAGACATAACTCTGCACGTCATCGTGACCCGTGCCTAGCACTATCAAATCTGCCCAGAGTACTTGACTATCAATCATTAGCCTTCAGGGACTATCGAATCTGCCCAACGTACACTTGCTTTGAGCATGCTAGAACCTTCAACAACGATGAGATCTCAGCCTTCTAGTCATCCTCCTCGACGACTATTTCCATACTAGCTCAAGCGCCTCTCGAGCAAACCATTATCCTCAAACTCGAACCATATCACCGAGTTATCAACATGCTTGGAATGATCCCGTCTGGATTAGACCAAGACTATCTCATATCATACTTCGCCTCATCATCATCATAGCAAAGCTTCATCTCAACATCATCATCAAATCTATCCATATGAACTTCATCATCCGCTACATATGCCACGAGCAGCTTTTCCAATTCAAGAGTCTTTCCCTTAGCTTTTGAATCATCTTCGACCAACTTGTCTAAATCAAATCATCAATCATCTAATTCATAGCAATCAATCAAGTCAAACATTAATCCAAGTAAACAAGCATTCAAATATGATCTAAATAGACAATTATAACAATAATGGCAATTTCGTAATTAAAGAGTCAAGAGTCTAACAAGCATGAAATCATGAGCAATGTCTCTATAATCTTGATGAATGAACTTGCATAGTCTAACATGTAGTAAAATGGTTGTCAAATCATCATGAACAATGGATCTATATGGATCTATACTTAGGTTTACAAAAATGCATGGAAATCACTACTAAAGCACAAAATCAAGCCAACGATCCGATATACTCCTTTGGATCCGTGTGAGAGATAATCACCACTCACCAAATCACCTAAACAACCCAAAAGCAACACACTTCAGATCTGGATAGCGAAGGATCTAACTTGATCTATCACAAATCCGCTTCAAACGATGAAATCTCTCTTCGATGGATGAAGATCTTCAATCTAAGCTCTTCAATCTTCGATTTGATCTTCGATATGGATGGAAGGAATCACTAGATTAGAGTGGAGAAAAGAAGTGAAGAAGTGTAGAAGTCGAGCTCTCAAAATGGCAGCACTTCGTCGCTTCGAAATCCGGATCCCAAAAATGAAGAAATGGACGAGTATTTATAGCCGAAATACTCCTTAAGTCGTTACTCGGAATTAGGTCGTCCACGACCTAAAGAGATCCCGCGACCTACGACCTAAGCCCATGCGCACTCACGACCTACCAAACCCACCTGTCTACGACTTACGACTTAGCGGCTTAACTCCTAAGTCGCTCGCGACTTAACAACTCCTAGGTCGCTCACGACCTAACACTCAGCCAAAACCCAGCGACCTAACGCAGACACACTTCCTCGCGACCTAACAACTCAACAGAGTTACGACCTACGACTTAACTAAGACGCGACCTAGCAACAGCTCCGACCTAACAAATCTGCGACCTAAATAGACCGCCTCTTCGCGACCTAACGCTCCTGCGACCTAACACATACACGACATAACACTCACGCGACCTAACACCTTAGGTCGTCTAACGACCTAACTACTCTACTACTAGACTTAGGTCGCTCACGACCTAACTACGCTAACCAGCTAACCCTTAGGTCGCTAATTCCTATAGGTCGCTCACTGCTACCACCAGCTCCTTAGGTCGCTGCCGACCTAACTACCTTAGGTTGCTAACCTGCCTATCTCCTAGGTCGTTAACTCGCTACCTTCTATAAGTCGCTAACTCTTAGGTCGGAAATCCTTAGGTCGTCTAATTCTATAGGTCGCTCCAATACTTAGGTCGTCCACTCGACCTAACCTATCCCACAACCTAGGCTATCACACGACCTATCTCCCATACGACCTATCCTAAACTCCTTAGGTCGTCTACCCCATAAGTCGTCCACTACCTTAGGTCGCCAGTTCCTATGAGTCGCCTATTTCCTTAAGTCATCTACGACCTAAGCCTCAACCTACGACTTATCTATCATACGACCTAATTGCTTAGGTCGTTACAACCTCTTAAGTCGCTCCACTTCTTAGGTCGCCTACTACGACCTAACTACCATACGACCTAAGACTTAACTCTGGACAACTTATCAACCATGCGACCAAATATCAACTGTTTTATGATGTTTCGATCCGTAAAAATACGGGTCGTTACACCTACGCTTATATAGGAGCACATTATATCATGTACACATTTATAAGTTGCATGTACATATTACATTGATGCACATATAATTATACACAGTATATATAATAAACAAAAACTTTATATAAATCGATTTAGTAAAACAAAGATTTAGATAGTATCTAAACTAATTTAGACTTCATAGGCCCAATAAGATCTAAAAATAAAAAAAATGAAATTCACTTATTTAACCCGCTACTACTAGCCTTGTTTTTTTACTGACATCGGAGCTAAAGGGCCTATGTGCGTTCTGAATCAGTAGTATTAAGGCTACCTTATTAAAACCTATCCATGTGGTAGGGAGTCTAAAAAGTAGTGTATGTGGTTGGGTTTGGATAATCAAGTACTCTCTGCCCTACTTGGTTACTGACCTGGTCCAAAAGGATGAGGTAAGCCCAAAGGTTACCCAATATAAAGTTCTAAACCAATTTTGGGCCTTGGGCTAATTTTGCTAAATCTGTTTTGAAACTATAAGTTATATTTTAAATTAAAACATTAAGTTTGAAATATATAAGAAATTTTATATATATTGTAAAACATTTTTCAAAACACTTTGAAAAATAATTACTTATTTTCGACAATAATAATAATTAATTGGATTAATTAAATAAATAAATAATCAAAAGTTAATCAATTAAATTAAAAGCACATATAATGATATGTAAATATATCTTAAAACGTTAAAGGTAATAAATAAACAAATTTTGAAATTAACTAAAATTATCTATTTTTTTAATTAAATGAATTGATTATTTGGTAGAGGGAATGAAAAGATCCCCCTTTCTTTTATAAATCTCGGTCACCAATCTTAACTGTTGGATGGATTAGGCAAAAAACAATATAAAGTACATAATATTAATCGAGTGCACCATTAAATCAAACATCAAATCACCGAAACAATGAGACACTAAGAATCGGAACAAATAAGAACATGCCACGCTCCATTCACGTTACGAATAAGACAAGTTCGCACCTGCCCGTAGAGCTGAACTAGGAGGCAAAAATATTTCTCATGTTTCTTGCAAAGTATAAATTGATTCCATCGCATCTGATGTCCAACTGAATTAGCAAGTGATGACCAAGATCACACATAACCCTGTTGTTTGTCTGTCTAAATAAGCCTCACTCTAAGGCCCTCTCACCTCATGATCCTTGTCGGAATCCTATCTGTATCTTCCTAAAAACCGATGGTCGCTAACAAGTCTCGTCGGGAAACACCTCCCGACCACCCTCTAAAGTTCTCTTTATATTGTCTACCGTCGACCAAGCTACTCGAATAATGCTAATTTCTAAACCCTCATGCCCACCTACATGCCTTGTTTGTTCACTTCCCTACCCATCAAACCCTTCCTCGACTGACCCTCATGCCCGCCTCATTTTGTCATATGGGAATAGGAAATTGAAAATAGCTCATGCTCCTGCAAAAAGAGGCAGGGACTTTGTACTATTCCCTTGACAAATGCCATGATTGTACCATTCATCAGACAAAAGCATCACCATGCAAAATCCACACCCTCCATCATATCAGTCCTTTGACGGAAGCATGTTGATTGACGACTTCGCAACTAACACACACCTAGACCACTCCACCACGTGGTTTCCGAGCGGGTCACATCTAGACCACAACTCGTAATCGATGGCTCTAAATTACTCGACATCTGAGGTATCAATCCAAACTCTTCAAAGCATGATCTTTACAGCAATAAATATGAGAACTTGTGCACTTTTAGAAGGATCGAATGATGTTCATTTGATAACTATATTTTCGCTCATTTTATGCTCTAGTAAAAGCCATTAGATCTCTCTCCCCTTTAACCAAAAAACTCATAAAGGAAATAATATAAAAGGTCATAATGGACTGATCGAATCACTTTATATTTTGTGTTGTTTACTTATTTTCATCATATTTCACTTGCATTTACTCCTCATTTTAAATTTCTAGCAATGTTTTTAGTAAGTAACCCTCACTTAAGACCTTCCATAATTGCTATTTTGAAGTTAGTTAGGAATCTAGTCAACAAGTTATAATCGTTGCTATTTTTATTCTTTACAATGGTTAAAACCATTGTTAATTTTCAACTTTATGATAGTTTTAATCATTTTTGAATGCTTTCAATAACACTAAGAATCATCATAAAATTCTTATTTTGCTAACGATTATAAACATTGGTAAAATTGAATTTACAAATGATTATTACTGGTAATTTTGAATTTACCAATGATTATTACCATTGGCAAATTCATAATTGATTTTCTTTTCTAACATTATTTGCATGGGCATAACCGTTACCACTATAGTTAACGTAAATGAGGGAAATATTACAATACTTCATACTTGCTACTACATGATTCATATACCATGTAAAAAATCTACAAAAACTAATATGTAATAAATTTAAAACAAGCATCAAATATGTGTGTGTAACGACCTACAAATTTGACACTGTAAAATACTAAACTAATTAAAAATGTTTTTTTAATAAAAGGGTGAATTGGGTATCATGTTTATAAACGTTGCGAAGGTCTTTCTAAGACGATCAATCTGATATATATTTTTGATGCATTAGGAGTTATAGTTTGTGAAATAAAGACGCTACGTGTTTAAATAACATACGTAACTATTTGGGCCAAACCGAATAAATAACCCATAACTTAGCCTAACGACATATAAGTGAGGCTACAAAACTCTAACCGTCACCCCTATCTTCAAATTTCTTCTCAAATCTCGAAATTGCTTAATTATCTGCTAATGGTGTATGATTACCTCTAACCAAAAAGTGATTTAAAATTCAAATTGTCCAAACTATATCGAATTATATATCATTGTGAAGCCCTCGACGAATGGAGTTGACAGGTGGTGTCTGTTTGTTGAGATGGTGTACAAGAAGACCGAAAATCGAGTCAAAGGTTGAATGACAAAATAAGCTTTTGAATTTTGGATGTTTTTGATTGGATCTATAATTAATGAAATTGGAAGTATAAACTGGTAGATCTCAGCAAGAGGAGCTCGGTTGTGATTTCAATTTCATGACATAGCATCAAATTTGTCCACGAATCGTGTTTTTACCCGACGGTGGCGAATTGGGGGACGATAGCAAAGGAGGTCAAAGGCGACATCATGGGGTCAACCAGGCGAGGCTTGTAGCGGTTCCAATGGTGTGCACAGTCTACGATGGTCTGTGGCAGTAGAAAACCTTGGTCAAAGGCGATAGACATAGGGTTTGCTGGGTTTAACATTGAACGAAGGTAGAGGAGAAGCAATGTAATTACCTTTCTGCTCTAGTTTTAATTTAAATTAATTATATATCAAAAGTCTTGTAAACTCAATAGCTTTCTCATATAACTCCAATTAACGAGTGATTTCTTCCATTGGACTCGTTGCGAAATTCTAGACGATGTGGCACAGGGATTTCTGAGTTTGGAAACTATTAGCAAAAGTGCATTGGTATGAACTATTTACTTTGATTAGTTAAATTATAAATTATAAAATTCATAAGTATTGATGAAAAATCATATATGTTATGTTCTATGGATGATTGTTTAGTTATTACTATATTTTGAATGTACTGTGTCTTGGGTTTGTTATCCATTATTGATTGATATATTATTGGATTTTTTATCATAATTAATTATGGATTTAAAATATGACTATAATTAATTAAAATAAAATGGATGAAATTATGTAATAAGGGGGAAAGCGAGATAAATAAATGATAGAAGTGATTATTTATAGTTTTTGTGTGATGTTTGCAAAAAAATGGTTGAATGAAATAAAATTAATGGAAGAAATTTATAATTTGGATGCAGGAGAAGAGTAGGAAGCAGAACTACGTGAACTTGATAAAAAAAAAAGGGTACGTGGGCAGTCTTTTCCTATGCAATAGCCATCGAGCCTATGACCGTAGTGTATAGGGTTAGATGTAGTGCAAATATTGTTGAAACATTTCCCCTTTTATCATACATATATGTGTGTGGTTATAAGTTTGCAAGTGGAAACAAAAATAGGGGCAAAGGGTCTAGAATGGGTCATATGCCATAGGGTAGATCAGTGCATATCTTGCATCGAAATTTTACAGTTGTTATTTTTATAATTGATGTATTGAAAATGTATTTTATTTGATGCAGTCGATTTTTGTAATATTTAATTATCAACATGGGATTGTATATGTAAGTTAATGTTTAAATTTCGCGATGATGTTTTCCTTTTTATGTCCATTGTTTTAGATTTTTTAAATTTTTGTCCACCTACGGTGCACTGCTTTTTATATCTGGAATTAGCTATAAGCGCATTTTGACGTTGTTTATAATTGACCTTAGATGTTAAAAATAATAAGTTGTCACAACGCGCGCGCACACATATCAAACTTCACAAAATTTAGAATATCCTAAGTTTATTATACATTACAAACAAACATATAAACATCTAGAATTAGTTATAATCATATTTTTACGTTGTTTACAATTGATCTTGGGAGTTAAAAATAGCGGATAATCACACTTGGTATCAAAGCTTTAGTTTAGCGATTCCCTAAGCATTGGGTAGATTTGACCAGTAGGCTATAATGATTTACACCTTGTGTTGGGCTAAAATGTAGAATAAGAAAGCATTTTGATTGGCAATCATATGTTTTGTGTGTATGGGTTGTTTGTTAACCATCGTTATCTCTATTGGAACTGGACTAGCCCGCAGCGGAAGTTATTGGTGAATTTAAAAAAAAATTACCCTATTGAATCTTTTATTGGGCCTATGAAGTCTAACTGAATTAGAACATTTCTAAATTTCATTTAAATAAAATCATTTATTTTATTTAAATTCAAATATATTAAGATATGAAATTAATTTTATTTGATTTAGTTTATACAAAAATGTATCATATACATATATGTGTGAGTGCATGTGTAACATAATAATCCGTGAAAGGTATAATATGCCCATATGTAGATGTTGGGATTTACATCGCAACAAATATATTAGCTCATTTTGTATGTCATGTATGCTGTCCAAATATGTGCATGTATATGTGTTACAACACACACACATGTATGTATAAATATATTATATATAATATATGAACATAAAACATTTATATATAGATAAATATATATATAGAAAGAGAGAGAGAGAGAGAACAATTGTTAAAAATTATTTATAATTCAAAATTAACTTAGTTTTGCAAACATGATAATTTTAGTATTTTAATTTGTATGTATTATGAATAAAATAATGTTTTCATCCATAAATAATTAACATAAAATAATCTATTGATGAATGTTCAAATTTTACAGTTTTTGAAAATCTAGGATCATAAAATAGAGCTTAGGAAAAATCTGAGATTTTTCAAAGTTATAAATATTATTTTTAAAAACAAATACATTGATTTCGACAATAATTTTTAATATAAAATAATATATTATTAAAAATTCAAATTTTAAAATTTCAAAAAATTATAGAATCATGAATGAAAGGTTATGAAAAATTTTGAAGAATTTTTCAATTAAATTATTATTTTTAATAAATCATAAATAGTTTTTTCGAAAAATAATATTAATTATTAAAAATAATAAACTTTATTGAAAAATTCCTAAATTTTTTCTATATGTTTTTGAAATGATATAATATTTTTTTTAAATATAAAATTGAATTTTAATGTAATAATTATTTTATATATAATAAACAATTCAAAAATTCAATAAATGTTAATTTAAAAATATGAATATATGTATGATAATTAGTTTTCGAATTTTTTAAATTCATATTATATATAAATAAGTGTACTAAAAATTTTAAATCATACACACACACACACACACACACATATATATATATATATATATATCTTATATATGCATATATGCTATTATGAGAGAGAAATATACACTAATATATAAATATATATGAATTTATTAATAAATACATATAAAACAATTATTAATGACAAAAATTGATTTTGTACAGTAAACAACATTTGTCTATACATAAATCAAATAGTATAATAAACAAATTATGCACATAACCAAACTGATTTGTGACAACCACATCTACTTACAAAATCTCACCCAACTAAACATGTAGTAGCAATATATTTAAACAGATATGAATTGCTCATTATAGGATCATAGAATATAATTTAATTACTGTAATATGAATTAAAATTACCAATTTAATGATATCTTTGAATCCACGTTGAAGCAATGACTTCCTTTCCTTTTACTGTTCTTGATTTGTCGGGTTGCAAGTCCGTAATCACCGACCTCTAACCATCGAATAGTATTATTTTAATTTGAAATATATTTGAGAATTTTGGAGTGGATTGAGAGATATGTTTTAACTAGCAATGTAGAAGGTAATGGCGGCCAAAAAGGTTAGTAATTGTTTTTAGAGATACACACACACACACACACACACACATATATATAGGGTTGTATTAGAGAGAAACGAGGAAAACCTTTTTACCCATTCTCACTTTATCTCAACCCATTATCTCCATGCCAATTCCCTATGTTTTAGCCACCCCTAGAACTTCCCAAAACCGAAATTTTGCAGCCCTAATGATGAGATATAAACCCATCTAAGCCCAAGCCAATATACTATGCAATTAAATCTAATTTAATCGCTTGTCGATATTGTATATCGATCAATATATTTATAACTGTTATAAATATATATAACATTATTTATTTCTCAAATCATATTCAAATTTTATAATTAAAATTTCATAAATATTAATTAATTTAATTAATTTATAACAATTATAAACTAATTAAACCGTTCGGTCTTAAGGGAATTCATCATTTCAGTTGTGTAACTCTTGGGTGTAAATTTGGTCAGCGATTAACATCAAACTATTCTAATGTTAACGTTCGCACGTCGATTAGCAGGTGGTGTGACATTATGACCAAATTTATCGCTTACTCGTTTTCGGTAAAATCCAATTTTAGTTTAATAAGCGTTACCCGGTTGTGACATTTGTTTACACCAATTCTCTTCGTCAAAACTATATCACTTTGGACTAATGAAATTTGGTAATGGTCAAAATTCCAACCTCATCCACTTTCAACTTTATAGTCTAAATACAAAGTCCTTGGTTCAATAATAATAATTATTATTAACCGAAATGCTCTGGCCAGAGACTTTGACTTTGAGTTGACTATGATACTAACCACATATAACCGAGGAGACGAATCCTGATCTCTTGAATAGTGCTTCACTTCCAATACTTCCACTCGACTCAACTATAGTCACTCGATGGATGCCATGCCATGATTTGGCTATAATCAAAGCGGAGCTTTCATATTAAAGATCCATAGCATTCCTAAGTCGAGAGAACTGTGTAAATCAGTCACATCGATATTTTCTGTTTGACCTTAGTTATATTAACCAACGGAAAACTATCGAGTGAGTTGTTCCATATTTATCCAATAACTATTAGTACGTAACCCCTAGATGCCCCCAGTAGTCATGAATAATACACTGCCCAACATTTGGAGAGCGTTACGTACTCCAGTCTCAATGGATACATCAATATCCAATCTCGATGCATCTTGACTAGGAACATTTAAAATGGTATATTTGTTTCATTGTGATAAATTACTCACGTTTACAACACTTTGTAACTACTATCACAAAATATACCATTTATGGATTTTTCTATTAAATATACTTTTAATTAAGTTAATTAAATAATATAATCACATTATATCAAGTATATAATAGGAAGAAAATACCTTTTATTTCGAACAAGATTGGTCAACAAGTTAGATATATGTAACAAATTACATAATTGCCCCTAGGACATACCCCTAACTCTATCAATCTCCCACTTGCACTTGGGGTCAATTATGGAATCTAATTCCAACTTCTCCAATCAGTTTTCTCAAAACCAATTAGGTGAGTCCCTTAGTGAATGGATATGCTATTATGTTTTAATTATCTACTTTGTCGGTTAACTCTCTCTAGCACTGATAAACTGCCTTTATCATGTGGAACAATTCGAAGTAAGTCTTTCGACTTCTAGTGAGCTTTAAGTTCTATCATGACCAATTTCATGACATTGTTATCTTATAATAATATTATAGGAATCTCAACATTTGGAATCGCCTTTGGCTCAATTATAAATTTGTGCATTTATATCTATATACATTGGTTTATTGTAGCGCTATTTAAGTTAATGTTCTCAACATTTCGTTGAATCGACCACAATCACTTTTATTTTGAAACATTTTCAAATTAAAAAATTTAACTTGAATTTTATCATTGACATGTTATCCTCAATATCACTTATAAAAGTTTATGTCCAAATGTTCCATCATAACGAGTTCATTGTTTCTATAAACAATTCTCTAGTATTTCATAAATACGCGAGAACACCTCAAACAACCATTTAGTGATATCAATTTGGATTTTATATTTGCTCCATGTATCAAATACATAAACAAAACACAATATCATACACAACATAACCTGTACGATAATTCCTATTGCTAATGCATAAGGAATCCAACTTACATGTTCTCCTTTTAATAGGGTGCTCTTGTATATCGTTTTGGGACAATCCCTATACCTTTTATACTCACCATAAAAGACATCATTTACAATCCAAAATTGAGTATTAAAACAACTAAAGTTGATTTAATACAAGCATATTGTTAAAATCAACAACGTGTTGTTTACTTATAGTTTAGAAATATCAATGTACCTTTTAACGTTCTTTCTTATGAACACACGCTTCCTGTGCACTTTGATTGAAAATCAAACTATTTGATATTTCTATCAAAATACTTATTCAATCTTGATGCTTATAAAATGATACATTCGTATCATTTCTTGGATCATATCAAAAGACTCACAAACCCAATATCGCTCCCACTGACTTCGAGGCATTTTTGTTTAATATGTGTAAACGGCTTACTCTAAATCATTATTTAGAATTTTTTGTTTTGATACATAAGTACCAAACACTAAGTCTTATCAAGCGATAATTTTGTGAGTAAATCTGAATTAACTTGAGCATGTTGAATACCGAATTTGTTATGCTAATTTCAACAATTGAAATTTGCGATATTATTCTTATCAACATTGCTTATTTAATTCCAACCACATTAGTCTTTCCAATAAAGACACAATCTCGGCCGATGGATCGCGTCTCTTTGGTTACGACTACCAAAATCATATTTTGATAGCGTACTTGGAATTCTTCCAGATCTGCGCATCATACCATACAAAGTCAACAATCTTAATGGTTTAATTGAACAACCAAGGGTAATGTATATTTTCGACATTAATAAGAAACTCATAGTTTCTCTTTGATGTACGAGAATACATATTAGACATTCTAATGCTATGTATTCATTTAGGTTATTTAATTTCACTTCATCTCATATAATCAGTTCTATATATGGATCGGATCCAATTCCATTTAACTATCAAAAAATTTTCAAAGAAATTCCTTGACAATGAAGTTGATATATCTTGAAACAACAATTGTTTCTTAGTGCAAATAGAATAGGGGATCATAAATGATTTATGAACCTTTTTATTTATAAAACTGATTTTAGTTTACAAAAATTATGTTCAAAACATAAATATGTCATTTGATGACAGACCTTTCCAAATTTTTTTTTGGAGATTCGTACAGGATCCCTCATGAACAATTAATACGTGCAATCTTTCGACTCGCACAACCTGCCAACTCCTTGGCCTAGGATATGTTGGGATTTCTTACAAACCCTTATCTTGTATGATTTTGTAAACTATTATTTAGATGAAATAATATCAACCTTGTGTACTAATCTTAAGTACATGACCTTATAGAAAGAAACTAACTCAACTTCACTCGCAATTGATCGTAAATTTTCCAACAATGTCTGATTACTCCTTATCGATGCATCATTATGTATCACATGGAGGAGTGACTTTGAGATTGAATCTATATTCATTTTTTGGTACATTTGGAACTCTTTCCAATATACTCACTTATTCGACCAAATCAAATCATTTTATTCTATTGCATGTTATTTTATTTACTTTTCTTTTATATTCTATGATTTTATCATAAAATTACTACAGGTGTATCTAATACACATGTTCATGTTGGTAATAAATCATCGATGAATATAACAAAGTATGTGGAACCCTTTTGGTATTAATGGACTTGTGATTGCATACATCAATATGTATTAATTCAAAGAGTTCATCAACCCTTATGATGCTCCCATTGAATGGGTGCATAGCCATTAATTGTTTGAGATATAATTAACCTGTATCATGTGATTCATAATCATATAGTAAAATTATTTCTCAAAACTACGGCTTAGTCTATAATTCCAAAACAACTATAAATAATATTAGATACATATGTATTTTTGTTGCATCACTTTTACTATGAAAACAAATTCCATAATATAGTTCTATTTCATAATGAATATTCATAATACTCATATTGAAATATAGTTATATCTATTTTTCAATCAATACCAAAAAATAAACATTATTTCACAAATAATGTTTGGTACATTTTACGAAAACAATTTTCGTAATTTGATGCAATCATTAGGTGCTATATGGCATGCTCCCACTATTTCCGCCATTACTATAATCGCATACTAAATTTAGAGGTCCACCATTCACTTAATATTGTTAATATTGTTTACTTATTTCATATGTTGCAACTAGTTTACAAAGGAGAGTTCTTTGATCAAATATTTTGAACTCAAAGAAATAAATGTTATAGAAAACAATTTTCTACATGAAAATACATTGAATAAAAACCATATTTCATATTCCAATATTAAGCATCAGTTATTATTACAATTCTTATTTCCAATGTTTCTCTATGAAGCAGAAGTGACTATTCATTCCAACTTTACCGTAAATTACATCTATTCTTATACATTCGTTTTTCTTTCAAATGGTCAAACTATTCAAAAGAAAACCTTACTACAATATCATAACAAACCTTTTACAAAAGTGCATTCAATTATTCTTAACATTTAAGACATCAAATATGTTGCACTTTATGTAAACCGATCAAGATGACATTTCAACGATCGAGTTCTTAGATGTATATCGTAGTTTATGGTCTTGTGTTACATTAACACAGTATAATCCTTTTGAAATCATTCAAGTTGAATACATGCTCATAAAATACTATTTATTGGCTTGCTTCGAATGAACTAACTTCATCGAAATATTGTACTCCACAAACTATGACTGTTCACCATTTAACATTTATACGTGAAAGTACATGGATCAAATATACATAGTCTTGAATTGCATTTAGAGTTCAAAAACTCATAAAATGCAATATACGGTCTAAACCAAATAAACATATAAGTGACCAACTTACAAATGTATTAAATAGTTGAAATTGGGCACTTGCATGGGTATAGAAACATTATAAAACATGCAATTAGAATTATTAGTAAGTATATATATTATATTTCTATTTGTCAACTTTCGATTCTGTTTGTTTATATATGTTAATTGACAAACGTTTTATCAATCATATTAACTGCACAAATTTATCATTGTAGATAATTATAACATTATACAGCATATGTTTTTATAATATTAGAAAGGTTGAATGTTACCATTTCATTTTTCTAATAAGGCTCCCACTAGTCTTTTATATTTCTCCAAACCCTAAGATGAAACATAGAAGTCTTACAACTTCACTAGTGGGTGTTAGGACTCGTTTTTTTGGTATTCTAACCTTGAGTTTGCTCAACAAATCATAGCCCTACAAACGATGGATAACTCCTTATGGGTTGTATCATATACAACTCCTAACCTATTTTTCCTTGTTCTAATCTCATTTCGACCTTGAGTTTGCTCAACAAATCGAAAGAGATTATTCACTCATACCTACCATATCGTGATGGCCTAAGTATAGTATATGTACCTTGAGTTTGCTCAATAAATACATATAGTTATCTTACCTCATCTGTTCAATATATTAATAATACTACGCATAACATCCCTAGCTCGAGTTTGCTCAACAACTAAGGAGTATGTAAGTAATTTATTAATATATATATATGGTAGAGGACAACATTATATTAAAGATTCATAATCTTCAATATATATATTGAGTGATATCGACTTATAGAATAATATATTTCTTATGAAATACCCCAGCGATTCAAGTGTCAGACACATCAGAAATCACGGTATATGTACATTTACATATGTATTTATTTCTCAAGTCTATTTGGGTTTCTTTAATGTTCCACATTTAGTTTATACACATATCATATAAGTTTTATTGTTATATAACTTTTATATTTCATATTACTTATATGATAGTCTTACGTATAATATATCATTAATTAAATCTAGTCTAATTAATTTAATCAATTAACTCTTTAATTAATTTTAAATTAGTATTCAAATATAACTTTTATATTGGACATATCTTCTATAACATTTATAGTGTATACTATAACCTTTATAGTGTAACACACATATATCATATATATGTGTATTTTATTTAATTAATTAACCTTTAATAAATTTATTCAATTAAACAATTTTTATAAAAATTCATTAATTTCAAAATTTATCTTGTATACATACATGTATACTTATGTTATCTTAAACATTTTAAAATAAAATAACATATATCAACATATGTAATACATGCATATATGCATTAATTAACTAGCATAATTAATTTAATTATTAATCTTATTAATAAATTTGAAATTTGAAATTATTATATAAATATTTTCAAACATTTTGAAAATATCATTATCCTTTCAAACATTTTGAAAACTTACGTAGTATTATAATTTTTTATAAACATGTTTTATTTTAAATTTAACTATTATATTTAAAATCTTTAACATTAATTTTCAAAACGATTTTGAAAATTAGCCTAAGGCTCAAATTAAGTTGGGCCTTTTCTATTAGGAGCAACCTTTGGGCTCACTTCACCTTTCGGGCCAGGCCGGTAACCAGGTAGGACAGGGTACTTGATTACCCAATTCCAATCCTAGACATTACCTTTCTAGACACCGTACTAAGTGAGCAAGCTTAATTAGTTAGCTCTAATATGGCTAATTTAGACCGCATAGGCTATTGGGCTCCGATACCATTATTGGAACTGGACTAGCCCGTAGCGGAAGTTATTGGTGAATTTCAAATTTTTTACCATATTGGATCTTTTATTGGGCCTATGAAGTCTAACTGAATTAGAACATTTCTAAATTTCATTTAAATAAAATCATTTATTTTATTTAAATTCAAATATATTAAGATATGAAATTAATTTTATTTGATTTAGTTTATACATAAATGTATCATATACATATATGTGTGAGTGCATGTGTAATATAATACTCCGTGAAAGGTATAATATGGCCATATGTAGATGTTGGGATTTACATCGCAACAGACATATTAGCTCATTTTGTATGTCATGTATATTGTCCAAATATGTGCATGTATATGTGTTACAATACATACATACATACATACATACATATATATATATATAGACACACACACACATATATGTATGTATAAATATATTATATATAACGAGTACATATGCACGCCCAGGAGGGCCTGCATTTAACCACAATGTGCATGCATTTTTATTTGTACCTGTGGAAGTAGATTTGATAGTAGCATCCCCACATTTGAACGCCGTTAGGGCAGAAACCGCTATTTTTTTTGTTCTGACTGCAATAACTTCTTCATACTAACTCGGAATCCGGCGAGACTTCGACCGATTAACTCCCACCTAAATTACGGACAATATGGAACACTCGGATACTTCATCTTGTGAACGCACACTGTAGTTCTCCATGGGCACTGACAGTTGTACTTAGAAAATAACAGGATACCACATCCCCATAATTGAACTCCGCCTAGTGAAAAAGCCGCTATTTTTTTGTTCAGACTGCAATATTTTCTTCATACCAACTCGGAATCCGGCGAGACTTCGACCGATTAACTCCCACCTAAATTACGGACAATATGGAACAATCGGATACTTCATCTTGTGAAAGCACACTGTAGTTCTCCATGGGGACTGACAGTTGTACTTAGAAAATAACAAGCTGCCACATCCCCATATTTGAACTCCGCCTAGTGTAGAAGCCGCTATTTTTTTATTCAAACTGCAATAACTTCTTCATACTAATTCAGAATCCGGTGAGACTTCGACCAATTAACTCCCACCTAAATTACGGACAATATGGAACACTTGGATACTTCATCTTGTGAACGCACACTGTAGTTCTCCATGGGCACTGACAGTTATACTTAGAAAATAACAGGATACCACATCCCCATATTTGAACTCCGCCTAGTGCAGAAGCCGCTATTTTTTTTGTTCAGACTGCAATATTTTCTTCATACTAACTCGGAATCCGGCGAGACTTCGACCGATTAACTTCCACCTAAATTACAGACAATATGAAACACTCGGATACTTCATCTTGTGAACGTACAATGTAGTTCTCCATGGGCACTAACAGTTGTACTTAGAAAATAACAGGATACCACATCCCCATATTTGAACTCCGCCTAGTGCAGAAGTCGCTATTTTTTTGTTCAGACTGCAATATTTTCTTCATACTAACTCGGAATCCGGCGAGACTTCGACCGATTAACTCCCACCTAAATTACGGACAATATGAAACACTCGGATACTTCATCTTGTGAACGTACAGTGTAGTTCTCCATGGGCACTGACAGTTGTACTTAAAAAATAACAGGCTACCATATCTCCATATTTGAACTCCGCCTAGTGCAGAAGCCGCTATTTTTTTTGTTCAGACTGCAATATTTTCTTCATACTAACTCGGAATCCGGCGAGACTTCGACCGATTAACTCCCACCTAAATTACGGACAATATGAAACACTCGGATACTTCGTCTTGTGAACGTACACTGTAGTTCTCCGTGGGGACTGAAAGTTGTACTTAGAAAATAACAAGCTACCACGTCCCCATATTTGAACTCCGCATAGTGCAGAAGCCGCTATTTTTTTTTGTTCAAACTGCAATATTTTCTTCATACTAACTCGGAATCCGGCGAGACTTCGACCGATTAACTCCCACCTAAATTACGGACAATATGGAACACTCGGATACTTCATCTTGTGAAAGCACACTGTAGTTCTCCATGGGGACTGACAGTTGTACTTAGAAAATAACAGGATACCACATCCTCATATTTGAACTCCGCCTAGTGCAAAAGCCGCTATTTTTTTTGTTCAGACTGCAATATTTTCTTCATACTAACTCGGAATCCGGCGAGACTTCGACCGATTAACTCCCACCTAAATTACGGACAATATGAAACACTCGGATACTTCGTCTTGTGAACGTACACTGTAGTTCTCCGTGGGGACTGAAAGTTGTACTTAGAAAATAACAAGCTACCACGTCCCCATATTTGAACTCCGCATAGTGCAGAAGCCGCTATTTTTTTTTGTTCAAACTGCAATAACTTCTTCATACTAATTCGGAATCCGGTGAGACTTCAACCAATTAACTCCCACCTAAATTACGGACAATATGGAACAATCGGATACTTCATCTTGTGAACGCACACTGTAGTTCTCCATGGGCACTGACAGTTGTACTTAGAAAATAACAGGATACCACATCCCCATATTTGAACTCCGCCTAGTGCAGAAGCCGCTATTTTTTTTGTCCAGACTGCAATATTTTCTTCATACTAACTCGGAATTCGACGAGACTTCGACCGATTAACTCCCACCTAAATTACGGACAATATGGAACACTCGGATACTTCATCTTGTGAACGCACACTGTAGTTCTCCATGGGCACCGACAGTTGTACTTAGAAAATAACAGGATACCACATCCCCATATTTGAACTCCGCCTAGTGCAGAAGCCGCTATTTTTTTTGTTCAAACTGCAATATTTTCTTCATACTAACTCGGAATCCGGCGAGACTTCGACCGATTAACTCCCACCTAAATTACGGACAATATGGAACACTCGGATACTTCATCTTGTGAAAGCACACTGTAGTTCTCCATGGGGACTGACAGTTGTACTTAGAAAATAACAGGATACCACATCCTCATATTTGAACTCCGCCTAGTGCAGAAGCCGTTATTTTTTTTGTTCAAACTGCAATAACTTCTTCATACTAATTCAGAATCCGGTGAGACTTCGACCAATTAACTCCCACCTAAATTACAGACAATATGGAACACTCGGATACTTCATCTTGTGAACGCACACTGTAGTTCTCCATGGGCACTGACAGTTGTACTTAGAAAATAACAGGATACCACATCCCCATATTTGAACTCCGCCTAGTGCAGAAGCCGCTATTTTTTTTGTTCAGACTGCAATATTTTCTTCATACTAACTCGGAATCCGGCGAGACTTCGACCGATTAACTCCCACATAAATTACGGACAATATGCAACACTCGGATACTTTATCTTGGAACGCACACTGTAGTTCTCTATGGGCACTGCCAGTTGTACTTAGAAAATAACAGGATACCACATCCCCATATTTGAACTCCGCCTAGTGCAGAAGCCGCTATTTTTTTGTTCAGACTGCAATATTTTCTTCATACTAACTCGGAATCTGGCGAGAATTCGACCAATTAACTCCCACCTAAATTACGGACAATATGAAACACTCGGATACTTCATCTTGTGAACGTACACTGTAGTTCCCCATGGGGACTGACAGTTGTACTTAGAAAATAACAGGCTATATTCCCATATTTGAATACTATTTCTCTATAAGATGTAAAAGGGTATATTTGGAATTTCAAAAAGACACTGAGTAAATCTATTCAATGAATTCTCTTTATTAGTAGTAAAGATATATGAACATAAAACATTTATATATAGATAAATATATATATATATATATATATATATAGAAAGAGAGAGAACAATTATTAAAAATTATTTATAATTCAAAATTAACTTAGTTTTGTAAACATAATAATTTTTGTATTTTAATTTGTATATATTATGAATAAAATAATGTTTTCATCCATAAATAATTAACATAAAATAATCTATTATGAAAATTCAAATTTTACAATTTTCAAAAATCTAAGATCATAAAATAGAGCTTAGGAAAAATCTGGAGATTTTTCAAAGTTGAAATATTATTTTAAAAAACAAATACATTGATTTCGGCAATAATTATTTAATATAAAATAATATATTATTAAAAATTAAAATTTTAAAATTTTAGAAATTCAAGGATCATGAGTGAAAGGTTACGAAAAATTTAAAGAAATTTTCAATTAAATTATTATTTTTAATAAATCATAAACAGTTTTTCCGAAATAATATTAATTATTAAAAGTAATAAAATTTATTGAAAATTCCTAAATTTTTCCATATGTTTCTGAAATGATATAATATTTTAAAAAAATATATAATTGAATTTTTAATTTAATAATTATTTTATATATGATAAACAATTCAAAAATTCAATAAATGTTAATTTAAAAATACGAATATATGTATGATAATTAATTTTCGAATTTGTAAATTCATATTATATATAAATAAGTGTACTAATTTTTTTAAATCATATATATATATATATATCATATATGCTATTATGAGAGAGAAATATACACTAATATATATATATATATATATATATATGTGAATTTATTAATAAATATATATAAAACCATTATTAATGACAAAATTTGATTTTTTACAATACACTACATTTGTCTATACATAAATCAAATAGTATAAAAAACAAATTATGGACATAATCAAACTGATATGTGACAACCACATCTACTCACAAAATCTCACATAACTAAACATATAGTAGCAATATATTTAAACCGATATGAAATTGCTCATTATAGGATCATATAATATAATTTAATTACTGTAATATGAATTAAAATTACCAATTTAATGATGCCTTTGAATCCACGTTGAAGCAATGACTTCCCTTCCTTTTACTGTTCTTAATTCGTCAGATTGCAAGTCCGGAATCACCGACCTCTAACTATCGAATAATATTATTTTAATTTGAAATATATTTGAGAATTTTGAAGTGGATTGAGAGCTATGTTTTAACCAGCAATGTAGAAGGTAACGGCGGCCAAAAAGGTTAGTAATTGTTTTTAAAGATACATACATACATACATACAACCCTATATATATATATAGGATTGTATTAGAGAGAAATGAGGAAAACCTTTTTACCCATTCTCACTTTATCTCAACCCATTATCTTCAAGCCAATTCCCTATGTTTTACCACCCCCAGACCTTCCCAAAACCGAAATTTTGCAGCCCTAATGATGGGCCTTAAATCCATCTAATTCCAAGCCAAAATACTATGCAATTAAATATAATTTAATCGCTTGTCGATATTGCATATCGATCGATATATTTATAATTTTTATAAATATATATAAGATTATTTATTTCTCAAATCATATTCAAATTTTATAATTAATATTTCATAAATAGTAATTAATTTAATTAATTTATAACAATTATAAACTAATTAAATCGTTTGGTCTTAAGGAAATTCATCATTTTGGTTGTGTAACTTTTGGCTGTAAATTTGGTCAGCGATTAACATCGAACTATTCTAATGTTAACGTTCACACGTCACTTAGCAGGTGGTGTGATATTATGGCCAAATTTATCGCTTACTCATTTTCGGTAAAATCCAATTTTAGTTTAATAAGCGTTACCCGGTTGTGACATTTGTTTACACCAATTCTCTTTGTCAAAACTATATCACTTTGGACTTATGGAATTTGGTAATGGTCAAAATTCCAACCTCATCCACATTCAACTTTATAGTCTAAATACAAAGTCCTTGGTTCAATAATAACAATTAGTATTAACCGAAATGCTATGGCCAGAGACTTTGACTTTGAGTCGACTATGATACTAACCGCATATAACTGAGGAGACAAATCCTCTTTTGAATAGTGCTTCACTTCCAATACTTCCACTCGACCCAACTATAGTCACTCGATGGACGCCATGCCATGATTTGGCTATAATCAAAGCGGAGCTTTCATATTGAAGATCCACGGTATTCCTAAGTTGAGAGAACTGTGTAAATCAGTCACATCGATATTTTCTGTTTGACCTTAGTTATATTAACCAACAGAAAACTATTGAGTGAGTCGTTCCATAGTTATCCAATAACTATTAGTACGTAACCCCTAGGTGCCCCAGTAGTCACGAGTAATACACTGCCCAACATTTGGAGAGTATTACGTACTACAGTCTCAATGGATACATCGATATCCAGTCTCGATGCATCTTGACTAGGAACATTTAAAATGGTATATTTGTTTCGTTGTGATAAATTACTCACGGTTACAACACTTTGTAACTACTATCACAAAATATAAAATTTATGGATTTTTTATTAAATATACTTTTAATTAAGTTAATTAATTAATATAATCACATTATATCAAGTATATAATAGGAAGAAAATACCTTTTACTTCGAACAAGATTGGTCAACGAGTTAGATATATGTAACAAATTACATAATTGCCCTAGGGCATACCCTTAACTCTATCAATCTCGTCCTAAAATGGTGTTTATTTATGATGATGGAAGATAAATAAAGTAGGAGTGAGATAAGAGAACACTTATAGAAAGAGTTAAGTGTTGCTATAACCCGAGTAACACACACCAAATGTTAAATTATAATTGAAACTTGACCTAGGGAATCACTTATTATTTTTAAAGTGAATAATATTTATTTGGAAAATTTATAAAATATAGAATTCTTATTTAAAGATATTTAATTAAAATGGAAAAATGGTTATTTTTGGGCATAGAAGTGATTTGTTGAAATTTTTGATGAGAAAAAATTATTTAATTTGGAAATAAAATATTTTTATGAACATATTTTCATAAAGAAAATGTGAACATAGTAAAAGCATTTTGTTTGAATGTACTTTTAGTAAAAAGGTATTTTAATTAGATATTATTAGTTTATTTCAATTTTAAAAGAAATATTTTCATGAGAAACTATAACTATTTTAAAACTTCCTTTAGAGTGCATTTCTATAATTGTATTATGATTTAGAAATGTTCTATTAGACGTGGAATTTTTTTAATAAAAGAGAAATTTTGTTGATAAATATTTTGTTTGAAAATATTTTTATGAAAAGATGTTCAATTTAAAATATATATTTTAGCAAGAATACTTTAATGGGAACATTGTAGTTAAAATTGTTGTTAATTTGAGAACATCCTTTAATAAAGGTAATTTTTAACCTCATTATTAGAATTCTTTGCAAAGATATTTTGTTGAGTGGTGTTTTGGAAAGAAATATTTTTGTTAAAAGTGTATTTTAAAGTATAAACTGTAAGGTTTGAGGATCATTTATTTAATAATATGTTTTGAAGAGGAGAAAACTATTTGAAAATAGTATGGAATTAAAATCGATTTTTTCAAAAAGTACCTTATTGGAGAATATTTAGCGAGAATCCTTATTTTAAAAGAAATGAATATTTTATTGAAACATCCTTTATAATAAATATTATATGAGCTGGAGGAGATTTATTACAAGGATATTATTTCCAAAAAAATATATTTTTATTTTGAAGAGTCTCGAAAGAAGAGATTTGAAATAATATAGTGGACATGTTTTTATCTGAAGAATTAAATTGTTGGTTGAAATATTTGAAAATACTTGATGGAAGTATTTTATTTGAGAAGTATCTTTTTGAGTAAAGAATATAATAAAGTATTTATTTGAGAGGAAATTTTTATCAAAGAAGTATATTTGATTTCAAAAACTTTTTTTTTGGAAATTGATTTTGGTTGTAAGGATTTTCACTTAATGAGTACTCTTTGAAAAATAGTATTTGAAAAGAAAAGCATTTTTTGGGTAAAGAGTTTTGGTTAAAAAGACCTGATTTGAAGATCATTTTATTGAGAATGTATGGAAATATATTACAAGAAAAGATATATGTTATAAAGTATATAGTTATACAATACATTAAGAAAATATTTCACTAGGATGTGATGATTTGATTTGAAAAGTAAATGATTGAAAAAAGGAGTAAAATATTCAACCGAACAACAAACTTTAGAGGTGTTTGTTAAAAGGTATTTTGTTGAAAAGATTTTTTTGGAAATTTTAATTGAGAACTATAAAACTATAATTTATAACATATGGTGTAAGATGACGGGGTAGGATGAGTTTAGAGTTGCTTGACACCCACTATGATGATGTTACATTTATGACTATTATTTGTGACTTTCCCTAATGAGTTATGGATGTCTAGTTATTCTCTTTCATGGAGAAGGAGGGGATGTGATGTAGAGACTGCCCATTTCAAAGTACGGGATAATGACGTTATGCTTGTGTTGGCTTGCTTTGGTTGAATTGTTTGTATTACATTGTTGTTTGTTAAATTATTTGCAGTTAAGAAAATTTAGCTGCTTATTTACCTATATCTTCATATAATTTATAATGTGCCCATTTAAATTAATTTCTTATGCTTGTATTATGTTATTGATTACTCGTTTAATTATAATTTATTATAATTATTTGTTTTTTACTTGTTTGTTTGATGTTCACCAATTAATTCATGTTATGCTTACCTGGATTAATCTCTCTAGCTTGTATTGGTTGTTGTCGATTGTCTGTTTGCTATAATTGGTTTGTTTATTGCTTGTTGTTTCTTTATCTACCATGTATGATAACTTTACAATGAAGTAGTTATCTAGTGTTGACTTTTAGTAGGGTTTACATTAGAGAAACTAGTAAGATGTCAAGAGGCATGTTTGATTTAGTCATAATAGGATAACTTAGTTTCCTAAGCCGAGAAAGACTATATATTCAGATTGATTAAGAGATGTGAAGGCGTTCCTTGAAGATGACTAACGATGATTAGAGGATTTGGGTCACTAAAGACTTGATAAGTACCATTAAGAAATCAAGACGATGGATAAAAGGTTCATTATACAAAATAAGGAGTTTTAAAATATGCATTTCAGAATTTGTTTTATACAAATAATTACTAGCTTCCATAAATATTTCTAAAACAAAGTTTTTTATTTTGAAGAGATTTTTACAGTTTGAAATTCTAATAAAATTATGTTTTTTTCAAAATATATATTTTTTACTTGATTTAAAATCGCAAAGTTATTTTGAGAAATTGCTTTTAAAATGGTGGCGATGCTTTTAGGAAGAAAAAGATTTTTGTTTTATAGGAAGATGAAAGCTTTGATTTGGAAATAAAAATGTTTTGGTAAATGTTTTGTTTCAAAAATGTATCGGAACCCTCCCCGCTAGCAGATTCATCCTTGGTATTTTGGGTGAATCATACCTATCATTAGATGAATGAATCGCTATAAGAGGATATTGGAATCCGACTTTTTGATATGATCTGGAGGATGGAACAAGATGGGTTCTGATGTGAATGTGCACTAAGGGATTGTTGATGACCAAAGGCATTGATGTATGCTAGTAAAGATGGGGGTATGTGAAGAGACCCGCATGGATTTTCCAACATGATCTTGTATCTTACGATGTGATCCATATACGGTGGACTTTGCGACGTGAGTTTAGTATCCTAGCCGTCTACGTGGTATGAATTCTAGCATACATATAGCCGGGATGCTCTTACGATGTTGAGTATTCATTGACCTTACGATAGTGGTTATCTATATCATCATATATCCCAAAGTACAGTACTCTTACGATGTTGAGTGTTCATTGATATTACGATGGTGGTCATTTGGTACGAGACCTTACGATGTGGGTATGAGAATCGAGGATTAGTGCAGCTGCAGTATGAGTACATGGCTATATTATTTTGATGATTCAGCTATGACTAGACATATTATTTTGAGGATATATCCATGACCGAGCACATGTTATTTTGAGGATGTGATTATAAGTGGGTGCACGAAATATTCTAGATGGTGTGAAAATGGAATGGTACATGGATAATTACGAAGATAAGACCATAAGGAAGTTCATCAATAATTTTGAGGATACACATATTATGATGGATGTGTGGTCAGCGTAGGAATTAACACACATGTATTATTGATTGATATGTTAGTATCGTGATGATATTGTATTATTTTGAGTATGTGTGTTTGTTTTAATGGGTTATGCTGGTTAATGATTTATGTGTATTTAATTATTTGTACATTAATGTTTCAATCAGCTTACATTTTGTTGTGGACTTTTGTTATGGTTGAATTTTGGAGATGAACAATATGGGCTAATCTATGATTGAGGTTGTTTCATGTTTTGTTGATGAAGTGTTATATACCATAGTTTGTATGCATGATTAAGGAATCATAGGCGTTACTATAGTATGTGTGTTGGATTCATTATTGTGAAAGAATCATTGTATGTCATGATTGATTGTGTTGTGCGGATATCGTATACTGCAATTGAAGATGGTTGATTATAATTAATATATTTCTATGTACTATATGATTAAACCCATGGTGATGCTTTATTGATTTGTTCAATAGTTATATTTGGGAAATTACGAGGGCGTAATTTCTTTAAGGGGGGAGAATGTAACGACTCGCAAATTTGACACTGTAAAATATTAAAGTTATTAAAAATGAAGGTGAATTGGGTATCGCGTTTATAGCCACTGCGAAGGTTTTTTGAGACGATCAGTTTAATATAGTTCTAATGCATTTAGAGTTACAGTTTGCAAAATAGATGCGTTATAGTGTTTAAATAGTGTACGTAGCTGTTTCGGGCCAAACCGGATAAATAACAATAACCCAACCTAACGACTATAAAAGTGAGGCTACAGATTCCTAGTCATCACCTCTTTCTTAAGATTTCTTCTCTAATCCCAAATTTGCTTAATTATATGCTAATTGAAATAATTATCTCTAACCAAAAAGCAATTTAAAATTCAAAGTGTCCAAACAATATCGAATTATATACCGCCGTGAAATTCTTGACGAATGGAGTTGACGGTAGTGTCCTTTTTTGAGATGGTGTACATGGAGGTCGGAAATCGAGGTCAAATGCTGAACGACGAATTAGGGTTTTGAGTTTTGGCCTTTTTTTGATTGGATCGACAATTGATGAAATTGGAAGAATAGACCGGTAGATTTCAGCAAGAGGAGCTCGGTGGTGGTTTCAATTTCATGATATGACGTCGAATTTGGTCGAAAATCATGTTTTTACTGGCGGTTGCGAATTGGGGGACGGTAGCAGGGGAGGTCGAAGGCGACATCGTGGGGTCGACCGTGTGGGGCTAGCATCAGCGGTTCCTGTGGTAGTAGGAACACGGTCTATGGTGGCCTATGGCGATGGAAAATATTAGTCAAAGGTAGTAGATATGGGGTTGTTGGGTTCAACGTTGAACGAAGGGAGAGGACAAGCAGCATAATTACCTTTTTTCCCTTGTTTTAATTTCAATTAATTATATTATCAAAAGTCTTGTAACTTTAATAAATTTTGCATATAAACTCCGATTCACATGTAGTTTCTTCATTTGGGCTCGTGGCGAACTTCTGAACGACGTGGCATTTATTTTTCTGAGTTTTGATACTATTAACAAATGTGCGTTGGTATGTGTTATTTAATTTTATCAACTGAATTTTAAATTATAAAAATCCATAAATTGATGAAAAATCATATTGTTGTTGTATGTTATGTTCTATGAATGATTGTTTAATTATTACTGTATTTTGAATGTATTGTGCCTCGAGTTGGTTGTTTATTGTTGATTGTTGCATTATTGGATTTTTGATTGTAATTAATTGTGGATTTAAAATACGACTATAATTAATTAAACTAAAATGGATGAAATTATGTAATAAGGGGGAAAATAAGATAAATAAATGATAGATGTGATTATTTATAATTTTTGTGTGATATTTGTAAATAAAAGTTGTTGAATGAAATAAAACGAAAGTATATGGTTATTATTTATGAATTTCTCCATAATATGGAAAATATATTTCAAACTAAATTTTAATGTTTATCATTATTAATTAATAAAGTGTGATTTTATATATAATAATATAGCTTCTGGGAAAATTACGATGTTTTGAGTAAATGACAAAAATGTTAATTTTATGGTATTTACACTATGAGGTTTTATCATGATTATTTAAGTTATAAAAGAAGGCATTTTATGAATAATATTGATAGTAGTAAATAAACGTTTTCCAAAATGTTTTTGTATAAAATAATTACTGGTTTGAGATATATGGTAATTATTGGTTTGTGAACTATTATCGCAACTTTAAATATAATATAATCATTTTAACGTAAAATAATGGTATTACTACTTTGAAAAGTAATTTGATGTAAATCGCTATTTTGGATATAAAAAATGATGTTTTGAAGTATATTACCGTTTTAGAAGAATTATTATTGTTTTTAGGGTGAATAAATAAAGGCGACTTTATAATGAACAATAATAAAACAATTTTATATTTAAGAGAATAATATATTATTTGGATGATTATTGAATGTGTGATTAATTATTGATTGTAGTTATCATATATATTGGTATCACGTTTTGATTAGTGCGTGATATTTTACTATTGTTTCTACTAGTTGATGGGTAGCTAATTATGGTTATTTAATGATGGGCGTGGTGTTTTTAATATTGATTGGATTAGCACACATTTGATGATACTGCTATTGTTGAGTGGTCAGTATACACAGGATGATTTATACTTACGTTGATGATGTGTTACTATTGTTGATGACTAGTACGTATGAAAGTATATTCATGCTGTTCTTCTTATTTGATGATTAGGGTTGATACCGTGTGTTGTTGATGTTGAATGACTAAGTTGTTATTATCCATATGATGATTTGTTGTGATGGATGAGTAAGAAGACTGTTTTATGCTTTTACTATTTACATTGGTTGTGATAGTTGAAATAGTTGCATTAATTGCAATTATTGCGTGGATGTCATGGTTGTTATGTACTAACAAGTATTTAGATGCAAGAGAAGTGCATGAAGCAGAATTACGTGGTTTGATCCCCCAAAAAGGGGTACATAAGCAGTCTCTTCCTATGCAATAGATATCGCGCCTATGGTCGTAGTGTAAAGGGTTAGGCACAGTCCAAACATAGTTGAAACATTTTCCCCCTTTTACCATATGTATATATATGTGTTTGTAAGTTTGCAAATCGAAAAAAGAAGGGGCAAAAGGTCTGGAATGGGTCATATCCACAAGGTAGATCGGTATATCTCTTGCATCAAAATTTTACAGTTGTTATTTTTTAGATCGATGTATTGAAAATTGTATTTTATTTGATGTACTAGATTTGCGTAGTATTTAATTATCAATATGGGATAGTATATGTAAGTTAATGTTTAAATCCCGCTGTGAGGTTTCTCTTCTTGTGTCCATTGTTTTAGTTTTTTTAAATCTTTATCCATCCACGGTCTACTGCTTTTAATATATGGAATTAGTTATAAGCACATTTTTACATCGTTTATAATTGATCTTAGATGTTAACAATAGCGGACCATCAATATATATATATATATATATAACTTTTCAAAATTTAGAATATCATAAGTTTGCAATATCTTACATGCAAACATGTAAACATCTCGTATCAAACTCCAAAAAGTTTAGAATACGTCAACATTAACGTACATAACAAACATCAAAATGCCACAACTAGCTATGAGAACAATCATTAAATCGAGCACCTAATCTAGCTACGAGATTGTTGAGAGCGTGCTCGGTATTGAAAGCAACTTCTATGCTTGGTGTCGTCATATTTGCTCTAAATTGATTAATAAGTATCTTATACATTGTCTAATATCACTTATAGCCGAATGCATTGGTTTAATTTCATTGTGCTTTTGATTGTGGCTGTTTTTCATTTCCGTTCTCTACTGCCCATTTGCATTCTCTTTTTAATTGACTATTGCTTTTGCATCTCGAGTGAGGTTTACTTACTTTGCATCGATCATAAAGCTAAAAACAGGACAATTACATCTCTTATGGTCATCTCCAAAAGCTTTAGCGACACGATCTTTTCAGAAATGCCTAACTTCTCATTCTTTTATCTCAACTAAGACTTAATTCTGATTTTTCCTTTCTTCAACCACTATTAAAGCCTGCTTATTCATTTGTGCGTGAGATATTCCTTTTTTAAATTTGAGATTTTCCAGGTATCATAAGGATGTGCACCAAAAGATTAGTAAAGGAGATAAATAAGAATGGTAGCCAATATTTTTTAATGTTTCAGAAACTTATTATTTGAAAGAATAACATTTACATATATTTGTACTTATATATTATCACTAGGGCAAGGAAGCACCTCTCTGGTTTTTTATTTGTGTGTGTCGATTTTCATACCATTGGACATGTAAGCTTACATTCAAGATTATTCATTTCCTATATGATTATTTAATTATTACTATATTTTGAATGTCTTGTGTCTTAGGTTGATTGTTTATGATTAATTGTTGAATTATTGGATTTTTGATCGTAATTAATTGTGGACTAAAAATACAACTATAATTAATTAAAATAAAATGGATGAAATTATGTAATAAAGGGAAAATAAGATAAATAAATGATAGATGTGATTATTTATAGTTTTTGTGTGATGTTCGTAAATAAAAGTGGTTGAACGAAATAAAATTAATGGATGAAATTTAAGATTATTATTTATGAGTGTTCTGTAATCTATATCTTGCGAATAATATAAACCCTAAGATCTAGAATTACATGATTATCACATATGTAATGAATTAATAAAACATACCTCCAGACATCTTGTATACGAATCAGCAATGATTGTTGTCGAAGGCTGTATCAATGGATAAATGAGAATAGTTTCTCTCTCTTTTCCTATATTTTCTTTATGTGTTTTCTTATTTCCTTTGTGATGGGCAAAGGTTAATATTTATAGGCAGAGAGAGGACCAAATTTCCAGATTTGTAGACTTAATCTTGATCGTCCATCAAGATCAAGATGAGAGAAATTAACGCTCTAGATTATAACCGTTTTATTTATTAGCATATTAATAGGAAAACTCTTTAGATTCTATTGACCACATAATGAGGAAGGAAACGTTTGAGGAAGGAAACAGTCCATTAATGTACCACATAATGAAGAAGGAAACGTTTCGCATTAATTTCCTTACAAAACGGTTAAATTTCCTTACAGTCTCCCACTTGGTCAATAGTAAAATCCATTAATGTTTTCGTATTAAGGTCATAAGGCGCGCATGATATGCTAAACTTTTCTTTAGTCAGTTATCATAAGTGTCTTGGCTAATCTAGTGGTCAATGGAAGTCATGACGTGTACACGTTATTTTGCAACATGCTTACTTCCATGTACTATGACATTGACAGCTTTCATAACTAGACCGTAAATGAGCATAACTTAATGGTCACATAATGTCTTGAAGCAAAAGACTGTTTCTGTTATCATTTATCTAAATGTAAATGTGTACACATTATAAAACAGAAATAAAAGATGTCTAAATTATTAAGAGCTCAATAATTGTTATGTCTAGATAAGTACAAAATAAATGGCATAATAAGAAGATAATTAGGAACTATCTGCAAGACCCATGCTATCAGTATGTCTCTGAAAGGTCTTTAGAGGTAATCCTTTCGTGAATATGTTTGCCACTTGTAAGTCTGTACTTATCGATTCAACAATAATTTTCTTTAGTTTAACATCTTGCTTCAGTAGTAGGTATTTAAGGTCCATGTGTTTGGAACCTTTGGTTATCCTATCATGCTTGGAGAAAAAGGTTGCAGCTTCATTGTCGCAGTAGACAGTTAGTGGCTTAGAGATAAAACTTAAAATGCCAAATTGTGAGACAAAATTACGCAGCCATGTTCCCTGAATTGAAGCCTCATAACATGCTACGTATTCAGCCATCATGGTGGATCCGAAAAGCATCTCAGATTTCTGGCTTCTCCATGATATTGCACCTCCACATAAGAGGTACACATAGCCAAGAGTGCAGATCCTAGTGTCAGGACATCCAACAAGGTCTGAATCAGAATAACCAGTTACCTGTAGGTAACTTGATTTTCTATAGGTGAGCATGTAATTCCTTGTTCCCTTTAGGTATCTCAGTACCTTCTTTGGAGCTTTCCAATGAGCGATTCCTGGGTTACTTTGAAATCTACCCAGCATACCAACCGCATGACTGATATCAGGTCTTGTACAGACCTGTGAATACATCAAGCTCCCTACAAGAGATGCATAAGGATATTTGGTCATTTCTTCTCGTTCCATAGGAGTCTTTGGGCACTGCTCAAGAACAAGTTTGTCTCCTTTCTGCAGTGGGACAAGACTAGAGGAACAATTCGTCATGCCAAATCTCTCAAGAATTTTATCAATATATGATTTTTGAGACAATCCTAGAATTTCTTGTGATCTATCACGGAATATTTCTATTCCTATCATATAGGAATCCTCACCCATATCTTTCATTTCAAAGTTCGTTGAGAGATAATCCTTAGTTTCACGTAATAAACCAAGGTCGCTGCTAGCCAATAATATGTCATCAACATACAGAATCAAAATTATAAACTTGCTCCCACTGAACTTGAGGTATATACAAGGGTCAACTATGTTTTCTGTGAAATCGAAAGCGGTAATGATTTCATGAAACTTTAGATACCATTGTCTAGAAGCTTGTTTCAGTCCATATATTGATTTCTTAAGTTTGCAGACCATGTCTTCCTGTCCTTCAATTATGAAGCCTTCAGGTTGACGCATGTAGACTTCTTCTTCCAAGTCTCCGTTTAGAAAGGCTGTTTTCACATCCATTTGATGTAACTCGAGATCATAATGAGCTACTAATGCCATGATAATTCTAAGAGAATCTTTCCTGGAAACAGGAGCAAAAGTTTCATTATAGTCAATGCCTTCTTTCTGATTAAAACCTTTGAAAACAAGTCTAGCTTTATATCGTTCAATTTTACCATTGCAGTCACGTTTGGTCTTGAAGACCCACTTACAACCGACTGCTTTATGTCCATAGATTTCAGTTCATCTTTCATGACATCAATCCATTTAATAGAATTAACATCCTTAATGGCTTGTGAATAAGAAATTGGGTCCGTATTTCCTTCAGATTCTATAAAATAAAGCATATAATCATCAGGAATAGCTGATCTTCTTTGTCTTTGAGATCTTCTTAATGCTAGTTCCTGTGGTACTTCATCAACATTATGATTGGTGAAAATTTCATTATGGATTTGTTGATCATTTATTGGGTTTTCCTCATTGTGAACAGGTTCAACAATGGGATGATTCCCAATATCTTTCGAAATAGAGGGTAAGATAATGGGTACCCTTATTTCATGAATGACCACTTCTTGTTGTTTTGTACTCCCACTGATTTCACCATTCTCATAGAATTTGGCATTACCGGTTTCAACAATTCTTGTACTATGGTTAGGACAATAAAATCTATATCCTTTAGATTTTTCTGGGTAACCTATAAAGTAACCACTGACTGTCTTAAAATCCAATTTCTTTTCATTTGGATTGTACAGTCTAGCTTCAGCTGGGCAACCCCAAATTTGGAGATCTCTTAAACTAGGTTTCCATCCTTTCCAAAGTTCAAAAGGAGTCTTTGGAACGGTCTTACTTGGAACTCTATTTAAGATGTAGACAACTGTTCGTAATGCATCCATCCATAATGATATACGTAAATTTGCATGACTCATCATGGATCCAACCATTTCCATGTATGTACGATTTCGCCTTTCAGCTACACCATTCTTCCATGGAGATTCAGGCGTTGTGTATTGTGCAACAATTCCAAGTTTTTGAAGAAGTCTAGCAAGTCTAGCAAAAGGTCCAGGATGTTGTCCCGTTTCATCATACCTTCCATAGAATTCACCACCCCTGTCTGACCTAATGATTTTCACTTTTCTTTCTAATTGCCTTTCGACTTCAGTAATGAACACTTGTACATTATCCACTGACTGAGATTTTTCATACAACAGATAAAGATAGCAATAACGTGAAAAATCATCGATAAAAGTGATGAAGTATTTCTCTCCTCCAAAAGTTGGAACATCAAAAGGTCCACGAATATCTGTATGTATTATTTCAAGAAGTTGTGTACTTCTTGTGGCTCCTTTCTTTGTGTTTTTTGTTGTTTATCCTTTAATACAATCAACACATGCTGTAATGTTAGCAAAGTCTAGGTCCGGTAGGACACCATCTTTCACTAACCTCTTGATTCTTTCACTGGATATATGACCCAGTTTTTTATGCCACAAGAAGTAAGAGTCATTCTTGGATGACTTTCTTTTAGTTTCTTTTCCATGCAGGGTGAGTTGGATTTCAGCATTTTGTTTAAGATGAAGTTTATAAAGTCCATCAATTAATATTCCAGAACCAATAAGACTAGAATTTTTAAATAAATTAAAATTTCCATTTCCAACTTCAAAAGAATATCCAAATTTATCAAGTACACTTACAGAAATCAAATTACGGGAAATAGACGGAACATAAAGAGTTTGACATAAATCTAACTGATAACCGCTATCTAAAATAAGACGAAAAGTTCGAATAGCTTCAACTGGAGCTTTATCTTTATTCCCCATGAAAATGAAATTCTCACTTGGGTTTGTGGTTTGGATCGTAATGAATCCCTGCATAGAATTCGAAACATGAACGTTAGCAGCAGTATCAATCCACCAAGTAGAAGAAGGTACATTAGTAAGATTTGATTCGAAATGACTTACGAAACCCATTGGGTTACCTTTCTTTTCGAACCATGCTTTGCGCTTAATGCAATCTGCCTGGAAGTGTCCAGGTTTCTTGCAGAATTTGCAGACGTCATCCTTCTTTTTCTTCTTGGATGGTTGAGTGGCATCATCAGATTTGGGTGGTGCTCTTTTATGCTGCGAGTTATTCTTTTTGCCAGCTTGTTTTCCAACCCCTTGAGTGAAATAAGCAACTTTAATGCCTTGCGAGCCTTGCCTAGACTCCTCTTGAACCAGTTTGTTAGTCAATTCATTTAGACTCCACTTTTCCATAATAGTGTTGTAATGAATTTTGAATGGTTCATACTGAGGAGGCGAGCTAGTGAGAATGAATTGGACGAGGATAGCATCGTCCATAACCAATCCCAAGTTCTTAAGTTTGGTAGCAAGGTTAATCATTTCAATGACATGAGCGCTCATTGAGCGAGAACCATCAAACTTCATGGTTACAAGATCTGCCATAAGTTTCCCAGTAAGGGATTTGTCTGCAGTCTTGAATCGATTTTCAATGGATTGCAAATATTCTTTTGCGCTTTCAGTTTTCGGTAGAGAGGTTTTGATGTTGGTATCAATCACCATTCGCATAAACATCATGCTGAGCCTATTAGATCGTTCCCAATCATCATGGAGTTTGTTTTCCTCAGGCGTACTTGTGTCAGTAAGTGGGGGTTGCTTTTCCTTAAGGAGAGCCTTGTCCAGTTCAAGTACGCCTAAAGAAAACTCAACTTGCTCTTTCCATTCTGAGTAGTTGGTTCCATTGAGTATGACGATAGACGTAGCGTACGAATTAAGGTTTGAGGGCATTGCAACTGCAGATATAAAAGAAATGTAGGCTTCTTTATTAGAATAAAACACAACATGTCATAATAAGAGGTTAGGTTTAGCGCCTCCTGTGGGTAGGCAGTAGAACCATACTCATGAAAGAATAATAAACATTAATGTTTCATGCGTTATTGTGCAAGCAACAGCCGCCTGTGGACGGGACTGCATGCATCAGACCAGAGGAAACAAGGAAATTAAGTGCGGAAGCGAAAACTAAAACAAGAGAGAAAAGAGATAAACATTAATGTTTTTTTTTTTGCATAAACTTTTGTCATTCTTTCAAGTAATCCACAGCAAGGATAATAAATGTCTAGTAACTCCAAGTAAATTCCATATATGAATTTAACATATAAATAATTATTTTGCAAATCATATATAGACAATTATCTTGCAAGTTCTAGGTCATGAATTTAATGTCAAACTAGAAAACAATTGTTTTCAATATGTTTACTTTCTGAAAAGTATTCGCATTAAATAAGTTGTTCCATATTATACAGTAGGTCAAATATTAAAGTAGAAAATTAACTTTTGCGGAAATATGAACTTTCCAGATTCAGATCTAAGAATATAGTAAATAGAACAACATTGATAATCATGATTACTGTAGGAACTTAAATAATATGAATATTAAACTTGAATCATATTAATATTAATAATCATTATCATAGTAAAATTACAAACATCATATCATTCGTTTTATATATTAATGGATAATCATGAATTCTAAAATAGGCTCTGATACCACATGTAATCTATATCTTGCGAATAATATAAACCCTAAGATCTAGAATTACATGATTATCACATATGTAATGAATTAATAAAACATACATCCAAACATCTTGTATACGAATCAGCAATGGTTGTTGTCGAAGGCTGTATCAATGGATAAAGGAGAATAGTTTCTCTCTCTTTTCCTATATTTTCTTTATGTGTTTTCTTATTTCCTTTGTGATGGGCAAAGGTTAATATTTATAGGCAGAGAGAGGACCAAATTTCCAGATTTGTAGACTTAATCTTGATCGTCCATCAAGATCAAGATGAGAGAAATTAACGCTCTAGATTATAACCGTTTTATTTATTAGCATATTAATAGGAAAACCCTTTAGATTCTATTGACCACATAATGAGGAAGGAAACGTTTGAGGAAGGAAACGGTCCATTAATGTACCACATAATGAAGAAGGAAACGTTTCGCATTAATTTCCTTATAAAACGGTCAAATTTCCTTACATGTTCCCATAAATACCGAAAAATATATTTCAAACCAAATTTTTAACATTTATCATTATCATTCAATACAATGAGTTTTGATAAATAATAATCTGGCTTTTGGAAAAATTACAGTGTTTTGAGTAAATGACAAAAATGTTGATTTTACCGTATTTATAGTATGAGATATTATTATTACTGCTGCTGCTGTTGTTTAATTAATAAAAGAAGGCATTTTATGAATAATAGTAGTAGTATTAAATAAATGTTTTCAAAAAAGTTTTTGGATAAAATAATTGCAGGTTTGATTTAAATTGTAATTTTTGGTTTGTGAACTATTACGCTGGCTTTAAAATATATTATTATCATTTTAACCTAAAATAATGATATCACTACTTTGAAAAGTAATCTGATGTAAATCGCTATTTTAGTTATAAAAAATACGATATTTTGAAGTATATTACTATTTTGGAAGAATTATTATTGTTTTTGGGATGAATATATATACGTGATTGTATGATAAACAATAATAAAACGATCTTATATTTAGTAGAATACTATATTATTTGGACGGTTGTTGAATGTGTGATTAATTGTTGATTATAATTATTGCATATGTTTGATGTTTGATAATGGTATTACATTTTGATTAGTGTGCGATATTGTACTATTATTTCTACTAGATGATGGTTAGTTAATCATGCTTATTTGATGATGGGTATGGTATTACTAATACTCATTGGATTAGTACACGTCTGATGATACCGATGATTGTGTTATTATCGTGGAGTGATTAATATACATAGATGATTTATACTTACATTAATGATGTGTTACCATAGTTGATGACGTATGTAAGTATATTTATGTTGTTCTTCTTATTTGATGATTGGGGTTGATATTATGTTATATTGATGTTGAATGACTAAGTATTCTATTGTTGCTATTATCCATAAAATGATTTGTTGTAATGTACGAGTATGATGGCCATTTTCTACTTCTACTATTCGCATTGCTTATGATGGTTGAAATAGTTACATTGGTTGCAATGGTTTCGTGGATGTTATGATTGTAAGGTATCAAGTATTTGGATGTAGGAGAAGAGCAAGAAGTAGAACTACATGGACTTGCTTCTCAAAAAGGGGTACGTAGACAGTTTTTTTCTATGCAATAGCTATCCCTATGGCTGTAATGTATAGGGTTAGGCACAGTTGAAACATTTTCCCCCTTTTATTATGTGTACACGCGTGTTTGTAAGTTTGTAGGCGGAAACAAAGAATGAGGCAAAGAGTCCGAAATGAGTCATATCCACGGGGTAGATCCTTATATCACTTGCATCGAAATTTTACGGTTATTATCAATATGGATTGTATATGTTAAGTTAAGTTGATGTTTAAATTCCGCTGTAAGGTTTTCTTCTTATGTCCACTGTTTTGGATTATTTTATTTTTATCTATTCATGCTACAAGAAAACCTTACTTATTAAAGAAATTCAGGCGGGTCATGAGTACTAAATTTTCTTAGTCCCGCTAGTTATTCATACTACATCTCCGGAGAATTTCAGTTTTCTTTTCGTCATCCCCAAAACCCAGATTTCTCTTGGTCGCCCATAATTACTAAAATTTCGCTCAAAAACTCGATTTATCTTCATCATCCCCCTTGTTTCAGATTTATTCAAGTTTAATTTTGCTCAACATCATCTATTGTTTCAAGTCGATGTCGCGGTGCTCTAATTCCTTTTTTAGGTTTATTCCATTAAAATTGGGTGGCAATTGATCGACCGATCATAATCGCCCTAGTTTGATTACCCAAGTCTGATTGTGGTTGATCTGAAGTTCCCTGATTGCTCTCCCTCGTTGTAGGTTTGAATACATATATATCCTTTATGTTTTTTATATTTATTTTTCATTGGTTTAATTTTTATACAACGACAAAATTATGTTGAAATCATGATTGGATTTTTCAACATGATATAATCCTAATATGATATTACTGAACTCTAAGATTAATATCCACTTTTTTAATTTGCTACGTGGAAACCATACAATTTCTCATGGATTTCTATGGTAACAAGAATAATTTCAGTGTCATTTACTTTATTTATTGTTATATGTTTAATGATTATCGTTGCTAATGGCACAGTATTAAATGAAAGAGTCAATTGAAGCCTTACAAACATAAAGAGTTGTTTTTTTGGAATAGTATCTCTGTATCAGTAATTAAGGTTATATAAAAATATTCATTACCACCATCATTCACTATCTTCTTTACGTTGCATTTAGTATATGCAGTGATCTAAGAAATTTTGATGTAATAAAATTCAATAGATACTTGTACAATCGAACATTGGCTGAAAAACCTAAGCATCATTGATGTGTGGCTAACAGTTGTCAATTTTTTTGACTTAGGTTAATTTTACCTCTAGTTCTGTTATATATCTGTATCATGTACATATATGTTTCGATTACGTTTTCCATAACTGAACTAAATATCGGTGTCAAATCTGGATGTGTGTTTTGTTTGATTTATCACAAAGGAATTTAAAAGTTAAAAAAAAGTGTTATAATATTGAAAATAAAAAAGTAACACCAATGTGTGTCTTTGCCTTAACAGCAAAACAGGAAGCACAGAATTGGATAATATTTTACTAGTTATCTAACATGCAAGGAAGCTATTTACAATGGAGGTTTAAACATTGTCTAGCACATTTCTACAGGAGAAGTGGTGCCATTTATTGCCACATCCTTCATTTGTTGGAGGCCATGAATATCGTTGAGAAGGACATCAAGAGGCGAGCATAAATAACATAAATGATAGATAATAGATAGGTTCAATGTTGATAAAATGCAAACCTGAGATACATTGAGATGGTTTAATGTAGCATAGGTAACAAAATGGAAATGCAAGCAGGATGAAACATCAATATGTTTGTGTATATACATTTTTTTATTTTCCCCAATAACTCTACCTATATCATTAAGACTTTTGTCTCATTGTAAGCTTTTTTCGGGAGTGTAGAAGTTTATATGGAAATGCAAGATATGGATAAGTATGAAATTTGGTTATGTGTCATGTGTATCATGCTTATTTTTCCTTCCTTTTTTTGGAAAAATACACACACACACATATAAATGGTTGTGCATAGCTTTAAAGTTAAATAGTTAATTTTAGATTTACAAATTACATACAACATACAAAGTGTGGAACGAACCGTTTGGCATGTATCTATTACCTCTGGTAAAGAAAGTTAAAAAATTGTGGGCTGCACTGAAAATTGGATGGCAGTAAACTTTCCAGGAGCAGGTCAGACACTGAGAAAAGGTGCATCCCAAGCTGAATTGGTACATCTAGAGAAAATTCTACGAGTGAAGTTGCCAGTTAAAACAAAGCTTTTGTACAGGTTCTATGATGGCCAAGATACAGCTCATCGTAATATTACCGAGCACAGAATGTTCTCTCATCTAGGCATTATAAGGGGCTGTGAGTTTTATGACCATGTAATAAATGTGCATGTTTAGGCCTGAGCGATGCTGTTGTTGGGACAAAACAATTTAACAGGGCTACTGCTTTTCTTGTTGGGTCAAAAATATTATAGTCACAACCTCTTACAGTGAAGTTAAATTCATTTTTCATAATTGTGCCATGGACAACTTTATGTTGGTCCTTCAAATCTGTTATTGAAAGCTGAAATGCTACCATGTGCACCTCAATCATTGGTGAGTCCATAGCCTGATGCCAATTATGTTATGCCTCAAGATGCGCTATTGTAGTAGTTTGAAGAGCATTATAGACATTTGCATAGTGGCATGATTCGGAGAAGAATTATAAGAAAATCAAATAAGTTTGTATCCAGAAGCCTCTCCGGCTTGTTCAGTTGCAGTAACAAATGGTGTTCAGGTATTACTGATTGCCTTAATTTAATTGTTTTGTTCATGTAATCAAGATTTTTTTCAGTTATAGGATGTATCCGTGTCAACCCTACTAAGGTGATTGGTGTCAAATACGAAAATGAAAACAATCCGGCTTATTCTAATGATTATGCATAAAATCCTACAGGACAACCGCACAGTCGCAATATTTCATGTTAGCATATGGATCTCAAAGTTCAAGCAAGACAATCCCAATGTAAGGGTTGGTGTCTTAATCGGTAAAGGTAGAGAGGCTATTAAATTCTTCAAGCATAATATGGAGAAAAATACAAATGATAAGAAGAGATGCAGATGCGATTTGTTATTCACACACAAGGAGTGTGGACATTACTGGTAGTTCTGAACAAGTAAACATGGCAGCACAATTAATTAATGATGTGCTTACTAAGGTATCTTACCGTACACAAAAAATTAATATTGTTCACCATTTTGCCAGTGCTTCAATAAAATTACAATTTTTTTTTATGCATCTTATTTTATTCAAGGCTGATGTTGGGGGATTAGGCGTTCTTGCTGCTCAAAATGTTGACAATATGCAGTATGGTAGAGAGCAATTTTCAATGAAAGTTCCAACTAATAAGGTTCTTTTATTTATACAAACACACACACTTATCATATTTTAGTGGGTAATGGCCATTTTGCAAAGTTGAGAGAATGCTAGTGGCATTGCCACCTTTTGTACATACCTGAAAGCTTACACGTTCAATTATTTATGGACATTCTTTTGTAGCTACCAACTTTTTTTAGTGGCAATAGGATTTCTTATAAATATCATGATACTTAGTCTTATGTTGCAGGGTTATTGTTTATGTAAAGCATTGTACATGCTTTGTTAATGTTGCATTAGAAAAGAAAAATAATTAGAAGTTGATGTAACTCAATCATAATAATGGCATGTAGGACATGGATATTAGCATCAATATTAGTTGATTATCAAATTTATTAAATAAATTAGTAAAATCGTTTATTGAAAACATCATAGGCGGGCTTTGTAATTTGCAAAGGAGGGGAGACAGCTAAAAGCATGCAAACCAATTCTGGTGCTCGTATATGGGCCACACCTTTACTTCCACCTCCCGGCTATACATCACTAGAGAGAACAGTGCAAAGTGATGGCACAAATGAACAAATCAAAGCTGCAAAATAGTTGGTCAGTGAAGTTATTAACCGCGAGAATCATACGAGGAATCAGGCAATGTCCAGAGGAGGAGGATACTACTCCTTCTGCCTCCCATGCTGACTGCTCCAAAGACTAACACTGATAGTTGATGGAAGGTACTATCTTAGTTATAGCTATTCTACATTGAATTTTATTCAACTTTGTTTAATACTTGTTAGCTATTGCACACAAAAGCCTATGATTTTCTGGGAATCGAAGAACTAAACATTGAATTGGGGCGTGCGCGCTCACACACATACATATATGTGTGTGTACACACACAGAGATATATGTGTGTGTATGAACGTTCAATGACACTCCTTGTAGCACTCCTTAAGCCCCTTACTTTCCACTACAACTTTTTATTTAAATAATAGCATGATGTGAAAGAGAGAGAAACACATAATATTTAAACAAAAGCTTATGGTAGAAAGTAGGGAGCTAAAGGTATGCTACAAAAAAATGGTATCATCGAACCTTACAAACACACACACACAGTGACTCAATCTTATATGATATTTACTAAATTATTTAATTATATATGAATTGTACTAATGTCATAAATTAGCATCAAAGCCTTATATAATATATTCGACTTGAGAAGGAATTAAGATTGCCGAAAGCCTATCTAGAGTTATCTTTTAGATTGTTTTTGTCTTGACCATGATATTGAGTTGATTATAATTCAATGCAGCATCTGTATAACCTTTCAGTTTCCAACATCAATTTCTCTCGTAGCAATATAACATACAAAGGGCAATTGGACAAGAAAACAAAACAGCATGAATTTACCAACTTACAGAATGCAATTAGAGATTTCCCGTATGGAGGAAGGGTTAGAATGCATGTCAAATTATATGATTCCTTATAGAGTGTTTTCCTGCATTCATGCAATGACAAAAATAAAAGAATCGAAGTAGAGATGCAAACCGGCTCTGTTTCATCATATGCTTTGAAAAGATGAACACAGACACCTCTATACAGGGTTGTTGAATTATCTTAGGCAACCAATAATGCAATAACTATGTTCAAACTTTGAATACTTGTTGTAATTGTCATTGAATAGATGAACGGTAGAATCTTGTTGAGGTATTGGATCTTAGCTTACATAAACTTTGGAATTAAGATTTTAATGTGTGCAAGGTATAATGAACGTCCCTTTAAGTGCATATGTGATCACATTTTTTGCCGCTAATTTGATGATATTTAGTTTTGACACACACACTTTTAGAGTACCATATTATCAATGATGGATACATAATACAATTAGTCAAGTATGGTTTAATTCTAATTAGAAACTCTATTGTCAATACTACAATATATTAATTAGAACCATGGTTAAATAATTTGTGTCTATTTCAACTAGGGTTGTTAAATCTATATATTATATTATATTTGGTTGTTAATTGTTGAAATTCTTTATTACAGGTAATTAAAGGCTTTGGAGAAAAAGATTAGCACAATGTCGCATTATTCGAGTGTTTAAAGTTTTTATAACATAGTAAGCATATATGATTTTTTTGTGCATGTAGTGGTATTTACGAAATTGGTGTTTGAAGACTATGAAAACTTTGGGTATATTGTGTAATTTTGGTTTTATGGATATTCTGCAAACATGAATACATTTATTAGATATAATGTTTTCAACATTTGAATGCATTGATATGATTATTGTTTAAGTTTGATTCGAATCGGCCAAGTATAATGTAATGATTTTTTTTTGAAATTACAGCATAAGATAAATGTTGTAAAAAATAAAAATAACAACAGACTTCTTTATCTAAGTGTTGTTAAAATACAAAAGATAGCATTTCATAAATGCTGTGAAAAGAGAACTAAAACTATAAAATGGATGTTAGACGGCACATGTTAAACGCTGAAAAAGGATATTTATAGAAAAAGGATATTTATAGAAAAATTCAATGCTGTAAAAAAACTAAATTTAGCCGCGTTTATATAAATGTTGTTATAAGTCTTGGACTTTTAATATTATACCTTACTACAACGTTTTTTATGCGCTGTAAAAGGTGTTTTTTGCTGTAGTGTGGCCATGGTCCACTTTTTTTAATATCTGCAATTCGTTGTAAGCGCATTTTGGCATCGTTTGTAATTGATCTTAGATGTTAAAAATAATTGGTCATCAATATATATATATATATATATATATATATATATATAACTTCACAAAATTTAGAATATCCTAAGTTTATTATACATTACAAAAAAGCATATAAACATCTCATATCATACTCCACCAAGTTTAGAATACGTCAGCATCAATAGACATAACAAACATCAAAATGCCACGACTTCAAAATATCACAAATACAAAGTATCAAGAAACTTACGAATAACACAAGCGGTATTTAGGCCAAATTACAAAACCTCCACCAACTATTTCGAATAGTGTGCAATGGTCATTTTGCGATGCTTCAAAACTGGAGCTTCTAGATCGAGAACATCCATCACTCAAACAATTTTTTCTCCGTTACCACCATTCTACCATGACATGTATTTTGCTTTCTCAGATGTCCTTTTGCTACCTCCTTTATTTCCCGTAATAATAACTTTACTTATTATCTTTCTTTCATAAGTACAATCATTAAATCGAGCACCTAATCTAGTTATGAGACTGTTAAGAGCGTGCTTGGTATTGGAAGCAACTTCTATGCTTGGTTTCGTCATATTACCTCTAAATTGATTAACAAATATCTTATACATTATCTAATATCACATATAATAGAATGCATCGTTTTATTTTCTTCGTGCTATTCATTGTGGTTGTTTTGCATTTCTATTATCTATTGTCGATTTGCATTCTCCTTTTAATTTACTATCGCTTTTGAATCTTGAGCGAGGTTTACTTACTTTGCATCGGTCATAAAGCTAAAACCAAGACAATAGCACCTCCTATGGTCATCTCTAAAAGCTTTAGTAACATGATCTTTTCAAAAACTTCTAAACTTCTTATATTATCTCCATTGAGACTAGATTCTGATTTTTCCTTTCTTTAATTACTTCTATCAACGCCTACATATTCACTAGTATCACTAGATATTTTATTTTTAAATTTGAGGTTTTGCAAGTATCAGAAGAATGTGCACCAAAAGATAGTATAAAGAGATAAATAAGAATGGTAGTCAATATTTTTTAATGTTTCAGAAACTAATTGTTTGAAAGAATAACATGTATATATATTTGTACTCATATATTTGTTACTTGCGCAAGGAAGCATCTCCATTGTTTTTTATTTGTGTGTCTCGCTTTCCATGCCATTGCGCATGTAAGTTTACATTCAAGATTATTCATTTTCTACATGATTAAATATGAATAAATTCATAATCATATATTATTATTGAGATTATCAACAAAAGGCTTGTTACATACCAATTCTTCATATAGTCAAGTATAAGATTTTCTTTTCAATGTATGAGTGGTAGTAGTTTTTCCTTTATTGCCAGCATTCATGTTGCACTATTTTTTTTCTAATTAGCATACAAAATTAGGTATATTTCTATATAAAATGTTAGCATTTATTTTAGAAAACCTATCATATTTTAGTCCTCATATACTAAAACACATAAAGAATCAAACGATCATTCAAACTAATACAATTAAGGAAATCGACAAAGATCATACATAACGACAGTAATAGATTATTTCAAAAGTAGGTTAAAAAATACTCAGAAAAGGGAACTAAGGTTTTGAACTTTTTTACCATCTATTGCTAGAAACTTGTTATTGGAAGTTCTTTGAATGCTAATTTATGACTACTTTGAATTTTAGAATGGATCTGGAAGAGATTTGTTATGGTTGAGGAAATGAAGTGTTTTTCTCGCTCATGAATACAAGTTGTGTTGAATGACAAACAATAGCCAACATGCTAGGTTTTTATTCTACAAATAATATACGGGCACCATTTCTAGTTGGCCATAGATATTACATTGGTGTAGTTGCCAATTGCATCTAGATAAACACAATTTTATGTTTAAAAAAACAACGTCGGTTTAGAATGCCAACTCATTGTTAAGTTGACAAAATTGGCCTAAAATTGCAAATAGTTTAGAAACCAATATATAATTGAAATTAGTTTATGAGAATAGCCTTATATTAAAATGTATCCATATAAAACTAGCTCATTCCACACATAGAACGTTTCTTAAATAAAGCTTATGAGGAAGTAGGAAAGAGGTATAGGTCCCACCTTCTCCTTTTTATCTTTTATAAATCCCCACGTCATTTGATATGAAAAAGCGGCTTCCTAACATGGATCAGATTTACAACTACAAATTTTTTAATTCATTTCCCCATTTCCTGATAGAGTTAGGGATATGTTCTATGGTCATTATGTAATTTGTTACACATATCTAACTTAATAGCCAATATTGTTCAACATAAAAGATGTTTTCTTTCTATTATATATTTGATATAATGTGTTATATTAATTAATTAATTTAATTAATTAATTTATTTAATTAATTTAATTAATTAATTTAATTAAAAGTATAGCTAATAGAAAATCCATAAATGATATGTTTTGTGATAGTAGTTACAAAGTGTTGTAATCGTGAATAATTTATCACAATGAAAATAAACATACCCTTTTAAATATTCATAGTCAAGTGTATCACGATTGGATATCGATACATCCTTGAGACTAGAGTCGTAACACTCTCTAAATGTTGGGCAATGTATTACTCATGGCTATTGGAAGCACACGGGCTTACTTACTGATAGTTATTGGATAATCATGGAATGACTTAATCGACGGCTTTTTGGTGTTAATGTAACTAAGGTCAAACAGAAAATATTGATATAACAGAATTACACAGTTCTTTTGACTTGAGAATACTGTTGATATTCAATGTGGAAGCTCCGCTTTGATTATAGTTAAATCGTGGCATGACATCCATCAAACAGCTATAATTGGGTCGAGTGGAAGCATTTGAAGTGACATACTATTCAAGAGAGAATTCGTCTCCTCGGTTATATGAGGTTAGTATCACGGTCAACTAAAGTCAACTTAAAGTTAAAGTCTTTGGCCAAAGCATTTCGGTTAACAATGATTGTTATTATTGAACCAAGGAATTTGTTTTTGGACTATAGAGTTGAATATGGACGATATTGGAATTTTGACCAATACCAAATTCCATAATTCCAAAGTAATATAGTTTTGACGAAGAGAATTACTATAAATACTAGTCACAATCTGGCAACGCTTAACAAAGTAAAATTGGATTTTACCGAAACTAAGTAAGCCATAAATTTGACGAAAATGTCACATCACCTTCTAAGTGACGTGTAAACGTTAATATTCGAAAATTTTAATATTAATCATTGACAAAATGTACACCTAAACAGTCGTACAATCGAATCGTTGAATACTCCTTAACCACACGATATAATTAATTGGTTTGTAACTGATATAAATTAATTTATATTTATGAAATATTAGTTACAAAATTTTATTTTGATTTGATGACCAAATATTATTGAATTTATTTATAATAGTTATAAATATATTAATCGATATACAATATCGATGCGCGTTTAAATTGGATTTAGATGTAAAATATTTTGTGAGAACTTTAGATAGGTTTGAAGCCCATATAGGGGGCTGATGTATTCGACTATGATAGGGTGATAGGTGTGGCCATATGATGGGAAGAAGAGAGCTTTGTTTTATATGGATAAGGGAAGAAGAATTGGTAAGAGATCTAGATCCTAACTTGTCTCTAATCACTCCTCTATATAAGCATCTCAACCCCCAGCTATTGGAGGACTTTTCAAAGCCTCCAAACTCTTCATTTATGGCCGCACATCATCCCCTACCCTCCATTCCTAGTTCCTACAAGCTCAAATCAAATAAAATTAAATACTATTCGATAGTCGGTGGTCATCAATTCGAGAAATAACACATTCGAAAATCGAAATTATAATTCGATTCAGGAGTTCATTTCTATTCTTCAAGATGTGAGTCTTTGGCATTGGTATAATATAATGATCTGATTTACAACTATACTTTATTATATATATATATATATATCTGTGTGTGTGTGTGTCATATTTTGTTATATTAGTTAGGTGATGATTCTATTATATCAATATATTATCACAACCCGATTTGTTGTATGTTTATATTCTTATATATTTATTATAAAAAATGTTGTCATACATTTACCTATAATATGCACGGCTTAAAGTAAAAAAACATTTCTTTTATTATTTAATTAATTTAATATAAATTTTTGAATATATATAAGCTTAATTTAAATTCTATATTCTAGTATATACAAAATATGGTTTTATAATTTTATACGAATAGTTTCATATGTAAAATATTTTCAGTAGAAATAAAATTAGTGTTAAATAATATTTAAACTAATTATATATGTGTGTGTGTATTATATAATATGTTTAATATTTTATGAAATTAAATTAACACCTAATTTGTTTTTGGCAAAAAAATAAAAAATAATTTTTATATATAATTTAAGTATTTAAAATCAACCAAAAATTAAAATTGATTTTAAATTATAAAATTATATATTAAATATTCAAATAACAAAATTTCACTCAAAATTTTTTACTAAAAATTTCAAATTATGTTTAAAACTTTAATTTTAATTTACTTTTAGTTACTATTTGTACGAATATTTATTTAATACACACACACATTAAATAAAAAAATTCTTCTTTATCGTGCATCATTAGTTGCATATATTTTTTATTTATTTATTATATATATCTTATATATTTTAAAAGGTATTAACATTTATATATTTATTATTATATTATTCACATATACATATATGAATATATATATATTTAATATATACACGTTTAAAATATAAAAAATATATTTTTTGCTTTCGGTTTTATATAAAAATATTTTTTTACCAGATATTATAAATGTTTGAAACATAGTTATATGATTATTTATATATACACTTTTAATTTTAAAATTCATGTATGTATGTATGTATGTATGTATATATATAAACATACATATATATATATATATATCTGTAATACTTTGTATATATAAATTAAAGTATATAAATATACATTTGGACAATATATTTATATACTAGATGAGCTAACTTGTCCGTTGCCGTGTAAATCTCAACACTTATACATGGGCATGTTATACCTTGCACGGATTGCTATATTACACATGCACACACGCGTGCGCGCACGCGCACACACACACACATATGTACACATATATAATATAATAATGATAACATAATATTAAACTATATTATAAATTTAAATAAAATAATGATTTTATTTAAAAGAAATTTAGAGATGTTCTAAATAAATTAGATTTTATAGGCCCTATAAAGATCCAAAATCATAAAAAAAATATGAAATTCACACATTACTTCCACTACAGGCTGGTCCAGTTCCAACAATGGTATCGGAGCCAATAGCCTATGCGATCTAAATTAGTCATGTTAGGGTCAACTAATTAAGCTCACAACCTACTTCAATCAAAGCCTACTTATTCATTTATATAGCGAGATATTCTTTTTTTTTAAATTTGAGATTTTCCAGATACCACAAGGGTGTGCACCAAAAGATTAGTATAGGAGATAAATAAGAATAGTAGTCTATATTCATTTGTATCATGAGATATTCTTTTCTAAAATTTGAGATTTTCCAGGTATCATAACGATGTGCACCAAAAGATTAGTAGAGGAGATAAATAAGAATGGTAGTGTTGAAGGATCGTGTTTGGATAATCAAGTACTCTGCCCTACCTGGCTATCAGCCTGGCCTGAACATATATGTAAGCCCAAAAATTGTCCCTAACAGAAAAGGCCCAATTTGAATTGGGCCTTGGGCTAATTTTCAAAATTGTTTGAAAATTAAAAATATAAATTTCTTAATTTAATAGTTCAATTTAAATTAAAATACATACATATCATAAATGTTATAATATAATACATTTTTGAAAATGTTTGAAAATTAATATAAATTAATTTTGAAATTTATTAATGAGGTTAATAAAATATATTAATTAAATAAGTTAATTAATTAATAAATATATACATGTATTAAATATTATGATATATGTTATGTTGTTTTAAAATGTTAAATTAACATAAGTATACATGTATGTATATAAATGAATTTCGAAATTATTAGAAATTTAATAAAATTATTTAATTAAATAAAGTACTTAAAATGTTAATTAATAAATTAATATACGTAAATATATGATGTATATGTTATACTATAAAGGTAATAATGTATAATAAATATTTAATATAAATGTTATATTAAGATAATATAAAATTAATTAGTATGCCTTGATGATAATACTGAGAAACTTGAGAGGATTCAATTTGCTAAGTGTTTAATTGGGATAACTCCTAATGAGCAATTAATTGAATCCTTTCTAATGCAGCTACCTGATGGAGGAACTCAACAAGGTCATGTTTATTACCAATAGAGACCTAAAATATGCATGCTTTGTAAAGTATTTGGCCACGTTATTGATAATTGCTTAGAAGTCATTGAAGGTGATCAAAGAAATGATAAGAAGAAACAAAATGAGAAAGAGAAAACAAATGTTGAAAGCAACATCTAGTAGAAGAAAATGATCCTTCAATCTAATGGAGATAATCCTAGGAGAGCTAATGTCTATACTAAAGTTGTGAGTAATAAGAAATATGTAAAGAAGCATTCTGTTCAAAAGGATAAGGATGGGTTAAAGAACATAAGACAAATTTGGATAATGATAAATCACCCTAAGATAATGATGCCTCATTTGAATCTAATGTTTCAATGATAAAGGAGAATGTTACAACAAATGTATCTGATCAGTTAGACTGGATAATGAGAACATTGGGATTAATAATAAATTTGCAGCACTTGAAACTATCCAGAATCGGATGAAGAAATGAACAAGGAAATTAATGTTGGTGATGATGCTTTTGGTGATGTTAGCTGCAATGACTTGAATGTGTGCACTTCAGAAAATATGGTTAACTTAACCGTGCATGGTTCGGGCTTGGTGCACCCTGATACTGCTTTAATTTTAAGTTCTCCTTTAAACAAGCTAATCCTACATGACGTGCAACTACATGAATAATGCTCAACTGATAATAACTTCAAAGTTCAACTTTCCAACTCTGATCAATCTTCTGGCCATCCTCCAAACTCCACTTTAATTCAGACTCCTAACATCTTATCCATGCATAAATCTAATAATGTAGCCTCTCACATCTCTGAATGCTTAATTCTAGTTTCCCCTTGTTCTTCTCCTTTTGAAACTGCTATGCACATGCACATTGATTCTTGTACACACCCTCAACAATCCTTGTTGACCATTGGAAATTTCTCCTTGTTTGAAACACCTTCTTCAATCCAAACCTTTAAATGTTCTGATTATTCCAGTTCAACCACTTCTCTATCATGTCTTGCATTCACTCCTCCATCTAAATTGTCTTCTGATCCAAATCTCCCTGACCATCTAAACTCCCCCAACATCTCTACAAGTACAACCCCAAAAGCAAATAAGAAGAAACAAAAGAAAAATCTCATACTCAAAATCAAAGGCAAGAACTCAACATCAAAAAAATCTGCCTCCTCAAAGAGAAGCACGATTATCATCTCATTCAATTCGGATGATGACGATACCCTCCTTCCACCAAACATTTCTCCAGAGAACACTCTTCCTACTTCTCATAAAAGCACAAGAAACTCCTTTAAAACCCCCCCAACATTTTCCAATGATGCACAAAATAGCTGCATAGAACATAAGAGGAGCACTTCTAAACATTAAACTATATCAGAGCAAGTCTCTAATTTATGAACACAATCTATCAATTATCTCTATTTCTGAAACTAAACTAAACTCATCCCTCTCTAGAAGAGCTTGCTCTTACATTAACCCTTCTTAGGCATACATTAACAATTTGAAAGATGCCCCTAACAACACTCTTAGTCATGTATGATCCCTCCGTCTTTCTTATTATAACTATTCTTTCTAACAATCAGCTCATTCACTCACATGCCATTCATCTCACTACTTCAACATCATTGTATTTCACCTTCATACATGCAGTAAACTTATCTTCTCAGAGAAAATCAATGCTTAATCTCCTTCCCTATTTTAGATAAGAGACCCATGATCCATCCATGGTTTGTGCCTGGTGACTTTAACTGCTCCTTCCTCTTCTTACATAAATCTAGTGGAACTCTTTTAACTACTAGAGACATTTCTTCCTTAAATGTTGCTCTCAATAACTCCTCTCTAATTGAAATTCCTTCCATTGGTTCTCCCTTCACTTGGTCTAATAAAAGTTGGCATGGAGTGAGAACTCTTACAAGAATTGATCATGCCTTCTCAAACTTTAAATCCTTATCAACCTAGCCTAAAGTCCATATTTATGTCCCAATGTCTATCTTACCTGACCATTGCTCTCTCATTCTCTCCTTTGGGGACAGAGACCTTAAAACTAAATCAAATTTTAATTTTTTGACTCATGGATTAATGAAATCGATTTCTTATAGATCATTCAACAAGCATGGAGCATCAAAGCTTACGAAAACCCAATGATCCGACTCCAAATAAAGTTAAAGAACACAAAAAATATCCTTAAATCATGGGCCAAGATTAGACTTGGAAATGGATCAAAATTATCCACCTCCATCGGGGATGAGCTAGTTCTTGTTCAGCAGCAAATTATGAATAATTCCTAAAATCCTACCTTGAGTTTTCTTGAAAGTGGGCTATCCTCCAAACTTACTATTGCCCTTAGTTCTGAATTAAATATGCTGAGACAAAAATCGAGAGAGCAGTGGAATGTTGAAGGAGAATGGAATATCAAATTTTACCATGCCTCCCTTAAAATAACACAATCCAAATCCTACATTTCTAAAATCAATGATCAATATAGCATTCCTCATTCCTCCTCTAATAACATAGATTTTGCTTTCCTTAACTACTACACTTCTATTCTTGGCAGCCAAGAAGTCTCTCAAACCGATGATGCCTTTATCACTTCTTTAAACTTGCCCATATTAAATTCCTCCCACCATGAAATACTGACTCTTCCAATCACTGATGATGAAATTAAAAGCATTGTTTTAGTATCAGGAAAGATGTTTATGGGGGTCCTGATGGTTTTAATGTCGTTTTCTTTACCCATTGCTAGCAGATTATTGGTAAGGATTTCCTAAATGCACTTCACAACTTCTTCTCAAAGTGCAAGATTATCAATACTATAAACACCACAAATATTGCATTAATCCCTAAAGTCAGTAACCATACTAATGTCGCCCAGTACATGCCTATTTCCTATTGCAGTATCATATACAAAGTCATTTATAAGATTCTTGCTTCCAGACTCAAGAATGTGCTTACTTCTATCATCTCTCCTAACCAATCCGCCTTTCTCCTTCAGAGAAACATACTTGATACTGTGTTGTTAGCCCATGAACTTCTCAATGGATACACTTTAACCAATGCTTCCCCTCTAGTCATGCTCAAGATAGATATAAAAAGCATTTGACTCTATTAAATGGTCTGCCCTCTTCTTTATCATGAAAGAATGAATTGTACTACAAGATTCACTTCCTTGATCCAGAAATGCAGTTCAACTGTTTCATATACCTTGCTGATCAACTCTCATTCAGTTGGCTACTTTAGAGAAACTAAAGGTCTCAGGCAAGAAGACCCTATCTCTGCTTATCTGTTCATCGTTATCACAGAATCTCTCACACAAGCTTTGCTTCATCAGGTTGAACAAAAGAACTTCGCACTCCACCCTAAATATAGAAGTACTCTTGTCATTTCTCTTGCTTTTGCTGATGATCTAATTATTTTCACCAAACCCACCCCATCCTCCCCATCCTCCATAATGCCGATTCTGGATTCCTTTATTGAATTCACTGGCCTTCACATTAATACCTCTAAATCACACATTTTGCTTATTGGTCTTAATTGGCCTCATCCTGATCTCTGCCTAGCAATTACTAATATGCAAGCTCTTCAAATGATATGAGTTATCTTGGAATTCCATTAGCGATAAAAGCCATTACTACTGCTCAGTGCACTCCCCTATTTGAGAAAATAAATTCCACTATGAATAGATGACATATTATATTTCTAAGTCAAATAGGTAAGCTATTCATAATAAACTCCATTAGACTCTCTATGAATGGCTACTGGAGCAGATCAGTCCAATTTCCTTCAAAACTCATCAACATGATTAGAAGTGCTATGATCAGATTTCTTTGGACTGGTTCCATCTTCTCCAAGAAGTTTGCTCTAATTGCATTCAAAAAATTTGAGAGGCCAAAGCAGTTGGAGGTCTTCACATCAAAAATCTCTCAACTTGGAACACTTTAGCATTCCCCAAGCATTTAGATGCTCTCCTTAATAACTCTGGTTCTTTCTGGGTTGAATGGACAAAAAAATACAATCTTAAGAATGAAGATTTTTAGCTCATGGAAGTAAAACCCTCAAGCAGTTGGATATGGAAGGCTATCCTTAAAATAAGACAGTTTCTTCTCCCTCATGCTACTCTCTGTCTGGCCAGAAATAGTGAAGCTAAGTTTTGGAAGGTTCCTTGGATTGCTAAGAGAGTTATCCTACAAAATCATCTTAGCTATGAGGAAATCATTCTCTTTGGGATACCAACTCAAGCTAAAGCTGTGGATTATATAAGAAATGACATGTTTTGCCTCCCTAGAACTAGATGCAGAAATATACAAGCCTAATGTTGGATCTTATGTTTTAATTAATGACAAGAAATTCAACTGACACGAAGATTCATGAATCTACAACAATACGAAGACCAGACTCAACAATATAAAGTATGGTTCATATATATATATATGTGTGTGTGTGTGTGTGTGTGTGTGTTTTTTAGAGTCAAAGTACAGTTTTAGCTATGTTAAAATCTATCCTCAAGTAGTTCACAAACACACACATTAAAACGACGAAACTCATTTTTTAACCAATGGCCCATAGAAACTGAAGATGCTCAGGTCAGTCGACTGAAGCACATCCCTCAGTCGACTGAACCTGTGCATATGCACATATAATTTTAACTATAGGTCAGTCGACTAAATATTCAATATTAGTCGACTAAACATCAAATTCAGTCGACTAAACTGAATATTCAGTTGACTGAATTATGCCTATTTTGAACCAAAAAGTTTCTGTTTCATTTCAGTCGACTAACTAATAATATTCAGTCGACTGAATATGTTCTAACTGATAATTTTTCGAATTTCCTGAAGAGACATCTCTCTTCAGCGAAGAGGAATCTCTTCCAGGAAGAGTTGCAACGATTTCTTTTCAACAGAACTTTTAACCAGGAGTTGCAACTCTATAATATCTATATATACATACTCAATTCAAGATTAAATTAACAATTCTTATTCTATTTTCATACTTTCTTGAATTCTAAGTTTCTTGCTTTGTTGCTTGAATATTTGAGCAATCATGTATTTATTTCTCTAATTCTAAAGCAATCTAATCTTCCTTATCTTCACGTACACACAAATATACATATTTTACTTGAGGATAAGATTATAGGAAGGGTGTACTTCATTTGACAAATCTATGTTGTAACAAGAGCACGCAAAGTCAAGAAAACATTTCATTCGTATCAAAGTCCTATTCGGTTGCTTAGGCGGGAAAATCATGTTCGTTTGCTTAGGTGGTCAAAGTCCTGTTCGGTTGCTCAGGCGGTGTAAACCTACTCCTCCGGGTTAAGTGAGGGTTGCTAGTCAGAAGGAGTCTGGGACTAGACGTAGAACGAGAGTTCGAACCAGTATAAAAATATCTTTTGTCATTTTACTTTACTGCTATTTTCTTTTATATTTTTATTCCGCACATGTATATAGTATTAGCTTATATTCCATATTACACGATCCTATAGCATAGTCACTTTCATTGTGGTCTCTTTATGTAAATAAGTCTCATAGCTATGTTGATAGAAATGAGTATGTATGGTGTTTAAGCAGAAAGAAACACTCCTCTAGCCTTATTTACAATGTTATATCTGATCAGGCCACTCTTAAATTCCCTTGGTATGGAAGAGTTTGGAATTTATCCACATCAGAGAAGCTTAATTTTTCTCGTTGGAAAATTTTGAGAAATGCTAATCATACGTTATGAAATTTGTTTCACAGGGGTACCTCTATCTCTACTAATTGCCTATTTTACAGAAGTGGTCCTAAAGATAATCTACATTAGTATTTCAGTTGTTTCTTTACATTTTTCCTTTGGAACTTTATCAAATCCAAGGGATGATTTTCACCTCCTATACATGATAGTCTGTTGGAATGGGATAGCATAAACAAAATGGAAGGTCCCTTATTCTTACGAGCTTATATTGATTTTGAAAGTTTTTGCTTCGAGCATATGGAAAGAGAGAAATGAGATAGTATTCAATGAAAAATTCAAAAACAGATTGGAGCTATATCATGACATCACTAAAGGAATCCACAATGCAATGCTTTTCTCACCATTTCACTTTCCTATTTTGATGGTGGAGAAATGGTGCCATTTTTAATTTTTGTTCATTTTTCATTCCTTTATGTTTTTCACTGTATTTTTGTGTTTATTAGCTACTTGTAATTTTCAAGTGACTAATAAAATGGTAGGGGACCATTCCATCCCGCTGGCCTTGCAATTTTTTAAAAATTAAACTGTCAATTAATTAAAATTAATTATATAAGATTTAATTAATATAATATTATACATAAGACTATTATATAAGTAATCTGAAATATAAAAGTTATATAATGAAAAAAATTATATAATATGAATTATAAACCAAAGGTGGAACATTAAGAAACTTTAAATAGACTTAAGAAATAAATACATGCGTAAATGTACATATACCGTGATTTCCGATGTGTCCGACACTTGAATCACGAGGGTATATCATTAGAAATACATTATTCCATAAGTCAATATCACTCAATATAATATATTGAAGATTATGAATCTTCAATATAATATTGTCCTCTACCATACACACACACTTGCATACTCCTTAGTTTTTGAGCAAACTCATGTTAGGGATGTTATGTGTAGTATTATTAATATATTGAATAGACGAGGTAATGTATTTGTTAAGCAAACTTAATGTACATATACTATACTTAGGCCATCGCAATTTGATAGGTACAAGTGAATAATTTTGTTTCGATTTGTTGAGAAAACTCAAGGTTGAAGTGAAATTATGATAAGGTACAAAGGGTTAGGAGTTGATACGATACCATGGATACAGAGTTATCAATCGTCCATGAAGCTATGATTTGTTGAGCAAACTCAAGGTCTGAATTCTAAGACGGACGAGTCCTACCACCTACTAGTAAAGTTGAAAGACTTCTATATTTCGACCTAGGGTAAGGTAAAACATAAAAGAGTAGTGGGAGCCTTATTAGCAAAATGAAATGATAACATTTAACCTTTCTAATACTGTAAGAACGTATGTTATATAATGTTATAATAGTCTACATTGATAAACTTGTGCATTTAATATGATTGATAATTTTTTTATCAACTAAGATATAAAATTGAACTGAATTGAAGATCGACAAATAGAAATATGACATATACTTACTAACAAATGCTTATTGCATGTTAACATTTCAATACCTATGTAAGCGCCTGATTTTACAACTACGAAATACGTTCGTAATTTGGTCGCTTACGTGTTTATTAGGTTAATATTGTGTATTGCATTGTATGAGTCCCAAACTCAAAAAAATACAAGACCGTGGATGTTGATTCATATAAAATCACATACAAATGTTATATGGTGAACAACCACAGTTCGTAATGTATGATACTTCGATGAAATTTGTTCTTAAATAAGCAAATAAACCATATTGTGAAATTGAGTATTTAATTTGATTGATTACAATAAAGATCGTATTGTATTAAATGTAATAATAAGATAGATCCTGAAATGTTAGTTTGACCAGTTTACGCAAAGTGCAACATATTTGACGTCCTTAAATGTTAAAGATGACCGAGTGCGTTTTTGTAAAGAGTTTGTTATGGTGTTGTAGTAAGGGTATCCTTTTGAATGGTTCGACCATTTAGAAAGAAAAACAAGTGTATAAGAGTAGATGTGATTTAAGTTTAGTTGGGATGAAGAGAGTGAATAGTCACTTCTACTCCATAAAGAGATATTAGAAATGAGAATTGTAATACTAATTGATACTTAACATTGAAATAAGAAATATGATTTCTATTTCGAAATGTATTTTCATATAGAAAATTGTTTCGATGAGATTTATCTTTTTGAGTTTAAGGTATTTAATCAAAGAACTCTCCATTGTAAACTAGTTGCAATATATGAAATAAATATATATATTAAGTGAATGATGGACCTTCGAATTTAGTACAATATTATAATAATGGAAAAAATAGTGGGAGCACGCCTTATAGCACTTATTGATTGCATAAAATTATGAAAATTGTTTTTGTAAAACATACAGAATATTTTTTATGAAATAATGACTATTTTCGGTGTCGACTGAAAAATAGACATAGCTATATTTCATTGTGAATATTATGAATATTCATTATGGAATAAAACTATAATAAGGTATTTGTTTTCACAACAAAACTGATGCATTAGAAAGTACTAAAGCATCTAAAATCATTTACAATTATTTTGGAACTATAGACTAGGCCGTAATTTTGATAAATAATTTTTATTATATGATTATGAAACATATGATACTAGTTTATTATATCTCAAAAAATTAAAGGCTATGAAACCATTTAGTGGGAACGTCATAAAAGTTGATGAACTCTTTGGATTGATACATATATATTTATGCAATCGTAAGTCTATTGTTACCAAAATGGTTCCATATACTTCATCATATTCACCAATAAGTTATCGCAGACATACTCATGTGTATTTGATACACATGCATAAGTTTATGATAAGCTCATAGAATATAAAACAGAAGTAAATAAGATAACATGCAACATAAATGATTTGAATTGATCGAATAAGTGAGTATATGGGAAAGAGTTCCGTATGTACCTAATATGAATAAATAATCAATCTCAAAAGTCACTCCTCCTTATAATACATAATGATGTATTTATAATGAGTAATCGAACTTTGTTGGACAAAGCACGATTAATGATTAGTGAAGTTGAGTTAAACTCTTTCTATAAGGTGTGTACTTAAGAGTAGTACACAATGTTAAAATTAATATCATCTAAAGAATAGTTTACAAAACCATACGAGATAAGAGTTTATAAAAACCCTTTACATATCCTAGGCCAAGGAGTTGGCAGATTGTGTGAATCAAAAGACTGCACATAATAATTTTACGTAAGAGATCTTGTATGAATCGTCCCAAGAGGATTTTGGGGACGATAGTCATTAGATGACTAATTTATGTTGTAGTCATAAATATATTGTGAACTAATGCAAAATCAGTTTTATATAAGGTATTTCATAAAATTCTTATGAATGCCTGTTCCGCTGCACTGAGAAACAACCATTGTTTCAAGAAATACCAACTTCGTAGCGAAGAAATTTCTTTAAGAAATTATTGGTATAAAATGAATTTGGATACGATCAAATAATAAAACCGATTACAAGGGATGGAATGAAGTTGATCAAACCTAAATGAACACAAATACATTAAAACGTCTAATGAATATTCTTGTACATTAAAGAGAAACTGTGAGTTTCTTATCAGTTTCTTGTCAATTTCAAGAATAAATAATCCTCGGTTGTTTAAATTAAACCATTAAGAGTATTGATTCTATGATTTGGTACAATGCGCAAATCCAAAATAGATTCCAAGTACATTATCAAAATATGATTTTGATAGTTGTATCCGAAGAGATATGATCCATTGGTAGCAAATGTGTCTTTAGGAGAAAGACAAATTCAGTTCGAATATAGTGAGCCGCATTGATAAGAATAATACCGTGAATTTCAATTATTGAAATTAGCGTAACAAATTCACCATTCAATGTGCTCAAGTTGGTTCAGATTTACTAACAAAATGATCGCATGGTATGACTTTATGTTTTGATACATATATGTTGAAATGTAAAATTCTAAATAATGATTTAGAGTAAACTATTTACACATAATAACCAAAGTGTCTCAAAATCAGTTAGAGCAATATTGAGTCTGTGAATTTTTGGATATGATCCAAGAAATGATAGAAAGTATCATTTTATAAGCATAAGAGTTGAATAAATATTTTGATAGAAATATCAAATAGTTTGATTATCAGTCAAAATGCAGACGAACATGTGTTTATAAGAAAGTATGTTAAAAGATATATAGATATTTCTAAACCGTAAGTAAACAACATATTGTCGATTGTTAACGATACGCTTGTGTTAAAATTCGACGTTGGATTTGTAAATGATGTCTTTTATATTTATAGTAGTATACAAGATAGTAGGAATATCCTAGACAATATGCAAGGACACCTTATTAAACGTTTAATACGGAGCATGTAAGATGGATTCCTTATGCATTGGCAATAAAATTATCATGCATGTTATGTTGTCTACCATATCATGATTTGTTTATGTGTTTGATACATAAAGAAAATATCAAACCCAAATTGATATCACTAAATGATTATTTGATGTGTTCTCGTGTATTTATGAAATTCTAGAGAATTGTTTACAGAAAAAACGAACTCCTTATGAATGAGTGTTTGGAATAAAACTTCATAAGCGATATTGAGTATAATTTGTCAATAATAAATTCAAGTTAAGAATCTTTAAACTGAAAATGTTCCAAGTAGAAGAGATTGTAGGTGATTCAATCAAAATGCACAAATTCATGGGCTGATTTCAGAAAGAGGTTTGTGTAGAGGTTTCTATCCGAGGTTGCTAAGTCGGCTTTGATGAGGAAATTCATGGATCTAGTTCAAGGAGAGATGTCAGTAATCGAGTATGCTGCTAAGTTTGATTAGCTGTCTCGATATGGATATGCTATGGTTGACACTGACATCAGAAGGAATGAGAGGTTCATTAGGGGACTGAGACCTGAGCTTGCTAGAATGACCATGACCCATATCTGAGAACCTTGTAATGTGGTGTTAGCTATGTTGGCAGAATGGAAGGATCTAGAAGCTTTAGCCGGTTGTGGGGTGCAGTTAAGATCGACTGCTAGTTCTAGTTAGAGTACTGCTATGTTGTCCTGTTTAGAAGTTCAACCAGTGTTGATCGAGAGAATTGCTTCTAAGTAGAAGGAGGATCCATTATTAGCCGAGAGGATTAGAAGGCTTGAGGTTGGAACCGAGGTCGATGATTTAAAAGATTTTTGTCTTGACCAGAGAGGATGGTTGAGAAAGAAGGGGTGCGATCATACCAGCACTAAAGCACCGGATCCCATCAGAACTCCGAAGTTAAGCATGCAGGAGGCATGATAGCTATTTAGAGTTCTCTTTTATTTGATTTCACTGTGTTGTTTGTAATGGCAAAGTTGTTATATTGCCTATATATACTCTAAACATTCAAGTAGGGGGATGTTACATGCAAGTAGGAGAGGTATGCCCTAAGGATAATTATGTAATTTGTTATGTATATCTAACTCGATAACCAATATTAATAGAGTTAGTGGTATGCCCCAGTTCTTTTAACTTGAGAATACCGTAGATATTCAACGTGGAAGCTCCGCTTTGATTATAGTTAAATCATGGCATGGCGTCCATTGAATGACTATAGTTGGGTCGAGTGGAATCATTTTAAGTGTAACAGTATTCGAGAGAGGATTTGTCTCCTCAGTTATATGAGGTTAGTATCATGGTCGACTGAAGTAAACTCAAAGTCAAACTCTCTGCCTAGAGCATTTCGGTTAATAATAATTGTTATTATTGAACCAAAGACTTTGTGTTTGGACTATAGAGTTGAATATGGATGACATTGGAATTTTGACCAGTATCAAATTCCATAAGTCCAAAATGATATAGTTTTGATGAAGAGAATTGTTGTAAATAATAGTCACAATCGGGTAACGCTTAACAAAGTAAAATTGGATTTTACTGAAACCAAGTGTTATCCAATCTTTTGACAAAGCAATATTTGGATAGACTGGACGAATCAAACTTGGGAACTATCAAGGCAGAAAGCCCAGAGAGAAAACCCAAGAGTCCAGAAACCAAGTACAAACAGAGCCAAGGGACGAAGACAGAGCGCCTCAAAGAAACAAAGGGTCAAAATCCAACAAGGAGTTGGATCGGTATCGATCTATGAACCTTGGTCGAATCTTACCCCCACTCCTATTACATACTAGTGATGATCCCAGAGGCATATTTCAAATGTTGTTCTACCAATCCCATGCAATTCTCTATCGGCCTCCACGAGTATTGGAACCGGCAACTCTACTTCTCTACCGATCCATTACTTGGACTTAGAAACAAGTAAATAATGGTGCAAACAAGTTTGGAATCATGAAGCTAATCGCAAATCGAGCCAACACAAAGAATTCAAGACAATCATTTTGGCCGCCTTATAGATCAATACCTATCCAAGCCCATGGACCAGTACTAATCCACTTATTTTGTTGAGGTGGCCACCATTTTCTCTAGGGGACTTAGTCTTGGCATGGAAAACGAGGCGAGATCATGGAGGCGAGTTTCTAGGCTTCCTAATAGAGGGGCAATGCTCATTTTTATGGATCTTGTCAGCTCTTGTTTTCTCTACTCTAATTTCTTATAATCACCCTCGGATTTATACCGATCCACAAGAACAACTACTTGTAATCCAGTGATCTAAGCAATAAAATCACTAAGTGGACATAGGCTAAGATCAGCCAAACAATTATAAACGTTGCATGTTATTTTTTTTCACATTTTAATTTATTTTCTTTACTTTTTATTCTCTACATAATCTTCTGGGTGTTTGTGCCATTTTTGGTTCAAACATTTTGGTGCTTTTACTAAGAGTTGAACTCAAGCTACTTGGATCCATCATCTACTATTGGATTTCTTAGATTTGGGAGATAGATCCAATCATTCAACCTTACAGTTCTACTATTCAGATTTTTAACAATAGAAGAGAAGTTATTCGCCATGGCCTCATCAAGGAGAGAACATGCTATAATTTCAAGAGCTACTAATGATGCCGAGAATCAAGACACTCACCGTGTGGATGAAGTTGCCCAAACAAAATAGGTCGAGTTCCAGAATCCAACTGAAGTCATGACCAGAATGGAGATGGATCGCATGATGAAGCAGATGAAGGATAGATTCTAGGAGACTCACAATGAGATGAACCGGCAGATGTGGCAAAGCTTGAGATTGCTGAATGAACTAAGTCAGAACAGCCGTAGGAGGAGTAGGAGGGACATAGACCATTCAAGTTCAGAATTTGAAAGTTCCTCATCATCCGAGCAAAGACGGAGGGATAAGAAGCGGAAGAAGACTCAAAATACAACTGGGACCTCAAATCAAGGGATGAGACAAACCCATGGCTCGGGTTTATGGATCGATACCGATCTAAGAGGACGGTTCGGTACCGATTCAACTAATTTTGGCTCCGAGGGTCGGCTTCTGGAGGGTGGCATGGATGTGACCTCTAGACTGCTGTTGATGATCAGAATTTGGAATATCAAGCTACTGTTAATGATACAATGCACGTGAATCAAACATGGGGGACTACTGGATGACTGGATCTCTCAGAGTCTGGAGAACCTACACGAGAGCATTCGCCATGCCAAATACTCAGGATGGACCCTGATTACCGCTATTCAATCGAACCCGTGGACCTGGAGTACTTGAAAGATATGGTTAAGAGACTTGTTAGTGAAAACCGATTTAGAAGCAATGATGAATAAGGTATTTCTCCTAGTCAAAATCCATTACCAAGAACATTCTGCATGTGTAGTATCCGCGGAGGTTTGTGATGCCAACAATGCCGTTGTATGGTGGAAAGATAGATCCAAGGCAGCGCTTGATGAAGTATGAGTGGCATATGGACTCAGCTAGAGCATCTGATTCCATTAGATGTCGTTGCTTTCCAATTTTCTAGGAAGAAGTAGCGATGATGTGGTTCATTGGCTCCCACCGAGATCCATATCGTCTGTTGCTGAGTTATCGCGAAAATTTCTGGAGTAATTCCGTTTACACACTATGCATCCAAAAGACGTGATGTTACTATCAAACCTCTTCCAGGACGTGGGAGAGTCATTAATTAATTTCTTAAATCGGTTCCATATAGTTGTGCCGGAAGTAACAAATCCAATGATGACATAGTATTGATGTCATTGATCAGGGGGATTCATCCCGAGACCGACTTCGGGAGATGGTTGGAAATGAAACCCCCATCAACGATGAATATTTTCTTCAGGAAGGCTAATCATTTCCTATGTTTGGAGGAGGCACACAACCATCCCCGAAGAGGTGAAGTTGGGAGTTCAGCTGAAACGATACTCAGCAACATTGCTATAAAACAATCCGGAGGATGTTCCGAGAATGTGGATGTAAATGTTGGCAACAAGAGCGATGGTTAGAAATAGAATGACAATGGGGCCAGAAAGCGAAAGCCTGATAATAAGAATCATCCCAAGATTTCTAAGTATGATAATTATACTTAATTGAATAACTCAATCGAGAATATCTATCAGGCAACTCAAGGTACCGAGTAGTACAGGAAGCCGGCTCCGAGGGAGTCGACTGAGAAGAACAAGAGATCCTGGCAAGTTCTACAGGTTTCATGAGATGCACGGTCATAATACTAATGAATGCAGACACTTGTATGATATAATTGAGGAGCTGATTCGAAAGAAGAACATGCAACAGTTTGTGAAAGCCCCGTAGGATGACGGACAAGGAAATTCTAACCCCCTTGGGTTGTCTTCCCAACGGGGGCAAGCTGGTCCTAGTGGTGAGGAGCTTAGGCGGCTTGAAAAACGTTTGGTGATAAATACAATCATTGGTGGTCCGCATCTAGCCGATATGAGTTTGAATGAAATGGATTAGTATGTTGGTGCTATGAAACATATCAAGAATGAGAGTTATTTGGAGGTAGATGATGGAGCTCCGGCAAAACAGTTTAGAACCATGACTGATAACATTATATTTCGAAACAGAGATGCTGATGGGGTGGAAGCCCCGACGATTGACCAGTTGGTTATAATGGCCACGATTAGCACTGCTATTGTACGAAGGGTGCCCCGTTGATTGTAGTAGTTCAGTCAACATTCTATTCAAAAAAGTCTATAACCAGATGCTTCTGGTGGGTAAGGACATGAAATTATGTAAATCTTGGATCTAGGGATTTAACGGGATAACTACGGAGCCAGTCAAATATGTGGAACCACCGCTGGTACTTGGAGAGGGTGACCACAGGCGAGTGTGGGTTGTGCCTTTTATGGTATCAAATATTTACTCTGCTTATAATGCATTTTTGGGCCGATCAGCCCTGGTTGAATTCAGAGTGGCTATAACTCCCTGGTGTTTGACGCTTAAATTTCCTACAGAGAGTAGTATGGAAGTAGTGCACGGATATCAAGGGCATGGCCATGAATGTTATGTCGTTGAGGTAAGGGAGGCAAGGCAAAGAGAGAAAGGAAAAGGTGTAGAGGAGACTCTCTGCATCAAGGCTTTGGACACATAGCAACTAATGCCTGAGCCTTGGCTTGGGTGACACAGTCGGTTCCATAAGGATATTGATCCATGAAAAGAGCCCCTGGATGGAAGAGCATCTCCCGTCAAATTAACGATCATTGTTCCGATCAGTAGGATGATCCGACATAGGTCCTAAAGGTCGGTTCATAGCTCGGCGTGAGGATGATGAAGGAGTTGGTTGGCTTTCCCCAAGCGAACCTAGATGTGTTCGTGTGAACACACTCTGATATGTGTGGGATCTCGCCGGAGATAGAGAGCCATGCATTGTATATAAATCTCAAATGCATTCCTATGAAACAGAAGCACCACAGCCTGGGTCCAAAGAATTCCACTGCACTCAAGGAAGAGGTGGATAAGCTGAAGGATATTGGCTTCATCTGCGATGCGTTATACCTGGAAGGGGTATCAAATCTGGTCTTAGTGAAAATTCAAACGGGAAGTGGAGGACATGCATTGACTATTCTGATCTGAATAAGGCGTGCCCGAAGGACAACTTCCTGCTCCCAAGGATTGATCTGTTGGTGGATTCGACCATTGACCATGAATTTATTTCATTCATGGATGCATACTCTGGATACAATATGACTCCAATGCATATTCCGGACCAAGAATATACCAGCTTTATTACTAACTTGAGACCGTATTGCTATCTGGTCATGCCATTTGGGTTGAAGAACGCTTAAGCAACTTACCATAGATCAGTAAACAGAACGTTCAAAGATCATATTGGATGCTCAATGGAAGTCTGTGTAGACGACATGCTCGTGAAGTCACGACATTCGGGAAACCTTGACGATTTGGCAAAGATGTTCACCGTTCTCCGAAAATACGGAATGAAGTTCAATCCCTTGAAATTCTCTTTTGGCATTACGTTAGGGAAATTCTTAGGATTCATTATGAACTCCCATGGGATCGAAGCTAATTCAGAAAAGATCCAGGCCTTGAGAAACATTGATGCCTCAAAGACAATCAAGGAGGTCCAGAGCTTGAATGAGAAGGTCGTTGCCCTGAGTCGATTCATCTCCAGAGCCACCGACAAATGCATCCCTTTCTTTGATGCAATTAAGAAAGGAAAAAGTCCGAAGGGAAAATGGAATTTCGCTTGGAATCAGGAGTGTAAAGATGCATTCTAGGCTATGGTGGATCACTTGGAGAGACCCTCCGTTTTCTCAAAGCCAATGGATGATGAGGACTTGTTTATATATCTGGCAGTGTTGGTGCATACGTTGAGCACCACACTTATTTGAGAGGAATCCTGCATCCAAAGACCGGTCTATTACATCAGTAGCGGTTGACAGGAGCATAAAGAAATTACTCGAAGATCGCTTTAAGGAAGCTCCGCCCTTATTTTCAGGCTCATCCGATCAAAGTTCTTACCAACCAGCCTTTGCAACAAGTCTTACAACGACCTGAGACTTCTAAAAGGCTATTGAAATGGAACATTAAATTGAGCCAATATGATATAACCTATCACCCTCGGAGAGCTATCCAGGCTCAAGCTTTGGTGGATTTCATAGCTGAATTAACTGCACGAGACGATACTCCAGAGAGCAGTGGTGAGCAAAATGCTAGATGGAAGATGTACACGGATGGTGCATCAAACGAATGCTGTTCTGGTGCTAGAGTTGTTCTTGTCACTCTCGAGGAACATTCAATCTATTATGCCCTTAGTCTCGACTTTCCTGCAATAAACAATGAAGCGGAGTATGAAGCATTGATTGTAGAACTCAAAATTGCTAAGGAACTGGAAGTTAAAACTTTACACATCTTCTACGATTCCCAGATGGTGGTATGTCAAGTCTGGAAGGAATTTCAGGCAAAAGGAGCAGGGCTGGCTCCTTAGCTAAACCGGACCCTTGAGCTACTCAGTAACATTGAATATTACACAATAACGCATATTCCTAGAGAGGAAAATGTGAAGGCTGACTCACTGGCCAAGCTGGCCAGTTCAGGAGATATGCAGCTCATGGGCCTGATTCTTGTGGAAGTACTATCGACTCCGAGCATCAAACATATGGATGTCAATTAAGTCTGGAAGCCAAGAATGATAAGGAGTCATGAATGACTCCCATAAAGAATTATATGTGAAGGGGAATCCTTCCGTCCAAGAAGATGAATGATGGAAGCTTCTTTGCCAAGCTTTGAGATACATCTTTCAGCAGGGAGCACTTTACAGGAAAGGATTCTCAGTCCTACTGCTACAATGTGTTGCCAACAACAAGGCCAAATAAGTCCCAAGAGAAGTGCACGAAGGAGCCTATGACGACTACACCGGGGGGCAAACCCTAGTGAAGAAGATTCTCCGCTATAGTACTTCTGGCCAACTGTCAACCAAGATGCAGCTTATTACACTAGAAGGTGTGACAAGTTCCAAAGGTTTGCTAAGATTCCAAGAGCCCCACCAACAGAGATTACCCAAATGGTCAGTCCCTAGCCGTTTGCAATCTGGGGAATTGATATTATCGGTGTGTTTCTGATATCTAAAGGTGGTGCGAAGTACGCCATCGTTGAAGTTGATTACTTCACCAAATGGGTTGAGGCAGAGCCATTAGCTGCAATTACCATAAACAAAACAATCAATTTCATAGTTCGGAGTATCATCTATCGTTTTGGAGCTCCACAAGCAATCGTTACCGATAACGAAACTGAATTCGACAGCACCGAGTTTAAGGATTTCTACCGCCAACATCGCATAGAGAAGAGATTTGCTACGATAGCACACCCTCAGAAATGGACAAGTTGAAGCTGTAAACAAGATTATCAAGTCTATTCTCAAGAAGCGATTGGAAAAGGGTAAGGGCAAGTGGGTTGATGAACTTCCATTAGCACTTTGGGCTTATCGGACGAACTACAAGTCAACGACTGACCATTCTCCATTTGCCTTGGCCTACGGATCAGAGGCTATGATTCCAGTTGAACTGGAAGTACCTTCTCATCGAGTGAATTACTACAATCCATGGATGAATGAGCAACTCACGTTGGAATCTCTTAATATGATCGATGAGAAACGCGATAAAGCTAACTTGAGAGCAGCTACGCACCGAAACCGAGTCGTTCGATATTACAATGCCAAGGTTAGGAATCAGACCTTTGAGATTGGCGATCAGGTTCTTAAACGAATCTTCCAGGCCTTAGGAACTTGGACTCGACATGGGAAGGTCCATACGTAATAGAGCAAAAGCTTAGATATGGCACTTTCAGGCTAGCAATGGTTGACGGGATCTCACTCCCGAGGGCGTGGAATAGCGAGCTCTACGATGCTATTTCACTTCGAAATAAATTTAAAAAGTCATGTAATAAGATAGAGCCTGTCATTTCCTATCTTTAATAAATGAAATGGCTCTCTGGATCCATGTCTCTGTCTTTACATAGCTTAAGAGTTGTGAAATATGTTCGACTTGAATAAATCTGCATGTGAATAATGTTTGTATGCAGGTACCCGAAGATAGGTGCCGACCTAACTTCCACGGTCCATGATTGGACACTCGGAGTTCAACCATTCTTGACGCCTGGAGATGGATGCCAACTAACTCTTGCCCTTGATGTGGGGGCAGAAGTATAAACTAAATAGGACATGATTTGGCTATCCACCAACTAACTCTTGTCCTTGATGCGAGGGCAGGAGTATAAACTAAATAGGATGGGATTTGACCGTCCACCAGCTAGCTCTTGTCCTTAATGCAGGGGCATGAGTACTAACCTAAAAGGATGTGATTTGACCATCCATTAGCTAACTCTTACCCTTGATGCGACGGCGGGAGTATAATTCAAAATGGATGTGACATGACCATCCAATTACCAACACCTTGCCCGGAGTAGGCAAGACGAAAGATCCATGCCCGGTGTAAGATGAGATCTTACCTATAAACTTTAATCAATGCCCAAAGTTAGGCGTGATTGAAAGTAAAACATCCTGGACGAGAATGTGCAAACCACGATCTTCAGTGGTTAGCTCAAACAATGCCTGGAGCTTGGCACGATCGGAGGTCACTATCCTGGAAAAGGATACCTGAACCGTCATAACAAATGGTTTACCCTAATTGACGCCCAGAGCTTGGCACTTCAATAATGCTTTACGTTCACTAGAATGATAAAAGGTCGGTAAATCATGGAACAGACTAATGACTTAGTCCGATAATGACCATGAAAAAGAATGGATCTTGAGTACATTGAATGGAAAGCGCATTTTTTAAACACTTAAACGAACTCCAACAAATATTGAAAAAAACAAACGTCATTGTTATTCACATTCAAAATAGAACTTGGAAAGAGAATTACAAGTTTATTTACATCTATACTAAAGAGCAAAAGCGGAGACCAGATCCACACAACACCAGTCGAAAAAACAAAAAAACATAAAGCTAGAAAGTGCTTAACTGTACAACCAAAACAAAACAAACTAACAACCACTTCTTATGCTTTGGCTTCTTGGAATTTTTCTTCTCCTCCCCAAAAGAAGGTGTAACTTGATCAGTTTTCCTCCTGCCTCTTCCTGAATCCTTAGACGGAGTGCTTTGCGAGGATCCGTGTGACGACCCTGATTTTCGAACCAGCCAGAATTGCCGAAAACCCATCCGTTCTAAAACTACTAATGAAAACTACCAACTTAATACACAATATTATTTGATTAATATTCAACATTACTAAATGTATAGGATAAACCTTTCAATTATACAAGTTATCAGAGTTCTAATTATTTATTCTACAGGTGTGCTTAAATACAAAGGAGACTCAATATACAATAAATCTACCGCTGCACAGCTCTAATGTGAGAGACAACAATAGTCATTCCTGCAAACTCAATAAACATGTCAAGTGCGGAATAAAATGGTAAGCAGGAAAGATACAACAACACAAGATAATTAACAAACAATAAACAAGAAAAAGATATATTATTATTAGGGCTGCGTCACTACCACTTGTGACTGCCTACATATCCATATCTAGTTGGGTACCCAATTAGATACAGGATCAAGCCAACGCAGTTCTCCTACCGCAAATAGGACTCAAGGAGCCTACGATGCAACAAACAAATATGCAATTCCCAAACTGCCCACTTAGGCTTAATCTTTATATTTAGATTTATGAAATCTAATTAACTTTATTATATTCAAAATATAATCATTTTGAAAATAATTTCTTCGAACAAAATTCCCTATTTTATTTCAAATCCTTTTGAAAATGTATATATCTTTTATACCAAATCATGCGTTTCTTTGAGATTTATGTCAAAATCTTTTCAAAACTGGTATCAATTCTTTGTATAATAATATAATGGTGTATTTGATATATTTATTTGAAAATCGAAGAATACTTTACTATAAAAGCATATCGAAATATATGCAACCAGATCGAGAGCTTTCTCCCAATAACAAGGCCACCGGGTCGCACCTTTCACAAGATAAATAAACAAAGAATATCCCTCTATACAAAGAGTAGACTATACCGAGGGTTAAACCACCATTTTTCCCAGTATTTAGTTACGGGTTACCCGAATCATTGGTAACATAACAAATCATTTTGTTCCCCGAAGTGACAAATCATTTTGCACTAATAATCACAAATACTTTCAAACACGGTATTGTTTATTTCCTCAAGATTTTTTCAAAATCAATTTCAAACCACGGGGATTTAAGTTCTCCAAATTATCTTTATTTATAAAATACATTTTATAAATATCTTTATATATAAATCACTTTTATATAAAATCACTTCCAAAATATTGATTTCAAATATTATATAAACACCTTTATATAAAATCACTTCAAAGTATTTACTTCCAAATATTTCTATTTCTTTTCAAAGGAACCAATTCATTTAAAAGATAAACATCTTTAAAATTATAATAAACATCTTTTATTATAACAATTACTTAATCAAATATTTTCATCGAATAAGTAAAACTGTGAAATTATAATCACAAGGTGTTCGTATCTACCCAGCCCATGCATATAGATTTTAATTGCTCATAAACTGGCGAAGCTCAATTCAAACATTCAAACAAACAATAATAAAAACACATTATTATCAACAATTCAACAAACTGAATAATAACACATAAATGAGAATTAACTGGTATATGCAAAAAAAATGTCCAAATTTATCTAATAGCAGAACAGAGATTTATTCTACTAAATAGATGTCATTAATGAACTATACTTAACTCGTTTGCAATATTTCAACTTATACTATTCCTCGCCCAAGAGTTAAACCAGGTAAGTTAAAGCACTGGTTGCATCAAAGCCTTGAGTAGACACTTCATTCTTAAATCTCACAAATAGATAAGTCTATTCGTTGACTTTTAGCGTTAAGCAAAGTTAATTAACTTATTCAAAACTTATATAATTCTTAAAAATATGTTTAAACTTGAAACCAATTTTAAAACACTCTATTATAAGTTAGAAAACAACCCTAGAAAAATTAGAGAAAAATACAAAATTCAAATGTCATTTTAAAACAAATTATAGTTTCAAGCAGAAAAGAGCATTTCTGCAATTGCTACAAAATAATCCGCAACGGCTCAAAAGTGTTTCAGAAGCAAAGACAGCACTACAGAACTGCTGCCAAAAGTCCAGGGCTATCGTTTAAGGTGATTTTGCTACAACTTTGCGCCTAGATTTCGACGTCTTAACAAATGATTGTTAATCCATTCTTTTTACAGTAGTTACTATACTTTGGGTACTTGAAAGCCATGAAGAAAAATTCCAAAAAAATATCTTTTAATTATTTTATAGAAATTTCCAAAAACAAGGTATTTTACTGAAGTGCTCATATATGGACCATTTCACTATAACTTTTGCCTCTTTGTTCAACTAGATATCAATTGAATTAGGCTTCAAAACTTTCCTAATAAGAATAATATATTATTAACTTGCTAAAAAGGTAAAGAAAACCATAAGGATGTTTCTACAAAAATAAACGTTATTTTCCAAAAACAAGTTATTTAAAGGTGTCGATATAGCAACCTTTTTGGTACTAACTCACATCTTCAACTTGTTAAGAGGTAATGTAATATTGTACTAAGGATATAGGAAAAATTTGGAGGAGTAAGGAGTTAGTTTAATATGATTTTTAGAAAGTTAGAGAGGAGAAAGAAGAAGAAGATATTATTTAGAAGTGGATTTACGTAGAAATGAAGTGAATGTGTGTGTGTGTGTGTGTTTATAGAGTTAGGAAATGTGTGGAAAAGATCTCAAAACCCTTCCTTAACCATGAAGTAAAGAGGACTCCATATGACAAAACCATGCCTTAGGTACATAGAAACCATGCTCTTACACAACCATACTCTCCTTAATTTATGCCTTGACTTAAGGCTTGATTTTAGGTCCTTTAGTACTCTTTGTTCCCATAATTAAATATGTTTACTTTATTTAATTTGCTTAGGAAAAGAGATGTGTCTAATTCTTGTTTATATGTGCATATGTTACTATACAAGTTGATAAATATTTATACAATTTGTATTGAATAAAATGTTGATTTTTAATGAAACATTTTCCGGTCACATTTTCAGTATTTATCCAAAGCGTATATTTTTGTAAACACATTTCAGTCATATAACCATATTTAATCACATTAAATCTTAAATACAAATATTTAAATAATTCAGATATTTAAATATGAAGTGTTTGAAATTCTGGGTCGTTATAATCCGGCAAGCACGCCTTGGGTACTCCCGGGCAGAGAAAGAGTGACAGGAACAAAGATAGTCCAACCGATCAGAGCTACGGATAGCGGAGGAGGAAAGGTCTCTATTTTCTCTAACTTGATCTCTTTGGCTAGGACAAATTCCTGCTCAAGTGCCTCATGGTAGGGCCCCGCAGGGGCTTGGAGGACCCAGTGATAACAATGTCATCGTCAGTTTCAGCTCCTCGAAGCTCTCCAGCCCCTTCATCCTGCAAAGCATCTATCATTCGCTCGCCAAGCCCAGGAGTCTCACCAGTTAGGATACTCGGCACCGTCATTAAGTAGTCATGGTCACCGATTTTATTGTAGATGCTTGTTGTCCTGACTAGGGACGGAATGACCTGGGGTAGACTTGAAACTCGAGAAATATGAAAAGAGAGATTGCCGATGTCAACCGATGACATATCGACTCTCTGAAATACATGTGAGGTCAATGAGATACCTCCTTTAGTTTGGTATTCAGTGTGGGCTGGAGTGCCACCAGAATTCTCTTCCAAGATGGGAGAAAGGATGGTGGAATTCAGCAATTGGGGTTGATCTGGATTATATCCCAGGACTAAAAATGAATCATGAGCAGTTTTGGGTCCGGAGGTGTCCCCAGTAGTGGCGTCTTGGGGCGATGATCTGAAGCCTTCACCTAAGTCTTTTCGCACAGTATCGGCTAGCTCCAAATGGAGAATAAGCTGGCCCTCTTTTAGCACATTGGGCTACTAAGATCTCCTTCTCAAGCTGTGCTGGATCCATCTCACCACCTTTCAAGAATTCCTTTTCCTCCTCGATGACCTATTCCCAAGCAGGGGCAAGACTCTGGAGCAATCACAGTCGAACCACTCTAAGTTGCGGAATTTGAGTACGTTGGCATTGTACTTATTGAGCATTGGTTCGAACTTCTCCATCACCCGCTTTTCTATGGCTTCAACCTCCTCTTTGACGGGAGCGTCCATGTCTTGGGCACATGCGATCTCCTTTTCCCTTTTATCACAAGCAACGAGCAGCTCTTCGCGGTAATCCTGAGCTTGCTGGAGAGCTTCATTCTTCTCTTTTGTTTCGCTCTCGAGCTTGGTTGACAACTCGATCACCTTCTTGTTCAGGCATCTCTTTCCAGCATTAATCACGATTCCGATGGTGTGTAGTTTCCATCTTATCACGATGCTTGGTCTTCAAAACTATAGAGTTCAGAATGATAGATCATGAAGGCATACTTTAGATTTATAGTACCAGATGTTGATAAAGCACCACAACTGATAGCTATAGATACAATTCTTCAAAAAAACGATCTGTAGGAAGGATAACGACCATTCAAAGCATATAATGGAGTCCTTCACAGCAATCCCGATTTGACTTGATTTAAAGCACATCATATTTGAAACAAGATGTACTTTTGGGGGCAAGTGTTATTCAGCTTTTTGACCAGGCAATATTTGGATAGACTAGACGAATCGAACTTAGGAACTATCAAGGTAGGAAGCCCAGTGAGATAGCCTAAGAGTCCAAAAACCAAGTATAAACAGAGTCAAGGGATGAAGACATAGCGCCTCTGTAACGACCCAGAATTTTTGATAATTAAAATTCGAATATTTAATTGATTTTGAATACTAATAAATGAATTTAATAAGTCGAATAATTTATTTAAAGGATATTGGATTTAATTTGGTCAATTGAATCGATAATTTAATGATTGAAATTCCAGAGATAATTGAAAATCGAGTTTAAAATGATTGAAAATGATATGGAAAATTTTATTTAATCATATTGGAGTTATAGAAATGTTTTAGAACTTTTAAAATTGAAATTGGAGTTAATCTATGAAAATTGAATATTTTAATATTTAATTATCGACTGAAAATTAGCCATTTTTCGAACAGTCTCAGAATTGAACGAAACCAGTTCCATTGGATCCGTAATAGTTAGTTATTATCGGATTTCAATTTTCGTATCAATCGGAGTTGTCGTTTGACCGTGGCAGCTCGAAACGCATCGATATCGTTTTAATTTTAAATCGTCGAGTTAAAAATAGTCATTTTTCAAAAGGTCTCGGATTTCGACGAAACCAGTTTCATCGGATCCGTAATGTGATATTATTGCATGGTTTAAAATTTCGTAATTTTTGGATTTACCATTTGTCTGGTACAAATTAAAACGCCTCGAAATCGATTTAAATCGATTTAATTTAATTTGATCGTTTATTGCCATATCTCACATATACGATCGAATTAGCTTCCGAAACCTGTTCCATTGCGTTCGGAACGCGGGGTAAACCCCAGAAACGCCAGTTACCGCGCGTAAATCGGAGTTCGGAAATTTAGAAATGAATAGTGTTTGTCGGTTCTCTATAAAAGCAACCCACCCCCTTCATTTTTTGAGAAACCCTAGTCTATACGTTCGTGGCCGCCACCTTCATAAACAACGGCCAGAAATTCGCGTGCTTTCACCTCGTTTATCTCCAAATCCGATGAGTTTCACGAAATACATTCAACTACAAACTTGAAGATCTCGACGAGACGAACAAATCCATACGGCTGTGATCGAGATTCGTGGAGGGAATCATCGTGAAATTCGTCACGAATGTTCGCCGTTTCTTCACGTTGTTCGAGGAAGTGGGGCCACCGAGCTGAGCATGAATCTGGGCGGAGGTTGGAGTCGCGTGGGGCTACGGTGTGGCGGCATCTGATCGAGGTGGAGGGGCTCGTAGTGGTCGCGTGCATTAGGGCATAGGGGCGGCTGATGGGTTTCGTTCTTTGTTCGAACGCGATGTTTACTGGGAGGGGGAAGGAAGAGCGTGCGTGAGGGAGAGGGAAGGGGCACGACCCAGATTTTCTTTCCTGAGAACGAGCGGCCAGGATGGAAGCAAGGGTATAAATAATAAAATTTGATATTTGAAATTGTATATATTAAATTGTATAAACTTTAAAACGATGTATCTCTTTCATGCGAGATCGGAAAATGACGAAACCAGAAGCGTTGGAATCGCAGCGACGCGCTCTATGCTGCAGTGCAGATCTGGACGTGTTTGGAATCAGTGAAATTTTTGAGTAAAATTAAACGGCCGTTTAATTTTATTCGAAATAAATGCTGGAACGGAATTTAAAATCACGGTGAGATCTTCTCACTCAAATAAAATTTTGTATTGCAGTTATTTATTGATTGACTGTTTGGATGTGATATTAGATATAGTAGGATATATCTATATATATATAGCAATATATACATATTGGCATATGTATACATTGGATTGATTGATTTCCCGCCTCGTATAGCGGATGAGACCCTATTGCGCCTTTAGTAAGCGGATTATTTTTATAAAACCCATATACCGCGATATTCCACCTTGAAGTGGAATTGGTATTGTGCTAACGTCTGTGGATGCAGGGAAACAGGTTGGAGGGATCCAACTGGATTCCTCACCAGTATTTATTTATTTACAGATATTGATGTATATTCTGTTATCATATTGATATATGATGTTTGATGTTGTGATTGACTAATTGGTGCCGTTGCATCATCGGATTCAAGTTTTAAAAATAACGACTTTTTAATTTAAAAAGATTTTTAAAGTGATCTTTGAAATTATACGTTTTATTGAATTTTTGAAGTGATTTATTTTAAATAAACAAACGTTCAAATCTTAAAGTTATAAAAGTTAAGATCTTTGTGAAATATAATCGAAAAGTGATTTTTGGGATAAAAAGTCGATTGATTTATAAAATGGTTTAAGTTGAGATTTTTAAAATATTATAAACGGTTTACTTAAAAGGTTTATAAAGTTGACATTTTATAAATTAAAATGTTGGTATTATAAAACGAGTTTTTATAAGCGTTAAAATGAATTTTTAAGAATTTATAAATAAATGAAATTTATAAATTGTGAACTTACAAATGGAAATGATTTCGTAAAATAAAGGAATTATAAGTATTTAACTTATAATTATGGATTGTTGGTATAAGATTTGAGTTATGAATCGAATTATTAATAAAGAAGATTTATTAAATTAAAGTTGTTAGAAAATAGAAATAGAATTTATAAACGTTGTTTTATAAATTCGAAATCGATAGAATTTGATAAATTAAATATAGAAGATTTTTAAAGAAGATATATTCGCGATTTTGGATAGCGAATTTTATTGAAATAAAATGTGTAGGAAATAGTGAACTGTAATTAGTGAAGTATATTCACGATCTTGGACAGTGAATATATTGTTAAGTAAAATGGATAGTTTTGGAAAAGCGATATTAAATGAAGTTAATTGTTTTAAAAGATGTTTTAAAACGTGTGAACTATCGAAATCATAGATTTCAACATTTATTGTTGAAATAGACGTTTTCGAAATATAAGGAAATGGTGGACTATAACACTATTGTTATAGTAAATGATTTCCGAAAGGAAATGTTTTATATAGTATTGGGATTTATACATCTATTTTAATTCCGAATCCCTATACTAGTGATTTTGAGTCGTCGTAACGATGTTTTACGTAACATTCGTTTTGACTCAGATGAATATGTTATAGAAATGATTTCCTTAAAGAATGAAACATATACTTAACATTTATTTAAGTATATCGAATATTTTTCAGATGTTGAAAATAAATAGATTTGTGAATTACTTATTTTAAATAAGTATGGAATTGTTTTTCCAATATGAAACGAAGGGTTTGTAACTTTATCTTTTAAAGATAAATTGAAAAGTGAATATTTGAAGAATTGTTTTCAAACGGTTAAGTGTGGGAATTTTATATCTAGTAAAGATATTTTGGAAGATAAAATAATTTGGGAAAATTATTTGGAATCTGATGATGTTGTGCATCTTTATTGATAGTTAAATAACCGACTATCAATAATTACCTTGAATGGTATTTGTTGTGAATTGGATGAATTTGAATGCCACACTTGTTTTTAAATAATCGCTCACAATTCGGGTTAGCCGGGGAAGGACCATGGGGTCGTATAACCCATTCCGAATATGTGATACGTCGTTATGAATTGCATTCGAAGACCGGTGTTGAAGACCGGATATTTTTGAAAACGGAAGGATTACCGTCGAGTTACTCTACATCGGCTGATCTCCGATTTAGAGGTTTTATCACCCTTAGTGACGGGAAGTCCGGACGTGATTAGAAAATTATCCGGATATGCAAGGGCTTCGTGAGAAGTGCCTTCGGTTCTGTTCGATCCCGGAACAGACTTGTATGGATTGTGTGTCTGACGTTACAATTTGAGATATAAAGCTGATTTCTTTCAAATACATATCTGTTGGTGGCGGAGAATTTATTCTCTTAGCTTAACACCCTTCTCTGAGACGTACGAGCTCAGAGGTTATGTAGTTGAAATTTATCAGCGATATATCCCAATTTGGTAACGTGGCATACTGAGTGTTGCTGTGAAATGATCAGTGTTTGATCATTTGTGATATGATCATTTGTTTGATCTTATATCTTTGTGATCATAGGTTGATCATTTTGTTTGACCCAAAGCAGGGCTTTGTAGAAAGCGTAGCTTTGTGGACGAGACTTCGTCGAGCCTCACACCCCGGAAATGGTCGAAACAGGAAGGATGCAGCAAGGTTCTAGGGAGTAGCGCCCCTTAGTGTATGTCATTCCTTCTGGATAGAGGTGGTATCATGGTATGGAGCCCAGATACTTAACCTATGTGGTTGCTGCATATTATCTATGTGGTTTGTTGGAAATCGGGGATCCTCGGGAAGATCGGTTACGATCGGGGGATGGCATACGCGTGTCAGTAGTTACCTATTTTTGCAGAGGTAACCCGGCCTTGTGTTGGCAGAGATCCGGTTAGGTTCTCGGGTCGTCTATTCCAGGGACGTACCCATCGTGGATAGGAAGTTCCTTAGCCTGATCATTTGTTGGAAATCCAAAGAAACAATACGAGTCTTGTACGGTTTTAGTTGTAGAACCTATCATTCACTTATGGTGGTCACCACTGTTTGGATGGTAGCTATAGTAGGCATAGTTCGGAATGTCTATGCTGGCTAAGATTAATATTATACTTTCGAAATGTTTTCTACACTATGCACTAATAATAATATCAAAAATGATTTGATTTTGCGTAGTAAGCATCTTTGACTATCATAAGAAGAAATCTCCTCCAATTCTGCGTTTGCATTGTGTGTGTGGCGGGAGGTCTTATGGTAGTTTCATTTTCCAAAAGCATTGCGAATTTGTTTTATTTTCTTTGTAAAAAATAACTGTTTTACGATCTCACACCAGTCACCATGACTGACTCGGAGTTTATTGTTTCCCTTCTAAACTCTGGGTGCCCACCAATTTCCACACGGGCAGTCTAGAGTTATATTATCAGGATATTCTGGAGCTTTGGAGATAAGCTGGATGACGAGACGTAGTATTTGTATCTGACATTATTTATTCCGCTGTGTATTCTGTATGAGGACAAGTTATATAACTGTCCATTGTTGTATATTGACTCTGATTGATGTATGTATAAACTGATATAGTTCTTTGTTTTAAAAGACTAGTGTTTATCTATTATATATTGTTCCGCTGCGATATGTGAGATTCTGATATTGTTTTCTGTATCTGATGTTATTCTGTTGTTGTTCTTTCTTCTCTTCTTCTGCTTTCTTCTTCTTCTACCTTTTTCTTTTTCTTAAAACCCTCACTATTGGAGTTTCCGGCACTCGATTGCTCGACAGTCGATAAAGTGAGTATCGATGTCGAATTTTCGAAAGTCGAAAAATCCGGTACGTGACAGCCTCAAAGAAACAGAGGGACAAAATCCAACAAGGAGTTGGATCGGTACCGATCCAACCCATAGATCATTACCGATCCATGAACCTTGACCTAATCTTGCCCCCACTCCCCCACTACATGCTAGTGATGATACCAAAAGCCTATTCAAGTGTTGTTTTGTCAATCCCATGAAATTCTCTATCGATCTCCATAAGCATTAGAATCGGCAACTCTACTTCTGTACTGGTCCATCACTTGGACTCAGAAATAAGCAAATAATGGTGCAAACAAGTTTGGAATCATGAAGCTAATCACGAATCGAGCCAACACAAAGAATTCAAGATGACCATTTTGTTCATCTTACGGATAGGTACCGATCTAAGTTCATGGATCGGTACCGATCCATGTATTTTGCTGAGATGGCCACCATTTTCTCCAAAGGACTTGGTCTTTGCATGGAAAACAAGGTGAGATCATGGAGGTGAGTTTCTAGGCTTCCTATGTCCATAAATAGGCTCATTTTTATGGATCTTTTCAGCTCTTGTTTTCTTTACTCTAATTTCTTGTAATCACCTTTGGATTTATACCGATCCATAAGAACAATTACTTTGTAATCCAGTGATCTAAGAAATAAAATCACTAAGTGGACGTAGGCCAAGATTAGCCAGACCACTATAAACGTTCTGTGTTCTTTTCTTGCTCATTTTCATTTGTTTTCTTCACTTTTTATCCTCTACATAATCTTTTGGGTGTTTGTGCCACTTTTGGTACAAACACCAAGTAAGCGAAAAATTTGGCTAAAATATCACATCATCTGCTAAGTGACGTGTGAACATTGATATTCGAATAGTTCGATATTAATCGTTGATCAAATTTACACTTAAAGAGTCGTATAACCAAATCATTGAATACCCCTTGACAACATGATTTAATTAGTTTATAATCGATATAAAGTAATTAAATTAATTAATATATATAATATTAGTTACAAAATTTTGTTTTGATTTGATGAAAAAATATTATTAAATGTATTTATAATAGTTATAAATATATTAATTGATATACGATATCGATACGGGTTTAAATTTGATTTAAAAGAAAAATATTTTGTTCGGGCTTTAAACGGGTTTGAAGCCCATATAGGGGGCTGATCGGCTATGATAGGGTGATAGGTGCAGCCATATGATAGGAATAAGAGGGCTTTGCTTTATATGGATAAGGGAAGAAGAATCGGTAAGAGATTTAGATCCTAACTTGTCTCTAATTACTCCTCTATATAAGCATCTCAGCCTACACCAATTAGAGGACCTTTTGAAGCCTCCAAACTCCTCATTTCTGGTCGAACACATCATCCCCTCCTCTCCATTCTTACTAGCTCAAATCATATAAAATTAAACACTATTCGATAGGTGGTCAACAATTTGGGAGACAACATCTTTAGAATTAGAATTTGATTCAGGAGTTCATTTCAACGCTTCAAGATGTGAGTTTTTGGCATTGGTGTAAGGTAATGATCTGATTTACAATTATACTTTATTGAATTATTATTTACATATCATATTCTATTATATTAGTTAGGCGACGATTATATTATATCAATGTACTATCATAATCAGATTGGTTGAATATTTATATTATTATGAGCGTTATGGCACACGCTTCATGCATGATCATGACACGTGCTTCGAATTGCTTTTCTGCAAATTGTTCTATTTAACCTATTCGGAGAAAACGATTTGCACGAATATATAGTTATATTTTTACGTTGAAATCATGTTTAGTTTGTTTGAATTTTTATTTCTAAGTTGTAATACCTAATTTTTATTAGTTTTAATTTTTATTTGTATTATTAATTAATAAGAAATGATTTTGTAATGAAAGTTTATTTGTTAGATCCTATATTTAAGTAATATCAAGATTTGTTAATATTTGTTGAAAGGCGGTTTGAGTCTGTAACGGAAGTGTACTTTTTAGATCTTATTTTAAGTTATATTAAGATTTGTTAATATTTATTGAAAGACGGTTTGAATTTGTACAGAAAGTGTAATTATTAGACCCTGTTTTTAAGTTATATTAAATGGGCATTTTTTGGAGTTCACGCTGACACTAAAAAAGTGTGACACCAAAAGTATTACAACTATTATTAAAGATTTATTTATTATTAAAAAAATTGTCATACATCTACCTATAATATGCACGACTCAAAGTAAAAAAACATTTTATTATGATTATTTAATCAATTTAATATACATTATTTAAATATATATAAGCTTTATAATTTAAATTCTATATTATATTATATACAAAATATGGTTTTATAATTTTATATGAATAGGTTCATATACAAAATAAATGTAACGACCTGGAATTTTATCACTTTGATTTGTGAATATTTAATTAATTTTAAATGTTAAATTAATGGCTTTGATAATTAAATAACCCTCTTTAATTAATAACTAATGATAGAAAATTCATTTTTGAATTTGGTTTACAAAAATAATTAGTTAAAAGGAAATTAGAAAATGTGACCGGAAAGCTTTTCCAAAAATCCTGATTTTTGATCATCTAAAAGTTGTTAAAAGGTTGTAAAACACCTTAGTATATTTAGAGACACGCTTGTAAAATTAAAAAGGACTTGATTGAGTGTGTAAAGGATAATATATGTTTGCTTAAGGGAAAAGAAAGTGATGTGATAATTTTCAAGTTTAAAAATTAAATAAAAAGAAAGATCATGACATGTCCTTATCATCTTACATCTTAGTACACTTAAGGTCTTTACATGGTGGTTAAAGAGGTGCACTTTGGTTCTTGCGTGTGCAACATGAGGAGGGTGTATGTGATGATGTGGCATGAGTTTTGTGGGGAATATTGTACTTAAGGGATTAAAGGTAATTTCACTTATCTCTTTTTCCATAAAACAAATCCGCTTTCCTCCTTCTTCTTCATTTTCATTTCTTACCTTTTCAAAATCATCTTCTTCTTTCTTAAAGCTTCTTATGTCCATTAATGGCTTCCATCTTCTTTTAAAAATTTAATTTTTTTCTTTTTACCTCTTTTTAATTTATAAAAATACTTCCTTTTCATTTCTAAGCACCTCCTCCTTCTTAAACAAAGCCATACACCCCCACACCACCTTAGGCTGAGCCTAAACTCACCTAGACCAAGCCCATTCATCTCTTCTCTTAGCTAAAAATCATTTTTTTCCAAAGGTTTTTCAAAGTTATAGGCTCTATTTCAAATTTGAAAAAAATTTGGTTGATTTTGGTAAGTAAAAACTCACATCTTTTCGGAAAATACTAACCTTTATTTTGTTGTACATTATTTTGTGAAATATTGGTTGATTCGATGAATTATTTGTTTGGTTAGAACATATATATTCATGCTTGTATGTGATATTAAGTTAGACTTGAAAAGAAAGTCTAAAAGTGATATTAATATGGTAAAAATGTGATTTTTGTTTATTATATGGCTTATAATATGTTTTGTATGATATGGACTTGGATATGTGTATATGTTAAGGAAAGTTATCACCTTTGTATAGTATCGACGATTTGGAATCTTTATAAAAACTATGGTTTTTAGTTTTAAAAATCAAATCGTTTTTTCAAAATTTCAAACTTTGTTTTTCCTTTACAAACACTTATGTTTTGGAAAAGTTAGTAAGCTTTATAATGTTAATTTTTCAAAAAATAAAGCTAAGTAATATTTTCTAGTTATGGCATCCATAGCGATAGTCGCTATGGATGTAGTTTCGCTAAAAGTCTACTTTTTGCAAATTAAGTTTTTATACTTAATACACTTTGGAAGTGTTTTATAAAACTTAATTAATAATGATTAAGAAATTCATTAAAGATTAATTAATTAATTATTTATTTATTAATTTTGGTAATTAATCATTAATTAAGTATTAAACAAGGTTTATTAATTATAATTAAGTAGAGGTTAATTACTAATAAATTATCTTTTAAAAGTGAGATTAATTTTAATTAATCTTTGAGTAAGTAAGATTAATTTTTAATTAATTAATTAAGTATATGATCTATTTTTAATTAATTATTAAATAAGTATAGGGTTAATTATTAATAAATTATTAAGTAAGGGTTTGATTATTTTAATTATAAATTAATTAAGGTTTTAATTTATAAATAAATTATTTATTATAGGTTAATTATTTCTTAATTAATAATTAAGTTAGGTTAAGACTTAATTAAACTTTGATTACGATTTAATAAAGGGTTTAACTTGTACTAAATGATTTTTAAAGGGGTTTAAGTTTTTAGTTACTTTGTTTTCCAAAGATAAATTTGTTTAAATGCAACTTTCTTTCCAAATAATAGTTTGAGCATGAAGGATTTGATTGTCAATACCATTACGTAACCATACAAATGTGATTAGGTTATCTTGAACTTGACATCTGTTTAGTAGAATAAATCTCCGTTCTGCTATAACTTAATTGAATTGATTATTTGGATATCTCTTAGCAAAATAAATCCCCGTTCTATTATATTAAACTTAATAGATTGTGTGGACATCTATTTAGTAAGACAAATCACCATCCTGCTACTATTTTATTTGGACATGTATCTGCCAATTGGCTTATGATGACATGTTATTTCCTGGTTTGGTTATGGATTTTATTACATATGTGTTGGCTTATGTAAATAACTGTTATGTGACTTAGAAGTCAAATTTAAATAAACGATAACATGGTTTAGTACCATTGTGACAGCTAACTTTCTTTCCAAATTTTTATAAGTCATGTTTTAAATTAACCTAAATTCTATCAATTTGGGGTTAAGTGTTTTAAATGAGTTTGTAAGTTATCCAACTATTTTATTAAAAGGATTTATAAATAATATTTTGTTTATGAAATGGATTTTATTTTACAGAGGATCTATTTAAAAGAGATTTATATATGATATTTTGTAAATGATATTTTACAAAAGATTTGTATAAAGGAATTATAAAGAAAGATTTTTAAAAGAGTTTTACAAATAGAAAGGGATCTTATAAATCATTTTGGAGATTTATTAAAGGGATTTTATAAATCATTTTGAAGATCTATTAAAGAGTTTATAAATTATTTTGGAGATTTATTAAAGAGTTTTATAAATGATTATGGAGATTTATAAAATAAGTTTTAGAAATGATTTTAGATATTTATAAAAGAGTTTTATAAATGACTTTGGATATTTATTAAAGAGTTTTATAAATCATTTTTGGATATTTATAAAAGAGTTTTATAAATGGATTTAGAATTTAAGTAAGGGAGATTTCATAAATGAAGATGATTTATTAAAAGGATTTATTGAAGAAATTTATAAAAGAATCGAAGATGAGATTTCCCTTAACTGACCTTCTTAATTATGGTGGTGTGGACATTTGTCCATGCTTAACACCAAAGGAATAGTGTTTGGGATTATCCTTATCTCTAATTTAAATAACATTTGTTTGATCCTTTTAATATGATTTTGAAATGAGAAATCTTTCACGATGTTTTGTGAATATACTTATTCCAGTGTGATAAGTATATGAATATTTTGATAAATATTCTGAAAAGAGATTTAAATAAATGAAAACTCATTTTGAGGCTTAGTGGTTGCCATGGGAAAATTAAATCTCTGGGTTATCATTTGATTGTGTATTTGATAATAACCGACTATCAAATCTTGACCTGTTTTTAACTCAAGAAGTATGTTGTGTATATTCGAGTTCCCCGGTCAAGACTCGAATACTAGTTGCATACTTTTAAAGAACCAGAATCGAGTTAGCCAGAAATTACCGCTTAGTTGGAAGATACCAGTTTCAGACGAGTATGATTTATCCGAACCACTCCAAACTAATAACATTCATGACAGATCGTTGCTATGGAGCTATACTATTCTTATTGAGGGTGATTCCAAAATGGAAGATAATAAATGCTGAATGTTTGTTCGATCCCGAAATAACTTGCATGGGTGAATGCTGGCATTGCATTTCTGTCTGGAGGGCAGTGTTAGCAATCCAAGATGGTCTGCTATGAGGAAAAAGGCAATCGTGGCCTCTCAAGCCTCACATCCCGGTAATGGCTAAAACTGTTGGAACTGGGCCAGCCCGCAGCGGTAGTGGTGGGTGTATTTCAATTTTTTTATCCTATTGGATCTTTATTGGGCCTATGAAGTCTAATTCATTTAGAACAATTCTAATTTTTTAAAAATAAAATCATGTATTTTATTTAAATTAAGTATTTTGTAATGTAAAGTTAATTTGAATGATTTAATTTATATGTATACATGTATCATATACATATTCATATGTGTGTGCATGTGTAACATAATAATCCATGAAGGGTATAACATGCCCGTATATAGATGTTGGGATTTACATCGCAATGGACATATTAGCTCATTTCGTATGTATTGTATGTTGTCTAAATATGTGCATAAATCTATAATGCATAGTATATTTATATAAATACGTATACATATATTTAAAATATATTTTATAACTAAAAGTCTCAAAATTAAATATATAAATATACCGAACTATTTGAATGTTAACGTTCACACGTCACTTAGCAAGTGGTGTGACATTATGGCCAAATTTATCGCTTATTCATTTTCAGTAAAATCTTATTTAATTTAATAAGCGTTACCCGTTAGTGACATTTATATACGCCAATTCTCTTCGTCAAAACTGTATCACTTTGGATTTATGAAATTTGTAATGGTCAAAATTACAATATTGTCCATATTCAACTCTATAGTCCAAACACAAAATCCTTGGTTCAATAATAACAATTATTATTAACCGTACTACTCTAGCCATAGATTTTGACTTTGGGTTGACTTGAGTTGACCATGATACTAACCTCATATAACCGAAGTGACGAATCCTCTCTTGAATAGTGTCTTCCTTCCAATACTTCCACTCAACCCAACTATAATCACTTGATGGATGTCGTTTCATGATTTGACTATAATCAAATCAGAGTTTTTCATATTGAAGGTTGACAGTATTCTCAAGTCGAAAGAATTGTGTAAATTAGTCACATCAATATTTTCTGTTTGACTTTAGTTATATTAACCAACAGAAAAATACCGAGTGAGTTGTTCTATAGCTATCCAATAACTATCAGTACATAACCTCTAGGTGCCCTCAGCAGTCATGAGTAATACACTGCCCAACATTTGGAGAGCATTATGTATTCTAGTCTCAACGGATACATCGATATCCAGTGTTGATGCATCTTGACTAGGAACATTTAAAATGATGTGTTTTGTAACAATGTGATCCAATACTCATGATTGCACCTAATTGTAATTACTATCACAAACACGTCATTTATGGATTTTCTGTTAAATATAGTTTTAATTAAATTTATTAATTAATATAACCACATTATATCAAGTATATAATAGAAAGAAAATACCTTTATTTCGAACAAGATTGGTCAACGAGTTAGATATATGTAACAAATTACATAATTGCCCCTAGGGCATACCCCTAACTCTATCAAAAACAGGGTATGCCGCAAGGCTATGTGGATCGCTTCCATTAGGGTATGATCATCACCTCATCTAGAATTGATATCCATATGCATGCTTCGGGGCCCATTTATGGTTGTTGATCACAACCAATAGGTGATCATATTTAGTACTATCCAGTCAGAGATAGGCCGGTCTTGCTAGCAGAGGGTCCCGACAAGGCCTTCGGTACATTTTATCTAGAGGTGTATCTTTCGAAAGGTAGTCCCTTACCTTGCCACTGTTGGAAATCCATTCTCCAATAAGCGCCTTCGGTTTTTGATTGTATACCTATTATTGTGTCACATACACGCATCATAACTACTTGGTTTTTAAATACTTTAAACGCTTAGACATTATTATAATATCATTGGATTTTATAATAAAAATGGTTTGGTTATCATAAGGAAAAACCCGTCCGTGTTTATGTGTGGCGTGGTCTTACAAGATACTTTTATTTTGAAAAAGGTTTTCAAATATAGAGATCAACATGGTTTGATTTGTTTTGATTTTTTCTCACGTTGGTTTTACCAGACTGACCCGGGCGTTGTTTTTTTATAATGCTCGGGGTCAGACCGAGCATGTTTCAGATTAGTTTTGGATGCTTTGGAGCTCAGGAGACAAGCTGGATGCCCAAGACGTACTTTAGTATTTTCTTTATTTTCCACTGTTTGTTATTGTTTTAGATATCGGCAATTGTAAGGACAGATTGTTATAACTGTCCAAGCTGATAATAGTTTAGTGTACTCTGATATTGTATGTATATTAAAGTTCTTTCTTTTTGTAAAGACCTGATTTATATATTATATGTTGTCTTGTTTTTGTGAGATTTTTTTTCTTTCTTTTCTTTCTTTTTTCCCAATAATCTATCTTTCCAGCACTTGGACGCTCGGTACGTGAATACCGTGGATGTATTAGTGTAGACTTCTGAGGATCGAAAAGGCGGATCGTTACAATATTTTGGACAGAAATAAAATTATTATTTTATTTATTATTATTCAATAATATTTAAACCAATTAATTATGTAAATTAATTATTCTACATATATATATATACACATTGTAAAATATGTTTAATATTTTATAAAATTAAATTAACGCCTAATTTGTTTTTGGTAAAAAAAATTTCTATATATAAACTAAATATTTAAAAATCAGTCGAAAATTAAAATTGATTTTGAAATTATTTTGAAGTTATAAAACTTTATATTAAATATTCAAACAACAAAATATCACTCAAATTTTTTTACTAAAAATTTAAAATTTGAAATAATGTTCCAAAAAGTAAATTTTATTTACTTTTACTTATTATCTGTACGGATATTTGTTTTAAATAAATATATATATACATATATGTATATTTAATAAAATAAAAAAAATTCTTCTTTGTAGTGCGCATTATTAGGTGCATGTATATATATTACGTATCTCTTGCATATTTTAAAGGTATTAACATTTACATATTTATTATTATATTATTTACATATACATATACGAATATATTTTATATTTAATATATACATTTAAAATAAGCAATATTTTTTTATATCACTTCGCTTTAAAAATTTTTATGTATAATATTATAAATATTTTAAACATACTTATATAATTTTATACACACACACACACATATATATTTAATGTTAAAATTCTAACGTGTGTATATATATATTTTTATAAAATTATTTAAAATAAAATATAGTTTATATATATTTGTAATATTTTGTATATATAAATTAAAGTATACAAATGTACATTTGGACAATATATTTGTATACTAGATGAGCTAATATGTCTCTTGCAATGTAAATCTCAATACTTATATACATGCATGTTACACCTTACATGGATTGCTATGTTAAACATGCACACATAGATATATACGTATATGATACACGTGTATATATATATAATATAATAATAACAACATAATATCAAACTATATTATAAATTTAAATAAAATAATGATTTTATTTAAAAGAAATTTTGAAATGTTCTAAATAAATTAGACTTTATAGGCCCAATAAAGATCCAAAATGGTAAAAAAAATTAAAATTCATCAATTACTCCGCTGCGGACTTGTTCAATTCCAACATTTCCTTTTTCTCTCTATCTCCTTATACTCATTTTTCTTCATTTTCTTCTCTTTCTTTTCTCATTACTCATTTTCATCTGATTTGGATTTCAATAACAACCGGCCAAATTAGGGGTATCATGGATGGGCGCGCGTTCTTATATACATTTATTGAAAAGTTGTTTTAGTTGAAGTTGATTTTTTTAGAGTATAAGTTGACACTGTTTTATTATTGAGTAGTTGTGATGCAGTTAAGCTGTTTAGGAAATGTTTGAAAGTTAAATAAATTTTGGTTTAATTCGGTGTGAGCAATTGTTTGAGAAAATTATTTGAAAAGGTATACTTGTTGAATTATATTGCTAATTTTGTTATTTCGATTTACGAATTTCAATTGTAATTATGATTTTGATGTTTGTACCCCTAAATTGACTTGCATTATTCACACTGCGATCCAATTTTATTATAGTTTAAATAGATTAGATTGCATTATGTATAATGCATGCCAATTTTTATAGTTCTTTATTAGGGATGGCTTGTATTTTATATAGTTTAAGCCAATCTATACTATATTATTATTAGTGAGTTCAATTTCAAGCTCACACAGGCCCCCTTGAAATTTGGCAACTGAACAGTCTCCAAATTTGTACCTCCGTATTTTTATCATCCCCTTTTCTTCCACCGAACCCTTTCGTTCTCTCCAGCCCTAATCTCCTCCCTATACTGCTCTACTTTTCATCCTCCACCTTACGCTTCCGCCCCCTTTCAGTCTAACCCTAAAATTTCTTCTATTCCTAATTTGCCTCTTTGACCCTACATCGACGTCTGCCCCTCCACTTATGCCCATCGCATACCCCTCCATCTTCGAATCTCTGCATCCTTCCATGCCCCGCTTGCTATTTCGCTTCTCATCCGATGATCCCCTCGCCTCTTCCATCGTCCTCGGTTTCATCTCTCCAGCCCTCGAATATTTGAAGGTATGTTTCTTAATCATATTGCAACTAGGTTACTTTGAATCAACAACTTGAATTGTAGTTCAGGCTCTAGCTGGATTTTACTTGCGTCCCAAGTGTTACAAAAAGTCAATATTAGTACATTTGCGATCTGGACTACATCGTTATTCATTATACATTCGGCACTCAAGTAAGTCAAATACGTCGAGTCCAACTAATTTGTGAATCGCGACTCAGTACCGATTTTATGGTCATTGATTGAAGTCAGTTGGAAATTATTATGTATTAATATTGAATAATTTAGCTTAAGATATGAAAAATCATGTTTGGTAAGTAATAATATGGTTTTAGAGAATACGGTACTATATTATAAACTTTAGTTATTCTCAGGTATGATTCGTTTGTATACAATTTTATACTTGACCGTGACATTGATGAAGGAGAGTTATAACAGAATGTAGAAGATTTGATGATGAAACTGCACTATCATGGTGAAAAATGTAGCTTATAAAACAGTGTTAAGTTTTTCTTTGAAAAGAGAACCGGGACAATTGGATCTCTTGGTTAAGAAATTTAGAATCCATTCTGGAAAAAATGCTTCATTATATAAGTCTTTTCAATAAGAAGTGGTAAGTGGGCTTATGAGGCTTGATGAATGACAGGTTTGGGACTGGTCTTAGAAGGCAAGGAAAAGTGGAGAAGCCTTATATCACATAAGAGAATGGAAATTTAATTGTAGATCTTTGTGATAGAAAGGTTCAGCTAAGTAAGTAGGTGACTTTTTGTAGCTAAGTAGGAAAGCATTATGGTGTTAAATTACTATTTTTTGATTTAAAATTTTCACAGTAGCTAGGTGAATGATTTGTTTTGTCCACGATTACTTAGTTTCGTCAGGTTATACTGATTTGGTTTATTTTATTGCTTTGACTTGGTTATTTATATATATGTTCTAATATATTGATATTCCCACAAAGTTGTGTCAAAATATACAGATGTTAATACAATTTTTTGTATTCAATTTTGTTGATTTGGTCGAAATAGTCCAAAAATATATATGTGAAGATGCCTGTTTCTATTAAAATTCTGTAAAACATCTTCAATATTTTGCATGCTCCTTGGACTGACCATGTTTAACAATACTTCATGAAACTTTATGGCTAAGAAAAGATAAGGGCTTGGCACTCATTTGTCCTATGAGAAACATATTGGAACGTTCGTACATTTATTCCACTAAAGTGAAAACAAGAGTTTATTTTTCGTCTTATTCTCATATCCAATTATGTGCTGCAGTTCATTTTTACTTTCAAAAGTATAATGTTTTGCACGTTCAATGGTTCCTTAGGTCAAAGCTATTGAAATATCACAGTAGCACTTCCTGTTTGTTGATCTTTATGTGACTAGGAAAATGCTACCCTTCTTTCTTCAAGAAAGCTATCATAGTTTAAATATTCAGGTTCAGTGCATTAGTCTATAGTAATATATGAAAGGCATTGGTCTCATGATATTAGACATGAAGGCATAATTCTTACGCATTGCTTCAAAGAAAGAAACATGAAATTGCCAATTTATTTAGCATTAGTACCTATCTTGACACTCACACTGAAACACTCTATAATATGTGCACGCGTTTCTTTTTCTGATAATTCATTGGCCCTATATAGCTATAACTAATAGGTTGGCAGTCATTTCAATCTTTATGAATCAACATAGTAGAGAAAATTTATGAATTCCATGTGCATATGTATGGGATAAGTGAAGTATGGGTGTTGCTTACAATATTTTGTTCTGAATAAATTATATATAATTAGTTTATGGTAATTCTTTCTTAATGGAAATTTGAAAGTTATACTCTTCTAAAATGAGACAAAATATTCAGTACAACTATGAAGAGTTATATGTTCAAATAAATAAGACATAGCCAAATTTTATAATCAGGTATTTATAATTAGAGTTGCAGGTTGACATACTTTATGTACCATACATTACTGCTTCACTGTATATTTCACTATACTTCTTTTCATCATCAATAAATCATGTATATCCTTCAGGAAAATTTTACTTTTCTATATTAATTATGCAATACGCTGAACACAGGGAACTAATAAACAAAATATGGTACTGGTCAGGTGATCTTCGTCTCTGATATTCATATTTTTGACATGGTACAAATTTTCGTGATTCTTTGCTTTTGTAGAACAACACAATGTGTAAAACTATAGAAGCATGCTATAGTTAAAGTAAACTCATTTAATTTGTAATAAATTTAAAATAATTGGTCTGCAAGTTTCAGGAAAAGATAAATAATTTAAATACAATTATTAAGAATGGAAAGAAAATTAAAATACATCATGTTACATTTAAAAATTTGTTGCAACACCTTTTCTTTTAAAAATCAATTATTATATTATATATCAATCAATTTTTGAAACAACCTGTGTGCAAAAATATAGATTTACTCAAAATACAATATTATAGTACTTTGCGACTGTCTGTCTTTTCCATTATATTTTTTAACTTTATAATGCGACGCATTTATAAATATCATATATATTATTTTAACCAGGTAAGCAAGGTATGAATGGTGAACATTCTATGCGGAAACTGGATGCACAGTTGATGTTGTGCATGGTTTTAGATTGATGTATGAGAAGTAGGTTTATCTTTCTAGGCACCATTACTGTATACATATACAAATAATACTACCATAGGAATCGTTGACCATTTAAAACTATTCTATTTTTTATAAGTGTGTTTATCTTTCTTAAAATTTAAAATAAGTTTGGTCAGGGTTACTTCCTTTTATGGTCATACTGCAAAAATGTTGTTATTAATCTTTGGACCATTAAGAAGTTGCAGCTTCTTCAAGGAGATATCAATTTTCTACAAGCGAATAAATTATAGATAAATTGTAGTTTATTGTAGCTCACAATATGAAACTTAATGCACCGAGGAGAGATCAAAATTTTTAAATTGTGTTAGCATGACTATTATTTTCAGGTCCATGAACAATCCAAGGATGATTCCGAACAGCGGATTCAAAATAATTTTTCTACATATTTATGTATACTAACATGATAAGGTACACTGCAGTTTGACACATATTGCACAGAAAAGGAGAAAAAAAGGCTTATTATATTAAGCATGTAACGATGACGGTCGAGTTATAGTGTGTTATTCTTTGGTTCTTGGTTCATTTCGTTATAGGAAACATGGAACGTACAATGGCAGTGTTTAATTTTACCCTCCTTACTACTCTCATTTCAAATTCTCACTGACATATGTAACTTTGAGACTTACTTTCTCATTTTAATATTGTCAATTCAAATGATTATGAAATGTGTGTGTCAACTGATCTGAGAAAATTAGGATGACAACTTAATTTCCTCGCATGCTAACAAATCATATGCATATAATATACTATTTTCCACCCAAACATAAATTTAACATGAACACTTAGTTTGTTATTCCTACATTTAATTCAATTTTCTTTGATTTTGTAAACATTTAATCCTATAGTCACTTTGATTTATATTTATTTATGACATGATTTTTGTACACCATTTCTTTGAGCTTTTGACTTTAGCAGAGTTCGTTATAGGTGCACTACGTTTCAAGCCTCTGTTCAAAACAATAAAACTTTACTTTTCATGATACAAATGATCCATCAATAGAGTTCTAACCAATCCAAGGTACATGAAAATGATTTGGCATGTAAAAAATTTCACATTTGGGTAAATGCCATCTTCATATTATGTCTCCATTTCACACAACATATGTACATGCCGATTGAAAAGCTTATAAATGCATGATTCTTTAATTGGTATTATTTGACTGATTTGAATCCCTTTATCTCTAACTTCCTAATAATTTATTGATCCATATTTCTTCACGTAGAGATACTTGTTTAGGTTGAAAATATATTTTTATATATGCCATGAACGATGCAAAGCAATAAGGTCCATGGTTTTTTTTACATGCATATGTAATGCAATTAAAATCTTGGTTGCATTCCAATTTAAAAGAGAAGATGTTACCAACAACTTACTGTCACCTAAGAAGATGCTCAACTCTTTCATTATTCATAAGTTCAAGCAATCCCACTACAACAAAAATACCTTTTCGCAACACTAAAGAAATGTAGTCAATGTATTTTAACAACATTTATTGTAATGTTGTTACATCCACAGTTGTGAAAGATGGAGTTTCTTTTACAACATTTACCTAAATGTTGTATAAAACGTTGTAGAAAAGTTAGTTATAACAAAATATAAATATAGTGAAAACATTAAAAAATAAATGAAAAACTATTTACCACGTTTTTTGAATGTTATGAGATAGCCAATTACAACATATTTCAAATATTGTGATACGCTTTTTTACAATAATATATATATGTTGTAAATTTGCTTTTTCAATGATTTTCATATGTTGTAATTCAATTTTTACAACGTTATTCACCTATTGTGAAACCATCGTTCACGTCTTTTAGTAAAAGTTGTGTATTACTTTTATACAACTATTTTCAAATGTAATATTTTATAATAATTAACGTTGTAAATACAGAATAGGCAATGTTGTTTAAATGTAAACCAAACTTCATTTGCATCAATTTTTGAACATTGCAGAACAAAGTTTGTACAACTATATTTTATATTACCACCACGATTGCGAATCATTGTAAATAAATTTTCTACAACATTGCTTTAACATAAATAAAAGTACATTTAAAATTTAATTCGTACGATAAACGTTGTGCATAAATATTTTACAACTAATGACAAACATTGTAGATAAATTATGTCAACGATTTTCACTTGCATCTTATGTTCCAACAATATTTATATATCATAGCAATGTGTTCATTACAATCACAAAATGTTATTAAATATCCAACCACAACTATACACAAACATCGTATAATATGTATATGCACGCACATGGGCACGACAAAATTAATTAATTAGTTAAATTTCAATGATTAACACGTACATGATACATTTAACAAAAGGTTGGAAAAACTAAATATTTACTAATAGAAAAAACCATTACATGTCATCAAAAAGCATCGTGCGGTGTGGAAGACATACATTACAATCGAGATTCTAAATATTAATTAGAACAAAAATGCTGCTACATTGAACTAAAATATTATGACAGCGAAAGCCCTCTTCCTAGAAGCACCTTTATTCATGCATTATCTGCAACATAAAATTTTAATTAAACGCTAATTAGTTTGTGCTGCAATAATAAAAAACGAGTAAACTATAGGAGAAAAAAACAATGTGACTATTGAGAATATCTATGTTAACTTGGCCACTTTCTACTAGCTTGGTCATGCTTCCAACATTTTTCTAATACATTTTGCACAAATACATCACTATGTGAAAAATAGCTTGGTTAACGCTACCTGACATGAGACAGTGCATGGAAAATGTATTGGATGAAAGTTGATTCATACAAAATGCTAAAACTATAAAATTGTAGATCCAATATCACACGATTCTATGGTTATCCAACCATAAAATTTTACACAATGAAACGTTAGTTGTAGCTAAAATATCATGTATGCACTAGTAACACATTACCATATAATAACACCATATAATACACGACGATAATGACACATTACTTGATAACTTAGGCAAACATCAGCATAATTTATGGTTAAGCGGCCGCTTGAGTGCGAGCTCTAACAGTAATAAAACAGCAACCTCATTATCAATCATTATTATATATATATATATATGTATGTATATGTATATATATATATATGTGTATATGTATATATATATATATATATGTGTGTGTGTGTATGTACATGTATATATGTATATGTATGTATATATTATACACCATCTGCCTTACGTACGAAACGAGCATCAATAATTCCAAATAAGTCCAACATGCGGTCTCAACGGTTGTGATACAGACCAAAGAAGGATCGGACGGTTTGCAATCATATAGGGGTTTCAGGGCATGTGTCAGCAATGACCTCATTGCTGTATGATCTGGCTTTAGGTTTTCTGCTCTATTTCTGGGTCCACACGCAATTTTATCAAAAAAAACTATAATATTACATAAAGAATGGACGTAGAGAATCCTCTAGTCACGGCTCAAGCTTAATATATTTTAGGTTTCTTTCAGGTTGGAAGTTTTCTGGATTTGATTTAAGTCTGAAATCTACAGCGGTTAGTCACATTTTTAAAATTTTAATGCTTGTGTATTTGTTATGTTATTGTATTGATACATTTCTAATTACTGATCATGTCTGCTTTAGACTTTAAATGACCTGGTATGAAGAAATACCTGTCTTGTGTCTCTGAAAGCGTATGCATCTTATGTATTTTATGACTTCCTAACAAGCAATGCAAGCAGTAGAATATATCATGGAACTTCCTTATTACTGAAACAGTGCTCATACAGTACAATGAGTTGTCTCATTTTACAAAAGTACCGTGCTTTTATTACGCTTGTTTTTTTCCTTCTAAATTTGAATCAAATTCTGAACGAATATGTGATACAAGTAGTAAAGTCAAAAATCAACGGGGTGAAAAGTATATCTGCTGCATCATCTTTATAGATGACACGATTGTTAGATTTGAATTTTGAATTCAAAGTTTTGAGAAACATGCATATTAAACAGTTATTACATTCTTCTGCAATGAACGTGATTGATTTAATTCTACAAAAGTCACGGAGCATTGCAAAATCAACACATGTGGACTGATATTCCATTAAAAAAATGAATGTTACCCTCTAAGCTTACTTAAAACCACTAATTAAAAGTCGTCTCTATAATTCCAGTAGGTTCCTCGGTTTTCATGCTAATCAACTCAAATTTGTGGTTTAAAACAGGTACTAGTACGGATAAAGATAAACGCACTCAATAATATAATAGCAGTTAATTAGCAAGTAAATTGGTACATGTATAATCAGCGTTTGTGGATACTGTTACTTGACCAGGTACACATAAGCAACCGTGAGCACAGATATTACTATTGAATAATAATAAATATTTAAAGTTTTAATTCCTCACTCCCATTATTACTAGTACTCATGTGTCATCGCAACAAAATAATGAATTAACGAAACTCACCATATCATATAAATGGATGATAATGAAAAGTAAATGGTTAAGATGTGCAGCACGTGAGGGACAGGCAAAATAGGGACAGGATACTATTATCAAGCTGAGTAAAATGAGAGTTGGGTCCCATAAAATTCTATAAATTTGTTCATGTTAGCCACCACAATACATACTTGAACTCAACATTTTATGGGTTTTGGCCCAGAAAATTTTGCTGATTCGAAAGGATGGTAGGAAAATTAGTTCCAATGGAACAATTGAAATTTTCCAGTTTATTCCATTTATTATTGAAAGGAATTCCTTCCGTGTGTGTTTTTTGGGAAAATAGTGGAAGTTGGAACTTTAGAAGAAGAAAAAACTGGATGCAATACCATGTAAAACGGAAAAATGAAAATATAACCCACCCCTAGCTACATGAGTGTCGTTTGTGTGCTATTGCAACTTCATCATCCTACTATATGACCTTTGCACTTAATTATGCTCCATGACTATGACAGTGTCGGAGTGAATAAACTTCTTTGATTTGGGAACACTAAGCATTTCTTGGAGTATTAGATGAGGACCTCCTTAAGAACTATTTGCGCATTCATCACTTTTAGCCATTCAGTCTTTGAACCTGTATATTATTTCGGTGTTTGTTTTTCTGTATTTTTATTATTATTTTGTGTCTGACCAATATGTTTTGAACATAATTTATTTTATATGTAAATTGTTAGCACATTTTGTTTCAAGTGTATATTCTATTCATTCTGGGATTTCGATTTTAACATATTTTTTATGATTTTGTAATGCTTTATGTAATTGATAGTCATTTTCTGATTTAGACATGGATTAGAGTGTTTAAGATGGATTATAACTTTTACAAATGACAGAGAAGTGTAAATAGTTATTCTGATCTGTTTCCATTTCGTCATTGCGCTTAGGGGGTTCAAAGCATTGAAGAAAACAGTAAACTTTATTACCGGCTGGATAAATATAAAGAGATGGTGGAAACCTACAGGGAGATGTTGACATATATAAAATCAGTTGTCAAGCGTAACTATAGCGAAAAATGTTTAAATAACATTATGAATTTTGTCTCTGGTCCCATAAGCCAAAATTATAACCTTTTACTCGAGTTCTATCAGACAACCCTAAATGCTTTCGAAGAAGCAAAGAACGAAGTGTGAGATCAATTCTGTCCTATTAAGTTAGCTTCTATTATCTACACCATCATATTTTACAACATACGAATATTGTTTGATTTGGCTTAAGTATCTATAAATGGATCAAATGTAGGTCATCCAATAGGAGAAAAATAATTTTTTGGGTATTAAATAGATTAGTGCTTATAAGAACTCACAGTAAAGAGGTCTTCAGCTTGTATCAATAACCAGTTTACCAGTCGTCTAGTAGATACTGCAAGCCTACAAACATGAAACAACGAATGCGTTAGTATAAACAATAATAGATATTATTGCTACATATAGGAAACAAAAAACTTAACAATAAAAGCATGGGTCAACCTTTAACTTGTAATTTTTACTCTTAGTTGCCTCTTATAAAATACTAAAAGAGAACCATAAGAATAAGTCCACTAAAAGATATTACTGCAAATTGACATTATTTACAACTGTCATAATGAAGTAAAATTGACAATGAAGTAAAAGGAAATAATCTACAACTGTCATAATGAAGATCTATGACATTATTAATACATGAGACATGAATAATAATCAAATAAAATGAACTTCCACTAAGAGCTTATATTTTCATATTCTATTTGCTTGACGATGTGGATATACTTTATATTTTATCAATAATAATTGATATATGATATGCATTAAAACTAATATTAAGTTTACTGATATAATATAGTATTAACTAATGTGTGACTTACAGTCTGTGCAGTTAATGCCCCGCTATATCCCCGCTATAACTCCGATATATCTTATAGCGGATTCCTACCGCTACGATTTTTCCATATATCCCCAACATATAGCCTTTCCGCTTTAATCCCCGCTATTTCCGCTATATCCCGTTATTTCCGCTATATTCCGCTATTTCCGCTATATCTTCTATAAAAAATTGAATTGAAAAATGATATTTATACGCTATAAAAATTATGAAATTAATTAATTTCATTGAATTTTTGATATATGTTTAGAAATGATAATACTCTAATATTCTACTAAATTAAATTAAGTTATATAACAGTTTTACGTTCATTTACCATACATTTACACATATTTTTATTTAAAATTATTTTTGTATTAATTATAATTCAATTGAATGTTAATTTTTCACATAATTACTATCTATATATTTGTAAAAACAACAAGTATGGGATTTATATGCTATTTTAGAGTAATTCGATATATCCCGCTATATCTTCGCTACATCCCCGCTATGACTTTTTGCACCTCTACCGCATTGAATCCACCGAGCGCTTTAACTGCACAGCTTACAGTATTTATTGACTTTGTTGATTTAATATGCCACATATTAATTAATTTTAACACAACAAATACCATAAATCAATAAATATTAATTAGCACTTAATCTCATTTATATTCATATTTCATATGTATTCAAATCTAATATATTTATTTTACTATATTTTTACTCTTAGTTGCCTCCTACAAAATACTAAATGAGAAGCATAAGAATAAATCCCCTAATGTTACTATTTATTAGCATTCTTTATTGTTAATGATCATGATAACAACTAAGTTGGGTTTACCACTATTTATAAAGTTTAATAAGTCATGTTAAATACCATAAATATAGGATCTGCCATGATTATATCTTATTAGTTATTACTAATGAACTAAATGGTTTATATTTACTGTAGTCTTAATGTTTTAGAACTGCAGCCCTTAAAATTGAAGTTTTTTTTTGCAATTTTTTTTTTCAATGGAAGATTAATTTGATTCTTTTTTATATCGTTACATGTATAACTGGAATTTAAATGGGCATGTATTTATAACCTAATATTGACTTGACCGATAAAAAAATATACTATTTATTGTTTGCTTCTTACGTGTTTCAAATTTAAGCTATCATCAAAGTTTGAAATTCCAATGCTTTTATATAAAAGTTCATTTCTAAAACATCCACAAAATTTCATTTTATTTTCATATATACAACAAATGTGTTTAATAAACTAAAGTACGTTTGTTCTGTAGTGTTTATTTTTTTCATAAAAATAACTTATTAAACTTTTCTAGTTATTTTTATTGCAAAATGCTATAATTTTATGTGTGCACACTGTATACTTTTGATAAGAAGTGGACAATGATATTAGACAATTGCTCATGAAGCAAATTCATGTGCTTTTAAAAAACTAAAAACTAAAAAACTAAAGATATGCTTATATGCACTTTGCCATCCAACTACCAAACAACCTATTTAACATTGACGGGAAAAGATATGGATTTGGTGAAGCTGATGTGGTTAGAAAAGTTGGGTCGATTTTGCTAAGAAAACAACGATGAAGATGCACATCCTAACCATAGAGGATAAGTTAGCTTTGACAACCAAACTAGAGAAAAAACACATGATTAGGAAAAGAAGAGGATGACTCTTTGAGACACTGTGATGGTGTGAGCCTTCATTGCCAAATTCATAGCAGCAAAACATAAAGCAGTAAATGATGAGAGATTTTGTGAGGATCCAAAACAATATTCCACTGTAAAAACTTTATATATTAGAAGGACGTGATACAGAGGATAAGATGAAATGAGAAAAACAATGAATTAGTCGAGAAAAAACAGCAAAAAACAAACAAAAAATGAAGCAGCAGGCAATAAGAGAAGAAAAATAATTTTTATATCCTGACTCTCAACTCAATACATCATTTTCAGCAAATCCTTTATAATAGTTGATAATGCTTTAACGGACCTTATTTCATCCCAAATCACAATGCTAATATGTTAATCAGATACAGTTTATGTTATAATCTTCCCATTTCCTATTTGATACCGAACAAACTTGCATAAGTATGGACTCTCTACTGTACTGTCTTGATTGGCCAATTTACCAGCTATATTTAACTTATAATTTAATACAATTGGTATTCAAATCAACCAAATTTTCTTATCTTTCTTGCCAATGGGACAAATAAAGTGCGTTAATACTTCTATTTTGATAGTGCTACTTTGTCAAATATACTTTACTGATAATATGTTACAGTAGCATATTGTAGACATTCTGGAGATAATGTAAATGAGTAGGGATTATTATTACCTAAGATAGAGTATGTTGCTACGAAAATTAATCATTGTTGAATATTAATTATGGTTATGCGGCATTATATTGAATGTTATCGACTTATAAACTTATTGTTTGTAGCACTAGCATTGGCCATATTATGTTATTGATTAACGAATTATTTTACACTTGATTAATTTTTCTGTAATACATGGTCATCTATAAGCTAGCACCAAATATACACTTTAGGGCAACTTCTTCAAACTAAAATGCATTTTCTACCAACCAACTTATCCGCTACTCAACAAAAGTGTTCAAATATGTTGTGCAACCTAGAAATAAATTTAAAGTATGTTCAGTAGGTTAAGAAGGTTGAAGATAATACATAGAAAAATGATATATGCAATAATAATTCATATATCACTTGATTAGTTCAAATACATGTATAAACCAAACTATAATTCTTGCATTTTAAATATAAAACATATTTTATATTAATCAAAATTTGCATCACTACAATATATGGTGCCATGAGTTACATACGAAATAAAGTTTGACCCTGTGCCGATACTAGTCTTTGTAATGAAAACTAACCACTCCAACAAGTCATGCTAATAAATATTGAAAAGTCTGTTGGAAATAATGAATGAGAAAGAGGCATTTATTGAAGAAAGAGAAATGCAATTATTATGCATTGGGAAGTGTGACTATGAATAGTCCCACATCTTAAAATACAATAAACATTTGGTGTTTATATACTAAGATGTGGACACTATTATAGTTACAATGAGACAAGAAAGACTTGAAAGCTTAGCCATCTTAGCGGGTGGTGCAACGCACCACCCCGCACGCGCGCGCCCGCGCCCGTGCCCGAGCCCGAGCCCGTGCCCGAGCCCGAGCCCGTGCCCGAGCCCGAGCCCGTGCCCGTGCCCGAGCCCGAGCCCGAGCCCGAGCCCGTGCCCGAGCCCGAGCCCGAGCCCGTGCCCGAGCCCGAGCCCGAGCCCGCACCCGCACCCGCACCCGCATCCGCGGCGTGGGCGAATGGGCGTTTGAGGCGTATTAGAGGCACTTAGCACTTTTCTCTGTTCTTTTACTGTATTCTCTTTGGTTCGCCGTCGCTCCGCCTGCAAGCACCGCACCGCGGAGTTCGTCCGTTTCATCCTGGGAAATCAAATTGCTCATATCCTTTGGTGCATATAGGGAGCAATATTGTTTCAAGGAAACAGCCACCGCTGCACTCGGACAAACATATTGGTAATCTATTTACTGATTATATTCTAATATTTAATTCAGTTGCAACAGATTAGCAACGCATTTGCTACAGATTAGCAACGCTTTTGCAACACAGATTTGCAACGCTTTTATAGCACTACTTTTGAAACGCTTTTGTACTGTTACTAATATCAGATTTGTAACACTTCTGTAACGCTTCAATAACAAAGTCCACTAAAGTTGAATAAAGTTCACCCTCAGGCAAAGAGATAAGACTGAGAAAACGAACAAGTATCTTGAACCAAAGTTGCAAGCCGATATACAGTTTAGAATAATTTCAACGAATTACGTAAGCAAATTAGATATGCATATTAAAACAGCAAGTTACCTTCAATCAAAGTGGCAACAGAATCGAGATGTCGGAGCTGCGGTGGATTCGAGACGCAAAGCGGAGCTGGAGAGGCGGAGTTGGAACGGTCATGCGCGTGTGGTGCGATGCGGCTGAGCTGATCGTTGTTCGGCTCGATTTGAGCTGCTGATAGTAGCGTCGATGGTTTGGGAGGCGGTGGGTTTAGGGCAGAAAAAATTAGGTAAAATTTTAGGAGGGAGCGATTGATTTGGGAGTAATTATGAGAAGCGGCAAATGAAATATTAGATGCTATTTTCGTTTGTTATTTTTGACATTTTTTAATAAGCGATGTAGATGACTGTTTCTGTAGTTTTATCATTTAAAAAAATAAAATTTGGTAAAAACTTGGGATTATGTAATGTTTTTTTACCATGTTTTGTTTCAATAAAATTCAGGAGACACAATTTACATTTAATTTAGTGAATACTAGGCTCGGGTACTTAAAATCAAATTTAATACACGAAAACTCCTTCCAAAAAAAGATTGTAAATTAGATTTCTAGGATTAAGTTGTGGAATAATTGCATACATTTATGCAATTATTTAGTGAATAATTGCAGACATTTATGCAATTATATTCAAAATTTGCATAAATGTCTGCAATTATTCGGTGAATAATTGCGAAAATTTCCGTAATTTTTTGGGCGAATATTTGCGGAAATTTCCGCAATTTTTTGGTGAATAATTGTGGAAATTTCCACAATATGTTCAAAAAATTGCATAAATTTCCGTAATTTTTTAGTGAATAATTGCAGTAATGACTGCAATTTTTAGATATAATCGCATAAATGTCTATAATTATTCACTGAATAATGGCATAAATGTATCCAATTATTCAGTAACTTAATTCTAGAGGCCCAATTTACATACTTTTTGGGCAATGATGTTTGGTATATTTTGAAACTTAATAGGAACTTTAGCCAAACTGTCTCTTTAATTTATGTTACACGTCCATAGTTATTATATAAAGTTACTTGTAGATTTGTGGGGAAAATACATTTTTCTGTTACAGATCTTTAATGGACTAGGTATAATGTGATATTGATATTATTTGTCACTGATATTAGCTATGATTCTAGTATTTGTGATGGATCGATCTATAACTATTTTTGATGAATTAACCATTATATGTAACAATTTGTATTTAGGTACATCAATGGATATCCAAAATATCTGAAATCCGTCTGCATCCATATCCAAAAAGCGGATAGATATCTGATATCTGAAAAAATGGATACAGTATCCGCATTCAAAAGTTATCTGGTTTTTGTCAAAATTATAGTTAATATTTTGTGTACTTTAGTATAACGATAAACATGTGATTATTTTTTTATTAAGCTAATAGTTTGTATCATATGAATTTTATGCATATTAATTGTTCAAAACTATTTATTATCATTCTATTTGTTTATTTTTCAATGCTTTTATAACCAATGGGATTGAAAAACATTTATGTTAAACCAAAAAAAATTATTTATATTTCTCGATTTATCAACCGTTAGCGGATAAAATAATTATTCGATACCCGTTCGTATTCGCGGATACGGATATCCGATATTCGAAAATGATTTCGGATGCTGATGGGGATATGACACTATCCGTATCTGGAAGCATCCGTTTATAGGCCTATATATATTTTACGTATCCGAGAATCGTAAAATGTTGTTTTCAATTTTAAATTGGGTCATGTGTGGATGTAATTTTGTGTGATATTTAGTAAGAACAATTTTTACCCATAAATTTTTTCATTGGACGGTTTTGATCCTGAAAATCTTCCAAGGCCTATAACTTTCGATGGCGGTTTTATTGGGTCTTGAACAACTTCCAAGTGAAAGATTTGATGGTTTCTCGTTCCGTAGAGTGATCATAGTAGAAGTTTTACCTTTCATTTTAGAAGATATAATGGTTTTAAGTTTTAATTGTTTTTAGGCTGATTATAGAGAAATTAGAGGTAGATTAGTGTGGCTTATCAGCTCTTCTCGGGATTAGTGCCTAACATAGAAAAATCTAACTCCTTTATTTACTTTTCTCATTTTCCAATTCAAACCTCCATTAATCCTCCTTGGGCCAAAATATCATCAAATCATTGCTTTAATTATCCAAATTGAATACTAAGGCAAGATCATCAAAGGGAATCCCTTGGGTCACATGAATCATGTGTTAGGAAGCGTGTATTTGCCGATTAAATTTGACTCGTATCATTTTTGGGTGAATTTTTCGTCAGGGTAAGTGATATAAATCTCTCATTTTACTATGATTGTTGATTTAGTTATAAACGACAATTTAAATGATTTTTAAATGTTCAAGTTTTATGCTAAATCAAAAACTTGCTATGTTTTTAGAATGAGAACAATTGATTTAATATGGATTTTGCTTCAATCTAACCATATTCCTGTATCGATCATCAGTTTTCTTATACCGTTCATCTGATTTTACATGCATATGGTTTTTTTTATTTTGAATCATATGTGTGTAATAGTGCTTGCTCGATTGTTGTATGGATGAAAATATATGTTGTTGTATAAATCATTTGTTTGCTTGTATTGAGTGAAAATGTTGATCGAAGGCGAATTGAAGTATATGGGTTGTTTTATAATGGATCTTGTGCATGTGATGATCACGATGTTAGACCATTGAAGTTGGATGCACAAAATAATGGAGATTCGTATTGGTAGAGTGAGTAATTTGTGCCAAATATTAAAAAAAACAATGAACTGTAACAGATCTTGATGTTTGCATGTAAATCAAGGCCAAGGGAATATGGACAAAGGTGATGTAGATCTTCGGAGGAAACTTAGTCAATTTTGGTTTAAGTCCCAACCGATCGTCGCCGATAGGTCATGAATGATTGGTGGTGATCGATGGTGGTAGAGAGTGCACGGGTGTGCACAGGAGAGTGTGGTCGAGGACTTAGGGTTGCTACTTCAGGATTTAATGTGGTGAGTTTCGATCCAATGCTTCAAAAACGCGATGACGAGCGATTTGGGGAAGCACTGAACGTGTTTTGGGAGCTTCTAATTAAAGGCTTTGGGGTGTGGCACATTTTAGTTTGTGCTAGGGTTGGCAGAATTCTAGGCTTTAACCTTGATGATTGATTTTGGCTATCTTAACACTTAGCCAAATTTGGCTTAATGATTTAGCCACGACACCGATCACTATAGGAGTAGTGGACCGATAACTATTTGATGATGGGTTTTTGGCACGTTTTCCGAGGCACATGCAATGATCGATTAATTGATTTGCTGGACATCTAATTTGATGCGTATGACCTTGGACAATCGATTTAATGCTGAAGAATATGAAGTGGGTATCAAACGAGGAAACTCTAAATCTACTTTGGTATCAAATGAGGAAGCTCACTACTTCTCGATAATCCATAGTTTTTCTCGCAGCATTGCTGCTTCAGTCGCACTCTGAAATTTTACACTTAGTAGAATGAGATGAATAGGATATTTTCCAATTAAGCATTGAACAATAGCCATGAATTTATGTACTTTTGCATATATTATTTTATATGAACCTTTATATTATCATAGGCTCCTTGTGTATTTTTCGCTTTACCATTAAAATCAGACGATGTATTCTTTTAATTTTAAGACTAGTTAATTTGGTGCTGTTTATATAGGGTTTGATAAGGCTTAACTTGAATTGGTTGTTGAAATGTCTGATTCATTTTTATCAAAGTTAGATATTTGATGTTGATCAACTGCTATAGTTAAATGTAAAGTTGCAAGTTTATATAAATATATGAGAAAATTGCTAGAGTATAGTTTAATTGAATGGCTCACGCTCTAATATATTCAAGTAAGATCAAATATAGCTTAATGTAATGTCCTTCAATTATTCTGAATAATGGTACCTTGATATGGATCGAAGAGGTCAGTACTAGCCTATTTGAACTTTGATATTTGGTGTGTCCTAGTTGACAAATTGAGTTAAAGGTTGTTAAACATGAAAATGCATGATAAACTATTCAAATTTGTAATAAAACGTCCTTAGTAAAATATTTTACAATATCTATTAACTTTATTAAATGTCATGTACTTTACAATATCAAACAAACATCATTAAATGCAAACTAGTTTATAATATTACTAAAATGTTTTTGTTTGGAACAAATAATTACAACATCAAGTTGAACTTGTCAAACATTTTGTTTTTTTATAATATTTATTTATAATTTGTTGTCTTTATTTAGACCTTTAACAATACCATATAAAAGTTATAAAGCATGCTTGTGACAATATTATTAGTACACTGTTGAAATATGAGAATTAACAATATCAACCAAAAGTTGTTAAATATAATATTGATAACAATGTAAATTAAACGTTGTCCTAAATATGAAATGTGATAACATTATGCAGGTGTTGTAAAATAGAAAATAAGTAGAATTTACAACTATTTTTTGTTGTCGTTTAACTTTGAGTTTGCAATGTTTGATAAATATTGTTGAACACTATAAACTTACAATGTTTAAAAAATGCTTTGTTATTTGCATATTTCAGTAACATTACATATATGTTATGAAAAAGTAATTGTAATACAATGTAAGAAAGTCATTGTCAAAAGTTGTTTTCTACAACAGTTTAAACAAACATTGTAGATAGTTTTTATTTTACAACATTTATATAAAGAATGTTGTTTGAAAAAATCAATTACAACATTTTTATTAACAAATGATATGAAAGGTCTATCACTTTTACAATACTTTGGTGAATTGTTGCAGAATCAGTGTTGTAAAATGGTATTTTTGTTGTAGTGTCCTTTCCTTTTTATCTTTATTAGGACATGAAACCTTCTTCTTCTGTAATCTATTAGATTTTTCGTCTTCTTATATTAACTTCCAGTTTGAATAAGTAATGCAAAAATATGTGCGAAGCTTTGTTCTGGTTTTGATGGAAGAAATGCCTTTTTCATCAGTAATTCATTGTTCATTTTTGTTCCAACTTAAAAGCGTCAATTGGTTTTATTATTTTTCAACTTTCAGTTCCAACTGTAATCGATTTGCACTGTTTTGAAAGTTTCATAAAAAAAATTAACCAGCTTACAAGTTTAAAGAAATACAAGGATATTTGAATGGGGAAGCATTCTAATAGAAATCCACAACATATTTAGTTTTTGATCAACTGGAACTTCCATAGCTATTTATTTCAAGAGTTCAGGGGTGGTAGTCATAGATTTTGCATGTACAATAATATATTTTGGATCTTTTAAACCGAGCCTTGCTAAATCTTTTACTTTGTTTTTGTTGCAGAAAATAGTAATGTTTGTCTTCATTTTGGAAAGTGAGATATAATTGCATCAAGTTGTTCTTTAAATCCTGCATCAAGAATTTGATCGACCTCATCCAAAACAAAAATCTGGTTTCCAATGAAGAGGTGCAGTAATCAAGAATTATGCTTCTGTATTATCTAGAACTTCAGGTAACAACTATATGCAGTAGGATTTTAATTTCTTTCCTTTCAGAGATGACAGTTAAAATTTGATATTTATCCACATTTCCAAATCCATCCAGTTTCAAATCAAGATAAATCGTATACTTGATGTTTTAGTTATAACCCATATTTCAAATATCAGTTTCCATATAGTTTTTGGGATTAGAGATCCAAAATTGAGACTTCAATATGGTTATCAGTTCAAGGTTTTAAAACATCAAGCCAAAGGAAAAAAATCATAGCAATTTCAAATAAAAATATACCAAAACTAATCTGAGACTGAAATTTCCAAGCCCAGGTGGAACCTTAAATTTAGCCGCATATATCAAGTCAAGTTGAAAATACTAAGCCTGACGTATAAAATAACATTTCTAATCTTTTATTCCCTCAAAACTTTGATTATACCTTAAATTGAGAGCAGTCCAAAACTTGAGTTTCATCCATATGTTGAAGGGGCATACCAGGTGTGCAAACCAAAATGTTAAGTGTGTCCAACCCTTCTTTTTCTTCATCTACATCTTTCCGACCACCAAACAACAAGCCAGCGCTTAGATTATGTATTTTTCCACCATGTTTCAGCACCTCAAGTAATTTTCGACCAAAATATTTAACGTTTTTTACCTTACTTTTTCATTTTTTGTTCATTTTTTTTTCATATTCTTTGCATTCTAATATGTACTCACTCTTAACTAATAAATTTCATCTTGCTCTAGTTTCATACAAGTGGACATCAGTTTGCTTACTGAAGTATTTGCATTTTGGTTATCTGAGTTACATTATGTATCTATGGTCATATGGTGATCCAAGATTTTTTTGTAAAATAGATTTTTACATGCTTTTACAACCATTTCTTATGTTAAACTATCCAACTAAAAAATATAAGGCTAAAATATCAGATTATGTTAACCAAAAAATTAGCATCCAATCATTGAATCTCTTAACTATACAAATCATCAATTATAGGTTACTGGAAAATAAGAACATTCACAAACAGGGAGTCAAATATTATTTCATTAGGATTATAATCAATGTTGATGAAGTCTTTGGTTGGAAGTACTTATCCTATAAAAGGTGCAAGGAAGTCATGATAAGGAGTGGTGGTAAATTTGGTGCAAAAGATATGCATCCAATATATGAAATCACACGGACTGGTACAAACATCATTTAACTTATTATAGATCAATTATTTTGTGCCATCCAAAATTATTTACCTATCCATAAAGGTTGGCTAGATTAACGTTTTTGAGCCAAACTTGATTTGTCCTTTTATTTTTCTCCAGCATTTAATATTCATACTTACATCAAAATAAAGTTAAACTCCCATTTTTTTTCAAACTTACTCCACTTAGAAAAGGTAACTATATATTAACAAAAACAAATTTATGACAATAACTCTTTTCCTGCATCGATTGGATGAATGAATTACAAATGGTAATATTATAAAAAAAAATACGGTAACATAATTCATACAGGTTTTAGTGCAAAATAGGAGACGACCAATGAAAATATATTGGACTATTGCTTCATTTTGAAATAAAATAAGGTAGAATACTCTTCTCTACTCAGTTTTTGAATACATTGTTAAATTACGGTTAAACTAAGGTTCATATGACAAGAGTCAATATATGAGTTTTATTTCTACACATGTGACATATATTTGCATATATGCATATAATTAAGCATATTAGCTCACTTTACTACTTGGATTTGACCCTTAAATATGGCTACATTACTAATAAATTAAGGATAATATGTGTAAAATAGAAATTTAGCAAAATGATTTAGAAGTCAGATTTTCTTCTTATAAAAATTTATAAATAATGGGGTTCAAATATCACTATTTTCAACTTTTTCCGATGAAAGAGTGGTTTCAACTAGAGGAAAGAACTCATATTTATTTATTATATAATTAACTAAGGTTGGTGGTCGAGAATAAAAAGCATAGAAAACTAGATCATCCATGAGTTGATTAGATTACAAAATTAGTAGATGTATGTTATATATAACAACTGTAACAATTATTTATATGAATAATGAAATTATAACTTCTAGCTGCAAATTAATATGCTTACTGGCTGCTACTTCTAACTGCAGTTTATATGATGATGCAATTTGAACTGTGCAATAGAGCAGTTACCGCAACTGAAAATGGGCATGGTGCTTGTGAGTTGATGCCATGGTGAATCAAATTGGTTGCCCAGTGAGTACATGTGGATGCACGTGCAATTTTTACCTGATATATACTTGATATGGAAGAGTGAATGAGGTGAAGCACCAGGCTGAGTCGATGACTACTTATATGCCTATGCTTATAGTGGATGTTGACATGAATGTGTAAGCAGAAGCATCTATGAGAGTGGGTGTTGATATGAAAGTGGGTGCTGACATGAAGTATTGCACGAGCTAGCTACAGTTGATCATTGCAGAGGCATTTTGGTAAAGTTAGTACTAGCTGAACTTCATATAATTCTATTAATAAGAGGCATGGCATGGAAGAGTTATTATGACATGAATCGCAGCTTTGTTGATGATGATTGTTTTCATTTTTTTAATCTTAGTTATGTTTTATTTAGCATGAATTTCCATGATTCAGTCCTATGTTCATTGTATTATCATCTCATAGGGTTTTTTTATTCAATTTTCCCACTCAGGTATCAATATATTATTACTTTGGCAATTTTTGTGATAACCGTAGCTTGGCTATAAGTAATTTGCACCTATAATTAAGTACCTTCTTACACCTTTATGAGTATGAGATACTGCCATAAACCATATACACAACAAAACTGAAAGTGCTAAATAAGACAACAAACTCATATTTATTTCCAAGTCTACTACATCTCCATGCATGTTTCCACCATGGTATTGTTCCAATTGATGACCTACAACATACAAATTTTACAGTACCATTTCTAACATATTTTCCAACTGTCCCTTACAGGAACAAGAAGAGGACAAGGAATTGAATAAAGAGTTTGGATTTGTAGCCATATGGAATAATGCAAACTACCCATCATCATTGATATATTACAAGTACCAACCTGCACGCATTTTAATCTAAGGTTATTCATTTGTTTCCCAACTTTTCAATTAGTTAGTAAATGCCATGTATATATTCAAATAGTCTAATTGTTATGTAAAAAAAATTAAAGTCTCCTGTTATGTATATATCAAGTCTACCTATCTGTTACTGCTTAGTTATTTAACAACTATCCTTTGAATAATATAATCTCATCAATATTTTATACCTTTATATGAAATGAATTTTCAGTAAATTCAAGTGGAATTACATAGTTTACAACAATCGTATACATATGTTATTTATACCAATGGCTGTAGTCTGTGGAAATACAATGTAGTCGGGTCTTTCTTCGCTGTTTATACATGTCAAAATATTATTAATGTTAGTTGTGGCTGCTTTTATATCCGAACAACAACGCAAGAGTCTTTCAAGGGACAGAGCTATGACACAATATCAATTAATATATTTCACAGCTCTGGCTATTCACAAATGAAGTATAAGCTGCACACATCCTTTAAGGAACCATATTATACAAAGAGCCCATCCTTATTTATGTTATCATTAAACTAAAATAATAGTGCAATGTTAATTAATTGTTTGACAAAGGTCCGTGTGCGAAGCACGGGTTCGCACTAGTTTTTATAATATTTGATCAGAAAAGACTTGCACAATACACGGTGCATGCTCATTTATGAGTTTTTGCAGGATTGACTTGCATTATATAGAGTGCAAACCAAATTGTATAATTCTTTACTAGGATTAACTTGCATTGTGTACAGTGCAATTCATTTTTTATGGTATTTGATTACGTTGTATTATATGCACTACAATTTCAGTAATAATTTAACAAGATCTACTTCAATTTCATGTAATGCAAGTATTTTGTTACATTATAAAAGTAGTTAGTTGTATTATGTACAATGTAAATCTATTAATGAAATTCAGTTCGGTTTTTTATTTCGTCTTATTATTTTGATGTTTTTAACCGAGAGAAAAAGATAATAGGATTTTTTAGGAAAAAATAATAATTTAAACTTAGTTTCTGCTTTTTGAAAAACATAGGCCTAAATTACATTTTGAATTGGTCCTTTTAAAGACTCATTTTAGATAGATCTTTTCGCAAAACATTTACTTTAATAATAAGTTTCACTCAAAAACTTAATATAAAGATAAGTTTGTTTTTCGTTTTTATACATAGACATTTTCAAAATGCCCATATACAAGTCAAAACATGTGCGTATAAAAATGAAAAATAAACCTAATTTAATAATAAGTTTTGAATAAAGTTTATTTACGAAATATGCTTTATTTTTGGGCTAAGGCTTGGTTTTGTAATTTACCTTAGTTTAATCCTTTTGATTCACGTGGACGTAGGGCGAAAGTTCATTTTAACCAATCAATCACTTTTTCTTATAGACAAAGGGTGCTACGATTTACATTACTTAAACATTTACTGACGCTACTTAAACATTTAATAAATTTAAATTGTAAAACTGACTTTAAAACTCACCTTAAACTTAAAAAAAATCTGAAAGTAAATGCGATCTGTTATGCATAACCAAACAATGTAGAAATATAGTGAAATCTAATCTTCAAAGATAATTATTTTCAATCATGTCAATCATTAATGGACGAACATGATATGAACAATGTAAGTAGAAATATTTTAACAATTTCCAACCAAGAGTTGATTATTTAAGATATTTAACAATATTTAGAATATGCATGTCAATCAATGATTTTGCAATCCCATAAATTTTATAGAGAATGATAATGATAATTAATCATGTTTGATTATATCATATTGTTTGCTATCGCAATTAGTTTCATCGCTCCTTTTGTGTTTTATTATTAAAACAACAACAAAAGTAATAATGATTGGATGTTTTGATCGAAGCAAGTTTATTTGCTAAGCTCTAACATAACATTAAATTTAAACAGTAAATAATTCTTTATTATGCCAATCTAGTTAACACTATTTGAAAAAATGAAAAATCTGATTACAATTAAAATCGACAACAATTTAGTCGCAAGCAAATTAGTTTGACTTTTATGTATTGATGAAGGATTAAATAGAAGAAGAAAAAAAGAACGATTGTTGAGAAGCATAGACGGAGAAATTTTGATTCAATTATTTGAACAATGGGAGACAAGTTATGTTTTTGCGAAAATAAAAAATCATAATAACGCCGGGACGTGAGTGGATGTGCGAGATATTTATTGGGTAAGAAAAGTGGATAGGTGGTAGCAAATAGAAAATTACTTCTTAACCAAAATTTAACAGAAACCGTAGGTGTTGGCGGATAGGGTGGAATTATCGTTCGCGATGGCCTGTGCAGAGGGATTTGTGGCTGCCGACTTGTTGATTTGGAATCTAGGGTTTGAGTGTTTTGGGAACTTAGCTGCTAACATGCTGTGATGCAAATTATTTAGGATGAATGACGCATTTTTTCTGATTTTGTCGAAAGGTTTGATTGCAATGGTTGGATCCAAAACACTGCGATATTTGGATGTTCCTACAGCTAATTTTTTCCTTTATGCATACTAGTGCGTAACTCGTGCGTTGCACATGGTATATTAAAAAAAATAGTTTTATAAATATTTTTAAAACTTAAATTTATTATGCATGATATGGTGAAGTTATTGAGATAAATGAGTTATGCATTAAACTAATTACAAATGTAATTTTTGTTATATGATTCGTGTATTTTTATATTTGAATAAAAACTAAATTGTTATTTTTTCAGATAAAATTGCATTATATGCTAATTTATTAATTTTTAGGATTTATATTTATTAGGAAAATAAATGGAGGTTAGTATTTTTAATTTTAAAATTAGTATGATTATACATTTCCATAGATAAATGTTTATGTACATAGATTTTTAATTTGATATTTGACATATAATACATTTTATTAAAAGATAAACAATATATAAATTGATATCAAATATTACTTGAGAGAATGACAAAAATACCTAAAAGTGAATGCGTAATAGTATTGATCAATATATTTTAGGCTCTTATAATAAATAAAAAAAGTACATGATATTATTAAAGTGATAAAAAAATTATTTATTAAACAACTAAAAGAAATGTTAACTGAAAATAAGACGTGTAACGCTGAAAAGCAGATCTTTATTTCAACTATGTAAAAATAATAATCTTATTTTCAATCCATTGTTTCATACCTTGATAATTTTATTTTACAACATAAATTTTCAAAAAATGGTTAGCGTCTACCTCAAAAAGACAATAAAATACAAAAATATATTTTTCAATTAAATTATTGTATATTTTTATTTATTAATTAATGCAATATATGAAATAAATAATTAAAATTTAACATTTTTATAAAACATGTTAACAAAAAATATAATTATTTTTCCAATTTCCAATTAAATATATTCATCACTTATTATTAATTTTGGTGTCATTCTTAACAAACATAAATTTTATCAATAGTAAAAAATCCACTTGACGTACCAATTTTAGAAAGAAAAAACGTTATATATGTTTGTAATATTACACCAATTTTAAAAAGAAAAATAATAGTGCATATGTTTGGAATAAAATAACATCTTTAGAAAGAAAATTTATGTATATGTTTCTTTATTGTAAAATATTAATTTTAAAAAAAAATCGGCTGAATTTGAATTTAGAATAATGTAAGAGAATTAAAGGTAGTTTTCATGTATAATTGTGAAAATTTGAATTGTATGGACTTGAATGAAAAATTAGTTTTACCATTTTTGTTAATAAAAATCGGTAAATAGTACATGAAATTGTCATTTTTTGTAGGTATTAGACCAAATAACAAATATTATTTAGAGGGAATTAGGCTGAAGGAAAAACCTGTGAACAATTTTAGTTTGAAGGACACAAGTTTGAAAATTAAGTTTGAAGGACAACATAATGATATATTCATATAGCATTACGTATATAGAATGCTACATTCATATAGCATTACACATATTTGAATTATGTAATTGAATTTTATCAAAAGGAGGTAACATCATAATTTCATTATTTAATTTTTGTACGTAAATATGCAGCTTTTGAGAATATGCACCATTGCATCTTTTGAGAAAATCCATTATAGATCCATTTAGGTTCATTTTACACCAACGGCCGCTTATTCTTCAACTCCAGAACGTGAGACAAAGGCATGAAACAACCATCAGATACTTGCGAACATTCCATATTAACGAACGGCAACGTGAACTCAAAGAGTACAGAACGCATCTAACATCAAGCTTTAGATAACCACAACCTAATCACTGCAATTTCGTTCACAATTTCAGGCAGTTCGAAATCACATCTGGAGCGATGCTTAAACATCATCTATAGCTAGCAACTCCAGTGCGTTTCCATATTCAAACTGCGACAGTCAGGTGAACTACATCTTAGATCGACGGCTTCGAAGCTTCAGATCTCATCAAAGCAGCGAGTTTTCAGATGGAGTAATCTTTAGATGGCACGAGTTTTTTCTTCAGATGGTGCAATCTTTCAGGCGGCGCGATTTGTGATTTTGATAAGAAAACGCAGCGACTTGTTTCATGAAGTAGTGATTTTTGTAAGGAAATTTCACCGTTTTGTAAGGAAATTAATGCGAAACGTTTCCTTCTTCATTATGTGGTACATTAATGGACCGTTTCCTTCCTCAAACGTTTCCTTCCTCATTATGTGGTCAATAGAATCTAAAGGGTTTTCCTATTAATATGCTAATAAATAAAACGGTTATAATCTAGAGCGTTAATTTCTCTCATCTTGATCTTGATGGACGATCAAGATTAAGTCTACAAATCTGGAAATTTGGTCCTCTCTCTGCCTATAAATATTAACCTTTGCCCATCACAAAGGAAATAAGAAAACACATAAAGAAAAAATAGGAAAAGAGAGAGAAACTATTCTCCTTTATCCATTGATACAGCCTTCGACAACAACCATTGCTGATTCGTATACAAGATGTCTGGAGGTATGTTTTATTAATTCATGACATATGTGATAATCATGTAATTCTAGATCTTAGGGTTTATATTATTCGCAAGATATAGATTACATGTGGTATTAGAGCCTATTTTAGAATTCATGATTATCCATCAATATATAAAACGAAACTACCATAGATCTATGATATGATGTTTGTAATTTTACTATGATAATGATAATGATTATTAATATTAATATGATTCAAGTTTAATATTCATATTATTTAAGTTCCTACAGTAATTATGATTATCAATATTGTTCTATTTACTGTATTCTTAGATGTGGATCCGGAAAGTTCATATTTTCGCAAAAGTTAATTTCCTACTTTAATATTTGACCTACTGTATAATATGGAACAACTTATTGTATGCGAATACTTTTTAGAAAGTATACATATTGAAAACAATTGTTTTCTAGTTTGACATTAAATTCATGACCTGGAACTTGCAAGATAATTGTCTATATATGATTTGCAAAATAATTATTTATATGTTAAATTCATATATGGAATTTACTTGGAGTTACTAGACATTTATTATCTTGCTGTGGATTACTTGAAAGAATGACAAAAGTTTATGCAAAAAAAAAACATTAATGTTTATCTCTTTTCTCTCTTGTTTTAGTTTTCGCTTCCGCACTTAATTTCCTTGTTTCCTCTGGTCTGATGCATGCAGTCCCGTCCACAGGCGGCTGCTGCTTGCACAATAATGCATGAAACATTAATGTTTATTATTCTTTCATGAGTATGGTTCTACTGCCTACCCACAGGAGGCGCTAAACCTAACCTCTTATTATGACATGTTGTGTTTTATTCTAATAAAGAAGCCTACATTTCTTTTATATCTGCAGTTGCAATGCCCTCAAACCTTAATTCGTATGCTACATCTATCGTCAAACTCAATGGAACCAACTACTCAGAATGGAAAGAGCAAGTTGAGTTTTCTTTAGGCGTACTTGAACTGGACATGGCTCTCCTTAAAGAAAAGCCAGCCCCACTTACTGACACAAGTACGCCTGAGGAAAACAAACTCCATGATGATTGGGAACGATCTAATAGGCTCAGCATGATGTTTATGCGAATGGTGATTGATACCAACATCAAAACCTCTCTACCGAAAACTGAAAGCGCAAAAGAATATTTGCAATCCATTGAAAATCGATTCAAGACTGCAGACAAATCCCTTACTGGGAAATTTATGGCAGATCTTGTAACCATGAAGTTTGATGGTTCTCGCTCAATGAGCGCTCATGTCATTGAAATGATTAACCTTGCTGCCAAACTTAAGAGCTTGGGATTGGTTATGGACGATGTTTTTCTCGTCCAATTCATTCTCACTAGCTTACCTCCTCAGTATGAACCATTCAAAATTCATTACAACACTATTACAAAAAAGTGGAGTCTAAATGAATTGACTAACAAACTGGTTCAAGAGGAGTCTAGGCAAGGCTCGCAAGGCATTAAAGTTGCTTATTTCACTCAAGGGGTTGGAAAACAAGCTGGCAAAAAGAATAACTCACAGCATAAAAGAGCACCACCCAAATCTGATGACGCCACTCAACCATCCAAGTAGAAAAAGGAGGATGACGTCTGCAAATTCTGCAAGAAACCTGGACACTTCCAGGCAGATTGCATTAAGCGCAAAGCATGGTTCGAAAAGAAAGGTAACCCAATGGGTTTCGTAAGTCATTTCGAATCAAATCTTACTAATGTACCTTCTTCTACTTGGTGGATTGATACTACTGCTAACGTTCATGTTTCGAATTCTATGCAGGGATTCATTACGATCCAAACCACAAACCCAAGTGAGAATTTCATTTTCATGGGGAATAAAGATAAAGCTCCAATTGAAGCTATTGGAACTTTTCGTCTTATTTTAGATAGCGGTTATCAGTTAGATTTATGTCAAACTCTTTATGTTCCGTCTATTTCCCGTAATTTGATTTCTGTAAGTGTACTTGATAAATTTGGATATTCTTTTGAAGTTGGAAATGGAAATTTTAGTTTATTTTAAAATTCTAGTCTTATTGGTTCTGGAATATTAATTGATGGACTTTATAAACTTCATCTTAAACAAAATGCTGAAATCCAACTCACCCTGCATGGAAAAGAAACTAAAAGAAAGTCATCCAAGAATGACTCTTACTTCTTGTGGCATAAAAAACTGGGTCATATATCCAATAAAAGAATCAAGAGGTTAGTGAAAGATGGTGTCCTACCTGACCTAGACTTCGCTAACATTACAGCATGTGTTGATTGTATTAAAGAAAAAACAACAAAAAACACAAAGAAAGGAGCCACAAGAAGTACACAACTTCTTGAAATAATACATACAGATATTTGTGAACCTTTTGATGTTCCAACTTTTGGAGAAGAGAAATAATTCATCACTTTTATCGATGATTTTTCACGTTATTGCTATCTTTATCTGTTGCATGAAAAATCTCAGTCAGTGGATGCTGTACAAGTGTTCATTACGGAAGTCGAAAGGCAATTAGAAAGAAAAGTGAAAATCATTAGGTCAGACAGGGGTGGTGAATTCTATGGAAGGTATGATGAAACAGGACAACATCCTGGACCTTTTGCTAGACTTCTTCAAAAACTTGGAATTGTTGCACAATACACAACGCCTGGATCTCCATGGCAGAATGGTGTAGCTGAAAGGCGAAATCGTACATACATGGAAATGGTTAGATCCATGATGAGTCATGCAAATTTACCTATATCATTATGGATGGATGCATTACGAACAGCTGTCTACATCTTAAATAGAGTTCCAAGTAAGACCGTTCCAAAGACTCCTTTTGAACTTTGGAAAGGATGGAAACCTAGTTTAAGACATCTCCAAATTTGGGGTTGCCCAGCTGAAGCTAGACTGTACAATCCAAATGAAAAGAAATTGGATTTTAAGAGAGTCAGTGGTTACTTTATAGGTTACCCAGAAAAATCTAAAGGATATAGATTTTATTGTCCTAACCATAGTACAAGAATTGTTGAAACCGGCAATGCCAAATTCTATGAGAATGGTGAAATCAGCGGGAGTACAAAACAACAAGAAGTGGTCATTCATGAAATAAGGGTACCCATTATCTTACCCTCTATTTCGAAAGATATTGGGAATCATCCCATTGTTGAACCTGTTCACAGTGAGGAAAACCCAAATGATCAACAAATCCATAATGAAATTATCACCAATCATAATGTTGATGAAGTACCACAGGAACTAGCATTAAGAAGATCTCAAAGACAAAGAAGATCAGCTATTCCTGATGATTATATGCTTCATCTAATAGAATATGAAGGAACTACGGACCCAATTTCTTATTCACAAGCCATTAAGGATGTTAATTCTATTAAATGGATTGATGCCATGAAAGATGAACTGAAATCTATGGATACTAATCAAGTTTGGGAAATCGTTCAATTGCCGCAAGGACATAAAGCAGTCGATTGTAAGTGGGTCTTCAAGACCAAACGTGACTGCAATGGTAAAATTGAACGATATAAAGCTAGACTTGTTTTCAAAGGTTTTAATCAGAAAGAAGACATTGACTATAATGAAACTTTTGCTCCTGTTTCCAGGAAAGATTCTCTTAGAATTATCATGGCATTAGTAGCTCATTATGATCTCGAGTTACATCAAATGGATGTGAAAACAGCCTTTCTAAACGGAGACTTGGAAGAAGAAGTCTACATGCGTCAACCTGAAGGCTTCATAATTGAAGGACATGAAGACATGGTCTGCAAACTTAAGAAATCAATATATGGACTGAAACAAGCTTCTAGACAATGGTATCTAAAGTTTGATGAAATCATTACCGCTTTCGATTTCACAGAAAACATAGTTGACCCTTGTATATTGTTAGCGCCAAAATTGGTCACTAACCCCCAAATCCAGATGAAAGCACCAAATACCAATCACAGCTCAGAGATAGAATGTATGTAGAGAGTAATAATGTGAAGAACAGTTAAAACTGAAATGAAAGCAGTAAAGAACAACAGATTTTATAGTGGTTCGGCTAACTCCGGCCTACGTCCACTCCAGAAGTTTGCTTTTTATTGCTGTAATAATCGATTACAGTTACAAAATGGCAGAGTTGCCTCAGCCTTAGAAAAGAGAAAGTAAGAGAGCAGAAAGAAGATCCCCTTTTACTGTGCCCCTGCCTCTCTATTTATAGACAAAGATGGGTTGGACTTCCCTGGTGGGCCTGGTAGCCGAGTACCTCAGCCCAAAAGGAGTGGTCTCCATATGCCGAACCATAGATACCAAACGCTGAATGCCGAACAAGGTGTGAATGCCGAACGATCTCCTCATGCCGAACGTTGGGAGGTGCGAGGTACCGAGGTATCGAGGTACGGAGGTGCGAGGTATGGAGGTGCGGAGTATGGAGGTGCGAGATATGGAGGTGCGAGGTGCAATGCCGAGCGAGGTGAGGTATGCCGAACGATCTCCTCATGCCGAACGTTGGGAGGTGCGAGGTACCGAGGTATGGAGGTGCGAGGTATGGAGGTGCGGAGTATGGAGGTGCGAGATATGGAGGTGCGAGGTGCAATGTCGAGCGAGGTGAGGTATGCCGAACGACCCATCCAATGCCGAATGCTTCTTGATGCCGAACGATCCATCCGATGCCGAATGTCTCCAGATGCCGAACGAGATTTATGCCGAACACTCCATCCAATGCCGAACGACGATCTCTCTATGCCGAACGCTCCTCTAATGCCGAACGATCCACCTATGCCGAACGCTCGTCCAATGCCGAACGTTCCTTCTATGCCGAACGTTCGTCCAGTGCCGATTGATCCTTCTATGCCGAACAATCCTTCTAATGCCGAATGTTCGTCCAGTGCCGAACGATCCCAATGCCGAGCGATATCTGCCAAAATTGCCTAGGCCGAGCCATGCAATTTCTCCACTCCTTTTCCCAACGGCATGTCCAAGTGAACTTCATCATTTTAAACCGAATCCATCATACTTTAGTCTCGATAGTTGTGGAGTTGTTTAAGTTAAATCCGTCTGTCCGCGGCCTTGCCAAAAGGCGGGTTAACACTTGCCCCCCAAATCATGCCTTGCTGTGAAAGGTGTGTTTTGAATAGCCTCAAGTCCAATATCCCAAGTATGTATGTTATCCACACCCATACTTTCCGATTCATAATCCAATCCATCACCAAGCCATCTTATCCGAGTGCCACTGCCATATCCTGATCCATTTCCGCGACTGTTCCGAGTTGATGTCTGATTCCTATCCAGTAACCAAGTCCTTATCCAATTCCACATCCATTTGAACCCGACTGCCGAGTTCCAATCCATCCTGTCCAATAACCTATAACCATATCCGTGACCTCTCCGGGTCGATATCCAAATCCGAGACCGCTCCGGGTCCTTGTCCGAATCCTTAGCTATTCATAGCCAATATCCAAATCCGTAACCTCTCTGGGTTCTTGCCAAGCGCAATCCACACTTGACGACCAATGTTAAGTAATTCCATGGTGTTCATGGTTCAGTGTCCCTGAACGTCTAACAATGCCGTGGCTTAAGTCCTAAGCCGAATCCTGGTCACTCCGGACCCTTGCCGAGCATAGTCCATACTCGACGACCTAAAATAGTAACCGATAATATATGGCCTAAGTCCTAGGCCGAATCCTGGTCTCTCCGGACCCTTGCCGAGCATAGTCCATACTCGACGACCTTTTAGCCAAAATCCAAAGAAAATCCAATCAAAATCCGATCCGAAATCCAAATCCAAAATAGAAAACCAGAAACCCATATCGAAAATCCATACCAAAAAACAAACATCCAAACCAGAATCCAAACTAGAAAACGAGCAAAACAGGGAGTTCAAACCAAACTCCAAAACCAAACCAGAAAAAGCAAATGTCCAAGTCAAAGGAAAAAATAGATTTCGCAAACCCGGGCGTCTCGGTAAGCCATCATCTCAGAGCATGCCTGAGGGTTATCTCCGACCCCGTACATGAGTAAGTGATTTAACCATTTTCCCGGAGTTTGTTACTTATTCCAAACCATTAAAATTAGTTGATGACCAATCGGCCACCATTCCTGGGCCTCTTGCCCTCGTCGTTCAAGGTAGGCGGTGCCTGCTCCTGTTCCACCGCCGCATTCCGAGTTCCGACATACTGTCGCAACTGACCATTCCTTATATGCTCCTCGATTATATCCTTTAGATGTCGGCAGCTGTTAGTGTCATGCCCGTCCAGGTCATGAAAGAGACAGTGCCTTCCTGATGCCCTTTCACGTTCTGTGGGTTCCCTCCTCGATGGCCTTCGATAGGGAAGGCGATCTCGTGTATCTAAGAAAATCCGTTCCAACGTTGCATTCAATCCTGTGTAAGTGGAGAACTTTGGTTCTCCCCAGCGCTTCCTTTTCCCTTTATCCTCGCCCCCACCCGAGCTTTCACCGGGTAGTCCTCCATACTTAGTCGTGTTTACTTCCTTTGGCCTCATGTCCAAACATGCATCTTCTTGTCGAAGAAATCTTTCAGCTTCATGAAAGAATTCCCCAAGATCCAACGGTGGGTCCCGTATCAACGATACTTTGAAATCCGAATTATCTCTGACTCCTGATACCGCAGCCATCAGAACCATTGATGGATCTGGCCGATCCACCGAAGCAACTGCTGCATTAAATCGAGTTAAGAATGTCCTGAGCGATTCATCTGCCCCCTGTTTGACTGACGTTAGTGTCATCACGTTCTTTGGCCTTTTTATGTGAACTCGAAACTGACTTAAGAACTTGTCCACCAGTTCTGTCCATGTTCCAATGGATCCATCCTCCAGCTGTCTAAACCACATAGCAGCAATTTCAGTCAAGTACAGGGGGAAACATTGGGCCATAACCTCCTCCGTGGCCCCCATCACTTCCATATGCCTAGTGTACCTCATCAAGTGGTCGGTGGGATCCGTCTTCCCGTTGTATACTTCCAGAGTGGGTAGTTTGAAATCGGACGGATTCCTAGCTGTCCTGATGTTCCGGGTAAACGGACTTTTGTTAACTCCCTCTGAATCCCTATTTGTCAGACCTCCACGAATAGTCCGCCTGATAATGTCAGCCAATCCAGTGTTTCCAACCAATCCAGACTTCCCCCCGAGTCCCCGAGGAAATTCTGGCACATATTCTTCATCACGTACTCCTGTATTCCTATCGATGCCAGGCCGCGTAGCGTTATCCGGTATCCCTCCATGAACTGGTCCAGCATCACCTGGTGGTGTGCCCCCGAGTCTAGGTCCATCTAGATTGTTAACTGTTTGTTGATTGGGAGCTGCCCCTTGCTGATTCACTCCATTTGTCCGTTGGCTGAGTTCCTCTGGTCCAGCTCCACGATCTTGAGCAACTGCAGTTCCTGGTTGTCCAAATTGCCTAAGAAGAGCCTGCATCATCTCCTCTTGCCGTTTCATCATCTGCTCTTGCATAGAATTCATCATCACTTGCATCTCGTCCCGAGTTATGTAGATGGATGCATGACCCTCCCCAGCTCCAGAAGATGCCGCTTGACTTCCTTCCTGATTGCTCCTTTCCACTGCTTGCTTCCTCGTTGGTGGTCTTGCCATTGCTTTCTAAGATCCAAGTTCCTAACTCCAAAATTCCTGAGTGTTTCAATTCTCAGTGAAAGCACCAAAGTGTTAGCGCCAAAATTGGTCACTAACCCCCAAATCCAGATGAAAGCACCAAATACCAATCATAGCTCAGAGATAGAATGTATGTAGAGAGTAATAATGTGAAGAACAGTTAAAACTGAAATGAAAGAAGTAAAGAACAACAGATTTTATAGTGGTTCGGCTAACTCCGGCCTACGTCCACTCCAGAAGTTTGCTTTTTATTGCTGTAATAATCAATTACAGTTACAAAATGGCAGAGTTGCCTCAGCCTTAGAAAAGAGAAAGTAAGAGAGCAGAAAGAAGATCCCCTTTTATTGTGCCCCTGCCTCTCTATTTATAGACAAAGATGGGTTGGACTTCCCTGGTGGGCCTGGTAGCCGAGTACCTCAGCCCAAAAGGAGTGGTCTCCATATGCCGAACCATAGATACCGAACGCTGAATGCCAAACAAGGTGTGAATGCCGAACGATCTCCTCATGCCGAACGTTGGGAGGTGCGAGGTACCGAGGTATCGAGGTACGGAGGTGCGAGGTATGGAGGTGCGGAGTATGGAGGTGCGAGGTGCAATGCCGAGCGAGGTGAGGTATGCCGAACGATCTCCTCATGCCGAACGTTGGGAGGTGCGAGGTACCGAGGTATCGAGGTACGGAGGTGCGAGGTATGGAGGTGCGAGATATGGAGGTGCGAGGTGCAATGCCGAGCGAGGTGAGGTATGCCGAACGACCCATCCAATGCCGAACGCTCCTTGATGCCGAACGATCCATCCGATGCCGAACGTCTCCAGATGCCGAACGAGATTTATGCCGAACACTCCATCCAATGCCGAACGACGATCTCTCTATGCCGAACGCTCTTCTAAAGCCGAACGATCCACCTATGCCGAACGCTCGTCCAATGCCGAACGTTCCTTCTATGCCGAACGTTCATCCAGTGCCGATCGATCCTTCTATGCCGAACAATCCTTCTAATGCCGAACGTTCGTCCAGTGCCGAACGATCCCAATGCCGAGCGATATCTGCCAAAATTGCCTAGGCCGAGCCATGCAATTTCTCCACTCCTTTTCCCAACGGCATATCCAAGTGAACTTCATCATTTTAAACCGAATCCATCATACTTTAGTCTCGATAGTTGTGGAGTTGTTTAAGTTAAATCCGTCTGTCCGCGGCCTTGCCAAAAGGCGGGTTAACATATATACCTCAAGTTCAGTGGGAGCAAGTTTATAATTTTGATTCTGTATGTTGATGACATATTATTAGCTAGCAGCGACCTTGGTTTATTACGTGAAACTAAGGATTATCTCTCAACTAACTTTGAAATGAAAGATATGGGTGAGGCTTCCTATGTGATAGGAATAGAAATATTCTGTAATAGATCACAAGGAATTCAGGATTGTCTCAAAAAGCATATATTGATAAAATTCTTGAGAGATTTGGCATGACGAATTGTTCCTCTAGTCCTGTCCCACTGCAGAAATGTGAAGACCCAAATTATTGAGATAAAAATAATTTTAAAATGAGAATATTTAAGAAAAGAAAATATAGTCTGACAATAATAATATTAGGAGTAAGTGAAATGAATAAATAAGAGGATAGAGATTTTTCAATAAAATATAATGGGAAGAAAATGATCAAATATAAGTAAGATTTTATATACAGATATCTCCTGTATATATATATACACATATATATAAATATATGTGTATTAGATGTGAGTAGCCAAAGAAGTATAAAATGATAAAGTCCTTTTTGATAACTAAATTGCATGAAAACCAGTTTAGTACTATTGTGCATAAATACCTTCTTAAAAATAAATCAGGAAATAAATGGTTTGAAATAATATAAGAGAACCATTCAGGCCTAACAAGGTATACAATGTATCTAAGTCACACAAAGATGATGTGTAGATGGATCATGCAAATAGCATGTGCACAGAAAAGCAGAGAAGCAACTGCTTTTACTAGAAATAGAAATCAAGAGAAAATGGCACATTTAGCCATAACAACACACACATAATTCTCTGAGTAAAGTGAGGATAAAATGGGTTTTTCCTTTAGTAAAACCCTAGCAAAATGATTTAAATCAAGAGGGAAGCAGAGGTTTTCTAGGAGGGAAAACAGAAACGCACTAAAAAAAAAATAGAAAGGAGAGCTCACCCTGTTTTCAAGCTTAGGCATTCTCGGGGAAGAGAGGAGGAAGGTGAGTGATTAATCACTTATGATCTGTAAGGCATTAAGACCCATGTTAAGGGCAGCCAAGTTATTTTATATAAACCTTACATTATGTTTTTCCTATTTGATTTTATTCTCTGGATGAAAATATGTTGATCATGGATGGTATTCTGGTTGAGTTTTTGGATGAGATTTTAATCTGTTTTGACTTGTTGTGATGGTTTCAGTTTTTGTTTTAAAATATAGATAATCAAACAAATACACTAATCATAGAAATAGATTTTATATATGCTAGTTTTGATATGAAAAATGAATCAAATGTTTTACTGTGGGATAGGGTATCAATGAAAGAAAAGAAGTAGGCAGTGTGAATATTGAGATTCATGCTTATGTCTAGTCTTTATTAAAAATGGTATGAACAATGCAATATTACAAATATGTGCTGATTTGTTCAGATCACAAACCAATAAGTTTTTATGGGTTATTTCTCAAAAACCATTCCCTATGTTCACAGTAAAAGAATAAATATAGTTTTGCAATTGACTTCTTCATATTTGTGTAAGCAATGGAAAATTTCTAGAAATAAAAATATAAGTAGGTTTTAGAAAAAGGTGATTAAAGAAAAAATGACTTTGAAATAAGGTGTGCAATTTTACATGAATGCTTTGTATGTCTGGATATGATCTTTGGGTGATTTTAATAATTCTTGACCTATATAAGGAAGGAAAGAATACGAGTATCTATGGAATCAAAAGAAAAATTCCCCAGAAAGAAATAAATAAGCATGGTCTCTAAATTATAAAATAATTTAGGAGTAGTGCCTTGATCTACTCATCAGCAGGTGGTTGATGGGTATGTGCATGACTTGTTTAAGTCCCGTAGGCCTCTGTGTAAAGGGTTAACAGAACTGAGCCCCTTTGCAATGCACACATGGTGTTCAATGGCAAGAGTTCAGACCAAACAAAATGAAAATATGAGAAGGAGAAATTATGCTATGGAATTTAGAAAGTTAATCCATAGGAGTTTTGTACTTGTACAACTGAATGAAGTGAATGGATGAATGCTTGGATGTATGTTTGTAGATAAAACTTAAAAATACAGAGAAATTATGCTATGGAATTCAGGGAGTTAATCCATAGGAGTTTTGTACTTGTACAACTGAATGAGGTAAGTGGATGAATGCATGGGTGTATGTTTATAGGTAAACTTAAATATACACATTCTCAGATTTTAATTGGAATTTGAATAGCATTTAATAGAAAAGTTCTCTATACATCCTTAAGAATTTACAAGATATTTTGCATACTTGATTTCACTCACACCAGAATTTATTTCTGACCCTATTTGTTGCCTTTGCAATACTTGGGGTGTCTCATTTTATTGGGGCAGTTCAAAGTCTTGCTGCAGGGAAAGATGCATGAATTGCTTGCTTGCTTGCATGGATATTTGGAGATCTTGAGGAATTTAAAGTGTTTAAGAGAAGTAGCAGTGTCTTTGTAATAATTAAGTTAGGCAAACTCTAATATGTTCTAAGTATTTTAATGAGTGTCTTTTTCTTTGATATCTGGAAAACAGTATGTAAGAAGAAAAAGAAACTTAAATGTTATATGTGTTTGTGAGCTGTGGACTTAAGTAACAAGTTCTGAAATAGTTTTAGTAGATAATGCTAAAGGAGAAGATGCCATTTAATCTGATATGTGAGCATGTTTTTCTAGACAGTCTTGAGGCACTTCAGTTATGAAATTAAAACTGATACTAAGTAGGAGAGATCTGATACTATAAAACTGATACTAAGTAGGAGAGATCTAATACTATAAAACTGATACTAAGTAGGAGAGATCTGATACTATAAAACTGATACTAAGTAGGAGAGATCTGATACTATAAAACTGATACCAAGTAGGAGAAATCTGATACTATAAAACTGATACTAGGTAGGAAATTTCTGATACTATAACTACTGATCTAATACTAGGTTGGGAAAATCTAATACTATAGCTTCAAAACTGATACTAAGTGGTAAGACACCAGATTCAACACTTTTCTAGCTCCAGATATAAGAAGTTGGGTGATTTATAAAGTAGATCACAACACCATCACTCATGTGATGACTATCTGCTCAGTTAACCAGGAAATATGCATTTTGTCTGTCATGATTAGTTTGTGCTTGTTGTGTCTAAACCCTGATCACATGTGTTGTTTTTCTCTGCCTAGACTTCAACCTAGTTTATCACCTCAGTATTCATATGATAAGTACCAAATCACAAAAGAATTCCGGAATTTAAAAGTATGGCTTGTAAACCAAGAAACCAATTAATTTGAGAAGTAAGCAAGAAAATTATAAGTGACAATATTCGAATTTAATATTAATCAAGCTTGAGATCAAAAAGGGGAACGTAAAAATAGAAATGGCTATGTGACACCAATTCTCTGGAAGATGAGAAATATTGTGTGATTGAATTTTCCTTGTTAATTTTTAATACTCTGATAAGCAAGGAAACATTTATATATCTTCATATATATAAATGACTTGAATTGACTTATATACTAATATTTTTATATTGGTAAGAATTTGGATCTTGGGGGAAATGAAATTAAAGAAGTGATCACTTGGTTTGGAAAAAAAAATCTCAACAGTAAATCACTGAAAAATAACAATCCAAAAGAAGTGGGTCACATCAGTTGGTATCAGAGCTATGTTATTAAAACATAACATAAATATATTATCCAATTTTCTTGTAAGGATAAAATTCTAAAAAAAAATAGTAATGATAGAAATAAATATCCACAGTAGAAATAAATTTCAGAAAATAATTAAATTAGAAATATGACTGACTAGCTATGCAATTGAATAGTGAATCATGGTAGGAAGACCACCCAGTCATGGAGCAGGACCCTCCAATACAACACCAATGGTTAACTTGCAAGATTTGGTGAGGGCATTTAGAGAAGGAGCAGTGCAGAGGGAAGAGAATCCTCATGAGGAATTAGCTAAGTTATTGAAGACATTTTCAAATTTAGGAGGCAAGGATTTTGAAGGCACTGAGGGAGTTATGGGAGTGCAGACATGGTTGAGAACTTTAGAAAGGATATTTGCAGATATGCAAATTAATGACCAAAGAAAGAGGCAGATAGCTTCAAGGAGACTCAAAGGAGCAGCTTTAGATTGGTGGGAGGTGATCATCACAGGAAGGCCAGAAAATGAGATAACATGGGATCAATTCAAGGAAATGCTTGAAGCAAGGTTTGTTCCAGCAACAGCTAAGGCAACATTGCTTGAAGAATTCATAAGGCTGAGGCAAGGACCAATGAGTGTGACTGAATACACTCAAAAATTTGAGAGTTTGTCCAAGTATGGAACTATGCTCATAGGAGATGAAGAATCAAAGAATTCAAGATTTATCCAAGGATTAAATGCAGGTCTGAGTAGAGCAATGTTACCATACAAGGATAAAACATTTGATCAAGTCATAGACCTTGCTCTTTCTTTTGAACAACATGACAATGCAAGGGAAAAATTTAGGAGCATGAGGGCTAATAATCAAAAGAAGGGGAAAAATAGAGCACATCCCTATGACAAAAAGAGTATGGATAAGAAAATGGAGGGAGCAGCCACTGGGGAAGCTAAGAAGAAGGTTACTTGTTATAATTGTGGCAAAGAAGGACACTTGAGTAATAGGTGTTAAGCAGCCAAGAAGGCATTGTTTAGCTGCTATAACTGTGGGAAGGAAGGCCATATTAAAAGAAACTGCCCAGAGTTCAAAAAGGGAGCAAAGGTAGGAGCACTTGAGGGCAAAGCAAAAGCAACTGCAGTGGGAAGTTCTGGACAATTGGAAGGTATACTTCTAATTAAAGATCACCCCATCTCAGTTATATATGACACTGGAGCAACACATTCACTAATATCCCAAGACATAGTGAACAAATTAACTCTCACATGCTATTTAGTTGATAATCCCTTGTTTATTCAGAGCCCACTAGGTAATTCTTGCATGCTAGGGATTAAATGTTTGGGAGTAGAGTTAAACATAGGTGGAGATATGTTTAGTTCTGATTTGTTTGTGCTAAAATATCCTGGAATAGGAATTATTCTAGGAGTAGATTGGCTAAGAAAATACAAAGCAATTTTAAACTTAGAAAATCTTACTATTTCTCTGAAAACAGAAAATGGTAAAAATATTATAGTTATGAGTGAAATTGCTAAAATCAATTACTGTAACCACATATGTAGCATGACTGAGAAAGAATTAACACTGGAGGACATAAAAATTATAAATGAATACCCAGATGTCTTTGGTGAAGTCATAGGTGTTCCAGAAAATAGGCAAGTAGAATTTCAAATAAGGCTAATCCCAGGAGCCAGCCCAATCATCAAGAAGCCAACTAGAATGGGTCCTAAAGAACTTGTGGAATTGAAACATCAGTTGGAAGAACTGGAGCAGAAAGGCTTCATAAGGCCTAGTAGTTCAAACTGGGGTTCTCCAATTGTATTTGTGAAGAAGCAAGATGGTACTTTGAGAATGTGCATTGATTATAGGGAATTAAACAAAGTCACCATTAAAAACAAATATCCACTTCCTAGAATCGATGATCTATTCGATCAATTAAATGGAGCAAAGGTCTTTTCAAGGCTAGATTTAGCCTCTGGGTTTCATCGGATGAAGGTGGAGGAAGAGAGTATTAAGTATACTGCCTTCAACACAAGGTATGGATTATATGAATTTTTGGTGATTCCTTTTGGATTGACAAATGCACCATCATATTTTGTAGATTTAATGAATAGAACATTTAGAGATTTTCTAGACAAATTTGTGGTTGTCTTTATTGATGACATATTAGTATATTCAAAATCAGAAGAAGATCATGCAAAGCACTTGCATCTGGTTTTGTCTAGACTGAGGGCACATGATTTAAAGGCCAAATTCTCTAAATGTACATTTTGGCAGAAGGAAGTAAAATTTTTGGGGCACATTGTATCACAACAAGGGGTTAGTGTAGACCCAAACAAGGTGATGGCAGTGCAATCTTGGAGTAGACCCAAATCAGTAACTGAGGTGAGGTCATTTTTGGGAATGGCAGGCTATTATAGGAGATTTATAAAAGATTTTGCAAGGATAGCTATTCCATTGACCAAGTTAACTAAAAAGGAGCAACCATATGTGTGGACAGAGAAGTGTGAACAAGCTTTTACATCACTAAAGAAGGCACTGGTAGAAGCTCCAGTTTTACAAGTGCCAGAGGGTAATGAAGAATTAGTAGTTTACACAGATGCTAGTGGATCTGGATTGGGAGCAGTGCTTATGCAACATGGTAGAGTCATAGCTTATGCATCAAGGCAGCTCAAGCCAAATGAAACTAGGTATGCTACACATGACTTAGAACTAGCTGCTGTGGTGTATGCATTGAAACTTTGGAGACATTATTTATTGGGTGCTAAGTTTGAATTGTTTACTGATCACAAGTCACTTAAATATTTGTTTTCCCAAAAAGACTTGAACATGAGGCAACATAGGTGGGTAGAATTTCTAGCTGCCTATGATCTTGATATATTGTATACCCCTGGAAAAGCTAATAAAGTAGCAGATGCATTAAGTAGACATCAAGCAAGATTGGCCAGCTTAATGATGACTGAGTTTAAGGATTTAACAATCCTTAGTGAAGTGGAGATGAAGGAAGGAATTAGTGCACCAGATAATGTGCCTAATGATATGATTGAATATGGTAAACTAAGCCTCATTTCTTTAAAGTCAACTCTGGTTGATAAAATAGGACAAATGCAAAATCAAGATATAAATTTGAAGGAGAAAAAGAACATGATATCCCAAGGCATGACAGTGGAAAACTATGAGGTAGATGGTAAAGTATACTTAAGGAAAAGGGGGAAACTCTGCATACCAAATGTAGAGGAACTAAAGCAAGAAGTTATGGATGAGCATCACAAAACAAAGTATACTATCCATCCAGGTGGTACAAAAATGTACCATGATCTCAAGAGAAATTATTGGTGGCCAGGAATGAAAGGAGCAGTAGCAAAATATGTGGCAAATTGCTTGACATGCCAACAAGTAAAGGCAGACTATCAAAGACCCTCAGGCCTATTGCAACCTTTGGAAGTGCCTACTTGGAAATGGGAGAGTATATCAATGGATTTTGTGGATGGATTGCCAAGAACAAGGAAGGGAAATGATAGTATTTGGGTAGTGGTTGATAGACTCACAAAAACAGCACACTTTATCCCAATAAGTTCAAACAGAAATGCTCACAAGCTAGCTCAATTATTTGTGAAGGAAATAGTGAGATTGCATGGCATCCCCAAGACTATCATTAGTGATAGAGATACTTTGTTTACTTCAAGGTTTTGGAGTAGCTTTCAAGAAGCTATGGGGACGGAATTAAGCCTAAGCACATCCTACCACCCACAAACAGATGGGCAAACTGAGATTGTTAATAAAATTTTGGAGGATTTGCTGAGAGCATGCATACTTGATTTTGGAGGCAACTGGGAAGATCATATTTATTTAGCTGAATTTGCTTATAATAATAGCTACCAGTCCACCATAGGAATGGCTCCATTTGAGGCTTTGTATGGAAAGCCTTGTTTATCTCCTACATGTTGGATGGAGGCTGGTGAAAGGGTGTTGCTTGGACCAGACCATGTAAAAGAAACTTCTGCAAGAATTGAATTAGTGAGGCAAAGAATGAGAGTAGCTCAAGAGAGACAGAAAGCTTATGCAGATAAAAAGAGAAGGCCAGTAGAATTTGAGGTGGGAGACTATGTGTTTCTCAAAGTTTCACCAATGAGGAGAATACTGAGATTTGGCAAGGCAGGGAAACTATCACCAAGGTATATAGGACCATATGAAATTATTCAAAGAATAGGGACTTTAGCTTATAGGTTGAAGTTACCAGAGGAATTGAGAAAATTACATGATGTATTTCATGTATCCCAATTGAGAAAATGGGTGCATGATAAAGAGTCCATTCTTGAATCTCCTACACATGTCGAAATTCAAGAAAATCTGGTTTATAAAAAGGAACCAGTAGGCATTGTGGCTAGAGAAGAAAAGAAACTGAGAAATAAAATAATTAAACTAGTTAAAATCCAATGGAGTTTGGATGGGAATGATTGCACTTGGGAGGCTGAAGAGAGGATAAAGGATAAATATCCTAATCTGTTTTCTACTTAAAGGTATGTTTAAAAATTATGATGAGACCTTAAAATTATTTATTTATGTTTGATTGATTTGGAATGAATGAGTTTCTAAAATTTCATTCAATTGAAATTATGCTTTGTATACATTTGGATGGAAATGTATGAGAGGATAATTGTGGGACACAATTCCTTTTAGGAGGAGAGTATGTGAAGACCCAAATTATTGAGATAAAAATAATTTTAAAATGAGAATATTTAAGAAAAGAAAATATAGTCTGACAATAATAATATTAGGAGTAAGTGAAATGAATAAATAAGAGGATAGAGATTTTTCAATAAAATATAATGGGAAGAAAATGATCAAATATAAGTAAGATTTTATATACAGATATCTCCTGTATATATATATATATACATATATATAAATATATATGTATTAGATGTGAGTAGCCAAAGAAGTATAAAATGATAAAGTCCTTTTTGATAACTAAATTGCATGAAAACCAGTTTAGTACTATTGTGCATAAATACCTTCTTAAAATAAATCAGGAAATAAATGGTTTGAAATAATATAAGAGAACCATTCAGGCCTAACAAGGTATACAATGTATCTAAGTCACACAAAGATGATGTGTAGATGGATCATGCAAATAGCATGTGCACAGAAAAGCAGAGAAGCAACTGCTTTTACTAGAAATAGAAATCAAGAGAAAATGGCACATTTAGCCATAACAACACACACATAATTCTCTGAGTAAAGTGAGGATAAAATGGGTTTTTCCTTTAGTAAAACCCTAGCAAAATGATTTAAATCAAGAGGGAAGCAGAGGTTTTCTAGGAGGGAAAACAGAAAAGCACTAAAAAAAAAAATAGAAAGGAGAGCTCACCCTGTTTTCAAGCTTAGGCATTCTCGGGGAAGAGAGGAGGAAGGTGAGTGATTAATCACTTATGATCTGTAAGGCATTAAGACCCATGTTAAGGGCAGCCAAGTTATTTTATATAAACCTTACATTATGTTTTTCCTATTTGATTTTATTCTCTGGATGAAAATATGTTGATCATGGATGGTATTCTGGTTGAGTTTTTGGATGAGATTTTAATCTGTTTTGACTTGTTGTGATGGTTTCAGTTTTTGTTTTAAAATATAGATAATCAAACAAATACACTAATCATAGAAATAGATTTTATATATGCTAGTTTTGATATGAAAAATGAATCAAATGTTTTACTGTGGGATAGGGTATCAATGAAAGAAAAGAAGTAGGCAGTGTGAATATTGAGATTCATGCTTATGTCTAGTCTTTATTAAAAATGGTATGAACAATGCAATATTACAAATATGTGCTGATTTGTTCAGATCATAAACCAATAAGTTTTTATGGGTTTTTTCTCAAAAACCATTCCCTATGTTCACAGTAAAAGAATAAATATAGTTTTGCAATTGACTTCTTCATATTTGTGTAAGCAATGGAAAATTTCTAGAAATAAAAATATAAGTAGGTTTTAGAAAAAGGTGATTAAAGAAAAAATGACTTTGAAATAAGGTGTGCAATTTTACATGAATGCTTTGTATGTCTGGATATGATCTTTGGGTGATTTTAATAATTCTTGACCTATATAAGGAAGGAAAGAATACGAGTATCTCTGGAATCAAAAGAAAAATTCCCCAGAAAGAAATAAATAAGCATGGTCTCTAAATTATAAAATAATTTAGGAGTAGTGCCTTGATCTACTCATCAGCAGGTGGTTGATGGGTATGTGCATGACTTGTTTAAGTCCCGTAGGCCTCTGTGTAAAGGGTTAACAGAACTGAGCCCCTTTGCAATGCACACATGGTGTTCAATGGCAAGAGTTCAGACCAAACAAAATGAAAAGATGAGAAGGAGAAATTATGCTATGGAATTTAGAAAGTTAATCCATAGGAGTTTTGTACTTGTACAACTGAATGAAGTGAATGGATGAATGCTTGGATGTATGTTTGTAGATAAAACTTAAAAATACAGAGAAATTATGCTATGGAATTCAGGGAGTTAATCCATAGGAGTTTTGTACTTGTACAACTGAATGAGGTAAGTGGATGAATGCATGGGTGTATGTTTATAGGTAAACTTAAATATACACATTCTCAGATTTTAATTGGAATTTGAATAGCATTTAATAGAAAAGTTCTCTATACAGCCTTAAGAATTTACAAGATATTTTGCATACTTGATTTCACTCACACCAGAATTTATTTCTGACCCTATTTGTTGCCTTTGCAATACTTGGGGTGTCTCATTTTATTGGGGCAGTTCAAAGTCTTGCTGCAGGGAAAGATGCATGAATTGCTTGCTTGCTTGCATGGATATTTGGAGATCTTGAGGAATTTAAAGTGTTTAAGAGAAGTAGCAGTGTCTTTGTAATAATTAAGTTAGGCAAACTCTAATATGTTCTAAGTATTTTAATGAGTGTCTTTTTCTTTGATATCTGGAAAACAGTATGTAAGAAGAAAAAGAAACTTAAATGTTATATGTGTTTGTGAGCTGTGGACTTAAGTAACAAGTTCTGAAATAGTTTTAGTAGATAATGCTAAAGGAGAAGATGCCATTTAATCTGATATGTGAGCATGTTTTTCTAGACAGTCTTGAGGCACTTCAGTTATGAAATTAAAACTGATACTAAGTAGGAGAGATCTGATACTATAAAACTGATACTAAGTAGGAGAGATCTGATACTATAAAACTGATACTAAGTAGGAGAGATCTGATACTATAAACTGATACTAAGTAGGAGAGATCTGATACTATAAAACTGATACCAAGTAGGAGAAATCTGATACTATAAAACTGATACTAGGTAGGAAATTTCTGATACTATAACTACTGATCTAATACTAGGTTGGGAAAATCTGATACTATAGCTTCAAAACTGATACTAAGTGGTAAGACACCAGATTCAACACTTTTCTAGCTCCAGATATAAGAAGTTGGGTGATTTATAAAGTAGATCACAACACCATCACTCATGTGATGACTATCTGCTCAGTTAACCAGGAAATATGCATTTTGTCTGTCATGATTAGTTTGTGCTTGTTGTGTCTAAACCCTGATCACATGTGTTGTTTTTCTCTGCCTAGACTTCAACCTAGTTTATCACCTCAGTATTCATATGATAAGTACCAAATCACAAAAGAATTCCGGAATTTAAAAGTATGGCTTGTAAACCAAGAAACCAATTAATTTGAGAAGTAAGCAAGAAAATTATAAGTGACAATATTCGAATTTAATATTAATCAAGCTTGAGATCAAAAAGGGGAACGTAAAAATAGAAATGGCTATGTGACACCAATTCTCTGGAAGATGAGAAATATTGTGTGATTGAATTTTCCTTGTTAATTTTTAATACTCTGATAAGCAAGGAAACATTTATATATCTTCATATATATAAATGACTTGAATTGACTTATATACTAATATTTTTATATTGGTAAGAATTTGGATCTTGGGGGAAATGAAATTAAAGAAGTGATCACTTGGTTTGGAAAAAAAAATCTCAACAGTAAATCACTGAAAAATAACAATCCAAAAGAAGTGGGTCACATCAAGAAAGGAGACAAACTTGTTCTTGAGCAGTGCCCAAAGACTCCTATGGAACGAGAAGAAATGACCAAATATCCTTATGCATCTCTTGTAGGGAGCTTGATGTATTCATAGGTATGTACAAGACCTGATATCAGTCATGCGGTTGGTATGCTGGGTAGATTTCAAAGTAACCCAGGAATCGCTCATTGGAAAGCTGCAAAGAAGGTACTGAGATACCTAAAGGGAACAAGGAATTACATGCTCACCTATAGAAAATCAAGTTACCTACAGGTAATTGGTTATTCTGATTCAGACCTTGCTGGATGTCCTGACACTAGGATCTGCACTCTTGGTTATGTGTACCTCTTATGTGGAGGTGCAATATCATGGAGAAGCCAGAAATCTGAGATGCTTTTCGGATCCACCATGATGGCTGAATACGTAGCATGTTATGAGGCTTCAATTCAGGGAACATGGCTGCGTAATTTTGTCTCACAATTTGGCACTTTAAGTTTTATCTCTAAGCCACCAACTGTCTACTGCGACAATGAAGCTGCAACCTTTTTCTCCAAGCATGATAGGATAACCAAAGGTTCCAAACACATGGACCTTAAATACCTACTACTGAAGCAAGATGTTAAACTAAAGAAAATTATTGTTGAATCGATAAGTACAGACTTACAAGTGGCAGACATATTCACGAAAGGACTACCTCTAAAGACCTTTCAGAGACATACTGATAGCATGGGTCTTGCAGATAGTTCCTAATTATCTTCTTATTATGCCATTTATTTTGTACTTATCTAGACATAACAATTATTGAGCTCTTAATAATTTAGACATCTTTTATTTCTGTTTTATAATGTGTACACATTTACATTTAGATAAATGATAACAGAAACATTCTTTTGCTTCAAGACATTATGTGACCATTAAGTTATGCTCATTTACGGTCTAGTTATGAAAGATGTCAATGTCATAGTACATGGAAGTAAGCATGTTGCAAAATAACGTGTACACGTCATGACTTCCATTGACCATTAGATTAGCCAAGACACTTATGATAACTGACTAAAGAAAAGTTTAGCATATCATGCCAGCCTTATGACCTTAATACGAAAACATTAATGGATTTTACTATTGACCAAGTGGGAGACTGTAAGGAAATTTGACCGTTTTGTAAGGAAATTAATGCGAAACGTTTCCTTCTTCATTATGTGGTACATTAATGGACCGTTTCCTTCCTCAAACGTTTCCTTCCTCATTATGTGATCAATAGAATCCAAAGGGTTTTCCTATTAATATGCTAATAAATAAAACGATTATAATCTAGAGCGTTAATTTCTCTCATCTTGATCTTGATGGACGATCAAGATTAAGTCTACAAATCTGGAAATTTGGTCCTCTCTCTGCCTATAAATATTAACCTTTGTCCATCACAAAGGAAATAAGAAAACACATAAAGAAAATATAAGAAAAGAGAGAGAAACTATTCTCCTTTATCCATTGATACAGCCTTCGACAACAACCATTGCTGATTCGTATACAAGATGTCTGGAGGTATGTTTTATTAATTCATTACATATGTGATAATCATGTAATTCTAGATCTTAGGGTTTATATTATTCGTAAGATATAAATTACAATTTTCCTTCAAATATGTGTAATGCTATATGAATATAGCATTATATATGTGTAATGTTATATAAACATATCATTTTATTGTTCTTCAGACTAAATTTTAAAACTTACGTCCTTCAGACTAAAAATGTTCTTAGATTTTTCCTTCAGCCTAGTTCCCTCTATTATTTAATTGCATTTATTTCAAAAGTTTGAATTTAAGTTCACATTATTAATTTAAACACATGTGGACTTGAATGTAAAAAATAAGAGAAATCTTGGAAGAATTTTGTAAATAATAGCAGAAATTATTAATGTTGATATTTAAATATAAAATGATACGATAAAGAACAGAAAATTATTGTGAAAGACAAAATTTCTCAGCGTTTTAGCCTTAAGGACAGACCTTCAGTATTTTAGTCTTAATGACAACTTTCTTTATGTATCAGTTTTTAGTTATTGATATCAGTTTTTAGATATCAGTTTGTAGTTATCGGTAGCAGTTTTTAGGTATCAGTTTTTAGTTTGTTAGCAGTTTTGAAAGAATGTTTGTCCTTATGAATAATTTTGGAAGAATGTTTGTACTTATGAATAATTTTTAGAAGAATGTTTGTCCTTGTGGTTAAAATATTGAAGTTGTATCCTTGAGGCTAAATATACAAAATTTTGTCCTTTAAATTAATTCCCACTTAAAAAGAATTAGTAGTATATTGTAATAATTATAGTAATAATAAATTATATAGAGATTTGAAAACGAAATATCTTGAGAGAATTAAGGAAAGAAGAGAAAAGTTTAGGATTAATAAGAATGCAAGAAACTCTTCTGCTTTACTATTATTTAATAGATTTCATATAGGCGTGGCCAAGCAACAACTGGCATGGGGCTCTCCATCCGTTCTTCCCCTTGCCGTTCAGATTCTGAAACTCCTTGTTCAAGCAACAAACACTCCATATTGGTATGTGCAATGACTGTGTTCTACCTATTTGAATTCATTAATTTCTTAAAGTTATTCGTGATCAATTTGCCTAATAGGTTCAGATTTTAGCTAGTGTTCTATTGAGCATATTCCCAAACTTTTCATTCCTTAACCTATTAAAAGCAACAAACAACACATTTCAACTTGATAGTTCACACATCAAACGACAAATACAACACCAGCATTCACAGATTCACTTGATCAGTTACTATTTTTTACTTGCAGCAACCTTACCATCTGTTCCAGCCAGAATTGCATATTTATCCTTCCTAGTAAAATGAGTGCATTCAAATCCTAAAGTCCCTCCCAACACCTTCTGTATATAGTTTGCCACCTCTATAGCTGACTTTCCCCCACTGCACGTTAGCTCCTTTGGCAATTGATTCAAGAACGTGATCTCATAACCTGGCCTTGGATTCATAAACACAAAGTACGGATCCAGTGATTTCCACCCTCTCACCGTGGACCCATAAAACATGCTTTGTTTCGTGTTTATCGCAACTGGAACAATCCTGTCCGTCAATTCTGCAAACAAAGCACTGAATCGCAGAAGGAACGGTTCACGGCATGTCGTCCCTGTTTTGTGAAGAAGTCAAAATGACCAGTTATTTCGGTTTTAACCAGAATGAGAAAAAACATTAGACGTTATAGTGCATCTAAGCTGAATGGAAAGATACCTTCAGGACAGATTACTAAATCGCCTTCGTCCAACAAACGTCTTATATCTGCTGCATCCCTCTCCCTATCTCTTGATAATGCCACAGCCTTGATAGGAGATATGAGCTCAGAGAATTTACTGATGCTGTAGGTGACGCAACTCACTTTACGGCCTAAAGCAACTGCAACAACTACAGGATCCAAAACAGTTCGATGATTGCACACGAACAATACGCCAGGTTGACCCTTATGTGGCGGGGGTGGCGGGTTCCCTTTGACTACAAGTTTGATGCCCATCAGTTTGTAGTTGTAGTACACTATTCTTTCTGGTAAAGGAATGTTGACATATGCTCGGATGAGTGATATAAGCACACCTATAGGAAGCCAAATTAAGGTCACAAGAGCGACTAAAGGGGTTGGCCTCTGAACGAAACGGCCATCGTGGAAAATGACAGGCCTTAAAAGTTCGTTCCTTGGAACTGGATTACTGCAACTTTGCTTTGGTACAGTGTAGCTTTCCTGTAATATCATTTGTCATTTATACATTAGCGCGATAAAACTTCGATGAATGTTTATGGGGTAGAATTATTAACCTTGCAAATAGACATGAAATGGAAATTGCTCCTTCGATCTCCAATGCCTACATGCACCACTTCATCGCCCATTTCGGCCTCCAGAGCTCTCCTTTTTCTTTCCCCTGCCAAAATGGATCCGGGTTTTGAAACAAACCCGGTGGCTTTTCCATTGCTTGTTATTTCCAGCTCTGTGCCCAGCACTTTGTCAGCACCGAGAAAGTTCTTGGCAAAAGGCTCCACCATTATTCTTGGATACTCGGTTACTATTAACCGCTTACCGAATGAGCTGAAAACTCTCCAGCCTTGAGGATTCACATCGTCTGCGTAGAATCTAGGAAGAACAGAGCGTGATACGATTTCAATGTCATGGAGATTAAGAGCTGAAAATGATATGAAAATTTGAAGTTTAATGGCCAGTGGTTCGGAAATCAGTGCATGGGTTATGAATATGAGAGGTGATAAGATGAGGAGGAGTAAAGCACGAAGAATGCTGCCAGCTTCAAGGGCTACAAGGAAGAAGTAAGGGAAGGAGTTTCTTGACATTAAGAGAGTGCCAACAAGATCTGATGCTACTGTTTGATGACTTCTTGATTCGGTGTTGCATGTCTGAATTGGAGAATGACGAGCTTGCATTTTTTGGTTTGAAGTTTACTGTGAAGGCATTTTGATTTTATGGGTTGTGAATCCATATATAGATGTTATAAAGACGGGATACAGGTGAGTGAGATTAATCATTTAAGATGTGAATTATGTCAAAATGTTACGTGTTATGGGCAGTTCTACAGAGTGCAGTTTGTGTGATGACTGATGGTTGTCTAAACCACTTGAAAGTGATACAGGTATACATCTCAAACCTGTAAATCTCTAACCTAATTATAGGCTACAGATGTCGATTTTGATGTACCCATTTTATGTTAAGAATAAACCATTGATTGTCCAAATTACAATTTCATAGATATAATTTTTTCTAGGGGTATTCTCATTTACACTCCAAATTTGTTCAAAAGGTAGATTCTTTTCTTCTTTCTTCTTTTCACTTTCATGAATGTTTACGTATAAAAATCATGAAATAATTAAAAAAATAAAATAAAAACAATTTTCATGCATTTAGAAGTCTTTACATCTTGAATGCAAAAAAGAAAACTGTCACCCCATAGCAATTGTATTATCTGTATAACTATAAATGACACCTCTAACAGATTGAAGGAAGTGATTTTAGAGTTTGAAATTCATAATCAACCACAAACACTATTAGAGTATTGACATTAAACGCAGATGTCTTGTGTCACTTTAAATAGATCACGAATAAGATTTCACCTAAATGATTTGTAACCGTCTGAATGCCTTTATTGTACTTGGGCAAACCCTGTATAAATTTAAATTGTCTAACTATTACCGAGGACTGATTAGCATTTGGGAGTTCCACGAAATAATTTTTAGTGGATTCTGAAATAGTTATAATTTATACTGTGAAAATTATTTTAAATAAGATATATTAATCTATATTTTAAGGACAATAATTATTTATTTAAATATTTATTTGTTATACATATGCGTGTGTGTCGAAATTTATTTTAAATTTTTTTAAAATAAAACGTGGCCATATATATTTAAAATTTATTATTATGGAAATAATGATTTAATACGATTATATGGTAAAAAGTAATCCGCCTTTTAAGAACATATTTGGGATATTTATATCCCCTTTCTCCTTATAAATATAGCATCACTCTTTCATTATCTCCTACAACAAAATTTCTCTATTGATACCATTACCAGATTAGCTTATAAGGAATTTATAACTCTAGTCTCCTCCGATCGAAGGAGCGTCTTGGGATGAAAGCATTGGGATTCACCGTGATAACCGTAGCCAAATCATCTATAGGTAAATTCCTCTTTTTTAATTTATTATATATACATGTACATATATTATTTTCAAAAAAAAAATTCTAAATTTATTTATATAAATGTATATAGTTAACATAATCCAATAACATATATATATATATATATATATATATATATATGCACATGTAGAATATGCTATGGTATATTATTTATTAAATGTTACTTTCGAATTTAATTAAAAAAAGGAATTCTATTTTCAAAATTTATTTATATATAATTGTGTGTGTGTATAACATATATTAGCAATATATATAAACATGTATATATCTTTTACATATATAAATATATTATTCTACACTTGTGCATATAATACTTAAGAAATTGATGTTTTTTCTTACATATATTATATATAATCAAATAATTAACTATTAACATATATAGTTATGCAACATACGTACGTACTTACGTACATGTGTGTGCAATTCACGTTTATATGGTTTACCTTAAACAAAAAAAAGATGTAATTACAATTTTTATTTGCAAAAAACGTTTTTTCCTTGAATTTATAGTTTATACAAACATACAGATGTATGTATGCATGTATGTATATGATAGAGTTAGGGGAATGCTCTAGGGGCAATTATGTAATTTGTTACATATATCCAACCCGGTAATCAATCTTGTTTGAAATAAAATGTGTTTTCTTTCTATTATATATATTTGATATAATGTGTTATATTAATTAATTAATTAAAAGTATATTTAACAGAAAATTCATAAATGTTATGTTTTGTGATAGTAGTTATAATGTGTTGTAATTATGAGTGATTTATCACAATAAAATAAAAATATCATTTTAAATATTCCTAATCAAGATGTATCGAAGCAAAATATCAGTACATCTTTTGAGACTAGATTTACGTAACGCTCCCCAAATATTGGGCAGTGTATTACTCATTACTGCTATGTGGCCCCAAGGGTTACATATTGATAGTTATTGGATAACCATGGAACGACTCACTTGATAGTTTTCTGTTGGTTAATATAACCAAGGTCAAGAAAATATCAATGTGACAAAATTACACAGTTCTCTTAACTTGAGAATACTGTTGATTTTCAATATGGAAACTCTGGTTTGATTATAGTTATATTGTGGCACGACGTTCATCGAACGACTATAGTTGGGTCGAGTGGAAGCATTGAAAGTGAAACACTATTCAAGAGATGAGTCATCTCCTCAGTTATATGGTATCACGGTCAATTGAAGTCAACTCAAAGTCAAAATCTTTGGCCAGTGCAGTTCGATTGCTAATAATTGTTTTTATCGAATTAAAGATTTTGTGTTTGGACTATAAAATTGAATATGAATGATATTGAAATTTTGACCATTATCAAATTCCATAAATCCAATATTATTATTAGTTTTGACGAAGAGAATTGGTGTAAATGATTGTCACTACCCGGTAAAGCTTAAATAAGTAAAATTGGATTTTACTGAAAAATGTGTAAGCGATAAATTCAACCAAAATGTCATACCACTTGCTAAAGTGATGTGTGAACGTTAATATTCGAACTATTCAATATTAATCACTGACTGAATTTACACATTTGAATCACACAATCGTAATAATGAATACTCTGAATAAAGCACACGATTTAATTAATTTATAATCATTGTAAATTAATTAAATTAATTAATAGCTCTGAAATATTGATTGTTAATTTTATTTGATTTGTTTATATACAATCAACATTTAATAAAGTGCATAAATAAAAATTATATATGCACATATCGATATACGATATCAATAGATTGTTTAACTTGGATTTAAAGAAAATAAATGCTAAGTGAGTTTGAGATCACTCGAGATCCATAATTCCTTCATGTTTGGCGGGCCACATAAGAGAGGGCGGATAAGTTTTCAAAAGAATTAGTAAAGGGAAAAGAATGATATAAAGAAGGAAAAGAGTCTTTCTTTAATTGGTGCATTGATTGTCTTCTTTATTTCATTCTTTTCATAATCTTTTTGGCTATTCATTTTTTCTGTAACTTTTCTAGTTCTCCCCTTCCTCTCTAATGGTTGAAAATATGTGAGCTTCCATAGCTTCAAAAATTCTCAAAACCAAATACAAATCAAATATATTCATAAAGGTGGTTTATTCTTCTTGATCCTTGCAAAATTCGAAGATTGATTTCTGAATTAAGGAGCTTTGATTTACTGTTCAAGGTAAGATTTATTGGCTACATCCAAAGGTAATTTTCTTATTTTAATTCACCTATGTATTTATATCATTTGATATAATTACTTTGTATGATTCACCCAAAGTTTTAATTATCATCTTACCACATGTAAATTAAAGCTCTCTAATGTCTACTTGATTAAAACATGTTTATTGTATTGTTTGGATTCAGATCTATGTTTATAATCTCTCTTTAATGTATGTTCATGATAAATTGATATGTTTTGAATCTCATGTTACTTTTGATAACTTGTTATTATTCTCTATATTGTTTAGATATGTAAATTCTTATCACAAATTTATACATGCTTATTTTGTCCTAATTTATTTTATTTTATTTTGGAAACTTGTGAAATTGAAAATTGATTTTGAATGAGATTTTTTATTTATGATTATATAACGTTGACATACTCAAATGCAAATGAATTGTATATGTTAAGTTATCTATTGTTCTTTGAAACTGATCCTTAATTCCTTATGGTAAATACTTGTATACGATTGTTTCAATCCTTGTTTTTTTAAAATCTTTGATTTAAGATTAACGAATGGACTTCAGTGCAATTTTTTTTGGTTTTCTATATTTGAAGTCTTATGTAAATCTAAAGCATTGTTTCATTCCTAAATTAAAAAGTTTAATGAAAACTGTTAACTTTGAAATCAAAACTTATTTTTATAAATGTGTGCGTGTACACACACATATATCATATGCTATGGTGTTTGTAAATATATGTTGTTTAGATCTTAATTATTAAATTGCAATAATCATGTATATAGAAATATACATGTTTTAGTTTAATTCAAATTTATAAGAGGATTTTGTGCAATAATGTAACATTTTATTGGCAAACCTTTCTTTAATTGAAATCTTTTCCATTAATGTTAATTTTGAATTTCAAATTATTTAAAACAACTAATAGGTTTCACCATATAGGTATGTGTGTGTATTTATGTATGTGTATATCACTATATAGGTATGTGTGTATTTATGTATGTGTATATCTATAATCATTATGCATCATATATTTCATCAATCAAAACTTGGCAACACTATTCAAGAGAATTGGTCAGTGGAAGCATGAGAAGTGAAACACTATTTAAGAGAGAATCCATGTAACGATCCGTAAACTTTAACGGTTTTAATAACGTAATTAACTAAATTTTTTTTGAAAATTTAAACTATAAAATTTAGAAATGAAAATTTGATATGCGTCTATTTAAACATAGCAAATAGCAGATTTTCATCAGAAAATATGAAAGTTGGTTTTGTTGTGTAATTTTCAATTTCAATTTAAAATCAGTTAATTTGATGAAAATAAAATATTTTCGAAATCTGAATATTTTCTGAGTGAGACGTCATATTTCGTTTCGTCAAATTTGGACTGCTCTAGCTCGGTTCATATTTTTTTTCGGCGTTTTAGCAGCAGTTTTGACAATGAATATCGACTTTTGATAGGATGATTGTATCGCTCATATCAGTGTACATTCTATTCGTCTCGTCGTGCCGATCTCCGCATTATATTCATTTAGCGTCCGGAACGCGACGAAATCAGTAAATCGATCAGCTGTATCGATACCCGTTCGAGTCTTTTGTTTCTCTGTGTCCATTCGTTTGTTTCCTGAAAAAAACAAATGGCCACTAACAATAAATATTTCCCAGAATTCAGTTTTGACTATTACTATTCCCATTGCAATTTAATTTTATTGTGGTTTACTCAACGCTATTTTGATAGTTTACTTTACTGTTGACATTATATATGTAGCGTATTGTACTATGTATGTAGATAGTTTAACGGATCCTTAGAGGATGAGAATCTCAAACATCCTTTAAGTTATTTTGTATTTCAGTTGACATTTCATTTGAGTTGAATTTACTGATATAAGAATGTTAATCCCGACTCGAGTGTTTTGTGTTTTGCTTTATACTCGGGTCAGACTGAGTGTTACAATATTTGAGACTCACCTTTGGAGTTTGGAGCTTTGCTTGAAGATCGGTCTTTGTCTATTCAGCTTTCCAGTTACTTCAGTTTATTCAAGTTGTATTGCTCAGACTTGTCATTTGCATTTGTATTAGTAACTTCTGTGTATTCGAGATATGCGTTGTATTTTACTTTAAACTTTGATGTTTATATAGTAGCTTCATGAACTACTATTTATCTATTCCGCTGCTTATTGTTTTAAACTCTGTGTTTGTGATTCTGTGATTGATTTATTTACTGTACATTCTAAGTTTTGATATAAATTAATAATATGTTGTTTTGAGCAATTCAAGTCTGACATGAGTGGATGATTTTCGATTTGAACGGTTCAAAATACCAGGTCGTTACAATCCGTCTTCTCAGTTATATCAGGTTAGTATCACATGGTCAACTTAAGTTAATTCAAAGTCAAAGTCTCTGGCCAGAGCAGTGCAGTTAATAATAATTGTTATATATTATTGAACCAAAGATTTTGTGTTTCACTTACAAAGTTGAATGTAGACAATGTTAAAATTTTGGACAAAACCAAATTCCATAAGTCTTAGTGATATAGTTTTGATGAAAAGAATTGATGTGAATAATTGTCACTGCCAAGTATCACTTATGTTAAGTGAAATTGGATTTTACCTAAAAATATTTATGGACAGCAAAAACATATACAAAGGAATCATTAACTATACACACTTCTGATATGTTGCACTTGCACAATATATACTTTGAGTATATTTGGATATACTCACATTTCATGTTATGTTTAGATTGATCATCAATGATATTTAATTAATCATTAATCTAATCAGAAAGAGAAATGAAAAGTTTCTCTCTTCAATTAAAGCAATTTGTTTCCTTAATTGATTGCATAGATTATAGAGAAGGAAACGAAAGGTTTTCTTCGCGAGCTAACTTCAATGAGTAAATGCTACCTACATGGATGTATTTGATACACTCATACACTTAAATTTATACCAGATTCGAAAAATAAAATAGAGGATGTTATTTAAAATACTTTTTAGATTGGATATAAGATCCCTTTATATTTCATAGGTCCAATAGATTCAAATAGGATTTTTTTTATTTCATTCGCTTCCGACTGACCCGGTCCCTATATATACGTTGTTCATCAGATGTTGAGTGATAGATGAAGAATTCTTTGGCTTGAAATATTCAACCAAGTGGGTTGGAGCCATTAAAGGAAGAAAGTTCGCATTGCAGAGTTCGTATTTGAATGAGACTATGTTGTGAAGATGTATGGAGTGGGGTGGTGAGGTGGCCGTAGTATAGGGGATGGTGGGTTTTTGGGATTATAGGCTACTTTGGTATCTTGTTCGGCAATGGATCGTGTGAGTGTTTGGAGGGCGGTTTTGATATCGGTAAGTTCAGATTGTTGGACGGTGAGGTTGGTTTCTTGAGAAGAAAGGGTAAAGGTGATGTTGTCTATGAAGGCTTGGTGTTGATGGAGAGTGAAAGCATGAATTGATGCAAACTGTTTTGTTTGGACGAAATTAAAGAAAACAATGATGCATAAAGGAGGAAGAAAGAAGATGAAGAAGGAAATATTTCATGAATTCATTGCCTTTTACTTCTCCTATTCATTTATAGCCACATCATGAGTAGAATAAGACAAAAGTTGTAACAAACCCTCTCGTAATTTGACACTTCCTTCCACTAGAGATAAAATATTTAACTAATTACACCATTAGCTCTTTAATAGCTTCTAGAATCTATACCAGTCTTGGAATCTGGTTGGTTTCTTGATAATTCTTTTTTGGCCTTGGGTATACTTGTTGAATCCTTGTGTGTGTTGAGTGGTGCACCCATATCCTTGTGCATGTTGTAAGGTGCATTAGTTACAAAATGGATATTATTAATATTTATTTTCTTTGGAAGATAGAATTCATTAACAAATATAAATGTTACAAATATGATATCACATTATCACCCACGTTTATTATTGTTCGAAAAAGGATATTTTTTCTTTCAACGTTTATAACTATGGAAAGATAGAATTTAGTAACGGATACAAATATTACAAATAAATATCCACATCCATATAGCAACATGTATATGTATTACTGAAATTACTAGCAACGATTATACTTGTTGAAAATTCTCTGTCGTCCAATTTTCCTTTTCTACGTATGATCAACTACATCTGATCGATTTATCTGTACATAATTAATTAGATATATAGTGAGAAGGGTCTGAGTTATTGGTTAGATATTTGAAATCAATTAAGTGTGCGACTAAGAGCACCACGGTTTGTAGTAGAGGCTATTGCGGTGCCATTTGGTCGGCGGGGGTTGTCCGCCGACTGAACCCAAAAAAGAGTCGGTCGGTGGACAACCGCCGACCAAATAACACCACTCTCAATCAATGATCGTCTTGATATTAACGTCATTTTTTGTATCCTTGGACCCTGAATTCCAGCAGTTAATTTTGGTTAAAGAAGCACCTCTCGTATGAACGAGCCTTGCAAAATAAAGGTAACTATGTCGCTTACAATTTATATTTAAAAATACTTTCCTTAGAAATAAACAAACAAATAATTAAAATCAGATTAAAAATTCAGTAGTTAAATCTGAAACGGATGTTTAAATTTGTAGTTGTTCAATTTTTTTTATTTTTATTTGTTTGGGCTTATAACGGTAGTACTATACAAGTATTTAACCCGAGTAGACATTTTTTGTTCATCATGACCTAAATTAAATTATCCCCGTGGAGCTAAAACTTTCGTGGTCATTGCCATAACACAAATAAATGAAGTTAAAACTTTCATATTCATTGCCATGACACAAATAAATGAAGTTATCTGCACAGGCCGACTAATAATCCAGCAATGCACGGAATATAACTACTCCATTAATATATGAATACGACTACCGTCTTTACTCTTTAGCTGCAGCATAGCGACCACTACTATTTTTGGCCCAAGGACTTAAAGATAATTTGTCGGCAATACTTATTCGTTTATTCATGTAACTTAACTTTGTGTCAGATACAAGTGGCTTGGTCGTATTAGATATTTAGATGTAGTGACGCTATTACACAAAAATAAACACATCCACGTCCACATCATAACCAAATAACTGCAATAAATAAGAAAACAGTAGTTTGATTATTGCAGGAGGCGCAATAAGCTTTTATGTAGGTGTCTTTAATGAAGAATTTAGGTCCTTGAGTTTGAAAGGCACTGCCCTAATAACAATCTGATGATACATGGCTGCCAGAGCTGCTCCTATGAACGGTCCCACCCAGAATATCCACTGCACAATTCATGATTAAACCAAGTTAGTTCGCAATCAAAGTTGGCATGTGTGTGATGCTTTCTCAAGCGTTTAATATTGTTCTCATATGCACTGTAGGCATGACCCAAATGGTCCTTGTATCCATAACTGATCTATTTTTTTAGACTACGACAAGGAGTATATAGAACTTGCCTGGTCATCCCATGCGTTCTGTTTATTATAAACAAGGGCAGCTCCTAGACTGCGTGCAGGGTTGATGCCTGTCCCTGTAATCGGAATAGTAGCCAAGTGCACCAAAAATACAGCAAATCCTATAGGCAGCGGCGCCAGTACCTGTTTTAATTAATGCTCTAAATTAAATGCTACAATACATTAATTAATTAATAAGCTTAAATCGAAGATCAGCAACAATGATATGTATATATATTACGGGGACATGAGAGTCGCGGGCATTGCGTTTAGCATCAGTAGCAGAGAACACTGTATAAACAAGCACGAATGTTCCCACGATCTCTGCACCAAGAGCAGTGCTGTTACTGTACCCATCGCTCACTAAATTGACCCCACCACCGTACAAATCATACATTGAGCTCTCTAAAGTTTTGACCAAGGCTGCACCACATGTTGCACCCAGGCACTGCATCAACATGTACAATATAGCTCGTGGAATCGATAGCTTTCTTGCCAGAAGCAGCCCTAATGTCACTGCTGGGTTTATGTGACCTCCTGCACAGAGTTTGAAGTTCGAACTTTGGTCATTTCACATTATGATTTTCTATTAATGTGCTATAAGTGTACGTATACTACAAAGAAATTAAATGAAGTGTAACATTTTCCTTTTGATTCATCTCTAAAGTATAACCTGAAATGCCAGCAGTGCAGTATACTAGAATGAAGATCATGCCACCGACAGCCCAAGCGATGCCTTGCAACCCGACGCTGTTGCACATGTCAACACGACCAGTTCTCTTAACGCCTATAACTGTAAGTACGAGTATGTACAGAAACAGAAACGTTGCTACGAATTCTGCTATTGCAGCTCTGTAGAAAGACCATGAAACTAATTCTTTTCTCTCGAACAATGGAGCGAATGGTGGTTCTATGTAGTCTTTGAAGCTTTGAGAACCAGTCCCTATGGGCTGCTTTTCGGTATACTTGTTAGCTCCAACTCTTACGTCTTCTTCTCTCCCTTCCATTTTTTGTTGTCGTTATTGTTTTTGGGGGTATGAATGCATTGCATTACATGTATGCGCGTTATATAAGTGTAAAAAGAAATGCAGAGTGGGTTGTTGTGATTTTTTATATAGTTTATGTTGCTTTGTTTTAGTAAGTCCTTGTGCATATTCTACATAGTTTAAAGCGCACGTACATTTACGTCACTTTCTAAGTTCTTTGGTTTTAAAGGAATTAATAAGATCCTTGTTCAGTTTTATAGTTTTGTTCAACGTGTATATTATTTAGGCAAGTGAATTACGTTTGTAATAAAATCTTTTTGATACACGTGCATTGTATAATTAGCAAAAATGGTTCATTACTAACATTCAACCGTTGGGTCTAGATCTCTCATTTGCATCTTGGTATATCGGTTAGATGAGCTATCATTTGAGGGTAATTTTATGTTGTTGAAGTGGCCGATAATTTTTCACTTTGGAAAAATTTGAAATGGTAAAATGGTGATACAGAATTTAAATAAAGGAATAATTGCGACGGAGGAACAGTCCAAGCAATATAAAGTGCGTTAATCTTGATTATATCAACATGCAGTGTCATAGTTTAAGATAGCATCTACAGGTAACTATGGACAAACAAAATTCATATTCATTACAACACTGGAAAGACATTGGATAAAGCATATGGATCTATAACCGACGTTGAATCTTTTCAGTCATTGCGATCATTTTGCTGTAGCGATAGTCTACAGTAGCTTACACTGTGTATTCTATGACATCTGGCTTACGTTTTTTCGTTTTCTTTTTTGTTGGTTGAATTCACATATAGTTTATGGTGGCTAAGTTTATGCGATTAAGTTAGTACTTGGTAGTATGAACTTGTTGACGAAATCACTAGCAAAGAACGCTCAACACAGTTGGACTTTGTATGCCATTTTTGCAACTTTCAAACCTTAAAGTTTGGCCGGCACCGCTAAATATAAAGCATTTCAAATCATCAGAATTCCAAGTAAATATTCTCCCACTAAACAAAATATTCTCCCACTAAACAGTTGAATCTTTACCATGAGAACTGAAATTGTCTTTTTAGTTTATGAACATTGAGTTATTGTTTTTCAGTATAGAGATAATCTGCGTGCTCTCTGTAATATTAAACTGCTGAAAGAAATATACATGATTCCATATTGATTAAGTAGCAATTGATTTCACCCCGTCATTGCCCAAACTTTCGACCACTAAATTTATCAATTTGATCGCGCAGCTACATGAAGATTGAGTCATTGGTGTTAGTACAATTTTAAATTCAACATTTCAACCGTTAAAAGCAAGGCTGTCTGGAAATTTTTTTATTATAATAGAAGTGATAAGACTGTCCAGAAACTAGTTTCTTAGGTTCTAAAATTTACAAATGCATGCTCAGTTGTCTGCAAATATAATGTATAGAAAATTAAATGATGTGAAAATGACAATGGTAATAAAAATTGAAAAATTGCAACTAATTAAAAGAATTCACTTGGGGGACTACTTGCAAAGTTACTTTTTGATTTTAATTCAATAAAACACACAGAACTTTTGACTGTGGAAATAAAGAATGATACGTATTTTCCAGAGAAGCCAAGCCCAACAAGAATAAACAATATAAATACCCTTGTATACTGCTTATTTCTTATGTATGATACAAAGTATCAAAACTCTGTAATAATATCATCAGTAATATCAAAATCTTTCTTAGTATCAGAGCTTAACTGCTTAACAGCAACTCTTTCAGGAATCCAAAAAAAAAAAAAAAAACTCATCAGATAATTCTCATCATATGAGTTTTGTTTCCATCAGAGATTTAAATCTCTTCATTTGAGAAGCTGATTCAATAGAGGAGTATTGTGCCTTGTCGAATTCAAAAAAATTGGCTGCATCAAGACCACTTTATCGAATCTTGAAGGAAAATAGCAAAGAAAACAGTCAAATTCAGATCAAGAAAAGCAAGAACAAATCATAAAACTTCAAAGAAAGTGTCATCCAGCAAAGTATATCAGATCAGATTCAATTTAATCATCATTTAAACTTCACGGTTGCATCAAACCCGATTTAGTGATCATCTCTTGTCTCAGAAACATAAGTCTTGATCAAGATTGATTGAATTTCATTGGTTTCCTCTTATTTGAATTTTCTCAGTTTCTTTATCAGTCTTCTTTGTTTCAATGATCATCATCGGTGATGAAACCAATTCAACAACCTCCGATAATGTAAGCAATTCTCAACAGACTGGATCAGCTGCTGAGAAATTAGTCAAGATCATCATTAGCCCACAAAGTCAACTTGTGACACTTCATTTAGATGAAGATAATTATCTTCTGTGGAAACTTCAAGTTGAGACTGCAATTCAGGGATATGATCTCGAAGGGTTCAGTCTTGGAACCATCCCAACTTCACCAAAATGTATCACTGATCAAGAAAATAAAGTTGTCAATAATAAAGAATATGTGAAACATCATAGACAAGATAGACTCATATGTTCATGGTTGCTCTCATCAATAAGCACAAATTTACTGTCTCATGTAATTGGATGCAAAACTGCTAATGAGATATGGACAACTGTTGAAAAAGTTTTTAACACCCAATCTGCAGCAAAAGTCATGTATCATAAAAGACAGCTTCAAAACATCAGAAAAGATAATCACACTATGAGGGAATACCTATCCAAAATCAAAGCAACTTGTGATTTGCTAGAGGCTGCAGATCACAAAGTATCAAACTCAGAACAAATTTTAACCATACTAAATGGTTTAAGCGATGAATATGAAGCAGTTGTTGTTGTTATAGCCTCTCAAAAAGTTTTACTGTAACGACCCGTATTTTTGATAATTAAAAATATTAAATTAAATAGGATTTTGAAATTTAATATTGTGAGAAATTAAAAATTTATGATGAGAAATAATTAGAATATAATTTAATTTTATTATTTGAATGTTAGTGACAACTATTTTAATGCAATTTCAATCAATTGAAATAATTGTAAAGTTAATTTGGTTATAACCGTAAATAAGGAATAAAATAATTGTTGGAATCAATTGTTGCAATTAACGAAATTAAATATTGCAGTTAATATGAGTTAAGATAATAACTGTAAAATATGAATGTAATGAAATGTAAACTAATGTTAATTATATTCATAAGGTAATAGTTGATTTAATAAAAAGAGTGTAAATCAAAATTAAAGGATTTATTGGAATTTAAAATATAATAAACTGGGTTTTATTATAGTCGTAATTTAACGCTGAAATTAATGTAATGTTTAAATTTCGAAATCAACATGGAATATTTAATTTTAATAGATTATTAGTTTCTATGTAATCAAAAATGATAAAATGGGTCCGCAGGTGCGGCGCAGTGGAAAGAAGGCTTGGGTTCTGGTAAAAAGACCCAGTTCGATTCCTACCATGCGCTTCCATATTCTATATATTACCCGGAGGTATGGTGCTTGGATCAGCGGACGACTTTACTATACCCTCCTAAGGAGTTTACCGGCCCGTCGGGTTCTCCTGGGTTTTTTTTTTAAAAAAGAATGATAAAATGGTTAACTTTTAGTTTAGAATTTAAAGGTGATTAAATCAATTTAATAATAATTTATTTAATTAACGTGAAAATTAGCCATTTTGGCCACTATCTCGGATTCCGACGAAACTAGTTTTATCGGATCCGTAACAGTGAATTATTATAGAACTTCAAGTTTCGTAGCGATCAGATTTGTCGTTTGATCGTGCGAGCTCAAAACGCGTAGAAATCGATTAATGGAATTTAAATGAAAATAGTTTGATTTTGAAAGCTAAGTTCTGTATACAATGGAATTAGGATTCGAAACTAGTTCCATTAGTTTAAAAATATCGAAAACCTATATTTTGATATACGGGTTGACCTACTTTCGTTTCGGGAACAAAACGGGCTTTTCGGGTCGTGATTATCGTTTCGACCCAATTCGATCTGTCCATTCGTTCTTATATACCTCTGCCTATATATAGGCTGTTATAAATCCTAGCAGCCTTTTATTTTATTTCTGTACGTAAAAATTTCTGTTCTCATCTGCTTCTTCCCAATGGCTGACACCACAAAAACCCTAATTTCAATTTCAAAATCAATTTCAAAATTCAAACACTCCAAACCCTATCATATTATATATCGTTGGAAAGCTCTCGAAGAGCGTAATCCTGTTCGTTTTTGCTATTGAGTCTCGGATTGGCCAGAAATCGTTGATGGAGTTTCGGTCGTCCATCCTAGGGTTTTCAATTCGACGGTGGATCGACGATTATGCGACGATCGAAGAACACCGGCAGGTAGAGGGGGTCGAGTAGCATTCATCCATACGGTCACTTTGGTCTAGAGGCGATCAATTTCGCCACGATTGGCAGTTGAAGCGAGCGACGGTGGAGGCGCTTGGATGCGCGGCGTGGCATCGCGCGTGAGGTGGCAAGGGCGGTCGGAGATGGGCGATGCAGTGGTATGGCTCGATCGAGGTGCAGTAGCGTGGATCATCGGCGATAGGCAGATGAAGGCGTGGCGGCTGCTACTGATGTGGTTCGAACGTGGGTACGTGGGCTAGGGTTCTAGTGAAGGTATCGAGAATTACGTAATTGCCCCTTTATTCTATTTTAAATTTTATTTAAATTTTAAAATCTTCTAACGTATCTAACTTTTTCATACTAGCTCGGATTTGGACGCGGTTTCTTGTGTTGGGTTCGTATCGAAATTCCGGACATTATGAAATTGGTTTGGCTGCATTCCGAGACTATTCAAATTTGGGCATTCTTTTGGATTTTAAATCAACTGTAAATCAAAGGTGAGTGATTTAACCCACTCACAAACATTAAATCATCTTATGTTAGTTAAATTAAATTTAAGATGCGATAAGAATATTATTAGTTGCAGTTTGGTAGTTTAATTTGATAGTTTAATTGAAACTGAATTTTTTAGAATTGAATTGCCATTTAAATTAATATTGAATTTAAATTGCTAGTTAAATACCTGATATTGATAACCAGTTAATTGTTGTGATTTATTGGCTGATTTGGATGTTGATTGTGATGGATGTTTATTTGTTGACATTTTGGACGATTGGATGTTTGTATCCCTGTTAACACTATGGGTTGAAATGATACATACCCGAACGATCTTATAGATTAGGGAAAATCGTTATGGGTTGAAATGATAAACCCGAGCGATTTTATTGATTTGGAAATTATTGTTTCGGGATACGGGTTGAAATGATATATACCCGGAAAATTTAACTATTTTGGGGTTGAAATGATACATAGTACATACCCTATCACTTGACCATAGGGTAGAAAACTATATACATACACCGTTGGTCGGTTTTAAATTATTTTCTAAATAGTAAAGTATGTTTGATTTATAAATTTGACTTTTAAATTTAATTTAATGATTTTATTTAAAATTTATATTTGGAAATTAATTTATTTTATATGTTTTAAAGCTTCAAATTATAAGTTAATATATGGTTTAAATGTAAATTTAAGATTTTAACTTATAATTTTATTTAGTTTTAAATACATATTTTAAATAGTTTAAAATTTAATGTAATAAAATATTTAATATAGTTTTAATATATATTTTAAATTTAATTTAATATAATGAATATGGTTTTGATTTAATATAATAAATATAGATTTTATAATAACATTAATAAATAAAAATGTAAGAGGTTTTGCAAGGAATTTATAAAAGTTTTGTAAGAGATTTTATAATGGATTTTATAAAAGGATTCTTATAAAAGATTTTATAAGGGATTTTATAATGGTTTTAAAAGATTTTATAAAGGGTTTTATGAAAGAACTTGTATAAAGGGATTTGGAAGCGTATAAAGGAATTTGTATAAAAGTTTATGATAAAGGGAAGAGTTGTAAATTATTTTAGGAATTTATAAATAGCTTTACAAATGGTTTTAAAGCATATAAATAGTTTATAAATGGTTTAAAAGAGATTTATAAATTATTTTCGAAATTGATTGAAAGAAATCTTCCTCGGTATTTATGAATATATTTATACTTTTGGAATAAGTATATGGATATCTTGATATGAAAGTATAAACTGCTTTCTGGATTATTATTATCAATGTTTTATGAAATGACCACGGTGTGAAAAATATAACGATTGGTTGTTAAAGAGACCGGGATCAGATATTGTTGTACTCTCCGCCAATTCTGAAACCACTTTAACAACCGTGCACGTGGTGAAGAATCCAGAACGAAATAGGATGGTTTGGCGAACGCTATTGTATGAGGTATGAACCAGCCCTGACCCCCCTAGGTTAGCTTGATATGAAAAAAATCAAGAGCCATAACCAGGCCAAGTGAGGTCGCTCCTCTTATCGGACACGCTTCTTCAGTACCATATCTGTTACTTTATGATTGATTGGTGGCCACACTCAATTTGATTATGGGAGTGTTGTTCGAGGTGGACGATAGTAGCTGCTATGCGTTACCACCGACCTGGTTCCGCAATCCGGTAGAATCCTACCGTGGGTATGTATCATTTCATTACGCTTGGGTCAGCCTGAGCTTTTCAGTGTTGAAGACATTATTTCTGGAGGACGAAGACGGAGTTTAGTATTATATTATTATTATTCCACTGTATCATGTTGTTCCGCTGCATTATCCTATTATATCTGCTGTATGTATAACTTTGATTTGTATTGTAAAAGTGTAATCAAATGTTATTTGTAAAACAGCTTCATGAACTGTTTATTTGATTATTATATTTTGTCATTCCGCTGTGAGATTCTGTGTTTTATTTTTCCTTCTTTCCTCTCATTTTCTAATTTACCCCATTTAACGATCCTTCATTTTTAATGGTTTGAGTTTACATGTGTGGTTTATTATCGATTTAAACCGTCCAAAAAGGTGAGTCATTATATTTACCATCAATTGATGATGTTCATTCAATCTTACTTGCACATGAAGCAAGAATTTATAACAAAAGGCCACAAAAATCAGATTTTTCAATCAAATACATAGTCAATCACAGAAACTGAAATCAAAACAGCAATAAAGCAGAGCAATCGACATAAAGATGTGGTTATTCTAACAGATCAAGAGGAAAAGGAAGATGGAACAACAGCAATAGACCAAAGTGTCAAATTTGTGAAAGAATAGGCCATAATGCTGTAAAGTGTTATTTCAGATACTCAAATCAAAATAACAGCAATCAAATGAACATCAACCTCGGTATTAACTTGGCACAAAATACTAATAGTCATACTGACAACAACAATCACAACTCAAGTGATACTGTAAGAACTGAACATATACAAGATGAATGCTGTTATCCAAACTCAGGAGCAACTAATCACATCACTAATAATCTTGATAACTTGAATCTTGGAAACAAGGAGTATAGAGGTAAACAAACAATTTGCAATGGGCAATGATAAGTGTATCAAAATTTCACACGTTGGTAATGCTTATATTAAAGGTAAGAGACAATTATTTCTACACAACTTGTTGAGAGTGCCAAAAATCAAGAAAAATCTTATAAGTGTGTCTCAATTTGCTTTTGACAATAATGTATATTTTGAATTTTATCCTAAGTACTGTTTAGTTAGAGACATACTAACTAAAGATATTCTTTTGTAGAGTGATGTAGAGAAAGGATTGTACAAATTTAAATCTGCTAACAGCATCGGTTTTACAAAAGAGCAAAATCATTGTAATCCGTGTGGGGAAAGGAATAACATAAGTGTGTTTGATCTATGGCACTACAAACTTGGTCATCCAAGTGTCAAAGTTGTAAGACAAATTCTTACTGAAAATAAAATAACTTTTCATGACATTTCTTTACCATACATATGCACTTATTGCCAAATTTGTAAGAGTCATAAATTAGCATTTAATGACTCATTAACACAATATTCTAGACCATTAGAACTAGTTGCTATTGATTTATGAGGTCTTGCACCTATATGTTCAGATTTTGGATTTAAATACTACATTTCATTTGTTGATGCATATTCAAGATATACTTGGATATACTTTCTAAAAACAAAATCTGAAGCATGCAATGCAGTTATAAACTTCATAAAAATGGTTGAAAAACAAACCAATTCTCAAGTTAAGATTATCCAGTCTGATGGTGGTGCAGAATATAAAACACTTAGCAATTATTTTCAAAAAAATGGAATAATTCATAGAACTACATGTCCCTATACACCTGAACAAAATGGTCTAGTTGCACATAGCAGAATCAGGGATTACTTTACTAGCTCATGCATCTTTGCCCTTAAAATTTTGGCCTGAAGCATTTAACACTGATGTATATCTAATCAACAGATTGCCAACAAAAGTTTTAAAAGGAATTAGCCCTCTAGAAATATTGTATGAGATCAAACCAGATTATCTTAGCCTAAGAACCTTTGATTGTCCATGTATTCCCTACTTAAGACAATATAACACTAATAAATTGAATTTCAGATTGAACCATGCATTTTTTTTGGGATATGCTACAAATCATAAAGGATATAAATGTCTTGATGATAATGGTAAAGTTTTCATTAGTAGACATGTTGTTTTTAATGAAAGTGTTTTTCCCTTTAGTAAATCAGACATGAAAACTGTTAAAATCAACCTTAGTTGTTTTAATACTCAACATTGGATTAATAAATGATGACTTTTATAGTAAGTATAAAAGATGTCAGGAATGTCCCAAATGATATGTAAGAACACCTTATTAAAATGTTTAATACAGAACATGTAAGATTGATTCCTTTGCATTGGCAATAGGAATTATCATACATGTTACGTTGTCTACAATATTATGATTTGTTTATGTATTTGATACATGAAGCAAATATCAAATCCAAATCGATATCACTTAATGGTTGTTTGAAGTGTTCTCATGTATTTATGAAATACTAGAGAATTATTTACAGAAACAAAAACACCTTATGAAGGAGTGTTCGGACTCGAACTTCATAAGTGATATTGAGTATAATATGTCAATAATAAATTCAAATTAAAAATCTTTAAGTTGGAAATGTTCCAAATGAAAGACCATGGCTAATTCAATGAAAAAGCTAAGTACATCGCCTTGAATATTGCCGCAATAAAAATAATGTATATAAAATTATAAGTGCACAAATTTATAACTGAGCCGATTCTAAATGTTGAGAATCTCATAACATTGTTATATGATAACAATGTCGCAATTTGGTTCGTAATAGAACTTAGAGCTCATTAGAGGTCGAGAGACATACTCCGAATTGTTCCACGTGATGAAGTAGTTTACCACCGTCGGAGAGAGTTGATTGCCATAGTAGATAATTGAAACATAATGCATACCTATTCACAAAGGGAATGACCCAACTGGTTTTGAGAAACTGATTGGAGAAGTTGGAATAAGATTCCATAATTGACCCAAGTGCAAGTGGAGATTGATAGAGTTAGGGGTATGCCCTAGGGGCAATTATGTAATTTGTTACATATATCTAACTCGTTGAACAATCTTGTTCATAATAAAGGTGTTTCTTTCTATTATATACTTAATTTAATGTGGTTATATTAATTAATTAATTTAATTAAAAGTATATTTAATAGAAAATCCATAAATGACATATTTTGTGATAGTAGTTACAAAGTGTTGTAACCGTGAGTAATTTATCATAATAAAACAAATATACCAGTTTAAATGTTCCTAGTCAAGATGCATCGAGATTGGATATCGATATATCTGTTGAGACTAGAGTATGTAACACTCTTCAAATGTTGGGCAGTTTATTACTCATGGCTGCTGGGGGCACCTAGGGGTTACGTACTAATAGTTATTGGATAACTATGGAACGACTCACTCGATAGTTTTCTGTTGGTTAATATAACTAAGGTCAAACAGAAAATATCGATGTGACTGATTTACACAGTTCTCTCGACTTGAGAATATTGTGGATCTTCAATATGAAAGCTTCGCTTTGATTATAGTCAAATCATGGCATGGCGATCCATCGACTGACTATAGTTGGGTCGAGTGAAAGTATTGGAAGTGAAGCACTCTTCAAGAGAGGATTCGTCTCCTCGGTTATATGAGGTTAGTATCATGATCAATTGAAGTCAACTCAAAGTCAAAGTCTCTGGCCAGAGCATTTCGGTTAATAATAATTGTTATTATTGAACAAAGGACTTTGTGTTTAGACTATAAAGTTGAATGTGGATGATATTGGAATTTTGACCATTACCAAATTCCATATATCCAAAGTGATATAATTTTGACGAAGAGAATTGGTGTAAATAATTGTCACTATTAAGTACCACTTATAATAAGTAAAATTGGATTTTACCAAAAGATGTGTAAGCGATGAATTCAGCCAAAATGTCACACTGCCTGCTAAGTGACGTGTGAAGGTTAATATTTGAATTGTTCAATATTAACCGCCGACTGAATTTACACCTTTGAGTCGCACAACCGTAATGATGAATTCTCTGAAAAACCACATGATTTAATTAATTTATAAAAAGTTGTAAATAAAATAAATAAATTAATATTTGAGGAATATTAATTATTATTTATTTTATTTGATGTTTGGGAGTTATTTGTAATTATTTGAATGCATTTATAAAAGTTATATTTGCACGCATTTATATATGATATCATTATAATTAAATAAAAGATAATTACATGTGTTAATTTATGGAATCTTATGTCATTTGATGGCACATAATTTTCAGCTGTACCATGTAAAGAAATAGGAGGGAAAAGAGAAAGTTAATCAAGAGAATTAATTAGAGAAGTTTTAATTAAAGAATGGGAAAGGTTTCCTTCTTTCAAATAAAACATATTCTCTAATTCATTCTGTACGTACAATTGAGTTCCTCATTATTCATTCTTCTTTCTATAACTTTTCTGGTTCTTTCTTTCTCTAAAATTTCTCATGCTTAATTACACAAATACACACTTCTTATATGTTACACTTATATTCCACAACATGAATGTATTTGATACATCCATTCCATTACACATAAATATGTACATAACAGTATATTTGATATACTCCAATTTACATACACATTAAATTGAAATAAAACTTTATTTATAAATTAAATAAAATATCGACTTTATTTAAAAGAAACTTAGAAAAGTTCTAAATGAATTTAGACTTCATAGGCCCATTAATGATCCAAAATGGTAATTTTTTTGAAATTCACTCATTTCTTCCGCTACGGGTTAGCCAGTTCCTTCAAAAACTACTAGTTAGGTCTACAACCCAAGAACATCAATACCAGAATTACCTATATATATAGAAGCTGAGCATCAAGTGGGGGCAAAGAGGATTACTGATGTTCAAAATATACTACCCACAGTATCTGTTCAACATGATCATGAATGAGCAGATGATCTCAATCATGCCAGTCATTCACCTATGAAATCAACAGACAGTAAGGATCTAGATGAAGAAAACATTCATCAAAGTAGTTCACAAAGCAGTTCAGGTCATACCAGTTCAAGAGACTTACCTCACACTGAATCTCAAATAAGGTCAAGTCATCCAATGATTACAAGAGCCAAAAGTGCCATCTTTAAGCCAAAGTTATATACAGCAAGTTCAAGTACACATGAACTAGCAACATATGAGCAAGCTGCAAAAGAAAGAAACTGGAAAGCAGCAATGGATGAAGAATGCAATGTTCTTATAAAAAACAGGACATGTGATCTTATATGTTCACTAGATAATGAAAATATAGTTGGATACAAGTGGACATATACAAGGTAAATAGAAATCCTGATGGTTCAATCAACAAATACAAAGCAAGACTTGTTGCAAAGGGGTACATTCAACAATATGGATTTGACTTTAATGAAAAATTTTCTCCAATGGTCAAACCAACCACTATTAGACTCATTCTTACTATTGCATTACATAAAAGGTGGAGTATAAATGTCAACAATGCATTTCTAAATGGTATCTTGTAGGAGGAGATCTATATGAAGCAACCACAGGGCTACAGTAAGAATGAAAATTATGTGTGCAAATTAAATAACGCGATAAATGGCCTTAAGCAAGCTCCAAGGGTCTGGCTTGATAGACTAAAAACAACATTGGCAGATTTAGGATATCAGACTACCAAATCAGATAATTCACGGTTTATTAGAATCAATAACTTATCAATTATTTACATACGGATATATGTTGATGATCTGATTATTACAGGAAATAATGAAGATGAAGTCAACCACATCATTTCTTATCTAAACAAGCAATTCTCAATTAAGGATCTTGGAGATCTCAACTACTTTTTGGGCATAAAAGTTAAAAGAAAAACCAACTCAAAATAATTTTATGTCAAAGAAAATATATCTCAGAATTGCTGGACAAAACAAAGATGAGTGATGCAAAACCACAACCAACATCAATGATAAGCAGTCAACATTTTTCTAAAAACAGGGGAGGAGTCATACATAATATCAAACAATATAGAAGTGTTGTAGGAGCATTACAATATGCCACTATAACACGACCTGACATTGTTTTCAGTGTTAACAAGGTTCCTCAATTTTTGCAGAATCCTCTAGATGAACATTGGAGAGTAGTGAAGAGAATCCTCAGATATCTCAAGGGAACAATAGATTATGGTTTATCACTTAAAGCATGTAATAATCTAAACATAGTTGGATATACTGATGCAGATTGGGCTACCGATCCAGATGACAGAAAGTCAGTCACTGGTTACTGTATATATATTGGAGGTAATCTAATTTCATGGTGTTCAAAGAAACAAGCAACTGTCTCAAGATCCAGCACAAAAGCTGAATATAGAAGCATAGCAAGTGCTACAGCAGAAATCATTTAGTTACAGTATATACTAAGTGAGCTAAAGTTTAATTCAGAAATCAAGTCAATTCTATGGTGTGATAATCAGAGTGCTGTTTATATGTCTGCAAATCTAATATTACACTCTGGAACTAAACACATAGAGATAAACTTATATTTCGTTCGAGAGCAAGTACAAAAAGGAAAATTGCAAGTCAATCATATACCTGCAACCTACCAACGAGTAGACATACTCACGAAAGATTTATCAGCAAGGAATTTCACCAGATTCAAATCTGACTGGAAAATCAAGGACAACAAAAGCCGTTCCAGCCCTACGTCATCAGATCTGAGTAGAAGCTTGAAGAATCAAGAGAAAGCAAGCTCAAAGTCATCAGCTTTCTCACAATCTTACTTGTCGAAGTAAAAGGAGCATCTCAAAACATCAGATTTCATTCTCGGATATATATATCAAAGAGAGATAATGAGGCTTAGAGATGATTAAAAATAAGATTTGTAATGACATTTTAGCTAATCAGAAGCAATTCGAGGAAAATCAAATTTGGAAATTTTAGATCGCAAACCCTAACCCTAAAGTTGGGTTTGAGGAGGGCAAATAACGAATGATCCGTATTTTCCAAAGAAGCCAAGTAATAATATCACAATTGAAGAAAGCGGGTGAAGTAAAGCAAGCGGGTGAAGTAAAGCAAGCGGTAGAAGAATGCAGGCTCACTCTAAAGCCCAACAAGAATAAACAATACAAACCCATGTATACTGCTTATTTCGTATGTATGATACAAAGTATCAAAACTATGTAATAATATCATCAGTAATGTCAAAATCTTTTTTGTGGTGGTAAGTTTTGATGATAATAATTAGTGTAACTAGTACAACCTTATGAAGGTGGGACAACGAAGCCATGTATAATCTTTCATAACTAAATCTAGTTTTCTTTGGCTCCGGTTAAATACATAATGATAACATGCTCAAAAAAAAAGTTAATTTGTATCACAAGAAAAAAAAATATTGATGGTAGAAATCAGTTACATTGTTATGTACTAGAAATGGCTTGAATGACGTAATTATAAGGGGTTAAGATTTCAATCCTAAATGTGAACTCAAATAGACTCAATGGTTAAGATTTATATATTATGTTAAATTTTACATTCATTTTGTGTCAAAATAGTCCCTCGTTGCATACATGCATACATATAAACGCATACGCGTGCATTGTGTGTCATGCATCGAACTTCAATATTATTCCAATATGTACATACCATTCAAAATTATAAGAGGTCATGTATCCTTCAAATAGTAACTGCTTTGTTATACGTTGAGTCATAATTCTTTGTTTTCAATTCCCAAACACTCGTTAAATATCATATTAAGACAGGTGCATGGCATGTGTATTTCAATAGTTTGTTGGAAATATATTGCCAGTGAGCAAAGAATTCAAATGTTTCAAGTAGTTAACAAGAGTTTCAATTGCACTTATAATAGCATAGTTCTATTTCTGCACGGTATAAGACATTGAATTTGCAAACATTACTTAAACATACTAAAATACAATAGTAGGCAAGAATCTTGACATAGTATATCATGAGAATATTTAAAAAAAAATACTTTTATAACAGAGCAGTAAAACTTTTATCTTTACACAAGATGGCAAATTTCATCCTAGAAGCATAAATACATAACAAGTTAATATCACAGTATAATAAATAAATTGGATTAAGTAATGTATAAGGTTTGGCTTGCAGCAAAATTATTTCACGTTACCGTTTTGGACGCGTCGGACGCACCAACGGTGTTTTCTCCTTCCACAGGGCCATTTGAAACGTTAGAGGAAAAAGTGTCGTTGGCATCTGACGCGTCGAACCGTTTTGCCTCCAACGGCTCCTCCTCCACAATCCTTTTCCTTCTATATAATTCCCTTCTCAATCATCATCTTTCCTACTCCAACCCATCAATTATCAATTTATTTCCATCAATCGGTCGGCTATTTAGGTATTTTTTAGCACACACGTCTTTTTTTTTCTACATCATATTTTTTTTGAAAATTTTATGCAAACAGAATAGAAAACCGAAGAGCTCCTCATCATTGGACGTCCGACGCTGCTCGGATTATGCTGAAATGTGCTGTAAAATCATATTCAGTCTGCGGTAACAATAAAAAGAGAGTGCACAAAGGTATAACGGAAAAGTTCAACCGAGCTGAAAAACATTGATGGTATCGAACCGATAGATGAAACCAAAATCCGACATAAATACTATAGTCTTAGAAGAGATTGGGTTAAATGAGAATGGTTGTGCAATGAAACAGGTGTTGGTTGGGATTCGAATAAACAAACTGTTACAGGCAGCGAGGAGTGATGGAGTGATCGTGCAAAGGTATTTTTCATATATGCAATTTTTTGTTTGTAATCTTTCATTAATTTTATTTATTTGTAGAAATTTGAAACGATTATTCAGAAATATAAAAAAGCACCGCTTGAAAATTTGGAGCCGATGCAATAATTGTATCAAGGGACGAATGCAACTGTACAAACATCATATATGTCTGCTTGTACACAAAAACAATCACAACAGTTTACTCTTTCTTCTGTGCATACCCAGTTTAATAGAACATGGGCTTTTGATGGATTTTTTAATCAATTAAATGGAACGCAACGTGAACAAATTTCAAATTTGAATTCACCAACCAATCATTCATTACAACAAACTCCAGTGCAACAAGCTTGGAACATTGGTTCATCTTCTGGTGCATGTAGTAGTTCGAGAAGACGTTGTAGAGAAGCCGATGAGAAGATGTACGACATCATTGACGTGATACATGAGAGATAGATGAAAAAATCTCATACGATTTCAAACAGTCCGAACATAAACAGCATAGACTCGACATGAAATTCTATAAACTACATAGATATGGCTGCTCGATTGCATTCAACATCTTGGAGCAAGAGGAGAATTTAATTTTTGTGAAGCGATGAAAATTATTATGCAGCCCAACAATAAAGATTTATTCAATGCTTTTAACGACGACTTAGCAAAAGATTGGTTGACGTCAGCGGTTGAAGCCCAACGTCTTTCTGCAAACTACAAAACTTATCTGATAAACCAAGGTGGTGGCAACAAATAAGAATTTTACTATATTGTATTTCTGTTGTATTATTTATGCATTTTATCAGTGTAGTTTTTAACGTATTTTAATTAGTTTGCATGTATTTCGATTTCTGTACTGTTATTTCATTTTAATTATACGCATATTACACAACAAAACAAATAATTAATTAACTATAAATCGATTAAATTAAAATCATATATTAAATGCTACACTCAAATACCTCGTTCAATACCTCATTAGTAGTCGCAAACGCATTCCCCATTCATCATTCTTTCCCGCTAAAATACCCCGTTTCCGTTCGTCACAAACACACCTACGTCCAATGCATTTCTGACGACTCTTGACAATTTGACAGAACCTTCAACTATTTAACACATCCAAAATTCATCTAATTAGCAACTTGTTATTGCCATCTCCTACACATCAAGCCATAGAAAAAAGAATTTCTAAAATAAATCGAAAAAATGGCGACTGGTAACACATCAAGAGAGGGCGCATCTAGGGTTTCCGAGAGAATCCCTAAGCTGACGGAAAACACTAAAAAGGTTGAGTTTCCTAACAGGGGAGGGGTAGACGTAGAGGGTTTCAAAGTGGTTAGACAACATAGATGAGGAAGGTAAAAAACCCTAGGGAAAGTTAAGAATACAACATACGCGACTATATTAGACGTGAGAAAAGGATTTGTTTGGGAATTTTGACATTGGAAACTAGCAGCAATTTCTAGACCTATTAAGGGATGCAACAAAAGCACGTAGTGCTCAAGCGAAAAGGGGAAACACTAATACACCCAATACACAGAAAGCAAAGACATGGAGTGCGGTTGCTGCTGAGGAAAACACGTCTACCTATACGCCAATACCCTACTATCCACCATTTCAGATGAAGGAATTGCAATGTGCTAAAATGACAAATCAAGTGGTCAAGGGGGCACAAAACAAATGTAAGTATGCTATCGCACTTTATATGTTGACCTAAACCGTATTTTTTTCAAAGCATACATACATGTATGTGTGTGTATGGAGTCTAAAAAACAAATAGTCATTTTTAAATTTATTCAAAGGATAATGAATTTTATATGGTAAATTTTGAAAATAAGATGACTATGATAAAGTGTTAGCAAACTGATCTTATTTTATGACAAGAAGCTAATGATGATAAAAAAGTGGAGCCCGAGGATGAAATTAATAAGGGAATTTCTTAAAAATGTTCCAACATGGGTTAGATTGTCTAGTCTAGACCTTGGCTTTAGGACAATAGAAGGAATAAGAAGGGTTCTGTAAGCACCTCCAACCCTATACCCATACCATACAAGAGTACTACTAAGTAATAATGTCGGATAATACGGAGAATGGGGCAATATAGGGTACACATGTGAATATTCTCTTAGACTAACGCCGGTACGTATTTAAACATCTAATAATAAGTCACCTATACGTACACAATATCGGCACAAAGCCATAAACACGTGCGCCTAAAGGATATAACAATACACTATATACACTAAATAATAGAGTACACAGAGTCGGAATCGCAATGATAATATATAATACTAAATATACAAGGTATGTCCAATATACATCACATGAATATACATATAAGAGACAATACAAGATGATAACTCCTATGCAGAATACTAGCCTCTTTTATGCCCAAAACACAAGCTTGTCATATTGCCCCTGTACTTGAAAAGTCTCGGACTGACCCGAGTATTAATTAAATAAAACACATATCACACTATGTCTAAATCAAAGATTAATAATAATATGATAACGTCCATAGTGTCAATTAACATGTGGTAATGTATGCATAGTGTAACATCCAGGAATTTTATCGTTTTGATTTTGAATATTTAATTAATTTTAAATATTTAGATAATTGGTTTTTAAAACATAAATAACTTATATTCATATATAGGGATTATTTAAATATTTGAACTGTGAACAAAATATTAATTAAATGGATTTGATAACCTTTTTAACTCCTTTTAATTAATAAATAATAATAGTGAACTCATTTTGTAAATTTATTTACAATATAAATAGTTCAGATAAATAACAAGAAAATTAATTGTTAATAAAATGACTTTATTTTTATTGACGTATTTTTAAATTAGTTATAGGGTTTTTCCATAATTTTTAATTTGAAAAATATTTTAATTTTCATTTGATGTATTTTTCGACAAACGATGGTATTTTTGAAATATTGCATAATAAAATAACCAGTGTATATTGTTACTGTTTTTGATCGTGTTGCATTTTTGTACACAACCGTAATTTTATTTTGTCATTTGCGGTTCCTACACGAACGAAATGTTGTGTAGCGAGACGCCAGAAATTGTAAAATAAACTAAACATCAACCTAAGACTATCCTTCACCTTTCTTTCCTCTCTTTATAATTTCTTTTCTTGAAAGCTAAGAAAAAATTAACTTCCACCTTATAAAATCAAAATCAATTCATACACTCAACAAATTTCTTTTTTGGTTCTGTTGGATTTGTTTTGAAGAGATCTTCAAATCTATATGCTCGAAGTTGGTTACGACATCACCTGGACGAGATCGAACCTATCTATGTCGAATCGGGGTTTCAGTTTTCGAGAATTGTAGGTGGAGTTAGACGTTTTCAATGGTGTCATCGAGTTTCTTTTGGCAAGGAGCAATGGTGGAGCAATTTTGGTGGAGCTTGGTTCACCGTTGAGAGATGCGACTTCGGCTATAGTGCCTCGAGCACGTCTAGGTCACTATCCTTTTGGGGTGGCCGAGTGTGAAGTGAGTGGGTCAGGGAGGTAGTGCTTGCATAAATAAGATGATTGGGAGTGACGATGCGAAGTTTCATGGAGTTTTGGGGGAGAAATTGGAGATGGAAGAGTCAGCTACGGTGGTATTTGTGTGCACGAGATGTCAATAGAGGGAAATTGATTTTTATTTTGGAAAGTCGGATATTTGGGATTAATCAACTTGATTTGTTAATTAATCAAGTAATTAATTATTTTAATTAATTCAAAATCTTATAAATTCAATATCTCACCCACACAAGGTCGGATTTAGATGTGGCCTTTTGCGTTGTGGACTCGTACCAATGTTATTTACGCATTAGAATTAATTTCGTTGAATTTGGAGCTAGTAGAATTTTAATCTAAAATAACCGACATTCGATTTTAGATCAAATCGGAACGCAAAAGCGTCAACAGGAATTTTGGTGAGTTAACTCATCTTTAAATAAACTATATTATATCTGTGTGACTGTTGAATATTGTTGAACGCTTGGTTGACTATTTATATATTGTTGTTTGATTGTTTGTTTGGATTTGATTTCTGCTTGGAGGCGGATGACATAAATAACCATTGTGTTGCAAGGAACAAAAGCAAGAGGAAGTCGAAATGTATACGTAGTGAATAGGTTGTTACAGAACACTTCATAATACACATACATATGTATGAGTTAACTCATCTTTAAACAAACTATATTATATCTGTGTGACTGTTGAATATTGTTGAATGCTTGGTTAACTATTTATATATTGTTGTTTGATTGTTTGTTTGGATTTGATTTCTGCTTGGAGGCGGATGACATAAATAACCATTGTGTTGCAAGGAACAAAAGCAAGAGGAAGTCGAAATGTATACGTAGCGAATAGGTTGTTACAGAACACTTCAAAATACACATACATATGTATGATTTACATGGGACTTTTGTAGAGAGACCCTAAGAGGTTTCTCATCAATATTGATTTACTTTTATTCTTATGTTGCTTATATTGATGTTTGGTTGAAATATTTATGACATATTGTTTGATTTGCGTAAGTGTCGTTATAGCGATTATCGCTATAACGTCATTTATGAAATATCATCTTCTTAAACCATTGTGTGTGTTAAATTTGTGCTTGTATTTTTACAAAGGTAAATGTTTGGTCGCATTTTCGCACTCAAAAAGTTGTTTAAACTATATTTTCAAGTATTTTTGAGAGTTTCAAAATAAAGGATAAGTGTTGTTTAAAGGTTATAAAAGAACTTATAAATTTGATTAATTATCTTTCGGTATAATTAACGTTGTTTTAAATTTATGAAAAGACTATAAATTTGATTAATTATCTTTCAGCATAATTAATGTTGTTTTAATTTTATAAAAGGACTATAAATTTGATTAATTATTATTCAGGATAATTAATATTGTTTTAAATTTATAAAAAGATGATAAATTTGATCTATTTTCTTTCAGGAAAATTATGTGGTTTAAATTTATAAAAAAGAGTTATATCAATTATCTTTCATAATGGTTAACATTGTTTTAAATTTATAAGATTTTTTAAATTGATTTATTGTCTTTCGAAATAATAAATGTTGTTTTAAAGCTATAAATGAAAGTTTATAAATGAGAAAAGAATTCATGGATTATAACACTTTTGTTATAATAAATGATTTCGTAAAGTAATTAAGAAAACTTGTACTTGACTTAATAAATGTCGATATTCTTAAATCTTTGGAGTCGTTTTGTTTTAAAGATAATAGTAAGTTGATTTATAAATGATATTTTATAAATGAGAAAATCTTTAAAAATGAATGTTTAAAAATAAAGCTAAGTGTAAATTATTTTGGGTTTATATTAAACGATATTTTAATGACATTTGTTTTTGACCCTTCTTTTTAATACACTTGGAAATATAATTTTCTCTTCAAAAAGAAAGTTTTAAAGAGTGTCCTTAAAGTGTTTTTATAAATATTTTGATGTGAAAACCAGGCAGAAATTCGGATTTTTCAAATGTTTAAAAGTATGATTCGGTTATGGAAAGGATAAGAAACTTAATTTCCGTAAACGATATCGCTTATATGGAAAGGATTTACTTATATTCTTAGACTAAACGTCAAGGTATGGAAACTCGTTTCTACCTCGAAGGTTAAAAATGTCATCAAGGCAAGGCTTAGAGGTAACACTACCTTAACTGGTCCGACTTTATTTTTAACCGAGGGATAGTACAAGTTTGAAACCGATGAGTGATGATAAGGATAAGAAATTTAATTTCCGTATACAATCTTTTTGATTATTCATGATAGTTGATTTATTGACTATCAATTCCACTATATTTTGTGTTTCGTCAATGTAAGACAATTTGTTGCTCATTTTATGCATTGATATCCTTTGTCAGAAATGGCTAAAACTAAAGAGCGAGTAGAAGCCAAGCTATATGGAGTTGCTCCCATTAGGGTATCTTCATATCTACTTTAGATTGGATTCGGTAGTATGCGCACGAAGATGTGAAATACTCGAATTCTCGGTAAGGTTAGCGGGGTCCAACATGGACGTGTCTGAGAGCCATCGTAGTTCTTAAGTATAGTTTCTAAAGGTATACTTTTGGTAAGTTTTTCCAAGTTATCGTTGGTGGGACATGGAGCTCATAGAGTAGAGCAGGATGTTCATCTGCCGTAGAATTTTTATTTTCTGCTGTAATATTATGTATACCCATTGGCAATTCTAAGGCCAGGAAGTTATAACTATCTAGGTTGATAAGGTTTGTTTTTAATTTTGATACAACATGTATTTTAGAGTGATATCTTTTACTGTCTTTGTTGTATTATATGTTATCGTTCCATTATGAGATTCTATTTCCCTTATTCTTTTTCGTTTTCTTTTTCATTTTACCATAACAATCTGCCTTTTTGGCACTTGGATGCTCGGCATTTGAATACCGTGAATGTATTAAGTATTGACTTTCCAGGGTCGAAAAGACGAGTCATTACATTTGGTATTAGAGCTGAAGGTTAAGCAAGAACCTTAGCTTTGGTAGGGTGAGGCTTATTTGAAGTAGGGTAAGTGCACCCTAGAATGAGTTGAGAGTATTATATATACGAGAGCGTATTTTTTATTGCTATAAACACGTATCATGTTAATTGGTCTGTTAAGTTTGAATTCTGTATTTTGGTTGAGACGTGGGACGCCACGGTGTCGATAGGAATTTCAAAACGTTCGAATATGACAAACATACATGATATAGATTTATGAAAATTTGGTAAATGAAATATTTTACCTAGGATTATATTTTTTTTTATATATAAAGGAATAATTCTCAAAATTATATAGTTATTTGTGGTGTATTTTTTGTTAACGATAATATTACTTTATTATCAATATTGTATGATTTTCATGCTCGAGTAGTCTAAGAGCACTGGCTATTGTTTGTTGATTGTTGATTTATGCTCGATCATTTTATGGGCATTTATTGTTTTGATAATTGTGAGTGCATTAAAATGAACCTCTTGTGAATTGAGTTTCACAATTTGACTATAAGGTGTTCGGTAAAAATGTTAATTTAAAAGTCATCTTTTAATAAAAGTTGTTTAATATAATCTAAATGGGAAGATAAGACATTTAGAGGATAAAAATTTATGAAAAGTTTATTATGCTAAAGAAGAATTATTATAATACAAGATGATTTTAAAGGTGCATTTTATATGAATATAGTATATATAAAATGATTTATATTATTTATAAAGGATGTTTTATAAGTATAAAGGGTTTTTGAAAATTTTCAACCCCAATATTGCATAAAATGATTTCAAAATGATTTTGAGAAAAGTAATGGTGGTATTCCTTGAAAGTATTCATAAGTATAAATATTACAAAGAGAATTTTTAAGAAAGATACATTTTCTTTGGATAATTCGAGGAAAATAACTTGATTAGTTTTGTGGTAATCTGAATAATCTTCTAAGTGGCGATCGAATGTTGCTTAGGCAAATGTTGTAGTGCACTTAGTAAATTATTTCTCTTTATCATTATGCGATCGAAATGAGTTCGAATCTGAACGAACCCAAAGCGAGTGTTGGTGAATAAATTGTTAAAGTTATTTTATCCATATACAGTAATATATGTAGTATGAATTCAAAAGAGGGGTTGGGAATAAAAAAACAGGATATTTAGCTCTTAAGTTTCCTTAAAGGAATTTGTTTTAAATAAAAGGTATTTTAATGAAAAATGTTTTGATAAATGAAATGTAACTCTTGGATAGAAAAGAGATAATTTAACTCAAAATTTTAAACGGGTTAAATTGGGTTGGAAAGGTTTTGATAAGCATTGTTTTATTAAAACCATAGTTTTTGTTTAAACGTCTAAGTTATGTAAACTATTTGATGTTATTAAGCCTACCCATAAACATCTTTCCTTAAAACACTCTAAGGTAAAAAAGATCGAAGTAGATGACTGAGCTTTAAGACCCATATTTTATTTGGGCCTCCATTTGAATTTTGAAAAATAAAAATAAATAATGAATAAATAAAATAAAATTGACATTTTCTATATACTCTTAGGATTTAGAAGAGTATTATACAAGTAAATAAGAGTGGAGTTATTTTTTACTTTAGTGTTTTATAAAGATGCGTCTTTATAAAATATTTATAAACTTAGGTGAAAATTGGTGAAATAATTCATAAATAATTTTAGTATTAAATGAAATACCATAAATAAAAATGAAAGTGATTTAGAAAGAAATTGGTATAATAAAGAAACTAATTGGATTAAGTGCATAAGTTATATGTAGATCATTTTAGTCACACGGTTCTTGATCTAGGATTCGAGTACATAGCTTAGGGGTGATTCACACCAATCCGAAAAAGGATTTCTCACTTGATTCTTGACAGGGAACACTTGATTCATATTCTTCATATGATACTGAGGTTTTCTACTATAGTATATGACTATCTAAGAAGAACGGATGTTTCTAATCGAGGAACATGATCGGAGTCTGCACTAGGAAGGTCGAGTGAGCGATACCAGTTTGAAAGTAAAGTTTATGTATCCGAGCAACTGTTTAGATCAGATATTGCATATGGATGATTTATGTACATCATACGGGCTTAAGTATATTTGTATGCTTTGTTGTGTGGCTTAGGAAAGTTTAGGGAGTGACTTTCAATTTTGTTTAAGGGAGCTTAGATAATTGTCTAAGTAATAACCAAAGGCCGATGAGCGTAATGGTATGCTTAGGAAATTATCTATATCCTTGGACGATCGAGAAAGTTGTGAACCTAAGCAAAATTCTTAATCTTGTTTGTTAGTCATTTAACGTTTTAAATAATGTTAAGTGTTAGTTTATTCCTTTATGGAATTTTATTTGACTAATAATGTGATTTTATATACTATGGTTTATAAAGCCCGAATTTATAAATAAAGGAATTTTAAGTTGTTGTTCATTAGGACTTAAATCCCAGTGCTTTTGAAAAAGGGATTTCGAAAGAACCTATGAGAGAAATAATAATAATATTATTTTTTTGAAAACTTTGGTGAAATATTATTATTTTTGGATATTCAATTTTTTTTTTGTGAAATGATTTTTCAAATATTTCTAGTTATGACTAAAGTTGGGGGATTAGGGATTTTTCGATTTGGAAGACCCGCCAGGTATATTTGTTTACTCTAGTTGCTTTTTGGGAAGGAACTAGAATACCACTTGATGCTCTGTGTTTGTAACGACCCGTATTTTAACACTTTAAAATTATGAATTAAAATGAAAATTTTGGATAAAAGTCCGAAGGAAATAAAATTTTGTGTTGTTAAATGTGAATTACAAGTTAAAATACAAAACTGAATTCTGAAATAACTTATTTGTAAATTAAATATGGATTGTAAACCAAATTGGTTATGATGGTAAACAAAGAATAAATAAAAGGGTAGATTTAATAATGGAAGTTTATGTTATTGAAACTAATATAAATAAATGTAACTTAATATTACAGTTGATTGAAAGCAGATAATAACTGAAACTGTAATTCGATAAAGATGTTAACTTGTAATTGAACGTAAGTAAAGATTTAAATTTGAATGTAACAAGTAATTGAATTGAATTGAATTTGATTGTAAACAATGAAATAAATAAAATGTTACATTTAATATTGAGGTTATAATATTGAAATCAACATAAATGAATGTAATTTAATATCACTGTGAATTTCAATATGATGATAGCTGAAGGAAATGAAAGTAAATGAATTATAAACTATTGATAATAATGTATAAGTAAATGGTTGATTCAATAATGAAAGTGTAAATCGAAATAAAGGAATTCAATTGGAATTAAATAACTCGAATTTGAATTACAATATAATTGAACGTTGAATCTAATGTAATCTTTTATACTGGATTTATAATGGAAAACTGCATTGTAAAAGATTGTTAATTACTGTGAAATTAAAAATGAAATTTGTGAACAATTGAAATTTGATTTAAAAGTTAATAATTTAAATTTGGGAATTTTATATTGAAATTAAACAGTAGAAATAGCCATTTTTACAACTGTCTCGGATTTTGACGAAACAAGTTTCATCGGATCCGTAACAGTGAATTATTGTAAGTTTTCAATTTTCGTAGCAATCGGACTTGTCGTTTGGCCGTGCGAGCTTGAAACGTGTAGAAATTTAAATGTCGAATTTAATTAAAATAATCGACTTCAAAAAGCTATCTTCCACATACGATCGAATTAGGGCTTGAAACCTTTTTCATTGCATCCGGAATAGGGGTATAACATTATAAACGCCTAGCGGCACGCCTCGATAGGAGTTCGAAATAAATATCTAGATATTTGAATTTAAAATAATAATAATAAATAATTTGATTTGACCATACCCTTCACATCTGTCTGTTTTCTTCTTATCAGCCGACACCCTAGTATCTATTTCCTATTTCCTATTCATACACGCCTACTCTCCTTCTTCTTTATTTGCACGCAAGCTTCAGGCAGTAAGAAAAAAATAAATCAAAACTTCAAAAATTTCTTTCTCTTCCAATACTCGATTAAAAATCACGAGATTTGTTTCAAAAATCACGTTTTCATCGAAGCTTCGACCTGACACAGTTTCACAGGGATCGATGTCAACTTGGGTTAGGAGCGTACGGCTCCTATAGCTAGGGTTTGCTAAATCGAGTGATTTAGCGATCGATTCGCAGATTGGAGTGCGTATTTGAGCTCGTCATCGAAGATAGCACCTCGGAGCACGTTTTGGTGGTGTACGGTTGTGGGTAGGGACGTGCGGCTTCAACGTGGTCGAGTAGTCGTGCTCCAGGTCGCACATAGCATGGTGGGTCCGAGCGTGATGATGTTGGCACGTGCAAATGCGGTTCGTCGAGAGGGAGTTGTTGGCGAAAGCGGTTCGACAAACGGAGGTCCCTAGCTCCGTATCGCTCCAAATTAGTGCACGGCTTTGGTGGGTTTCTTTCTCGTGCATGTACTGGCACTTGGGGAAGATGATGTTGTGTGGGCCTTGGGCCTTTGGTTTGGTAAGGGGTTAATTTGAATTTTAGGATTTAAATTTAATATTAATATCGATGAACTTATATACTGTATATCTCATTCATACGAGGTCTGATTGGAACGAAACTTTTTGCGTTGCGATCGTATTGACGAGAGCTTCGAAATGAAACTGGTTTGGATGGATTTGGAGATGGTGGAAATTTGGGCTAAAGTTGGGCGTCGTCCAGTTTCAGTTCCAAACCGGAACGTCTCTGCGACAACAGAAAATCAATGTGAGTGTTTTATAACGCTCACAACGTACTGAATATCTTTATGGTAGTTAAATTTGACATTATGAAGTGATATGAATTTATTTTTCGTTGTTTGATAAAAATTTAATTGTCATATAGATTGTCGTGTGAATTCACCGTTGAAAATTTAAATTGACAGTAAATTGAAATTAGGATTTAATTGAAATCAAATTTCCCGATATTGATAACTATGAAATTGCCGAGAATTGTATTGACTATTGGATGATTTATTTCGATGGATGTTATTGGTTGATATTTAAATGTTTGGATGTTTATTTGCTTATATATATCCTGTTATACATGCACATGACACTGTGATTGGTTTAAGTAATATATATTCATCCCTGACATTTAATTGAAATAACTAACCACTTGGCCATAGGTTAGAGAATTATATACGGACACCGGGTTGGTTAAATTAAATGATTTTAAAAGTTGTTTGAAATTATTTAAATGAATTGATTTAAGAATAAAAATCCAAGTTATGGAAATTGAATTATTTTGAATTGAAGCTCGAGATGTTGGAATTTAAACTTGGTAAATGAAGTGGTTTAATTATTCGAAGTTTAGATTTTTAAGAAAAATTGAAATATGGCGTAAAGTTTCGAAAATCGATTTGTTTTAAAAGATTGGACTTTTAATCGAACTCTGAATATTTCTAAGAAAATTTATATGAAATGATATTTCAAGTTTGAGTTTGGAAGTGAAAATTAATTTGAAATTGAGATTTAATTAATTTGGAATTAAATTGAAATTTAAATAAATTTGTGAATTGAACTAAATTGAAACTATTGAATTAAAATTGAAGATAAATTGATTTGAATAGGATTTGAACTGAAATTGATTTGGAATGTAATACTTAAATGAATTCTTGAAATCCGAATATTAATCTAAGTTTATTAAATGGGAATTGTTCCAGAAATTAAGTAAACTACTTAATACGGATGTTTAATTTGAAGTATATTCTAATTTGAATACGAAATGGTTTTAAAGCGAATCTTATATTTTTATATAAATATATGAGCTGTTTTGAAATCTGAAATATTTAAAGTTTCGAAATATATTGGAAGTGAAATTGTTTATTTTATGGTTCAAATATGTATTTGAAATTGATAATTTGAAATGGTTTATTGAGAAGCTGAATCGAGTTGAAATTGATGATTTGAAATTGGATTAAATTTTAAATTTTGGAATTCGAGTTTATGTGAATCGTTTTGTGAAAAGTAAGGCGAAAATGATTTTTGAAATGAAATCGTATATTTTGAGTAGATAGGACGATTTTGAAATTGAAATGACATATTGAGGCGAAAATGATTTTGAAATGAAATCGTATACTTGAGTAGATATGATGATTTTGAAAAGGCTTTTATTTTTGAAGCGAATATGATATTTTTGATAATCAATTATGAATTGATTTTGAAAATGTAAAAGAGCCATCGGTGTAATAATACGTAGTTATTAAAGAGACCGGGATCGGATATGGACATACTCTCTGTCGATACCGAAAACCACTTTAATAACTAGTATACGCGGAGTGTAGATCTAGAACGAAGTGGATGGTTTGATGAACGCGTTGATTGAAGAAAGAGAACGATATTGGATGACCCCTAACATGACTAAAACAGGAGCCGCGCCGGACCATTGAGGTTCGCCACCTCTAGCGGACACACTTCTTCGTTACCATGTCTATTACTTTTGTGATTCGATTTGGGTGCACCCCTCGATTTTGGGAGTGTTGTTTCGCGGTGTTGTGGTAGTAGCTGCTATGCCCAACATCAGTCCGGATCACGCAACTACTAGTATCCTAGTTGGTATCGCCTCATGTACCTTGTCATACTGATTATCCTACTCGCGACCACTACGTTTTGGTTTTACCTTTAGTATATGGATTGCCCTCTGGTGACTTCCGGTTTTGGGGAAACTACGGTCTTGTATATGCTCTTGGGAATATAAACTGTGTTAAGGGTGGAATGGGCCATGGCTTAATGCTATTTTAATACTTTTACTTTAATGTAGACATATTATAATAGCGTATTGTACTACATAGTAGATAGTTTAACGGATCCTTGAGAGATGGAGAATCCCGTAACATCTCTTAAGTTATTGCACTCACGTTGACACTGGATAAGAGATGTCAAACCCCATAAACATCTCTGACGCCGTCACACTCATATTTTCTTATTCGATTTGACTTACATGAGATATTTTAGTCCTGACTCGAGTGTTTTGTCTTTTCATTACGCTCGGGTCAGCCTGAGCATTTCAGATAAGGTTGAAGATCTATTTTGGAGGACAAAGACGGAGTTTGGTATTACATCATTTGTATTCTACTACCATATTATTTTTCCGCTGCATTATTGTATTATCTCTGATATGTATGTAACTCTGATTTATGATGTATAATAATAATCAAATTTATTTATTTAACAGCTTCATGAACTGTTATTTTATTATTATATCTTGTTCCTTCCGCTGCAAGATTCTGAGTTTGCTTCTGTTCTTTCTTTCCTTTTCTTATTTAACCCCAATAACCATCTGCCTTTTTGAACGATTTGAGTTGGACATGTGTGGCTTATTGTCGACTTGAACGGTCAAAAATGGCAGGTCGTTACAGTGTTGTTTTGATTCTAGAGTTATACCATGCTTTGGTAGGAGGATCCCCCTCCTTATCATAATTGATTTTGATTTTGATAACTTTAGAGGAATTTAAAAATATATTTTGAATGTAAAAACTCAGGCATTTAGTTTTAAATTTATCTTTTGAAAAGATTAGATGCTTAGTATTTTATTACTAAGTATTCTCTATACTTTTCTTCCATATGGCTGTTATGTTGCTTTTGTTTGCATGTGGCTTTATGTCACACTAGAGTTGCATCATTATTATTATAAGTTGCATCATATTACCTAGTCACATATGATTGTTATATTGTTTATGTTGCTAGTATATTGCTTATGATAGAAATAGCTTGTGTATTGCTCTTTTATCAGCATGATTCTCTTTTGAATTATGTAAGTACAAGATAGGTATAGGGAAGCAAGAGATTACCTGCATTCGCATCGAGATAGTAAGTTGCTTTCAAAAAATCAAACGTTAAAGGGGTGTGTAGTAGATTTAGAAATTGGTGATTGATTGATGATTTTATGCGCCAAATATAGGAGACTACTAAGTTTTTGTTTTCTTTATTGATTTGGACCAGTTGTGGCGAGTTGTAGTTTTTCCAAATCTAGCCGTGCAAAGAAGATGCTGCCAAAATTTTCATTAACATAAGAAAATTAAAGCCTAAGTGTTTGAAGACATTTTCTTCCTTTCAGAATTCGGGGGACATAATTCTTTTAAAGGGGGAGAATGTAAAATCCTGAAATTTTATCATTTTGATTTTGAATATTTAATTAATTTTAAGTGTTTAAATAATTGGTTTTTAAAATATAAATAAATTATATTCAATATAGGTATTATTTAAATATTTGAATTGTGAATTAAATATTAATTAAATGGATTTAATAGCCTTATTTAACTCCTTTTAATTAATAAATAATAATAGTGAACTCATTTTGTAAATTTATTTACAATAATAAATAGTTCGGATAAATAATAAGAAAATCAATTGTTAATAAACGACTTGATTTTTATTGAAGTACTTTTAAATTAGTTTATAGGACTTATCAATAATTTTTAATTTGGAAAATATTTAAATTATCATTTGACGTATTTTTCGACAGACAATGGTATTTTTGAAATTTTACATAATAAGATAACCAGCGTATATTATTATTGTTTTGTGATCGTCTCGCATTTTTATGTGCGACCATACTTTGTGTTTTGTCGTTCACGGTTCGTACGTGAATGAAATATTATGTAGCGAGATATCGAAAATTGTAGAATAAACTAAACATCAACCTAAGACTATTCTTCACTTTTCTCTCTTACTTTTCTTTCCTCTCTTTCTAATTTCTTTTCCTGAAAGCTAATAAAAAGTTAACTTCCACCTTATAAAATCAAAATCGATTCATACACTTAACAAAAAAATATAACTTTTGTTTTGTTGGGTTTGTTTTGAAGAGATCTTCGAATCTATATGCTCGTAGTTGGTTGTGGCATCATTTGGATGGGATCGACTTATCCATGCCAAACTAGGGTTTCGGTTTTTGAGAATTGTAGGTGGAGTTAGGCTTTGTCGTTGGTATCATCGAGTTTCTTTTGGCAAGTAGCATCAGTGGAGCAATTTTGGTGGAGCTCGTTTCACCATAGAGAGATGCGACGTTGGCTACAATGCCTCAAGCATGTCCAGGTCGCGATCCTTTTAAGGTGGCCGTGTGTGATGCGAGTGCATCAGGGAGGTACTACTTGCGTAGAGAAGATGATTGGGAGAAACAGTGCGAAGCTTTATGGAGTTTCGAGTGAGAAATTAGAGATGGAAGAATCGGCTATAGTGGTATCTGTGTAGACGAGATGTTAGTAGAGGGAAATTGATTTTGGTTTTGGGAAGAAGGACATTCAGGGGTAATTAACTTGATTTGTTAGTTAATTAAGTAACTAATTATTTCAATTAATTCAAAATCTTATAAATTAAATATCTCACTTATACAAGGTTGATTTGGACGTGTTCTTTTGCATTAGACTCATATAAATATTATCTATGCATTGGAATTGATTTTGTTGAATTTGGAGCTAGTAGAATTTTGAGCTAAAATCGAACGCAATTTGATTTTGGATCAAATTGAAACGCAAAAGTGTCAACTGGAATTTTGGTGAGTTAACTCACCTTTAAATAAACTATATGATATTCGTGTTGCTATATATTATTGTTGGATGCTTGGATGATAGTTTATGTATTGTTGTTTTATTGTTTATTTGTATTTGATTCTCGCTTGGAGGCGGATGACATAAATAACCATTGTGTTGCAAGGAACAAAAGTAAGAGGAATTCGAAGAGCATACATTGCGAATATGTAGCTATGGAACACTTCGAAATATACATACACATTTGTGATTTACAGGTGACTTTTGTAGAGAGACCCTATGGGGTTTCTCGCCATTATTGATTTACTTATATTCTTATGTTGTTTATATCGATATTTGGTTGAAATATTTGTGACATATTATTTGATTTATGTAAGTGTCGTTATAGCGATTATCGCTATACCGTCACTTATGAAATATCATCTCCTTAAACATTTGTGTGTGTTGAACTTGTGCTTGTATTTTTACAAAAATAAATGTTTGGTCGCATTTTCGCACTTTGAAAGTTGTTTAAACTATATTTCAAGTATTTTTGAGAAGTTTGAAATAAAGCATAAGTGTTGTTAAAAATTTATAAAAGGAGTTATAAATTTGATTAATTATCTTTTGGGATAATTAATGTTGTTTTAAATTTATAAAAGGACTAAAAACATGATTAATTATTATTCGGGATAACTAATGTTGTTTTAAATTTATAAAAATAATATAAATTTTTATTAATTTTCATTCGGGATAATTAATGTGGTTTTAAATTTATAAAAAAGAATTATACCAATTATCTTTCGGGATGATTAATTTTTTTTAAATTTATAAGAAATTTTAAATTGATTTATTATCTTCTGGAATAATAAATATTGTTTTAAAGCTATAGATGATAGTTTATAAATGAGAAAAGAATTCATTAATTATAACAATTTTGTTATAATAAATGATTTCGTAAAGTTATTAAGAAAACTTGAACTTGACTTAATAAATATCGATATTCTTATATCTTTGGAGTGGTTTTGTTTTTACAGATAATAACAAGTTCATTTATAAATGATATTTTATAAATGAGAAAATCTTTAAAAATGAATGTTTAAAAATAAAGCTAAGTGTGAATTGTTTTGGGTTTTAGTAAATGATATTTTAATGACATTTGTTTTTGACCCTTCTTTTTAATGCACTTGGAAATATAATTTTTTTCTCTAAAAAGAATGTTTTAAAGAGTGTTCTTAAAGTGTTTTTACAAATATTTGTGATGTGAAAACCAAGTAGAAATTTGATTTTTTCAAAAGTTTAAAATTTTGATTTGGTTATGGAAAGGACAAGAAATTTAATTTCCTTAAACGATATCGTTTACATAGAAAGGATTTAATCATATTCTTAGCACTAAACGTTGAGGTATGGAAACTCGTTTCTATCTCGAAGGATAAAACCTTCGTCAAGGCAAGGCTTAGAGGTAACACTATCTTAACTAGTCCGACTTCATTTTTAACCGAGGGATGGTACAAGTTTGAAATCGACGAGTAGTGATAAGGATAAGAAATTTAATTTCCATATACGATCATTTTAATTATTCCCGACAATTGATTTATTGACTATTGATTCCACATATTTTTTGTTTCGTCAATCTAAGACGATTTGTTGCTCATTTTAAGCGTTGATATCCTTTGTCGAAAATGACTAAAACCAAAGAGCGAGTGGAAGCCAAACTATATGAGGTTGCTCCCATTAGGGTATTTCATATCTACTCTAGACTGGATTCAGCGGTATGCGCATCGAGAAGTGAAATACTCGAATTCTCGGTAAGGTTCGCGGGGTCCGGTGTGGATGTGTCCAGAGCCATCGTAGTTCTCAAGTATAATTTCTAGAGGTATACTTTTGGTAAGGAGGTGCACCCTCCTAGTCATCATTGGAAAATTTTCCTTTCCTTATTTGATTCAAATCTTTGAATTTTTTTTAATTGCATCGAGAGGTGCCTAGAGCTCTTCTCGATGTCTAGTTATTTGTGTACATTCTTTATGTTTGGATTTTGATCTTGTTTTTGCCCATTCTTTCAAATTTGGGTTTTGTTCTAATTTGTTTCCATCCTCTCTTGTTTGGATTATTGTTATTGTAAGGTAAAATCCCATCCGTGTTTAGCGGCGTGGTCTCACAGAATTATTATATGTTCACCATGTTTCTTGAGTTTTCTCGCGTTGGTTTTCCAGACCGATCCAGATGTTATTTTATTATAATGCTCGGGTCGGACCAAGTTTTTCCAGGTTATCATTAGTGGGACATGGATCTCATGGAGTACAACTAGATGTTTACTTGCTGTAGTATTTTTATTTTCCATTGTATTATTATGTATACCCATCAGCAATTGTAACGTTAGAAAGTTATACCTGTCCAAGCTGATAAGGTTTGTTTTTAACTTTGATATAACATGTATTTTAAAGTGACAGCTTTTACTGTCTTTGTTATATTATATGTTATCGTTCCGCTGTGAGATTCTATTTCTCTCTATTCCTTTTCTCTTTCTTTTTCTTTTTACCCTAACAATCCGCCTTTCCGGTACTTGGATTCTCAGCATTTGAATACCGTGGATGTATTAACTGACGACTTTTGAGGGTCGAAAAGGAGATTTGTTATACATAGTATATAATTAAAATATCATAAACAATCACAAATGCATCACATAACATCAAATATCACAAGACCATGCATAAAGTGTCATCACCCGTATATAATCACCGCAACTGTTATCCAATCGAAACAATATCAAATGGGTGAATCATCCATATCTAGTAATCATCATCAAAAACCAGAAATCATCGTTAATAGAGATATCATTAAGTATATTTTGATTAGCTCATAACAATGCCCAAGTATATCTCTCAATCTTGAGTAATTGAATACTAACACATATATAAATATAGGCCAAATATCAAAGAAATCATATACAATAAAAGATATGAGAATCCATTGTACTTTGGACACCTATCCAGATTTAATCTTATCTCCTCATATATAAATAAATCATAACATATCATGATGGGGAATGACTGTACGGTAGACATAAAGTTCCAAGTAAAGTCATATATACATCAATATGTGGGGCGCCTAACCCATATCTATACTTATGTGAGGCGTATCTCTAGTATATGTCAATTTACCATTCCGTTAGAACCAGAAGGGAGAATAATGGCCATATGCCCTCTCTAAGAGCCCAGGGTCACCTAACCGTCTGCTCTAACAATATTTCAGTTACCTTGATGGACATCGTGGCACATACCCACCAATGGCTCGTCAACGCGTAGCCTTGGTCATGACCCTACTTTGCCCCTATTGGTAACAGACTACTGGCCTATATGACATAAAGGAGCTATAGAGCACCGACCCAGTTTCTCACCTAACCCAAATCATGTGATGCGCATCAAATATAATATCCAATAAAAAGGTGTTGTAGATTTGGGACGCGACCGCAAGATCATGCCGCTAGGGTGAATTTTAGCCATCCGGTCCTGTCTAATGCCAATAACAAGAGTACATCATGATGGTGTCACATAATATTAATAAAAATAAGGGCACCTGTCCTTCTCACACCTATTAGCATCGCCTCATGTAAGTACAATCTCATCACACTATTCTCATCACGTGAGTGTCATCTACTTACAATGAATAATCAAATAAATATCACAACAGTGTCCCATACCACTGGGTGGTACTTAAATGTTTATTCACTGCTTATAAACTACACTTAATCTCCACAATATTCTATATAATGATTCCAAAGAATAACCGGAGAAATATTATCGAATTCCCAATCCCATACGATGTTATAACTCCGTTTATTCAAATTCCTCTCTACATAGAATTAAAATCATCATAAATAAAATACCACAAGAATAATAATATTAAGAATCCATGCAGAAGGATGTTATCACTGTATCATATCAAAACACTAATCAAATCAATATCAACAGCAAATCATTCGTATGATCAAAAGAAAGGAGAAATCAAAAAAGTAAAATAAAATAGATTAATCAGATATATAGAATAATTAAATTAAAATTTGATGATAAATGATTCACAGCATCCAAATTCAATATAACATAGATAAGAACAATAGAAATGCATAATAACTATTTTAGAATTAAATTAGATCTTTTAATAAAACTTTAAATTATTAAATACATATTTTCTTTAATCAAATGTAAATATAAACATAATATGATTCTTATTAAACTTATTAATCATGAAACTCTTTTTAAAATACTTAAAATATTGATTAGAAGATATTTCTCATTTTTCATAATTTATATTAATCTTTAAATAATTATTTTAAACCCAAATTGGATTTTTTTTTCAATAAATCGATAATTTTGAATATATCTAAATACTAAATTTTGTAAAGCAAATAGAATTTTGATATTTATAAATTACTACCAAAATCTCAGTTCCATGCTTTAAATCTTTAAAATTAGCTTATAGAACCAAATATTACTCATAATAATCATTTCATAATTTTCTATAATTAATTATGATTTTCAAATCATTTTTATAACATTTAAATCAGTTACTTTTATCCCAAATTCCATAGATATATTTTCCAATCCTGAAGATTATATCTAGAATTCATGAAATACACTAAAGAAATAACGAAATGATATTTAGTAACTTTTCATTTTTCCCCCAATATTTTAGAGATTTTTAAATAATTATTTTAAATTAAAAAGCCAATTTTTTTAATAAATAATAACTATAATTAAATAATAAATATTTAGTTTAAGTAAAACTTTTCTCTAATCGAAGATATACATACGTACATACATACATACATGCATGCATACACACACATATACACATAAACACATATATGTACACACACACACGCATAACACCATTTCTTTTATAAACATTATTATTTATAATTTTATTAATTAATATATATATATAATTAAATAAATACATAAAAAACACACAGTCATAAAAATTTACTCGATCGATTGCTACCGCCGGTCGACCTTTAGCGGTCGACCGGTCGGTTGCATTTCTATGTTTACTATTGTCGATTCAAGCATTCTTCCTCATTGTTATCTTCTCCATCTAAATGCTTACAATAAATATACCCAGACAACAATTCAATTCTAACATATATAACATGAATAAAGTGATTTAAGACATAGATTTGTGAGTTCATATACTCACATGTACCCCTTTTTCTCTTCTCCCTCTCTGATCGCATGCTCTCGTAACCCAACACAACCACAAACTTGAATTCCTTCCCGTCATAGATGCATATGAGTGTCGAGACGCATGTAATCAAATTTGGTGATTTATAATAATTTATTTGAATTATTATACAGTTCAGAAGAGGAAGATTGTGAGGGAAAATTTTCAAAAGATGATGAATTGATTAGGGAAGTATATGTGAACTAATAATCAGTGAACAAAGAGAAAAGTCTGGATGTAGAAAACCCCCGATTTGAGAATTATCGGGATACTAGAATTTGGACTAGGGCCTGAAAATTATAGGGTTGGGCTCAAATTTAAAAATATATAAATATTTTTTTCATTTTATTATTTTTTATAAACTATTCATTTGAATTAAATCACTCAAAAATCCAAAATAAAATTATATCTTTAATAGTTAATTATTTACCCAACATTATAAAATTTTCTACATTTTATTTCTATAATTTAATTAATTTAAATTTAAATACCCAAAATTCATATTTTAAATCCACTAATTAACTAATTTTCTAATTAATTTATTCCACAATCTTTTAAACAAATAATTATTCTTAAAACAATTTAATTTCAGCATTGATTACTTTATTATAAATTTTCAATATTATATATTAAATCCAAAATTATTATTATTTAAATTATAAAATTTATTTTAGCCAATTAAATAATTATTATTATCTTTTATTAATTACCCCTAAATACCAGGTTGTTACAGATTCCGTCCCTCATTGGCAAATCGATTAAACTAGATAAAGCCACTAATGGAATGCTTAGAGTATCATTTGCAGGAGTGTTGATTGAGATTAACTCATCGTCTAACTTTTCTACTTCGGTGCCTATGCTTGACATTCATGGAAACTTAACATGGTAGAAGGTATATTATTAATCCTCATATATGTAATACGTATCTATGTTTTAGGCATAATGAAAGGATGTGCAGGACTATGAATCAATGAGTTCCTAAGAAAACAGTTAGTGCAAATAAATGCAATAATGTTTCAAATATTCATACTGCTTTAAATTTTACATCTCCGTAAAACATGAAGAGTAGCCACGGCACCTTTCCCCCTTTCAAATTTCAACTTTCCCGCCCTCCCTATCATGTCACCCTACCTCCCCCTCTGTCCTTTGCTATCTCGACCTCCCTCTCCAATCCTATCTCATCCGTGGCTCCTCTCACCCAGTCTTCTCTATCCCAGCCTACACCTGACTCTCTTCCTCCTAAACCACCCAATCCCTTTAACCTGCCTCCTATCTCTCTACCCCCATCAAGCTCTCATCTTTTCTCTGCTGTCAGTCAGGTTAGCCTACCTCCTAGCTCTCAACCCTAATCAAGCTCTTATCTTTTCTCTACTGGTAGTCATGCTAATCCCCCTTCTAGACAATGGTCGTCCCTTTTCAAATCCAAGCCTTGTATGTTGATTCATGAGTTTTGATTCATGACACAAGCTTCAGAGATCATACGACGAGAATATTATATGGAAGCGACAAAAAGAGAATAAGTGCATACCGTGCACTACAAAGGAGATAATCTTACAATCCAGAGATTAGTATGGATATTTTATTTTATTGAGTCTTAGAATAATGTTAAAATCATTCCTCAAATAGTTACACAAGCACACAAAACTTTTTATATCAAAATGGTGTTCACTGTGCATATAACATCAGGTTGGCCGACCGACCAGGATCCTCGGTCGACCAACCCTGTATCATATGCACAGTGACTTTCTGTTTTGTATACGTTTTTCAAACTCAACTGACCGGCCAGGTTTTCCGGTCGACCGACCAGAGAAAAACGGCCAGTTTTCTGAAGAGACACGATCATTTCATGAAGAGGAATGTCCTCTATTTCAAGAGGTATGGACACAACTGTTAACAAAAACTCTTCATGAAAGATTATAACTCTTCTACAACTATATAAACATATTCAATTCACTTCTACAATAACTAATTCATGTTTTAATTCTGAAATCTATTCTCTATTATTCTCTGCAAATAAAAGCATTTATTCTTATTTAATATCACTAGAATCCTTGAATTTATTCATATACTTCGATTCTACGTGATTATCTTCCTTCTAAATCTTCACACACATATATACTCTTGAGGATTTGATTATAGGAAAGTTGTACTATCAAAAGACAATCAGTGTTATTCAGAACACATTCGTCAACAAACTATTTGTATTAAGTTGAAGTCCTCTTCGGCTGTTGAGGCGGAAAATTCCTGTTCGGCTGCTCAGGTGTCGTATACCTATTCCTCCGGGTTAAGTGAGGGGTTTAGTTTAAATCCAGAGGGTATTCTGGGACTGGACGTAGAACGGGAAGTTCGAACCAGTATAAAAATTCCTGGTGTCATTTTACTATACTGCTTTTATATTCCGCACTATTTATAGTATTAATATCATCTCTATACTCTGTATTATCATATATCCATATTACACGGTCCATAGCGCACTTTCATTTGGTATCAGAGCAAGGTCATCTTATAACCATCACAAAGTTATTTGATATTTACTTATTTTTAGTAATATGGCAACCACACAAATTAACGATGTTAACACTCACACTAATTCTAGTTTCACAGAAGGTCAATCGACTTCACGACCTCCACTTTTCAATGGTATAAATTATAATTATTGGTCAACTAGAATGAGAATCTATATGCAATCAAGTGGGTTTGATATCTGGAATATTATACAAAGAGAATACACAATTCCTACTGGAGAATACTCGACTTGGAGTAACACACAAAAACTAGATGCTACATCAAATACTAAGGCTATGAATATTTTATTTTGTGCATTAGATAGAAATGAATTCAATAGAGTTAGTATGTGTACTTCCGGCTATGAAATTTGGAGAACTCTTAAAGTTTCACATGAAGGAACGAACAAAGTTAAATTGAGCAAAATTTCTATGCTGAAACATCAATTTGAAAACTTTAAAATGAGGCAAAATGAATCTATAAATGACATGTACTCTAGATTTCAGGATATTTATCATGCTCTATTATCTCTAGAACAAAAGTTTACTGATTTTGATGTTGTTACAAAAATCTTGAATTCTTTAACGGACGAATGGGAACGAAAAGTCCTAGCTATTGAAGAAGCAACTGATTTGTCAACATTAAAACCAGAAGAATTGATAGGTAATTTAATGTCCTACGAAGTAAATTTGCAGGCAAAACGAAATGGAGCACAAGAAAAGAAAAACGTAGCATTCCAAGCAGAAAAAGATGATTCCGACTCAGATAATGAAGATATGGCAATGATCGCTAAAAATTTCAAAAAGTTTTTGAAATTCAACAGAAACAAATTCAAGGGAAACAAAAATAATTCCAACAACAATTCTAATAGCAGCAAACCATCATCTTCAACAATGGAATGTTATGAATGTCACAAGAAAGGACACATGAAGAAAGATTGTCCAGATCGTAAAAAGAATAATTTCAAGAAGGACAAAACCAAACGAAAAGCTTTTTCAGTCACTTGGGACGACACTGACTCATCATCCTCATCAGAGAGTGAAAGTGATAATGAACAAGCAAATGTATGCTTCATGGCTTCGTCAGACGTTGTAAGTGATTTTACTTTTGAAGATTTAATTGAAATAAATTCTGAATTAGTAAATTTAACAAAACAACTTAAAAAGAAAAATAAGGAGTTACAAAGAAAGTTAGATAGAACAGTTTTAGAAGTAGATATGTTAAAAGATGAGAAGGTAATATTGGAAGAAGAACTTGAAATCTCTCAACAATCGAATTCTAACTTATCTTCTCAAATTACGTCAATATCTGAGGAACTAGAAATTCAGAAAAATAAAAATGATGTTTTACTTTTTGAAAATAATAGTTTAATATCTAAGATTAAGGATTTAGAGTTAGAAAAATCTAGTCTTAAAATAAAATTTGATAATATTTCTAAAAATGTTTCTAATTTCAATAAAGGAAGAGAAAATCTTTCTAGTATACTAGAAAACTCTCAAACTTCCAACAATAAATCTGGACTAGGATTTAAGAAACAAAATAATTCTGCTAAAAGTAAAATTAATAATAAAATTAAGAAAGATATTAGGAAAACAGTTTATTCAAATACTAAAACTATTAAGATATGGATTCCAAAAACAAATAATACATTGATAAGGAATAAACATATCAAAAGTTTTATTTAAACTGTTCATAATAACAAAAATTATGTCTATAAAGGGAATTCTGAACCCGTATGGGTTTGGCTTCCTAAGATCTAACTCTTAGGACCCTAAAAAGATTGGGTACCAACTTTTTATAAATTTTTTGCAGGTACCACATAAGAAGAGAGGAAAATGGATTTTAGATAGCGGTTGCTCAAAACACATGACTGGAAACAAAGAAATGTTATCAAACATTATATACTCAAATGGAGGAGTAGTCACCTTTGGAGATAACTCAAAAGGATATATCATCGGCAAAGGCAATGTTAATAGCAACGGTACATCTAATTTACCTCTCATTACTGATGTTTTATTAGTTAAAAATTTAAAACATAATTTATTAAGTATTAGTCAACTATGCGATAAAGGTTTTAATATAACTTTTTTAGAAAATAAATGTAACATTTTTGATAAAAATCACAACATTATTTTCGAAGGAAATAGAGATAAAAATATTTATATCCTAAATATGAATGTGAATAATGATTCAAATTTGTGTCTAGTAGCTAAAGAAAACGATTCTTGTCTTTGGCACAAAAGATTTTGTCACATAAATTTTAATACCATCAACAAACTTGCGAAAAATAAATTAGTTAAAGGATTACCCAATATAAAATTCGAAACTAACATATTTTGTGATGCATGTAAATTAGGAAAATTAACAAAATCTTCTTTTAAATCAAAGAAAGTAATATCTACAGAACAACCACTTGAACTTTTACACATGGATCTTTTTGGTCCAACTCAAGTGCAATCTATTAATCATAATAGATATGTTTTTGTTATTGTAGATGATTTCTCTAGATATACTTGGATTTTCTTTTTGAAAAATAAAAGTGATACTTTTGATAATTTTAAAGTTTTTGTTAAAAGAATTCAAAATATTAAAACTTTGAAAATTAAAAATATAAGAAGTGATCATGGAGGCGAATTTGAAAATGAAGTTTTTGAACAATTTTGTAACAAAAAAGGTATTAACCATAATTTCTCTTTTCCTAGAACACCACAACAAAATGTAGTTGTAGAAAGGAAAAATAGAACGTTACAAGAATGTGCAAGAACTTTACTAAATGGAACAACTTTATCGAAACAATTTTGGGTAGAAGCTGTAGCTACTGCTTGTTACGTACTGAATCGTGTTTCTATTCGACCATTAACTAAAAATACACCATATGAACTTCTAAATGGAAGAAAACCAAATATTTCATATCTAAAAGTTTTTGGTTCCAAATGTTTTATTTTAAATACTAAAGATCAACTAGGCAAATTCGATCCAAAATCCGATGAAGGTATATTTGTTGGATATTCGGAACGAAGCAAGGCCTATCGAATTTATAATAAACGAACTCAAATTATTGAAGAAAGTTTACATGTTTCTTTCAACGAAAATTTTAAAAATATAAATCCGAGTGTTACTATTGATTCTGATGATGAATCTACTCAGAATGAGAATATTAGTACAAATGAAAATCTTGATATTCATGAAACCAATACAAATGTAACTTCTAATTTAATAAAATCTCCACCTAGAATTTTAAAAGATCATCCTGTGCAAAATATAATTGGAGAAGTTAATACGAATGTTAAAACCAGACATCAATTAAATCAAGCTGGTCATGTTGCTTTTCTTTCTAACATAGAACCTAAGAATATAAAAGAAGCTTCAACTGATGACTACTGGATACTTGCCATGCAAGAAGAATTAAATCAATTCGAACGAAACGAAGTTTGGGAACTCGTTCCTAGACCCAGTGACCAATCAGTCATCGGTACTAAATGGGTTTTCAAAAATAAAGCAGATGAACTAGGAAATATAACAAGGAATAAAGCTAGATTAGTTGCACAAGGATATAATCAAGAAGAAGGTATTGATTACGAAGAGACGTTTGCTCCAGTCGCCCGACTTGAAGCAATACGAATACTATTAGCTTATGCGTGTTTTCATAATTTTAAACTATATCAAATGGATGTTAAAAGTGCATTTTTAAATGGATTCATAAAAGAAAATGTTTTTGTTGAACAACCACCTTTGTTCAATCATGAAAAATTGCCAGATCATGTATATAAACTTAAAAAGGCGTTATACGGTTTAAAACAAGCACCACGTGCTTGGTATGATCGTCTTAAAGGTTACTTATTAGAATCTGGTTTTGAAATCGGTAAAGTAGATCAAACACTTTTTATTAAGAAAACTAATAAAGATATTTTAATAATTCAAATATATGTTGATGATATTATTTTCGGCTCGACAAATGAAAAATTATGTCAAGAATTTTCAACTATAATGACAAATGAATTTGAAATGTCTCATATGGGAGAATTGTCATATTTTCTTGGATTACAAATTAAACAAATTGAAAATGGAATTTTTATTAATCAAGAAAAATATTGTTATAATTTAATCAAACGTTTTGGTCTTGAAAATACTGCTGCCAAACCAACTCCTATGAGTACAACAGTTCATCTCGATAGAGATGAAGATGGCAAAAGTGTTGATCAAAAGTTATATCGTAGTATGATAGGTTCTTTACTTTATTTAACAGCGAGTCGCCCCGATATTATGATGAGTGTCTGTTTATGTGCTCGATTTCAAGCAAATCCCAAAGAATCACATATGAGAGCAGTTAAACGCATTATTCGTTATCTAACTAAAACCAAAGATTTCGGACTATTTTATCCGAAAGAATGTCCTTTTGAATTAGTTTCCTACAGTGATGCTGATTTTGGAGGAAGTCGGACGGATCGAAAAAGTACGAGCGGAACGTGTCACTTCATTGGACGTTCCTTAGTCTCTTGGTTTAGTAAGAAACAAAATTGTGTTTCTTTATCAACATGTGAAGCAGAATATATATCTGCTGCTTTGGCAAGTGCACAAGTCGTATATATGCAACAGACATTACAAGATTTTAATTGTCATCTTGAAAAATCAATAATTTATTGTGATAATACCAGTGCAATAAACCTTTCAAAAAATCCGGTCAATCATTCCCGAACAAAACACATTGATATTCGTCATCATTTTCTTCGTGATTGTTTGGAAAAAGGATTAATAAATCTAGAATTTATCAACACTGAAAATCAAATAGCTGACATTTTTACTAAACCACTAAATGAAATTTCTTTTATAAAACTAAGACGAGATTTAGGTATAATGTCGTTTAAAGACTTATGAATAAAAAATATATATAAAATGATGAAAAATATAAAATTATTTTTCTGACCAAAGCGGTACTCGAACTCATGACTTCTGACTTATATGTTAGATGTTGTAGTATAGCCACTTGGGCTATGGGTGTTTCTTGTTCCAGCTCTGCTTCTAATTTGCATCATTAAAACTTAATTTCAGAATATACTATTTTTTGACTCTAAAGCATTGTATGTCATTCATTTGTAAACAGTTTTTGTTTAAAGAATTCTGTGATTAAAACTAAAATTTGATTTTAGACCACTATTTTTTTAGAAAATATGGTTATATATATACATACATATGTTTATTGAATAGAACATAAAATACAAAAAATTTCTTACAAAACAAAACTTGAAACAAAAATGTCTTCTAACAATGATGTCTACAATTCTGAAAATTCTCATCTCTCTTATATTTGTTGCCCCTGGAAAAAGACCAGCACCTAATTTCTCTTGGTCTACATCCGATAACACAAGTTCCAGCACTTCGGCAACTCCCGCACCTACTACTCAAAGACGGGGTAAGAAACCGGCTCCTCTTGATGAAAATCTTCATCCAGAAGAGTGGGATTCCGACGATGAAGAAGAGTAATTGTAGTATTTTTACAATTAATTTGCTTTCAAGAAATTCCTGTACTTTGTTTGTTTTCTTAATTATTGTTATGTTATGTTCTAAGCAAACATCTTTAAGTTATTTCTAATTAAGAATGCACCATGTAAATTTAAATGTCTGTGCATTACCTTAATTTGTTATAAGTATTCCTTTTTGTCGATGACAAAGGGGGAGAAATGTATGCAAACTAACGAATTTTTGCAGAAAAGTCGCCATATATTCAGGGGGAGAACTATAATATATATGTCAATATTACTTCGTCACATAAGTATTGTCATCAATCAAAAAGGGGGAGAATGTTGATTCATGAGTTTTGATTCATGACACAAGCTTCAGAGATCATACGACGAGAATATTATATGGAAGCGACAAAAAGAGAATAAGTGCATACCGTGCACTACAAAGGAGATAATCTTACAATCTCGAGATTAGTATGGATATTTTATTTTATTGAGTCTTAGAATAATGTTAAAATCATTCCTCAAATAGTTACACAAGCACACAAAACTTTTTATATCAAAATGGTGTTCACTGTGCATATAACATCAGGTCGGCCGACCGACCAGGATCCTCGGTCGACCGACCCTGTATCATATGCACAGTGACTTTCTGTTTTGTATACGTTTTTCAAACTCAGCTGACCAGCCAGGTTTTCCGGTCGACCGACCAGAGAAAAACAGCCAGTTTTCTAAAGAGACACGATCATTTCATGAAGAGGAATGTCCTCTATTTCAAGAGGTATGGACACAACTGTTAACAAAAACTCTTCATGAAAGATTATAACTCTTCTACAACTATATAAACATATTCAATTCACTTCTACAATAACTAATTCATGTTTTAATTCTGAAATCTATTCTCTATTATTCTCTGCAAATAAAAGCATTTATTCTTATTTAATATCACTAGAATCCTTGAATTTATTCATATACTTCGATTCTACGTGATTATCTTCCTTCTAAATCTTCACACACATATATACTCTTGAGGATTTGATTATAGGAAAGTTGTACTATCAAAAGACAATCAGTGTTATTCAGAACACATTCGTCAACAAACTATTTGTATTAAGTTGAAGTCCTCTTCGGCTGTTGAGGCGGAAAATTCCTGTTCGGCTGCTCAGGTGTCGTATACCTATTCCTCCGGGTTAAGTGAGGGGTTTAGTTTAAATCTAGAGGGTATTCTGGGACTGGACGTAGAACGGGAAGTTCGAACCAGTATAAAAATTCCTGGTGTCATTTTACTATACTGCTTTTATATTCCGCACTATTTATAGTATTAATATCATCTCTATACTCTGTATTATCATATATCCATATTACACAGTCCATAGCGCACTTTCATTGTAATGCGGGATCCTTTATACCGCATCACTTTGACATCGTGAGTGATGGTACACCTAAAGCTCTTTCCAAGGAAGTTTAGGATGAAAGCACTGCATACCGATCATTTAGTTGGCATGTTCCTAGGAGATAAACTTTCATATTCTACTATCATGTTTCATCTTCGAAAAATCTGGAACTTAAAGGAAAGGTAGATATTAAATCTGATAGCTTGAACTTCTATTTCTCCTTTTTGAATGATGATGATAGGTTATCTATCCTAAGATCTGATCCTATTATTATCAAGGGTAAAATGTTTATTATTACGATGTGGAATCTGTCATTTGGTTGTGCGCAAAGCTCAAATTCATTGGGTTTCGATATGGGTTCACTTTTACAATATTCCCCTTATTTTACGGAACTTACTTGGAATTAATTGGCTAGCATGTCATATTAAGCGTCTTATATGCTTCGATGAAAATACAGAGAAAATGAAAATATTTGAAATTGTGAAAGCGCTAATTGAAATTTCTCCGGATTTTGATTTGTCGAATTTTATTGAACTAAGTGATCTTGGTGATGGATGTCCTAAAGTAAGAGTTGATTGTGATTGGAGACCGAAGATATGTAGCTTGTGTAAATTTTTTGGACATGATTCCTTTGAATGCGAAAGCTATTGTAAACCTTTACTGGATGATACAGTGGCCTTTAAGAACAACAAGGATGTCAAGATGCACCAGAATAGTAACCAAACCATATCTGATATACCCCTTGGAAAAAAGCACCTCAATGTTCCTAAAGCAGTGTCTCAGAAAGTTTGGGCTAAGAAAAAAGTTGAATCTAGCCAATCTTATATGGTTGTGTCTAACGAGCCACTACAGGACCAAGTAAGCTCAAAATTACTTAACCATACTCCCTCTACTCCCAATCCTAATCACACCGAAACTGCCCAGGTTATAGTTAATTCCACTAATGCAACTGCCTCTGATCCTAGTACTAATAGCATACATGTGCAGGTGCATAAGATCAATGATAAAACTGTTTCCCCTACGCATTCCTCCTCCTCAATAACTCTCATTCCCCTTCCTTCCAGTCTACCTCCAGCAAACCAGAATGGAATTCTGGATCCTACTCCAATCATTTATACCTGTTGCTCATCTTCTCTGATCATCTTAACCCTGCTGATGCTATCCCTCCGCTAGCAATCCCTCTTCTTCTCTTATCCAAACTACTTTTGCCTCTCTTTGTGATACTCAAGGGCCCATTCATGCTGGTATCAGTGTGCATGCTTGTGCACCTCTACAGCCTATCAATTTTTTTGAAAACTCCATGCAAATCTTGGACCACTCTTCTATTCCATTTTAAACAGATGCCATAATCACTCAATCCCAACCTTTAGAGACCCAACAACAATCAATTCACTCAACTTCAACCGCTTTATATGTCTTCCAATCTTTGACTCAACCCTCCCTGCCTCTCTCTTCATGCATCTCCTCCATCCCCATATCTCCTAACCCCTTTTCAATACTCCAGTCTAGCCATGATGGTACTGACCAGAACACTATTATGGACATGATGCCTCCTGCTCAAACCTCGCAAATTGATATAATCTCTCATTCTAGCCCTTAACTGCATATTAAACCCCCTTCATTTCTTGATCTCCCACCTCCTTGCACAGCCTTCTCAACTCTTACCTCCTGTAACATTGCTGCTAGCACCTCCAAACCTAAAGGAAGATATTAAAGAAATTCCCACTCTATTTTATATGCTGATGAAAGGAGTGATGACCTATCTTTCAGCTCTGAAGCAACCATGCCAATATCAAGATCCAAGTCTCTTCCTAGCTCTACTCCTACTAGAAGACACACAAGGCTACACGCCCTTCCCCTTATTCCTCCACTCTTTCCATAACCCTCTCTAACATTACAATATGGAACATAAAGGGGGCTCACCTTCCCTCTAAGCAATTGGAAATTAAGAATCTTATCTTGGAACACAAAATTCATCTAATTGGTTTATGTGAGACTATATTGAATTTGCTTATAATTGCCAAAGCTAAAAGTAGCATCATGCCGAGTTGGTTCTATGACCATAATCTAGATGAAGCGCCTTATGGTAGAATACTAGTTTATTGGAATCCAGGAATATATTCAATTCTAAAAACCCATGAAACTGACTAGTTTATGCACTTCCTCTGTCATCACTTCTCTACCAATACTTCTTTCAATATTACTTTCATATATGCTTGCAACCAACTAATGCAAAGAATGAAGTGTCTTTTTAATCTCCACCTCCTCTTTTCGTCCCTTCCTTAGGTCTGCATTGGTGACTTCAATGCAATGTACCACTCTTCTCACAAACTGGGAGGCAACCCTCTATCTTTAAGAGACCCGAATCCTTTGAGGCAAGACATCCCAGTTTCTACCCTGACCCCTATTAACACCTCCAGGCCTCTTCACACCTGGTCGAATAAATCAAGGTTTGGCATCCCAACACTATGTAAGCTTGACCATTGCTTTTGCAACTCTCTTGCCCTAAACCAATGGCCATCCATTCTATATTCAATCCTTCCTCCCTCTATCTCTGATCCTTGTCCTCTCCTTCTAAGCTGGGGTGATTGTGCCATTGTTCACTCTCCATCATTTAAATTCTTTAATATTTGGACTACTCATAATTAGTATAAAGATATTGTTTTGCAGGTTTGGAGCTCTCCTACTTATGGAAATCCTCTCTTCGGGTTGCAAAAGAAATTGAAGAAACTAAAACTTGCTTTTAAAAGCTGTGCTGCTGATACCTATGGTAAAGTAGAGAAACCCTCTTCTCTCATCAGAATGGAGCTTCTACAGGTTCAGAATATACTAGCTATTGATCCCATGAACCCTTCTTTGGCATCTCAAGAATCTATCCTATGTGATAAGCTTGGTAATGCTCTTAACTCAGAAGCTGCTGCTCTCTTCCATAAGAATAGGGACTATTTGAGGCCCTTAGAGACAGAAACACATCTTATTTTCACTCTAAACTCAAACTCAGACAATCTTCTCAAATTATTCCATATATATTTGATATGTGGGATAATGTTCAAACCTCTCAAGACAGCATTTCCAATGCTCTTTTATAATACTTTCAATCCATTCTAGCTCCTATCAACTGTTTTAAATCATCCATAACCAAGTTGTACTCCTTACACCTTCTAACCCTCTCCTCTACACAAGCTAATGCAATGATTGATTTCATCACCCCCGAGAAGATTAAAGCTGCCCTATTCTCCCTCAATGCAAATAGCACGGGTGGCCCTGATGGGTACAACACTCACTTCTTCAAGGACTCCTGGGATATAATATCTTATAACTTTATCAATGCAATCCAAGCCTTCTTCATGTCTAACAAGTTTCTGTAAAACTAAGCACAAAAAACTACCATGATTTTATTGTATATGTTTTTATTACTGTAACTATCCATTTACAAGTTATTTATAGCCCTAAAAGAAAAGAAAACTGTCTCTCATCTTTATTACACACGTGGCAAAGCCACAACCATTGATTGAGAATAGCTAATACATCATCACCCCGCCTCAAGTTGGAGGATAGGTGAGGCTATCCCCAACTTGGACAAGATATCATGATGTTGCACACCAGTCAATGATTTTTTTAGGATATCATCCAACTGCTCCTTCGTTGGCACATGAGTCAGAGAAATCAAACCCTCTAAGAGTTTTTCCCGAACAAAATGACAATCAAGATCAATGTGTTTTGTTCTTTCGTGGTAGACTGGATTTTTTGCAATATAAATCGATGCCTGATTGTCACATTTCAGATCTATTGGAGTGATATCTGCTACCCCCAACTCAAGCAAAAGTCTGCTCAACCAAGTCAATTCTACACATACTCTTCTCATAGACCTATATTCAGCTTTAGCTGATGACAGTGACACTGTCTGTTGCTTTTTTGACTTCCAAGAAATAGGACTCTGACCCAAGAACACAATGAATCCACTCACTGACCTCCTCGTAGGAGGACAAGCAGCCCAATCTTCATCACAGAAAGCTTGTAGTTTGAGAGAAGGCGAATTGTTGAGCAAGATACCCAACTCTAAAGTCCCTTTCAAATATCTTAGCGTATGAACAGCTGCATCAAAATGAGGCTGCCGTGGAGCTTGAAGATGTTGACTAAGAAATTGAACAGTGAAAGCAATATCTGGTCTTGTGTGAATCAAAAAATTAAGCTTACCAATAAGCCGTCTATAAACTGATGGTGTAGACAACAAATCACCTTTATCTTGTGATAATTTGCAATTCAACTCTAGAGGTGTGCCTAGTGGTGATGCTGAAGTACAACCAAACTCATCCAAGAGTTCTGCTATGAATTTTCTCTGTGACAGGATAACACCCCGTGAATGAGGGACAAACTCAATTCCCAAGAAGAAATGAAGAAGACCTAAATCCTTAATCCTGAACTCAGAATCCAAAAAAGCTTTCAAAGAAGCAATTTCTGATAAATTGTCTCCAGTGACTAATATGTCATCAACATAGACCACTAGAAAAACAAAAGAGGAAGAGGTCTTCTTATGAAATAAAGAGTAGTCATTGAGTGATTGTTGATATCCACGTGATTTTAAAGACAGAGATAAACGAGCATACCACTGCCTCGAGGCTTGCTTTAGGCCATAAAGCGATTTCTTTAATCTACAGACTAAACCTTGATCTGAAACAGACAAACCTTGTGGAAGTTTCATGTAAACTTCTTCATGCAATTCCCCATGAAGGAATGCATTATTTACATCAAGTTGAAACACACTCCACTTCTTCTTAACTGCCAAAGAAACTAGGCTACACCGCGTTGTTATCTTCACAACCGGAGAAAAAGTTTCTGTAAAATCTATTCCTTCTCTTTGTGTGTAACCCTTGACCACCAAACGAGCCATTAATCTCTCTATACTGCCATCTGCCTTTTTCTTGATTTTATAAACTCATCTACAACCTGTAGGCTTCTTACCTTTAGGTAATGGCACTAAATCCCAGGTTTTGTTGAGCTGTAAAGCTTCAAACTCTTGAGACATTGCAGAAATCCATCTAGAATCAAGAGCAGCCTCTTCATAACTGACATGCTCATTTTCTAAAGAAACAGGATCAAGTGCAAGGGTGTGGAAGGCAAAGCATTGAGGATAAATATTGGTTAAGGTATGAGGACAAAAGGAAGGAGATGAAAAAGAGATAGTGGTAGAACTACAAACGTAATTATCCAGATATGAAGGTGGATGAGTGACTCTTGTAGTTCTTCTAAGAAGGGGATCAACAACAGGTAAAGTGGAAGGCTCAACTGGGGAAGTAGGAAAAGGTTGAGTAACCAGGGAAGAAAAATGTTCTTCTACAATAGGGGACTGATAAGGAAAAAGAGGTGTAGGATGTGAAGATTTGTTTGCAAGAAAAGGGTAGATGGATTCATGAAATATCACATCTCTGGAAACAAAAACTTGTTTAGAATCCAGATTGAGGAGCTTATATCCTTTCTTTCCAAATGGATAGCCTAAGAAGACACATTTCACTGCTCTTGCTTCAAATTTGTCTCTCCCATGCTTTAAAGTAGAAGCATAGCACAGACAACCAAAAGATTTAATGGATTTGTAATCGGGTCTGGTTCCATAAAGCAACTCATATGGAGAACGATTCTTTAAAAGCTTGGAAGGGAATCTGTTGATGAGATGTGTAGCAGTCAAAACACACTCTCCCCAAAAGGGCAGAGGAATAGCAGACTGATGCAAAAGTGCTCGTGAAGTCTCTAACAAATGTCTATGCTTTCTCTCTACAACACCGTTCTGCTGAGGTGTAGCTACACAAGAGGTTTGATGTAAGATGCCTTTCTGTTTCAAAAACTCAGAAGATGCAAAACTAGAACCGAGTTCTAGTGCATTGTCAGATCTGATAACCTTGACTCGTTGCCCAAATTGTCTTTCAGCCATTGCAACGAAATTCTTGGCAATATCAAAAGCACTACCCTTAGTACTAAGCAGAAAAGTCCAAGTTGCACGACTAAAGTCATCAACAATAGTTAAAAAATATTTGTATCCATAATATGTAGATGTATGATAAGGTCCCCATACATCTATATGAATAAGATGGAAATTAAACATGTTTAGTATCAATTTTACTCAAAGAAAAAGGCAGTCTATGTTGTCTTGCCTTTGCACAAATTTCACAAGCTATAACATAATCCATATCAAAATTATCAACAAAAGAAAATTGCTTCAGCTTATAAGCTGGAAGATGACCAAGTCTAATATGCCATAACAAGCAATTATTTGGAGGCTTATGTGTAACAGACATAACAGTAGAACCTGAAACTTGTGCAGAGACTGATCCAAGATGCAGAATGTATAATCCTTTGTTTGCTTTACCAATTTCCAATTGCTTGCTCATTGAAAGGCCCTGCATAATGCAACTACCTTTTGTAAATAGCAAACTACAATCATTCCGCTCAACAAATCTTGCAATAGACAATAGTTTGAATTTGAAGAAAGGAACATAGAGTACATTCTCAAGCACAATTTGATCTGACAGCAAGCTCATATCACAACACATATGATTACTTGCTCCACTGTCTATAACCCAGGATCCAATACTAGCAAAAGGAGAAAAGGTTATACCAGCCATAGTGAATTGTGCATCTGCTTTGGTAACGCTAACTGATCCACAAACTCCTTGATTGTTGGATGAGTTTAGAAGATTCATAAGCTGAGCATACTGAACACTTGTAAGTCCTGGAACATTAGCTATTTGTTATCCTTGAACAGAACCAGGCGTGACCTCTCCCTGAATAGCGGCTGCTGTCTTGCTCTTGAACTTGGTGAATTTGAAATCTGGTGGAAATCCATGGAGCTTGAAACACTTCTCTATCAGGTCACCAGTCTTCTTACAGTAATTGCAAACCCTGATATCCTTAGGTTTTTGACTTTCTGCTTGTACTGCAGCTGCAACAAAGTCGTCCTTATGTGTATTAACACAAAAAGATGAAGTTTCAGGCAAGAGTTTAGAAGCTGCACTTGCTCCTCTCTGCTCTTCTTCTGCAGCAAGAATAGAATATGCATATGAAACCTTTGGTAAAGGACGCATCATGAGGAGACTTCCTCTGGCTGTTGCATAAGTATCATCTAGCCCCATAAGAAATTGAATGAGGCGTTGCTCATCTTCCTGTTTACTCACATCCTGGATAGCACCACATTTATGGCAACATGCTTTCTTCTTTAGACTTGCCAATTCGTCCCAATAGGACTTGATTTTGGTGAAATAAGTAGAAATTGGAGCAGAAATTTGAGAGATCCTCCCTAATTCTCTCTGAATTGAATATAACCGAGCTCCACTCGATACTCCAAATCTAGCTTCCAACTCATCCCAGATCTCCTTAGCCAGTTCAAAGTAAATTGCGCTGCTACGAATTTCTTGGCTTAAACCGTTCAACAACCACGGAATTACAAGATCATTACATCTCTCTCAATTCCTTACCAGATCCGACTCTGGACTAGGTTTCGCAAGGCTTCCATCAATGAAACAAAGTTTATTCTTCGCAGATAGCGCAATCTTAACAGAACTACGCCATTCGCTATAAAATTTTCCATCAAAAACTTGAGAAATAAGGAGATAACTTGGATGATCTGATGCGTGTACATACAGTGGATTGCTTGTATCTGTGATCGAGTTTCCAAATCCAGATCGAAGCAAATCGCTTTGAATAGAATTAGAATCCCCCATAATTGCTCGATTGCGATGAAGAAAAGTGACGGAGATGATGAAAAGAAGAGATACTAAGAGCTGATAGATTTGCGCTCTGATACCATGTAAAACTAAGCACAAAAAACTGCCATGATTTTTATTGTATATGTTTTTATTACTGTAACTATCCATTTACAAGTTATTTATAGCCCTAAAAGAAAAGAAAATCGTCTCTCATCTTTATTACACACGTGGCAAAGCCACAACCATTGATTGAGAATAGCTAATATATCATCAGTTTTCCCTTGGAATCAAGTCCACTAATCTTGTCCTCATTCCCAAGAAAGATAACACGTTATCTGTCAAGGATTTTAGACTTATCCCCTGTGCCAACGTGATCCATAAATGTATCTCTAAAATTCTAGCTAATCGAATACAGGCCTCTATCAACTCTATAATCTCTCCTAATCAAGCTGCATTTATTCTTGGTAGATTCATTAATGATAATATTCTTATAACTCAGGAACTACTCAAGGCTATAGTAGAGCTAGAATATCTCCACGATGCATGTTAAAGCTTGATATTCACTGGCTTGGGATTATATTGATGCAGTTCTCTCTAGGATGAACTTCTCTCACCCATTTATTGATTGTATCTCCACTCCCTATTTTTCTGTTGTTGGGAATGGTATAGCCAAAGGTTATTTCAAAGGCAAGCAAGGAGTGAGACAGGGTAATCCAATTTCCTCCCTGCTTTTTATTCTTATGATGGAAGTTCTTAACTTCTCGTGTATTGAAAGAATTGAGTCTAACCTTCTAAAGCTTCATCCTAAATGCAAAGCTCCTCACATTACACATCTCCTATTTGATGACGATCTCGTATGTTTACTAAACCAAAACCAAAAAATATTCTTTGCATCATGAACATTCTTGAAAAAATTAAATGCATCACTGGATTATCTATCGATATTGCTAAATCTGAGATCTTGCTTGCTAGTGTTTCTAATATGCAAAAAGCTAATATTATTAATATATGCTCTCTTTCTGAGATGCCCTACAACTCGAAATATCTAGGCTTACCCTTAATATCTGCACGCTTATCTAAATCTGACCATCTCCCTCCCATTAGAAAATCACTAATAAGCTCTCTTCGTGGCTAAATATCATGTAAACTTAAGCTGGTCGACTTACAATCATTTAGTCCATTGCCACTGCAATGACTAGTTATTGGATGAGGCATTAAATTCTTCTGCAGAAGCTCATCAATATGATTAATAGTGCTTTGAATAACTTCCTTTGTCCTGGTGATCCCTTCTCTTCCAAGTTAACTCCTATTGCCTTCAGCAAGGTGCAACTGCCTAAATCTCTTGGTGGTCTTGGCATTACTAACTCGAAAATATGGAAAAAAGTTGTTATGGTTAGATACTTCCATCTCCTTCTCTCCCCTAACAACAATCTTTGGTCTTCTTGGATTCATGCTTATATTATCAAGAGGCGGAATTTTTGGAATATCCCTATCTCCTCTAACTCTAGTTAGAGTTGGAGAAACATCTTGAAGCTCAAATCAACTTTTCTTCCTCTGAGGAAATTCAATCCTATTACTAGGCCATGCAGTCTCTTCTGGCATGACACTTGGATTGCTCATGGCTTTATTCTTAACTCAGTTATGTTTCCTAACCTCAAATATTTGACTTGAATCCCTAATAATGCACTTACTACTGATTATATTCAAGATGGTAGAGTCTTATTGCCTTACTCTAGATCCTTAACTATCAGGCAACTATGGAGCCAGATTGCTCTTATGCATTTTGATCTACGCTTGTATCATATTCAATGGTTTACTAGGAAGCCTGAAATTCCGGTCTCGATTATCTATATGTGATTACTTGAAAATCAAAATACTTTCGCGTGGCACTCAAGAATCTAGAATATGGGTGGAGTTATGAAGAATAACTTCCTTCTATGGAAGGTCATCTCCAATGCACTACCGATGAAGGATAAACTTCATAGGCTTTCAATCATTACTGAGGACACTTGTGTGCTTTGCGGTCTCTACTCTAAAATGAGCATCCATCTATTTTTTAGCTGTCCTTATATCTTTCACATCTAGTTGAAAATCCTTGCTGTTGACAACTTCCATAGACCATCTAATGATAGCAGGATTGAATGTCACAAGATTTTCAACAGCACCAGTGTTAGAGAACCACAAATTATCACAAAACCAATTGGTAATGTGAAGGGCATCTCTTAGTATTTATACAGGATTTATATTGTAAATTATCCGATGTGGGACTAATCTCAACACAGCCTCGCACGTGTGGCGCATCATCAGCCAAACACATGGACATTCATTGAAGGTGACATGTGACACGATTAAACCCGCTCCGGTACCATGTAAGATAATTTGTAATATTGTAATTGTGCTTTATTCAGAATTGATAATATCTCTTTGTACATCAGTATACTTGTAACAACCCTAGATTTTTGTATAATATTTAAATTCGACTTTATTTTATTTTAAATTATTTTAGACTTATTTTATTTCAAACATTAGATTTTTAAATATAAATGTTTATTATTAAGCGATTTATAGTTCAAACTAGTATAATTTGAATATTTTACTGTAAAGTGAATTTCTGGTTAAACTGTTCAAACTTTGACTTTTAAACTTCAAATTCAATTTATTTAAAATCTTAAATTTTAACTTTTATTATGAAAATAGATGAAATAACTTGAACACTGCTTTTTGTTTCGTTGAAAACGGAGTTAAACTGCAAAAGATATGTACATTTCAATTTTGAGTATAAATTATTTATTTTGCAATTTTGTTATTTTAAATTGTATAAATTATATTTTCTTTTTAATATTTTATTTTAATATGTTTAATATGTTATATTATGTATATTTTTACTTTTAAATATTTTTAAATTGATAATAGAATTTTTCCAATGTTTACTGTGTTGATTTCCTATTTTTAAAGGCTGTTTTCTTATTTTCTGCTATTTTCTTCATTAAAATTTTATTTAAATTAAATTTTATATATTTATTTTGTGAATTTAGTTTTATTTTATGTTATTATTTATGTTCAAAAATATATTACAAGCTCATATGAATTTTCTAAAGTTTATACCATTTATTTTCAATTTTTCTAGCCTAGTTGACAATTTTTGCTATTTTCTTGATTTAATTATTTATAATTAATATTTATTTATTTATATTTTTTTATTTGTTAAATTTTCTAATTTTGACTGAAATTATATGTATTTTCAGATATTTAAACTTATTAAAAAGAAATAGAGGAAATTAGAAAAGTTTTAAACTCTTGAAACTCCTAAGGCTTTCCATCTCCCGACCTTTCATTTTCCCAACTCTTCTCTTAATTGTTTTGGGCGTGTAATCTACTCATTTCAGCTGCATTTTTTTTCACTTTCACGAAATTCATTTCTCCTCCTCTCACAAAAAAATCACGGCTATTCTCCTTGTGAATCTTAGGTAAAAAATTCTATCTTCTTCTTGTCTTTTTATGATTTTCTACTTGAATTTGCACATGCTCTCCACCTTCATAGCTGTATTCCCCTTCCTCCAAGCTGTGGCTGACCACCACCACCACTTTTCTCTGACCATCACACAGCCTAACACCTCTCCTCCTCAGGCCAAGCCAAGCCATGATGAAGATCATCACACAAATCCATCTAAACTAGCACTAGCCATCACCTATGCACTCAAGCTGACCTAGTTTTGGTACCATCACCTTCCACCACCCATGGCCGCCACCGAAACCACCTCCACCACCTCCAGCACCACCTGGACCCTCTGCCACGTCATCATCTTGGACCCCACTCCTCTGGCCGTGCCCCATGAGCCTTGGCCGAGCCTTGAATTGCCTTGAATCCATGTTAAAGTGACATTGTTTTGCCTTGTTTTGTTGTTTCATGCATACTCACCTTTTGCTATCCTGTAAACATGTTTGGCCGACCCTTAGGCAACCAAAACCTGATCCAAATCTTGCCTTAGACCTGTAGTACACCATATGGCTGAACCTGAAGGTTGTTGGAAGCAAGTGCAAAGAAATTCTACTTTGATTCGTGCAGTTGATTCTATATTATTCTATCGTATTGTGCATTTGAAAACTTATATTGTTTGTATTGTTTTGTCTTATGTATTCAAGGAAGTTAACCTTGTCTCTCCCACACTCATCATCATCATGGCTGAGAAAATGAACCCCTTGTTCGAGCTTTTGAATGGTTAAAGCACAGTCAAGTAATCAATTCTGTTGTTGCTTCTTATCTTCATTGTTTGCGTTGAATATTTATGTGTATATTGTCTTGTTTAGTTATTGTTTACAAGATAAATATCAAGGCTCTCCATTCATTCAAATCAAAAGTCATGCTATATCGTGCTTGTTGTGCTTTCTGGAATCTGTTCTGTGTGTTTTGATCGCTAATCTCCAGCTTTAACAGGTGAGTTATTCTCACCAGACAATATGTACCTATATAACTAGTAAATTGACACCCTGTGAATCTGTAGAAAATATTATCATGTTATACTTGACTATGTTATGATCATATGATGTTTATACACCTGTTATATCATCTGTTACTGTTATATAATGTATTCTGTTCATTAATATCTGTTTATCACTGCAAGTTCCCTGTAGACTAGAATCACTATGGGTTGAAATGATACATACCCGAACGGACTTTAGAATAGGGAAAAATCATTATGGGCTGAAATGATAGGCCTGAATGGCTTTTATTTAACTTATTTTAACTTGGGATTGCGGGTTTGAAATGATAGAACCCGGTTTTTCTTTGTAAATTGCGGATTGAAATGATATATATCTGTATCACTTGACCTAGGTTAGAAAACTATATACAGGATCGTGGTTATTTTATAAAGTGTTTTTGGATATTTTTAAGTATTTTTAAAAATATAAATTTATGAAATTTGATTTAAATAGATTTTGAAATGTTTTAAAATAAAGAAATTATGATTTTTCTATGAGTTAAAAATGTAATTAATGAATGGTTAAATTGGATTATTGAAATATAACTTAAGTTTGGAATTTGGAATTTTGGTTAAAATGATATTTAAGTTATATGAATAAAAATGGAAATTTAGTTATATTTGGAAAATGGTAAAATATGATAATTTGATTAAATTTGAATTTAAGTGATTTATTAAAGTATTATTGATTTTTCTATGAGTTTAAGTGGTTAAATAAATGAATGTTTAAAAGTGATCTTTTAAAATATAACTTGACTTGGAAATGTGAAATTTGGTTTTAATTAAAGGTTTAAGTTAATTAAATAAAATTGGAGATTTAGTTAAATTTGTGAAGTGGTAATTTAAATTTGAAGTGTTAAGTTATTTGTTGAAATGTGAAGAATTGGAAACTTTTACACTTAAATTTATTAAGTAAATTGTTGAAAATTGGTTTTAATTATAAGAAATTTATTGTGAAAAAGATATATGTTAAATGATATGTAAATGAACATTTTAAATGTTAAAATATGATTTTTAAAATGTTTATGTGTTTTAAATTGAAGTTATTTAGTTGTTGGAAATACACTAAAATCTGGAATTAACTTTTAGTAGCATTCAGAAATGCTATAGTTTCTGAATTGAACTAAAATTGTGTAAAAAGAGCTATTACAGCATTTCTGAAATGCTGTAGTTGCTGTAATTGAACTTATAGGCTAATATTGAACTCAGGCCTATTATAGCATTCTCTGGAAATGCTATAATGGTCTGCAATCTTTGCTGAAACCAAATTTAACCCTTGTTTTGAAATCTGAACTACCGCAACACTTCTGAAATGCTGTCTTTTCTGTTTTGAACTATAATTCAACTAAAACTGAGTTTTAACAGCAGTTTTAAGTGCCGTCTTTGCTGAATTAAAAATGTTTTCAAATATAACTTGTAGCAGTTGTTTTTAAATGCTGTGAAATGCTGAAATTTTAATAATTAGGGTTTTTGACTTAGTAAACGAACTCAGAATGGTTTGAAACTTTGGGAATTGAATACTTGATTTGAAAATATAATAATTACACTTTTAAAAGGTTTAAATGAATTATTTTGATTGGAATATAAACTATTTAAAGGTGATTTGAAATGATAGTAAATGAACGATATCTTTGAATTTAAAAGGTATTTAAAGTTGAATATTTGGATTTGAACTGATATGATATTTTATTATATTAAAATGATTTGAAATGAAGTTTTGTAAGGATATGATATTTTTATATATTAAAATGATTTGAAATGAAGATTTGGAAAGATTGATATTTGATATATTAAAATGATTTGAAATGAAGTTTTGGAAAGATATGATATTTTGATATATTGAAATGATTTGAAATGAAGTTTTGAAATGATATGATATTTTAAATATATGGAAATGGTTTGGAATTGATTTAATCTTTATTTTGATAAATATATGGTTTTGAAATGATATTTTATTTTGAAGTAAAGTATTGTTTTAAAAGTCATAACCACGGGTTATAATAACGATTGGTTGTTAAAGAGACCGGGATCGGATATGGACATGCTCTCTGTCGATACCGAAAACTACTTTGACAACTGTATACGCGGTGGAGTTTCCAGAATGAAGTAGGATGGTGGCGACGATCCTAAGGTATATACGTGGACCCAACTCCCGTGAGTTGGCATAAGGTGACTAAAACAGGAGCGATCTCGGGCCAGTGAGGTAGCACCTCGTATCGGACACACTTCTTCGATACCATTCTATTACTTTGTGATTTTTGGTGGCCACCCTTGATTTGGGAGTGTTGTTCGAGGTGGAACGGTAGTGGCTGCTATGCGTATCCATCAGTCCGTGTGCGTAATTGGTATATCTACCCTGGCATTGCCTTGTGTGCCGTGTCACCTACCATATCGAACCCACTACGATTATGATTTTAAGATCCGACCGCGTTAAGGTTCTCCATCCCCTTAACGCTATTTTCTATATGATTATACTTTACTAATTAGACACTACTGTATATAGCGTATATTACTACATAGTAAATAGTTTAACGGATCCTTAAAGAATGGGCGATCCCAAGCATTCTTTAAGTTACTTGTACCTTATTACAGTTCACTTGAGTTGGTTTACATTATATAAGTATATATTGTCCTGACTCGAGTGTTTGTATTTTTATTTACGCTCGGGTCAGCCTGAGTATTCACAGATTTGGATTCCACTTTCTGGAGATTGGAATCGCTGGAGATTATCTGCTTATCTACTTTTATCTATCTTAGTTCTGTTGTTCTATTCAGCTTGTACTTGGTTATCATATTGAGACTTCTGTTGTACTTTATTTCTTCTGTTTTATCTTATTTAACTCTGATATATTTACATAGTAGCTTCATGAACTACTATTTCTTTTACTTCCGCTGCATTATTTTACTCTGTGTCTGTGATCTGTGATTATATTTATTTACTGTATATTCTGAGATTTGTCAAATTTTATTTACAACGCGGTATTTTAAGCAATTCAATTCCGGCATGAGTGTCTACTTATACACTTATAATGGATGCGAATGGTTGAAAATATCGGGTCGTTACAGTTGGTATCAGAGCTTTGGCTTTGAGGCAAAACTCAGCATATGGAGTAGATTTATTTACAGAATCACTTTCGTTCAAGTTTGAATCTTTTGCTCTTGATTCGAATTTCCTTTGAATTTTTGTAATTCCAAAAATTCATTCTTGTCCCTCACTATTCATCTTCTTTTGATTTTGGAGTATCACATAACTCCACTTTGAATGATCTTTATAGTGAATTGGCTGTCTCGCCAATATTCTAATTTTCTGGTAAAGGGGGAAACTCCTTTACAAATTTGCATCGATTCACCAGAGATTTATATCTATCCTTGGTTTAGATGCTAATATCTTTTGTTATTCCAAACTCTATCTCTTGAGATCGAATGTAGATTTACCCCAGAATAAAATACACATTTGATCTTATTCATTAAGTCACGGTTGACCCGGTTATGGTTGCCCGCGATTTATTTAAGCTTACCCATCTCCCTATTTTGTTATTTAATCATCTTGTCTTTTGTTTCCAAACTATCTCCAAACATTTTTAAATTGTACTTATAAATCTATGTTTTGTTTTATATATTGTGTTGTTTGAGTTGTTGATGTTGATTTGGGCTTCCGATCGATTCGTCTGATCAACGCTATCGATAGGATTTCTAAAACACTTTGACAGAACAAACTGACGCAATATTATTTTTAAATTTGGTTAATAGAATAAATTTTGTTATATAAGTAAATTTATGGAACTTAATAAATTGATTTAAATTGATAATTTGAAGTGATAATACTTGATTTATCATTTATTGTTCTACAAATGAATTTATAAATAGTTGTTTATAAATTTATTTGGGAAGTGAAATGAATTTAAAACAAGAAATTTAAGAATTTAATTTCCGATGGATTCAAACCTTGTGTTAAAAGTTTTAAAAGGATATATTATTTAAAGTATTTCCAAGTAGAAATTTGTTTCTAAAGGATTTTTAAGTTTAAAAATTTAGTGCTCTTCTCTTTGTCGCTGGAAAATAATTTCGGTGATGACTGCAGCATCATCGACGTTCATTTTAGAGTTTCGAAGTGAAGAGACTGTTCTGTAGTCTTGCTACAGCTTTGTTTTGGGGAATTTAATTAATATGAATTTCTAAAAATATGACTTGATTTATAATATATATAGATATATGATTTAAATTTGATTTGACATATTATGTACATATATTTATTTATCTCTAACTGGTTTGAAGGAAATCGGAAATTAATTCTTACATTTTTTTTCTTCTTAAAGAATAATTTCAATTATAAAAAGAATTTTTTTTTGGATAAATGATTCAAACTTGAGATAATTGAATCGGAAAGTTTTATTTGTATAACACACAATTTCATTCCAATATAACTTACCTAAATTACACAGAAGTTGAATATGAAATTGGATAATATACAATATAGAAAGGATTTTATAAATAAAATTTGAGTGGTTATAATAAATGTTATACACTTAAATTTTAGTTATAAAAGATTAACAGAGGTAAATAGTGAAAAAGGAATTTAAAGAGATTTTATTTAAATAACTTAATAATCAAATTTGATTTAATATGGAACCTTAAGTTTAACCTAGGAATTTTAATAAAGGTTATTTCCTGAAATGAATATGTTGTATAATAAATAATGTATCTTTGAATAAATAAAATAAAATACATTTGAATTGGACTTTTGGTAATAAAGTTTATTTAACTTGAATTCATAGTTTAATTGATGTCTAAATGAATAAATGTGTAAAGAAATTTGATTGTTATATTTGCTATGATAAATATTTTATTTATGAAAATCATATGTCTTGAAAAATGAATAATTATGATTTAAATAGTTAAAATGTATTTTAACATCACTAAAAATTGATAATTGAGAATTTGGTTTTCAAATGGAATTTTAAGTGTAACTTATTAAAGGAATATCTATTTGTGAAATGGGTATTTTAAATAAAGTGTTAGGTTATGTGTCAAATTAAGAGCTAAGTAAAATAGTGAGCTTTTGACTTAATAAACGAAGTATATTTAATTTGGATATTCCATTCATAAAAGTTTGTTTTAATAAGTCATAAGTTAAATGATATCCAAATAAATATTTCTGGAATTAAACTAATTTGAAATATTAATATATCTACTTAGCATTTTATAAGTGTTGCTATTTTGAAAAGACAATGTTTTGGAAATTGTATAATTTAATGAACTTAGAAATGTTACAACTTTAAAATGAATATTATTTGACCTTGAATTAAAATGGTTTAAATGAAGATTATTTGTAAAAGGTGTTATGATTTTCTAAGTATTATGTTTTTTTTTTTAAAAAAGAAAAAAAAAGAATAACATTTCCAAAGTGTTATGATTTTAGTAGTATGATTTCCAAATGATAAACATCCCTAAATTGTTATGATTTCAAAGCATTATGGTTTCAAACTTATTATCTTATTTTGTTTTTCAAACTATCTTTTGGATGTCCTTATTTCCCTTATCTTGTTATAGAATGGGAAGGCTATTGCTTATACCAGTCTGTTTAGAAATCTTTCTATAATCTTTGATAATTTTGGTACTCATTTTGAATCTGAGCACTGCTTTCCATCCATAGACCGACGGTCAAGCGGAAAGAGTGAATCAGATTCTAGAGGATCTTTTCGTGCTTGTGTTCCTGATTCTGGAGAATCTTGGGAAGATCACCTCCACCTGGTTAAACTTACCTATAGAAATTGTCATCAAGTATAATTTTAATCTAATTGTCATCTTGTCTAAAACCTATTTCACTCTATCTTTTTCTGTGCTTTCCCGTACCTCATTCCTTTTCGGGGACGAAAAGTTTTGAGTGGGGAGAGTGTAACAACCCTAGATTTTTGTATATTATTTAAATTCGGCTTTATTTTATTTTAAATTATTTTAGACTTATTTTATTTCAAACATTTCATTTTTAAATATAAATGTTGATTATTAAGCGATTTATAGTTCAAACTAGTATAATTTGAATATTTTACTGTAAAGTGAATTTCTGGTCAAACTGTTCAAAATTTAACTTTTAAACTTCAAATTCAAATTATTTAAAATCTTAAATTTTATCTTTTATTATGAAAATAGATGAAATAACTTGAACACTACTTTTTGTTTCGTTGAAAACGGAGTTAAACTGCAAAAGATATGTACATTTCAATTTTGAGTATAAATTGTTTATTTTGCAATTTTGTTATTTTAAATTGTATAAATTATATTTTCTTTGTCATATTTTATTTTAATATGTTTAATATGTTATATTATGTATATTTTTACTTTTAAATATTTTTAAATTGATAATAGAATTTTTCCAATGTTTACTGTGTTGATTTCCTATTTTTAAAGGCTGTTTTCTTATTTTCTGCTATTTTCTTCATTAAAATTTTATTTAAATTAAATTTTATATATTTATTTTGTGAATGTAGTTTTATTTTATGTTATTATTTATGTTCAAAAATATATTACAAGCTCATATGAATTTTCTAAAGTTTATACCATTTATTTTCAATTTTTCTAGCCTAGTTGACAATTTTTGCTATTTTCTTGATTTAATTATTTATAATTAATATTTATTTATTTATATTTTTTTTATTTGTTACATTTTCGAATTTTGACTGAAATTATATGTATTTTCAGATATTTAAACTTATTAAAAAGAAATAGAGGAAATTTGAAAAGTTTTAAACTCTTGAAACTCCTAAGGCTTTCCATCTCCCGACCTTTCATTTTCCCAACTCTTCTCTTAATTGTTTTGGGCGTGTAATCAACTCATTTCAGCTGCATTTTTTTTCACTTTCACGAAATTCATTTCTCCTCCTCTCACAAAAAAATCACGGCTATTCTCCTTGTGAATCTTAGGTAAAAAATTCTATCTTCTTCTTGTCTTTTTATGATTTTCTAATTGAATTTGCACATGCTCTCCACCTTCATAGCTGTATTCCCCTTCCTCCAAGCTGTGGCTGACCACCACCACCACTTTTCTCTGACCATCACACAGCCTAACACCTCTCCTCCTCAGGCCAAGCCAAGCCATGATTAAGATCATCACACAAATCCATCTAAACTAGCACTAGCCATCACCTATGCACTCAAGCTGACCTAGTTTTGGTACCATCACCTTCCACCACCCATGGCCGCCACCAACACCACCTCCAGCACCACCTGGACCCTCTGCCACGTCATCACCTTGGACCCCACTCCTCTGGCCGTGCCCCATGAGCCTTGGCCGAGCCTTGAATTTCCTTGAATCCATGTTAAAGTGATATTGTTTTGCCTTGTTGTGTTGTTTCATGCATACTCACCTTTTGCTATCCTCTAAACATGTTTGGCCGACCCTTAGGCAACCAAAACCTGATCCAAATCTTGCCTTAGACCTGTAGTACACCATATGGCTGAACCTGAAGGTTGTTGGAAGCAAGTGCAAAGAAATTCTACTTTGATTCGTGCAGTTGATTCTATATTATTCTATCGTATTGTGCATTTGAAAACTTATATTGTTTGTATTGTTTTGTCTTATGTATTCAAGGAAGTTAACCTTGTCTCTCCCACACTCATCATCATCATGGCTGAGAAAATGAACCCCTTGTTCGAGCTTTTGAATGGTTAAAGCACAGTCAAGTAATCTATTCCGTTGTTGCTTCTTATCTTCATTGTTTCAACATTGTTTGCGTTGAATATTTATGTGTATATTGTCTTGTTTGGTTATTGTTTACAAGATAAATATCAAGGCTCTCCATTCATTCAAATCAAAAGTCATGCTATATCGTGCTTGTTGTGCTTTCTGGAATCTATTCTGTGTGTTTTGATCGCTAATCTCCAGCTTTAACAGGTGAGTTATTCTCACCAGACAATATGTACCTATATAACTAGTAAATTGACACCCTGTGAATCTGTAGAAAATATTATCATGTTATACTTGACTATGTTATGATCATATGATGTTTATACACCTGTTATATCATCTGTTACTATTATATAATGTATTCTGTTCATTTATATCTGTTTATCACTGCAAGTTCCCTGTAGACTAGAATCACTATGGGTTGAAATGATACATACCCGAACGGACTTTAGAATAGGGAAAAATCATTATGGGCTGAAATGATAGGCCTGAATGGCTTTTATTTAACTTATTTTAACTTGGGATTGCGGGTTTGAAATGATAGAACCCGGTTTTTCTTTGTAAATTGCGGATTGAAATGATATATATCTGTATCACTTGACCTAGGTTAGAAAACTATATACAGGCCCGTGGTTATTTTATAAAGTGTTTTTGGATATTTTTAAGTATTTTTAAAAATATAAATTTATGAAATTTGATTTAAATAGATTTTGAAATGTTTGAAAATAAAGAAATTATGATTTTTCTATGAGTTAAAAATGTAATTAATGAATGGTTAAATTGGATTATTGAAATATAACTTAAGTTTGGAATTTGGAATTTTGGTTAAAATGATATTTAAGTTATATGAATAAAAATGGAAATTTAATTATATTTGGAAAATGGTAAAATATGATAATTTGATTAAATTTGAATTTAAGTGATTTATTAAAGTATTATTGATTTTTCTATGAGTTTAAGTGGTTAAATAAATGAATGTTTAAAAGTGATCTTTTAAAATATAACTTGACTTGGAAATGTGAAATTTGGTTTTAATTAAAGGTTTAAGTTAATTAAATAAAATTGGAGATTTAGTTAAATTTGTGAAGTGGTAATTTAAATTTGAAGTGTTAAGTTATTTGTTGAAATGTGAAGAATTGGAAACTTTTACACTTAAATTTATTAAGTAAATTGTTGAAAATTGGTTTTAATTATAAGAAATTTATTGTGAAAAAGATATATGTTAAATGATATGTAAATGAACATTTTAAATGTTAAAATATGATTTTTAAAATGTTTATGTGTTTTAAATTGAAGTTATTTAGTTGCTGGAAATACACTAAAATCTGGAATTAACTTTTAGTAGCATTCAGAAATGCTATAGTTTCTGAATTGAACTAAAATTGTGTAAAAAGAGCTATTACAGCATTTCTGAAATGCTGTAGTTGCTGTAATTGAACTTATAGGCTAATATTGAACTCAGGCCTATTATAGCATTCTCTGGAAATGCTATAATGGTCTGCAATCTTTGCTGAAACCAAATTTAACCCTTGTTTTGAAATCTGAACTACCGCAACACTTCTGAAATGCTGTCTTTTCTGTTTTGAACTATAATTCAACTAAAACTGAGTTTTAACAGCAGTTTTAAGTGCCGTCTTTGCTGAATTAAAAATGTTTTCAAATATAACTTGTAGCAGTTGTTTTTAAATGCTGTGAAATGCTGAAATTTTAATAATTAGGGTTTTTGACTTAGTAAACGAACTCAGAATGGTTTGAAACTTTGGGAATTGAATACTTGATTTGAAAATATAATAATTACACTTTTAAAAGGTTTAAATGAATTATTTTGATTGGAATATAAACTATTTAAAGGTGATTTGAAATGATAGTAAATGAACGATATCTTTGAATTTAAAAGGTATTTAAAGTTGAATATTTGGATTTGAACTGATATGATATTTTATTATATTAAAATGATTTGAAATGAAGTTTTGTAAGGATATGATATTTTTATATATTAAAATGATTTGAAATGAAGATTTGGAAAGATTGATATTTGATATATTAAAATGATTTGAAATGAAGTTTTGGAAAGATATGATATTTTGATATATTGAAATGATTTGAAATGAAGTTTTGAAATGATATGATATTTTAAATATATGGAAATGGTTTGGAATTGATTTAATCTTTATTTTGATAAATATATGGTTTTGAAATGATATTTTATTTTGAAGTAAAGTATTGTTTTAAAAGTCATAACCACGGGTTATAATAACGATTGGTTGTTAAAGAGACCGGGATCGGATATGGACATGCTCTCTGTCGATACCGAAAACTACTTTGACAACTGTATACGCGGTGGAGTTTCCAGAATGAAGTAGGATGGTGGCGACGATCCTAAGGTATATACGTGGACCCAACTCCCGTGAGTTGGCATAAGGTGACTAAAACAGGAGCGATCTCGGGCCAGTGAGGTAGCACCTCGTATCGGACACACTTCTTCGATACCATTCTATTACTTTGTGATTTTTGGTGGCCACCCTTGATTTGGGAGTGTTGTTCGAGGTGGAACGGTAGTGGCTGCTATGCGTATCCATCAGTCCGTGTGCGTAATTGGTATATCTACCCTGGCATTGCCTTGTGTGCCGTGTCACCTACCATATCGAACCCACTACGATTATGATTTTAAGATCCGACCGCGTTAAGGTTCTCCATCCCCTTAACGCTATTTTCTATATGATTATACTTTACTAATTAGACACTACTGTATATAGCGTATATTACTACATAGTAAATAGTTTAACGGATCCTTAAAGAATGGGCGATCCCAAGCATTCTTTAAGTTACTTGTACCTTATTACAGTTCACTTGAGTTGGTTTACATTATATAAGTATATATTGTCCTGACTCGAGTGTTTGTATTTTTATTTACGCTCGGGTCAGCCTGAGTATTCACAGATTTGGATTCCACTTTCTGGAGATTGGAATCGCTGGAGATTATCTGCTTATCTACTTTTATCTATCTTAGTTCTGTTGTTCTATTCAGCTTGTACTTGGTTATCATATTGAGACTTCTGTTGTACTTTATTTCTTCTGTTTTATCTTATTTAACTCTGATATATTTACATAGTAGCTTCATGAACTACTATTTCTTTTACTTCCGCTGCATTATTTTACTCTGTGTCTATGATCTGTGATTATATTTATTTACTGTATATTCTGAGATTTGTCAAATTTTATTTACAACGCGGTATTTTGAGCAATTCAATTCCGGCATGAGTGTCTACTTATACACTTATAATGGATGCGAATGGTTGAAAATATCGGGTCGTTACAATACTTTTGTATTTATACAAGAGATAAGAATAAAGAATAAAACAAATGGGCTGTGGTACAAGGCCCAAAGTATCCGGTTAACGAATGTTGTAACCGGTTGAGCAAATGCATTATATCCCAGAACAAACTAAGCGAATGCGTTATTACGCCCCCTCAAATAAAACTAGGGTTCCAATTTCTCTTCGTCTTTCATGGCGGCGGAGAAAACCCTGAGTTCATCCCTAAATCGATCAAAATTCTTAGTCGAGATAGCCTTAGTCAATACATCAGCGCACTGATAGAAGGCAGGGATGTGTTGAATCTGGAGTTTCCCACTTCCTGTTCGTTCGCGAACAAAATGGAGGTCCACTTCCAAGTGCTTCGTTCTCGAGTGCTGGGTAGGGTTCATAGACAGAGAGATAGCACTTAAGTTGTCAACCCAGATCATTGCCTTTCGATTTAACATGAACCCTAATTCTTGAAGTAAGGTTTCGGTTCAGATAATTTCCGCCGTGGTGCTGGTGATGGCCCTGTACTCGGCTTCAGTGCTCGATCTTGAGATGGTGGCTTGCTTTTTCGTGCACCACGAGATGGGATTGCTACCAAGGTAAACGCAATATCCGGTGATAGATCTTCTATCATCCAGATCATTTGTCCAGTCAGAATCACTGTAAGCTTGTAAGTGTAAGTTTTTGTTTGATGTGAGCTTTAATCCATGGTTAATTATCCCTTTTAAGTATCGTAGAATACGCTTCACAGCACACCAGTGTTCACTTGTAGGAGCTTGCATGTATTGACAAACTTTGTTTACAATAAAGCAGATATCCGGTCTAGTAATGGTAGCATACTGAAGTGCCCCAACAATACTCCTGTATTGTTTGATGTTTTCAATAGGTTCACCCCTTTCTTTAGATAACTTGAGATTACTTGTCATGGGGGTAGGCAGAGGCTTAGCTTTATCCATGTTTGATCTGACAAGTATGTCTAATATGTATTGTTTTTGCGATAAAATGATGCTTGAGTCTGCATACCTTTGAATATGTATGCCAAGAAAATAATTTGCTTCACCCATGTATATTATTGCAAATTCCTTATCCAAGTATTTCATGACTAGTTCGATTTCATGTTGATTGTCTCCTGTGATGAGTATATCATCAACATAAACTAAAATGTAGATGCTGTTTTCCCTTTTCTTTCTGGTATAAAAAGAACTGTCTGACTTGGTGGCTATGAATCCCATTTTAACTAAGACGCTCTTTAATTTATCATACCAAGCCCTTGAAGCTTGTTTTAAACCATAAATTGCTTTATGTAATTTGCATACTTGATTGATACTTGCTTCAGAACTGTAACCTTTTGGCTACTGCATATACACTTCCTCCATTAATTCTCCATTTAAAAAGGCATTATGCACATCTAATTGCCTTATTCTCCAGTTTTTATGTAAAGCAATGGTTAGAATTATCCTTACTGTTGCTGGCTTAAAGACTGGGGAAAAGGTTTCATTGAAGTCAAATCCAAACTGCTGGGTATAACCTTTTGCCACAAGTCTAGCCTTGTATTTAGTGATCTTACCATCAACATCTCTTTTGATTTTGTATGTCCATTTTCTTCCTACGATGTTTTTATGCCTTGGTAAATCAATAAGTGTCCATGTTTTATTTTTAACTAGAGCATTGTACTCTTCATCCATGGCTTTTCTCCATCTCCTGTCTTTTACTGCCTGTTCATATGATGTTGGTTCCACCTCATTCAGTTGAGTGTTTAATACTTTGGGTTTATAAATCCCACTCTTTGATCTAGTAATCATGGGATGCTGAATACTAGTTGACTGTGGTTCACAATGAACCTCAGTATGCTCATTAGAAGTTTCATTTGTTAATTCTCTGCTGATATGATCTTGCTGTGTGTTTGACTCTTGTTGTTCATCATGTTCAGGACTGCTTGTTATTATTTGCTCAGAATGGTCATTAAGCTTATTCCCTGTTGGTTCTCTGTTTGCTTGAACTTCTGCATTTATCCATTCTGATAAGTCTAATATGTGACCAGTGCTAGCTTTGTTTACATCAGTTCCTTGCATGTGCTTTTCCTTTTCTGCAAAAGGAAAAACATTTTCGTTAAAAACAACATGCCTTGAAATATAAATTCTGCCTTGATTGTCTAGACATATGTACCCTTTTTGATTATGTGCATATCCTAAAAAAGTGCATTGACTAGACCTTAGGCTTAATTTATGTTTATTGTATGGTCTGAGGCAGGGAAAACACAAGCACCCAAAAGTTCTCAAATATTCATAATTTGGTTTAACACTAAATAATTTCTCAAAAGGACACACATGGTTTAACACTTTGGTTGGCATTCTATTAATGAGATATACTGCTGTGGCAAATGCCTCTCTCCAGTATCTCATTGGTAGACTTGCTTGAGACAAAAGTGTTAATCTTGTCTCCACAATGTGCCTGTGTTTTCTCTCAATCAAACCATTCTGTTCAGATGTATGGGGGCATGTAGTCCTATGCACAATCCCTTTTGTACTGAAAAACTCCTTTAGGGGTTTGAATTCACCCCCACCATCTGTTTGTACAATCTTCACACTGCTATTATGTTGTTTTTCAGCACAGGTGATGAAATGTTTCATGGCACTGCATGTATCTGATTTTGCCTTTAAAAAATATATCCATGTATATCTAGTATGTGCATCAACAATTGATAGATAATACCTGTGCCCCTTTGTTGAGTTATGTGGTGAAGGTCCCCATAAGTCAGCTGCCACAAGCTCAAGTGGCCTTTCATAGATAGTTTCAGAATATTGAAAAGGTAATTTGTGACTTTTCCCAATTTGACAGTGTGTGTATATTGATAAATTGTGCAAAGGTGAGAAAGAAATTTTATTTTCATTCAATACTTGTTTTACTACATCATAGCTAGGATGTCCCAATTTGCAATGCCACATATGAAATACACTGTCATGTTTATTGTGATTCAAACTAGTGTTATTACAACAGACAACATTATTATTACAGATATTCTTTGTTCTCATATAGCTGAACTTGTATAGACCCTGTTCCAGTTTACCCTGTAATAATATGTCTTTACTTAGCATATCTCTGACTAGACAGAATTTGGGGTGAAACTCAAAATATACATGATTTTCTTTAGCAAATTGTGAGACACTTATCAAATTCTTTTTGATACTTGGCACTCTTAATAAGTTATTAAGGTAGTGTAGCCTTGTACCTTGTATAGTTCATGTCCCCACATGTGATATATTTGCAGTTTCACCATTACCCATAGAAACTGAATTCTTACCATTATAGCTTTTGTTCCCCAAATTGAGATTTTGTAAGTTGTTGGTAATATGATTTGTAGCTCCTGAGTTTGGAAACCAATCCTCTGTGTTGATGTCATCTGTCTTGGCAGCATCATCTGTTAAGTTGTCTGAATTATTTCTTGAGTGATGATTGGTTTGTGCCATATTTACTGTTGGTTGCCTGCTTGATTGTGTCTGTTGTGATGGGTTGTAATCCTCTTTGAACCTGAAGTAGCACTTGTTTGCCATGTGACCAAATTTCTCACAAATTTGACATTTGACTCTATTGTTGTTTGAAAACCTTCCTCTACCCCTGCCCCTTTGACTGTAACCTCCTCTTGGATTCTGGTTGAACTGATTATTTTTCTGACTTTTGTTCATTATGGTTGAAACATAATTTGCTGAATAATCTTCTTGCATAAGCCTTCTCTGCTCTACTCTATCTTCATGTGCAAGAAGGGCTGAGTAGACATAGTCAAGATCAGGTAGGGTTGGCTGTGTGGCAATGAAAGTCACCAGAGATTCATACTCTTGATCAAGGCCATTGGTAATAATAAGAATCTGTTCACTATTTGAGACATTATGGCCAACTGCCTTTAATCTGTCACACAGATTCTTGATTTTGGCAAGGTATTCTCTCATGCTCATATCAGTCTTTCTTGTATTTTGTAATTCTCTTCTATAGTGCATGATTCTTGCTACTGACTGGGAGTTGAAAATTCTTTCAATAGATGACCATATCTCATATGATGTGTAACATCCAACAAGTTGTGACAGTAGGGTTTGACTGATAGAAGGTAGGAGCCAAGATGCAAGCAAGTTATCTTGTTTCTGATACAAAATATATTCTGGGTTGCTAACTGTATTGCCTTTATCGTCAATGATGTTAACTGATGGAATCTCTTTGGTTCCTTTGACATAATCTTGTAGATCATACCCTCTCAAAGCAATCTCTGCTTGATATTTTCATGTGATATAATTGTCTTCATCTAATGGTGTGTTTATTGCTTGATTCTTAGGTCTGATCAAGACAGAATTGGATTTTTGATTATCTGTGGATCTGTTCCCAGTGTTCGCTGAAGTAACATCCTCTTCTTCGAGGGCCATGGTGGATCAAGAATTTGGGGAATCTGATTTCTTGATCAAGAAACCGATTCTGGTAGCCAAGCAATGTCCCAAAAATGATAGAAAATAAGGTACAGAGAAGAAAACTGCTATATGTATTACTGTTTTATCGAAAAATAGTAATATGAATACGGGAACTAATGTACCTTCAGATGGCTGAGTCGGAAAAGTGCAACCAAAGGTAGAAGTGAGGATCTTGAATCTGATCTGCCTCTAGGATGGCACAGTGGGAAGGAAACTGAAGAACACGATCACTGCAATGATCTTGAGAAGGGTAGCCTCCCCTATGATGGTAATATTCTGAGGGGAGAAATCTGTTTCTCAAAAAGAAAAATGTGCCGTTTGGTAATGTGAAGGGCATCTCTTAGTATTTATACAGGATTTATATTGTAAATTATCTGATGTGGGACTAATCTCAACAACCAGGTGGAAAAATCCATTCTCCATGTCTTTGATTATCTACCTCAAAAGATTGGTTTCTGCTATTTGGTCTGAAAGGAAAGCCAGGGTCCTCTCCCCTAACACCAAGAACAAGGATGAACATTTCAATGTTATCATTAGACAAATTAATTGGGATATGATCAAGCTTGCTTCACCCATCAATGCTGAAGTACGCACATGAGTTGGATAATTCTGCAATTTTATTTTATATTGTAAATAATTTGTCCAGGGCTTTTTGTTCACTACCTTCTATCATTAGGCTTCTGTTAGCTGCCCAATTTTTGGCTTTCTGTAACTTTCATCTTCTTCTAATGTACGAGCTGGGCTCCCTTAGCCTTTACTTTCCAAAAAATGCAATAATAAGATGCAAGTAAATCATGACATCAATACACATAATCAATATGAGGAACATAATATTCAGACAAAGCAGGAATTTCGATAAGAATATGAAGGTTCCAGTTCTAGAAAAAATATACAGTCCAAAGACATACAATCTGATCCAATAGTACAAGTTCCAACCGGGTATACAACTGTAACGACCCATAAAATTCGATAATTAAATTGGTTAAATTTATAAGATTTTGTAATTAAATTTAAAAAGAAATAAAATCCTTATAATTTTTAATGAAGAATGTTAAGAATGAACCTATGAAATATTTTGTTGATTATTATAGACTTAATAAAAGAGTTGAATTGAATCAATCTATTTATTTGAAACCAATAAATTGGTATGCAAATTTATAATAATTGGGTTTATTGTAAGAAATTGAAATTTGATACTATAATGTAATGGAATTTAGATAAGAATGGAAATATTGTTTGAGAATGAAAACTTATAAAGATAAGCATTTAATTATCTAATGCAATAATTTATTTATTTAACTTAGGCAATAAAGTTAGTCAAAGCTAGATTTGTATAAGTTGAATGAAATGGGTTAATGTAAGTATTATATTAAGCTATAAATCAAATGGAAGAAAACGAGCGTAAAATTTGAATTAAAAATAAAATAAATTGATTATAACATAAACTTAAGTGTAAATTTTAAGGGTATGATAACAATTATTATAAGTTAATTAATTAATTGGTCAATGAATTGATTGGAAATAAAGTTCATTTAAATGATAAGTAATTATAATGCTGTTTTGGATAATAAACGTTACTTTAGTGATTATTAATATAGTAACGGAAGTGTGTAGGTAAATTAATAGTAGCGTATATTTCTTTTTCGTAGTAATTGGTGGATTGGGAAATAAGTTCAAATTATGTTAATTGAGAAATTAATAGGTAAAGTATGTAAAGAAATTTATAGAATGTAAATTTAATGTTGTGAATTTTATAGAATGTAAAGTATTTAAAAACCTCAATTAATGTGTTCAATGGATAGAAGTGCACCTTTAAAAACGTAATATTCATTCAAATTAAAATGTAAATAGGCGTATATTAATGAAATGAAATAAAGTTAGCGTTGAATATGGAATTATAAATCTGGTTTGATAAGTGACGAACTTATAAATGCAATTAATATAGGTGGTTTGTTTATGTAAGGTGTTAAATAAACTTTGGAAATAAATTGTAATTAAATCTAAATTTAACATTTTGTTAATATAAATGAAAGTAATAATTGTAAGTAATGTTAATTAAGATAATATTTTAAGTAATGTTAAGGTAATTCATATTGGACAATTTATTGAGTTTTAAGGATTGGAAATAAAGCTTTATCAATTTATTTGGGTTTTAACCATAATAAGTGAAGTAATTGTAAATTTATGAAATTTAAAAATATAAGTATTATGCTAATTAAGAAGGAATGTGAGGATTTCAAATAGATTTTTGAATCCAATATTATATTTGAAATTTATGAATGGAATAATCATTGATTTATTTAATTTGATAGAATTGTTGGAAATTATTTATAATTTTGAAAATAATGAAATTGAAGATTTGACCCTGCAATTGATAGATCAATCAACTTTAAATTTATATCTAAACTTGTTAAAATTTTTGTAGATGATTAAGAATTATAAAAGTAATAAAAAATTTCAATTATAGAATTGAGATTGAAATTTGATTTAATTAATTAATTATTAATTTATTTAATTAATGGAAAAATAGCCATTTTGGCCACTGACTCGGATTTCGACGAAACCAGTTTCATCGGATCCGTAATGGTGAATTATTGTAGGACTTCAAGTTTCGTAGCGATCGGACATGTCGTTTGATCGTACGGACTCGAAACGCCTTGAAATAATTGCAATTGAAATCAATTTGGAAAAATATTGTTTTTAGCATAACTTCTTCATATGATGGAATTTGGACTTGAAACTTTTTCCATTGTGTTTAAAATATTTTAAAACATCTATTTTAATATATGGGTTGACCCAATTTCGTTCCGGGGTCAGGACGGGCTTTTTGGACCACGTTGGCGTTAGCGCGTACACCTGTTTTATCCATATATTCTATTTTCAACCTTCTCTATAAATATCCCCGCTAAACCCTAGCCTCCGCCTATTCTCATTTGTCTGCGCGTAAAATTTCTTCAGCTCCTCCTCCTCAATGGCAGACAAAATTTCAGATCCAGATCCATTTCAAAAATCAAAGTCAAAAATTCAAAGTTCTCAGAAAAATCTCAAATTTATATATGTTGAAGCTCTCGACGAACGTAATTCAATGGTGTAATTCATTTTTCAATTCGACGCATCGTTTGACCAGAAATCGCGGTCAAAATTGAATTGGGCGTTTTTGACTGGTGCGTCTGATCGGAAATTCCTTTCTGGGTTTTGAAGAGGGGCTAGCACGTTGTTCATCGGCAAAGTTTGGAGGCGAATTGACGGTCGGATTGGCGGCAAATCGTGATTTGGGTTTCGAATTTGATGGTCAAAGGGAGCGAAGCTTGGGTTCGAATGCGCGTAAGGTTCATGTGCGTGGATCTGGAGGGAGACTTGTTGTTGCTGACGTGGCAAAGGGGAGGGGGTAATGTGTTCTCTTTTATTTTATTTTAAAATTAAAATTCAACCACAATAATCGCTATATCTTTCACATACGAACTCCGTTTCACGCGCGGTTTCTTTTGTTAGGATCGTATTAAAATTTCGGACTTGATGACGCTGGTTTGGACAAATTCTGAGACGGTCAAATTTTTGGGTTTAAATCAGATCTAAATTCGATTTAAATCTCAAAGGTGAGTGTTTTAACCCACTCACAACTTCTAAGATTTCTTATGTTTGTTAAATTAAATTTTGATGTAATTTAAAATTTATCTATGATTGTTTGGGCATATATTTAATCATCATCTCAGTTAGATAGCATTTAGTTAAATTAAATTGTTATTTAATGTTATTATTGCATATAATTTGCCAGTTGAATTTATTTATTATTGCATATAAACTGTCAGTTGAATAATTATTAATTTTTATTGAATATAAACTATTCGTTGATGCCTGTTATATTTTATATGCTTTATATTGATGTTTTGTTTAAATTGGATGATGATTGTAATAAATGGTTGTTTATTGATATTTGGATGAATGGATGCTATATTTTATATTGTATAAACTGCAAGTTATTATGCATTTTTATTTTATTCGGGATTGCGGTTTGAAATGATATATAACCGTAATTTTATTTTAAATTGCGGATTGAAATGATAAATATCCGTATCACTTGACCATAGGATAGAAAATTATATACAGGCACCGTGGTCTATATATAAAGTATTTTAAGGGATTTTCTATGGTTTGGAAAGAAATATACGGTTTAATAAATATTAAATTTTGATATTATATAAATATTATTTTATATATGGTTAAATTCTAAAATTTAAGCTATGTATGACTTGATGATGTTTTAAGTTTGATTTACGAATATTTCAAGTTTGAGCTTTATTTAAGTGATATTGAATTTATTAAATAAATATTTCTAAACTAAATAATAGTAAATTGAATTAAGGTATATATAAGATTATCATATTTGGTTGGGAATTTTGGAATATTTAAAGATTTAAAATATATCAAAATTGAAATGTTCTATTGAAATTAAGGTATTATTGTTTTTCAAAGTATTTGTTTTCGAAATTGTTATAACTTTGAAAGTAATATGGTTTGAAAATGAATTTATTTGAAATAGAATTTATTTAAGAATTATCTTTAAATATATTGATTTGAAACCGATTGAAATTTTGAGATTTAGAATATGACTACATTATGTGATTTGGGTTTAAGATGGTTTTAAAGAATATTTCAAGTTTTATAATTAAAAGTAGGAATAGTGATTGAAAATTTGGATTTTATTTAAATGATATATTATTGAATTTGGTTTTTAAGTATATACTATTTTGAAGTAAATGATATGTTTTGAAATAGCAATAATAATTTGGTTTTAAAGTATATACTATTTTGAAGTAAAGGATATGGTTTGAAATGGCAATAATATTTTGGTTTTTGATGTATATACTATTTTGAAATAAAGAATATGTTTTGAAAGGGCAATGATTGTGTTTTTAAAAGTATATATATATTTTTGTAAATGACCACGGTGTTATAATAACGATTGGTTGTTAAAGAGACCGGGATCAGATATGGACATACTCTCTGTCGATACCGAAAACCACTTTGACAACCGTGTACGCGGTGGAGATTCCAGAATGAAGTAGGATGGTGGCGACGTTCTTAAGGTATGTTACGTGGACCCAACTCCCGTGAGTTGGCATAAGGTGGCTAAAACAGGAGCGATCTCGGACCAGTGAGGTAGCACCTCTTCTCGGACACATTTCTTCGATGTTATACTCTTACTTGTGATTTGATTAGATGGCCATCCTCCGATTTGGGAGTGTTGTTCGAGGTGGAACGGTAGTGGCTGCTATGCGTATCCATCAGTCCGTGTGCGTAATTGGTATATCTACCCTGGCATTGCCTAGTTGTGCCGTGTCACCTACCATATCGAGCTTTACTACGATTATGATTTTAAGATCCGACCGCGTTAAGGTTCTCCATCCCCTTAACGCTATTTTCTATATGATTATACTTTACTGATTAGACACTACTGTATATAGCTAATATTACTACATAGTAGATAGTTTAACGGATCCTTAAGAGATGTGAATCCCGAACATTTCTTAAGTTATTGCACCCACGTTAGACATTGGATAGGAGATGTCAAACCCCGTAAACATCTCTGACGCCGTTTACACTCATATTTATTTCATTGATTTAACTTACATAAGATCTTTTAGTTCTGACTCGAGTGTTTTGTCTTTTCAATTCGCTCGGGTCAGCCTGAGCATTTCAGGATTTGAAGGCCTATTTCTGAAGGACGAAGACGAAGATTTTATTATTACTATTTGTTATATATTCTACTACACCATTGTATTCCGCTGCATAATTATCATTCTCTGGTATGTGTAACTCTGATATGTATTGTATAATTATAATCAAATGTTTTGTAAAACAGCTTCATGAACTGTTATTTGATTATTATATTTTATCGTTCCGCTGCAAGATTCTATTTTGTTTTATTTCTTTCTTGTCTTTTCTTATTTACCCCATAACAATCCGTCCTTTCGTATGGTTTGAATCGGCATGTGTGTCGGTTTAAAGCGTGCGAAAAGGCGGGATGTTACATCTGGTATCAGAGCTTTAGTTTAGCGATAAACCTTGGCTTTGTGGGGTCTGACTCTTTATTAATAGGGTAGTAATACCCTATGGGAGTCGCCGAGTGTATATATATGAGAGAGCGTATTTGTTAGTGTTATAAAAAGGTTTTAATATTGTGTTAATCTATTCCGTTTTGTATTTATAAATTCTGGTTGGTGCATGGGACGCTATGACATCAATAGGAATTTCTAAACACTTAATAGGACAGACCGACATAATATTTGTTTTTAATATAGGCGAATGAAATAACTTTGCCTATTATATTTTCTATATATAAAAATATTTTAAAAAGATATATATTTGGTTGCAATAGATTGGTTGTTAGGTAATGAAATTTATTAATAATAGTTGGAACTAAGTGAAAATAAAATAAATGAAAATTGGAAATTTAGAACTGAAGTTCCGAGGTTCTTTAAGATTTCTTTCAATTGATTTTAGAATATAATAATAATATTGTTAGAAGTATTTTCTGATATAAATATTTCAATAGAATTTGAAAGAAATGTTTAAAAGAAATTCTGCAAAGAAATAAATTTTGTACTCCCCTCTCTGTCGATGGAAAATAATTTCGGTGATGAGTGCACGCATCATCGACGTTCATTTTCGAGTTTCGAAGCGGGAAGACCACTGTAGTAGTTTTACTACAGATTTATTTTGATAAACAAATATAAATTTTAAATTGTTTTAATATAATTAGATATATATATGTTGCAAGTATATACATTTATCTATTATTTTTAAATGATTTGAAACAGAACCCGGTATTTAAGTTCTTGAGTTTCCATTAATTAATAGTTTCAATTATTTTTAGTGAAATGGAACATAATTAATTAATAATTGGAACCTTTAATAAAATAAGAAATTTAATGCTGAGTTTTAAATGGAATTAAAAGAAATTTGGAATTTGTAACCTGTCAACCAAGGGATATTATGATTGAACATTAAGTTAATTTAAAAGAGATAAAATAAACTTGTGTAACTTTCAATTTCATTCTTAAAGGCATAAATATAACTTACCAATTATAAAAGTTGAGATGTTAATAAGGAAGTGTAATGTAAAATTATACAAGTAAACATAAAAGTAATGAAAGTATTCAATGCATTCTTTAATAGATAAGGATTTATTTGTTAGAGTTGTTATGAACTTAAGTATAATTGAAAATGTTATTAATTAAATATAATAGAAATGTAAGTATTATAGGAAAATGAAAAAAAAAACTTAAGTTAATTGATATGCGAAGAAATTTAATCAAACATGAAGACTAAATAAATGTGTTAATAAATGGAATTATGTAATAATAAATGAATGAATAAATATAATGCAAGAAATTAGTAGGAACTGATGTGACAATAATAAATGAAATTGAACATTTGTAAGTAATAAATGAAATAAAATGAAATGGAATTAATAAGAATGAACTTAATTTATTGTTTGAAATTGTTGTTTGTTTTGGTTTATGAGTTGTTTAGGTAAAGGATACTTTTAATTGCTTAGATGTATGAATAATCTATTGAGTTATCTAAGGCTGTTGAGTAAATGGAATACTTCATAGTTATTTGTCATTCTATGTGATTTAAAGTGTCTTACCCCGAACAAACCAACTGTTTTATTTGCTTGAATGGTTGATGTGTATTTGATGTGTATGTTGTTGGTTGCAAGTGATTGTTGTTGTATTGATTTGTTGGTTAGAGGTTGAAACAACTTTAAATATTTCATTTTATATAAATATTAACTCTTTCCGGATTGTATAAGTGAAATACAGATTATGGAAGCAATTGCTACTGTTTTTGGTTTCATAATTAAGCGTTGTTTGCCCGACAAATAGGTACGTTCTCGGATTACGGTTTTATAGCGTTATTATATTATTTTTCCCGTGTTGGGATATATTATTTTGGAAAATATATGTTATATATTGTTATATTTGATATTATATTTTCTTCCGAGCCTCTCCGTACAAAGGAGACTCTGCCAAAATTTTCTGTAAATTGTGGACTTAGAAATTTTTTGAAAATGTTTTCCAAATTTTATTAATTTGAGTATAAAATGATTTAATGGTTATAAATTTGTATATTTTATTTAAATAAATTAATTTTGAAAATTTCATTGTTTATAAAGTTAATATTTTTGAATAAGATATATCGATTTCTTAATTCTCCTTTCCCTTCTTCTTCCTTTTCGGGGACGAAAAGTTTTGAGTGGGGGAGAGTGTAACGACCCATAAAATTCGATAATTAAATTGGTTAAATTTATAAGATTTTGTAATTAAATTTAAAAAGAAATAAAATCCTTATAATTTTTAATGAAGAATGTTAAGAATGAACCTATGAAATATTTTATTGATTATTATAGACTTAATAAAAGAGTTGAATTGAATCAATCTATTTATTTGAAACCAATAAATTGGTATGCAAATTTATAATAATTGGGTTTATTGTAAGAAATTGAAATTTGATACTATAATGTAATGGAATTTAGATAAGAATGGAAATATTGTTTGAGAATGAAAACTTATAAAGATAAGCATTTAATTATCTAATGCAATAATTTATTTATTTAACTTAGGCAATAAAGTTAGTCAAAGCTAGATTTGTATAAGTTGAATGAAATGGGTTAATGTAAGTATTATATTAAGCTATAAATCAAATGGAAGAAAACGAGCGTAAAATTTGAATTAAAAATAAAATAAATTAATTATAACATAAACTTAAGTGTAAATTTTAAGGGTATGATAACAATTATTATAAGTTAATTAATTAATTGGTCAATGAATTGATTGGAAATAAAGTTCATTTAAATGATAAGTAATTATAATGCTGTTTTGGATAATAAACGTTACTTTAGTGATTATTAATATAGTAACGGAAGTGTGTAGGTAAATTAATAGTAGCGTATATTTCTTTTTCGTAGTAATTGGTGGATTGGGAAATAAGTTCAAATTATGTTAATTGAGAAATTAATAGGTAAAGTATGTAAAGAAATTTATAGAATGTAAATTTAATGTTGTGAATTTTATAGAATGTAAAGTATTTAAAAACCTCAATTAATGTGTTCAATGGATAGAAGTGCACCTTTAAAAACGTAATATTCATTCAAATTAAAATGTAAATAGGCGTATATTAATGAAATGAAATAAAGTTAGCGTTGAATATGGAATTATAAATCTGGTTTGATAAGTGACGAACTTATAAATGCAATTAATATAGGTGGTTTGTTTATGTAAGGTGTTAAATAAACTTTGGAAATAAATTGTAATTAAATCTAAATTTAACATTTTGTTAATATAAATGAAAGTAATAATTGTAAGTAATGTTACTTAAGATAATATTTTAAGTAATGTTAAGGTAATTCATATTGGACAATTTATTGAGTTTTAAGGATTGGAAATAAAGCTTTATCAATTTATTTGGGTTTTAACCATAATAAGTGAAGTAATTGTAAATTTATGAAATTTAAAAATATAAGTATTATGCTAATTAAGAAGGAATGTGAGGATTTCAAATAGATTTTTGAATCCAATATTATATTTGAAATTTATGAATGGAATAATCATTGATTTATTTAATTTGATAGAATTGTTGGAAATTATTTATAATTTTGAAAATAATGAAATTGAAGATTTGACCCTGCAATTGATAGATCAATCAACTTTAAATTTATATCTAAACTTGTTAAAATTTTTGTAGATGATTAAGAATTATAAAAGTAATAAAAAATTTCAATTATAGAATTGAGATTGAAATTTGATTTAATTAATTAATTATTAATTTATTTAATTAATGGAAAAATAGCCATTTTGGCCATTGACTCGGATTTCGACGAAACCAGTTTCATCGGATCCGTAATGGTGAATTATTGTAGGACTTCAAGTTTCGTAGCGATCGGACTTGTCGTTTGATCGTACGGACTCGAAACGCCTTGAAATAATTGCAATTGAAATCAATTTGGAAAAATATTGTTTTTAGCATAACTTCTTCATATGATGGAATTTGGACTTGAAACTTTTTCCATTGTGTTTAAAATATTTTAAAACATCTATTTTGATATATGGGTTGACCCAATTTCGTTCCGGGGTCAGGACGGGCTTTTTGGACCACGTTGGCGTTAGCGCGTACACCTGTTTTATCCATATATTCTATTTTCAACCTTCTCTATAAATATCCCCGCTAAACCCTAGCCTCCGCCTATTCTCATTTGTCTGCGCGTAAAATTTCTTCAGCTCCTCCTCCTCAATGGCAGACAAAATTTCAGATCCAGATCCATTTCAAAAATCAAAGTCAAAAATTCAAAGTTCTCAGAAAAATCTCAAATTTATATATGTTGAAGCTCTCGACGAACGTAATTCAATGGTGTAATTCGTTTTTCAATTCGACGCATCGTTTGACCAGAAATCGCGGTCAAAATTGAATTGGGCGTTTTTGACTGGTGCGTCTGATCGGAAATTCCTTTCTGGGTTTTGAAGAGGGGCTAGCACGTTGTTCATCGGCAAAGTTTGGAGACGAATTGACGGTCGGATTGGCGGCAAATCGTGATTTGGGTTTCGAATTTGATGGTCAAAGGGAGCGAAGCTTGGGTTCGAATGCGCGTAAGGTTCATGTGCGTGGATCTTGAGGGAGACTTGTTGTTGCTGACGTGGCAAAGGGGAGGGGGTAATGTGTTCTCTTTTATTTTATTTTAAAATTAAAATTCAACCACAATAATCGCTATATCTTTCACATACGAACTCCGTTTCACGCGCGGTTTCTTTTGTTAGGATCGTATTAAAATTTCGAACTTGATGACGCTGGTTTGGACAAATTCTGAGACGGTCAAATTTTTGGGTTTAAATCAGATCTAAATTCGATTTAAATCTCAAAGGTGAGTGTTTTAACCCACTCACAACTTCTAAGATTTCTTATGTTTGTTAAATTAAATTTTGATGTGATTTAAAATTTATCTATGATTGTTTGGGCATATATTTAATCATCATCTCAGTTAGATAGCATTTAGTTAAATTAAATTGTTATTTAATGTTATTATTGCATATAATTTGCCAGTTGAATTTATTTATTATTGCATATAAACTGTCAGTTGAATAATTATTAATTTTTATTGAATATAAACTATTCGTTGATGCCTGTTATATTTTATATGCTTTATATTGATGTTTTGTTTAAATTGGATGATGATTGTAATAAATGGTTGTTTATTGATATTTGTATGAATGGATGCTATATTTTATATTGTATAAACTGCAAGTTATTATGCATTTTTATTTTATTCGGGATTGCGGTTTGAAATGATATATAACCGTAATTTTATTTTAAATTGCGGATTGAAATGATAAATATCCGTATCACTTGACCATAGGATAGAAAATTATATACAGGCACCGTGGTCTATATATAAAATATTTTAAGGGATTTTCTATGGTTTGGAAAGAAATATACGGTTTAATAAATATTAAATTTTGATATTATATAAATATTATTTTATATATGGTTAAATTCTAAAATTTAAGCTATGTATGACTTGATGATGTTTTAAGTTTGATTTACGAATATTTCAAGTTTGAGCTTTATTTAAGTGATATTGAATTTATTAAATAAATATTTCTAAACTAAATAATAGTAAATTGAATTAAGGTATATATAAGATTATCATATTTGGTTGGGAATTTTGGAATATTTAAAGATTTAAAATATATCAAAATTGAAATGTTCTATTGAAATTAAGGTATTATTGTTTTTCAAAGTATTTGTTTTCGAAATTGTTATAACTTTGAAAGTAATATGGTTTGAAAATGAATTTATTTGAAATAGAATTTATTTAAGAATTATCTTTAAATATATTGATTTGAAACCGATTGAAATTTTGAGATTTAGAATATGACTACATTATGTGATTTGGGTTTAAGATGGTTTTAAAGAATATTTCAAGTTTTATAATTAAAAGTAGGAATAGTGATTGAAAATTTGGATTTTATTTAAATGATATATTATTGAATTTGGTTTTTAAGTATATACTATTTTGAAGTAAATGATATGTTTTGAAATAGCAATAATAATTTGGTTTTAAAGTATATACTATTTTGAAGTAAAGGATATGGTTTGAAATGGCAATAATATTTTGGTTTTTGATGTATATACTATTTTGAAATAAAGAATATGTTTTGAAAGGGCAATGATTGTGTTTTTAAAAGTATATATATATTTTTGTAAATGACCACGGTGTTATAATAACGATTGGTTGTTAAAGAGACCGGGATCGGATATGGACATACTCTCTGTCGATACCGAAAACCACTTTGACAACCGTGTACGCGGTGGAGATTCCAGAATGAAGTAGGATGGTGGCGACGTTCTTAAGGTATGTTACGTGGACCCAACTCCCGTGAGTTGGCATAAGGTGGCTAAAACAGGAGCGATCTCGGACCAGTGAGGTAGCACCTCTTCTCGGACACATTTCTTCGATGTTATACTCTTACTTGTGATTTGATTAGATGGCCATCCTCCGATTTGGGAGTGTTGTTCGAGGTGGAACGGTAGTGGCTGCTATGCGTATCCATCAGTCCGTGTGCGTAATTGGTATATCTACCCTGGCATTGCCTAGTTGTGCCGTGTCACCTACCATATCGAGCTTTACTACGATTATGATTTTAAGATCCGACCGCGTTAAGGTTCTCCATCCCCTTAACGCTATTTTCTATATGATTATACTTTACTGATTAGACACTACTGTATATAGCTAATATTACTACATAGTAGATAGTTTAACGGATCCTTAAGAGATGTGAATCCCGAACATTTCTTAAGTTATTGCACCCACGTTAGACATTGGATAGGAGATGTCAAACCCCGTAAACATCTCTGACGCCGTTTACACTCATATTTATTTCATTGATTTAACTTACATAAGATCTTTTAGTTCTGACTCGAGTGTTTTGTCTTTTCAATTCGCTCGGGTCAGCCTGAGCATTTCAGGATTTGAAGGCCTATTTCTGAAGGACGAAGACGAAGATTTTATTATTACTATTTGTTATATATTCTACTACACCATTGTATTCCGCTGCATAATTATCATTCTCTGGTATGTGTAACTCTGATATGTATTGTATAATTATAATCAAATGTTTTGTAAAACAGCTTCATGAACTGTTATTTGATTATTATATTTTATCGTTCCGCTGCAAGATTCTATTTTGTTTTATTTCTTTCTTGTCTTTTCTTATTTACCCCATAACAATCCGTCCTTTCGTATGGTTTGAATCGACATGTGTGTCGGTTTAAAGCGTGCGAAAAGGCGGGATGTTACAACAACACTCAAGAATGTAATAGAATTAGACAATATACAATTAGAGAATGAATGTAACATGGGAAAAAACATAAAATACACTAGAGAAAAAGATAGCGAGTCTGATATGCTAGATCAGACTGAAGAGATGAACACCGAAGTATCTCCAGATTTATTTCCTGATCTGAGAATGGAGGTGATGAATAATGAGGATATGAATACTTCTGAATCTTTAAAGATAAATCCCGAAGCACGATACCGGCCACCGAAAAACAGCTCAAAATCTTCAACAAATAGTGCTGCAGTTAGGGTAACTAGGAAGACGCGTTTGGATGAAACTCTTTTTGAATTTACAATTAACAGCCCTTCGAACGCGATGGATAATCCTGCATGGGTAGATTTGGTTACACAAATCAAATAAAAAACAACAAAAATAAAAAGAGTAAAGTGAGTGGTTCCCTTATTAGGTCGACAAATAAGGAAAAAGTTCCAGATAATTCTCAGTGACGTTCCTTATTTGAAACGTCAGGGTGATGATCAATTCCCCCATAAGAAGATGTGATGTTCTTACACATGTTAGAAAGTTTAATCCATCACTGCTAGTTCTTATAGAGGACAAACTTAATGAAGATAATATGATAAAGTTAGTGGGAAGCATTAGCAAGAAACGGAAATTTATTATTAACGTAAATTCAGAGTCTAAAGGAAGAACTGTAATTATATGGAACACCACGATATGGAGCATTAACATTTTAGAGTGTAATATGCAGTTTATTTCATGCAATCTAGTTAATAAAGGGGATCTACAACTACAATTTACGGTTGTGTGTGGGTTATATACAATTCTGGACATGCATAACTTTATGGGAGCATATTACAGAATTAGGGAATTAATACAACGATTTCGCCGTGGCTAGTAGCGGGTGATTTTAATTGTGTTCTATATAATAATGATGGAATTGGACCTAATAAGTCGTCCCATACTGCAGATGAGGACTTCTACAATGTTTTTATTTCTACCGGGCTCCATGAAATAAAGTATACATGTAATAATTTCACTTGAAGGGGAGACAGATTATGCTACTCATAGTAAGATAGATACAGTGTTTCATCACATGAATTTCCATGATTTATTCCCTAACTCATATGTTGATGTCTTGAATCATTCGACAAGTGATTATTGTCCCTTAAGAATTCTTCTCGATAGTAATGAAAATATTAAGGCGAAAACCCCTATTAGATATAATAATGCAAGGAAGAAGTTTCATGGTTTTAATAATGTGATTTCAAGTGCTTGGGAATTCCAGTGTTTGGTAATCCTCTTTACAAGTTATCAAAATGCATCTAAAAGAGTGAGTAAGGGAAGAACAAGTTTACAAGAACTTATTGATCAATTGAGATTGGATAATAATAATATTCATGAAAAACTTTTGACAGACCAAAACATTGCAACTCTAGTGCAGCAATACAAAGGAAATTTGTTGAATTTGGAGAGAATGATGGACAAATTGTCTACTGAAATGCAGCAAAAGTCGAATATTAATTGGTTAAAAGAAGGTTATCGGTATACGAATTTTTTTTACACACAGATGACAATAGCAGCCCAGGTCTAGAAGGTTTTGATCTAATTTTTTTTAGGTTCACTGGGATATGGTGAGGGAAGACTTAAATGCTACCATTATTGGTGTTTTTGATTCAAGAAAATTTATAAATGAAATTAATCGCACTTTTATAACATTGGTCCTAAGAAAGGTAATCCGCAATTCATATCAGATTTCAGACCCATATCTTATTGCAATGTCGTATATAAAATCACTGCTAATACATTGCAACAAATTTAAGGGATGCATGAATGAACTGCTATCATACAGTCAAAGTGCTTTCATTCTAGGAAAGAATATAAGTGAAAACTCTCTACTAGTATATGAAATGGTTGGAACATTTAATCGCAAAGGATTGAACAACTAATGTTTTAAAGTAAACTTATAGAAACATACGATAGAGAATTTGTCTGTCACTGTAACAACCCCTAAATTGCAAATAATTTAATTAATTAATTAATTAATTAATTAAAGGGCAAGAGGGTCTAAGTCTAAGTAAGATAGAGAGGGATAACTGAATCAATGGAAACGAGTATGTAGGCCAAAGCCAAATAATTGTGGGATAATAAACATGACTCTTTTCCATTTATTCATTCTATTCTACTAAAAGTAAAATAAAAGCTTAAAAGATACGTTAATGGCACTGACTTAAAGAAATAGAAATAAAGATAAAATAAAGCAAATACAAGCTAAGGAAAAGAGAAGAGGATCTAACCAAGATTTCTTAAAGATTTAGATGAGTAATATTTAACCTTTTATTCAGTTCATTTTGGTTGATTGGATAATGTAATGTTGTCGGTATTCATATAGATTTATGTAATGAAAACCTGTTATGATATCCTAACCATTATCCTAAAGATGAGTTAGTAACTTGAGAAGCTCATGGCTTAGGAATAAATTGTTATGAATTTTTAAAGTAAACGCCTAGAAAAGATATATGGAAAATAACTTGTAATTCAAATGAAAGACAAGGAGGGGATAAAGGAATTATTCACTAATTTTCTGAAATCTTACCCGACTTTCTATGCGTAAAATAAGCAAAAAATAATGTAGAACTGCACTGATGGAAGGGTGATATGCACCGAGAATTAATGGAAATGAAACATGTATTAAAATATTCATGTAAAGAGACACTATCCATAAAAATAGCCGAAAAGATAAACAAGGACTCTGTAAATGTCAGAAAATAGCAAGGTAACATATCTAATGGCGACACGTATAAAGGTAGTAACGTGCTTTGTCATAAGCGTTAGATATTGTCAGGTTCTAAGCCAAAGAGGCGGTGGCTAAATGTCTCAAAGTAGAATTGCACCAAATAAAACTGCGCTGGATAGTGGGGTAGTGATTCGCCAAAGGAATCTTCAGACTTTCTAGGGAAAGTAGTTATGCACTGCCATTTTTATGAAAGATAAAGAGCGCCGCAATTATGATGAGAATAAGATAAATTGCACTGCCATACCGCGCTGCATTTTGAAAACGAACACGCTCAATAAGTAAAGAGCATAGTAGCCCAAAGCTAAATAAAACGATATTACGGGAGGTGGGATTCCATGCAGTACAATCTTAAATAAGTCAATAAAATAATACTGCGGGACTGGGGTCAGTGCAGTATTAATAAAGAAAAGAGAGAATCTAAGGGTGGTTGCTAATGGGGAATTTCATGCAACATCAAATCTTTATATGGTCCGTTTGGAATCAAGTAGGAACTGCGTAGGAGCTCAGTGGTAAACTATATTAAGCGAAAAATGGGAAGTTTCCAGTATAAGTAATTATGACCTTTGTTGTGTGCAGTATTATGTATGTTGTTTGTAAGCAGTGTGGGAAGAACCTATAACACCCCGTAAAATCAACCACAAATAAATAAATTGGATAAATTAATTTAAATAAAATAAGGTTTAAAATGAAAATTTTGCAAATGTTAGAATTTGACCATGAAAGTTATGTCTTTGTGTTCGTGACGAAATTTTGATCAATTTCCATATATAATATGTTGAAAACGGAGCTCAAACGAAAAAGTTATGGATGTTTGAAGTTTTCGGATTCAAAATAATTTAAATAGAATTCAAATTCAAATAATTAAATTATTCTTAAATTTGAAATTTAAAAGTTAACAACAATTAGACTTAGGGTTAAGTAAACATTAAAATTGTCGTTAATGTTAAATTGCAATTAAGGAATAAACTAAATAAAAAACAACGACACAAAATAATTTTCCCAAAACCAGGTAACGGTTGACCGCTCCCCTAGGATCGGTCATTCGCTAGCTGTCAACCGGTAGGATAGAGGCGGTCGACCGGTGGAAGCTAGTGGCGGCAAGGGTATTGAGCATTTTGGATGTCCGAATTTTTATTATTTTAAGTAACCTAAATCCAACGGTTCTGGTGCATTCTAATTATTATAGTTAAGAGCCTAGCCCCTTACTTTCATTCACAGATTATTTTGGGAACCTAGCGGAGCTCTATCAGTTTTTTCTCTTTAGATTTAAAAAAAGGTTTTTTAGGGTTTCAAGTAACAAATTCTAGATGTTTATTACTTTATTTCTAATTCTATTCTCCTCCAATCCCTCAATTTCTGAATCTAATCTATATAAACAAATCTCTTATTGTATATATCAAAAAGAAGAGATCTAAAAGAGATTGTTAAAGGCGTGTCAAATCCAAAGGAGGCAAAGCTAAGGATACACTGTGAGTGGAAATCTTAGCTTTTCGATTTAGTAGTCGATTAGTATAGTTTGGATTTGAATATGCCTTGGGGAGTTTTGGTTTGCAAAAATATCATATTATAAAATCCCAAAACTCCTCCAATGTGAAATGTCATTTCTAGATTGAAATCTCAATTGTTTATGTCAAAATAATGGGAATTATGTAGATTTGCATTTTTGATGATTTTACATTCTATTCCACTTCTTATTCTTTTCCTTTAAATTTGATTAAAGCGTTTGATTTGGGAATAGTGTGTAAGGTACGAATTTTATTCGTAGTTTGCACCGCTTATTTCCATGAATTAAAAAAAATATGTTTCTATTATCAATATATTTCAATCTTTTGATGTAATACGTTAAATTTTAGTTGTGCATAAGTCTATTATTAACTAGAATTTTTGGATATGAATATTGGAATTTTGGCATTGTTTATAATATGGAATGAGACTTGCATAATTATTGAAAGTGTTAATATTTAAACGCTAGTTTACGACGTAAATTCCACACGCTTAGAAATTACTAAGCACGTGTGTGTGTATTAGCGTAATAATGTATAATTATAACGTATAATGATGTAATTAAATAGGTTATTAATTTTATTAAATCCCCCTTAGGAAAGTAATTACTGTTAAAGGCGAAATAAGAATGATTTCTTATAAGGCCTTAATTATGGAAACAATGAGATGTGTACAATATATATAGAGTGTGATATGGATTATAACTAGGGATGTGAGGTTAGTCAAAAGCACATAGAAGTCTGCCCAGCTAATATGGCTACCAGTAGTGTGATTTTGGGCTGATGTGAGACATTGCCTATAATAACTAACTACGATGACGTGAGGCTAATCCCAAATTATGTAGAGTAAATATGCCTAACTAATCTGACTACGGTACCTACGAATAGTTAGACTAATGTGAGATGTCACCCTGGGATACAAATCATAATACAAAGGACCTGCTTCATAGATTTAAGGTATTAAGTGGTTGTGTGAGGGCCTGCCTCTTCTCTATATAGGAAGTAGTAAATGGTCGGTATTATGAGTTAGGTACGGTAGAAGATATCTTGGGAAAGGACTCGCTTCAATAGAAACTATTAAGCGGCTGAAGAGATTCCTTGCAATGTCAGCTAGATAGTTACTAGTGAGAAGTTCGCCTTTAGATAGGTAGTAAATGAACTGGACATGCCTTAAATAAGATATTAAATGGTCAGAGTTTGTCTAATTTCCACTAAAAGGTATTAAGTGACTTGAGTACTGTCTCTTACATTGATAAGACATTATGGATGATAGATATGTATTATTGGGTTGATAGCAAGTTGGCTACGTGCTTATATTTAGAAAGCCTTTTTATTTATGTTTGAGAAAAGCCTTTGGGGTTATATTTGCCAAGGCTAATGATGTAAGTGGAATACGTAAGACATATTCCTATTTAAATTATACTACCTAAGTACTAATATAGTAAGGCTCGAGATTTTTATTCACCAAACCTTGTTCTGATTCCCTCCTCATTACAATACAGGTTAAGAAGGGTGATGTTGAAGGCGGAGACATTGATTAGACTCGTGGCAGTAGTCTATTTATTTACTTGTTATTTTCTGTAGTACCTGATGTACCCATGAAATAAAAAGATATTGTAATTTAGGAATATTGTACCACGGATATGTAACGGTGATTGTATATCTTTTTATAGTTTTCAATGACATTTTGAAGTTTGAATAAAATTGGTACTGTTGTTATTATTATATTTTATCCTTCTAGTGTAAAATTTTGAATGCCTAGATAAATAGTTTTACATTATTCTTTAAACCAACCAACAGCCAGCTTTGGAATGAGTCTAAGTTTTGATATGTCTTTTCTAGGTCGGAATTTAGATTTATTTCAAGGTGGGTTGTTACATTTGGTATCAAAGTTTAGGTTACCCGATCAACGGGGATACGTATACGTATGAGAGGCGTACTTGTTATGTTTGACAATGTTTTTCAAAAATCATACTATGTATACACACACAAATACTAGGCAAATCTTTACTTCAGCATATAATACTATTTTAGAAAATGTAGAAGGAAGAGGTTGTAACTCCAAAGTTAATAAGGTAGTAAATGTGCAATAAATAAGAAGTTATAAGAATTTAATAAAGATATAAATAGATCAATTAAAAAGATTATTAAGATAATTATGGAGAGATAAGATATGCATAATAGATAAAATTGGAATGAATAAATAAATACCTTTAAAAATTGTCCGTTAAAAAAATAATCAGTTATTACGGACAATTAAAGTAGGGAAGAAGGAAAGCTCAATAGAAAGGACAATTAAAGTCAATTTCTAAATCCAACCTCATATGAAAGAATTTGATAAAAAAAATTTTGGAAAATTCCTTAAAATGTTTTGAATAAGTTTTAAAAAAATTTATTGGGAAGTTGTTTTAAAAAAGTAAGGAAATTTGAAAACTCATAATTTAAAATTTGTTGAGTCAAAAGTTTTTGATTAAAAGGTTTTTAGTGGAAAAGGTTTTTCATTTTTGAATTCTAGTTTAAAATTGGTCGAGTTAAAAAGTTTTTTGATTTCTGGAGAAAAGAATTCTTCATTTTAAAAATAAATGCAAAGTAGAGCGTAGGTCGGACTTGGTGATTTTTCTTTTATTTCATAAATTTGGAAGTTATTTTTTAAAATTCTTTCTAGAAAGGGTAAAAATGAAAACGGAACTTATTAAGGAATAGAGAATAGAAGGATAAGAACAACAAGGATAAAAGGAACATTTCCGTATAAGGAAAATACGGAGAATAGCAGCTAGAGTAGGAGCCAATTAGTTAGGAGAAATATAAATAGAAGCAATATTGAGAGATTTGGATAGAAATAGCATTATGAATTTATATTAATTAGGATCAGTAATCTAGTTAGAAATTAATAGGATAGAAGTTATCCTTATCTACTCCACTTTTCATTGTTTAAGGTAACAGAAGATTTTTCTTGAAAAATATTTACAATTGGATGGAATTAAGTGATGATAATTAAATGAATTGGGATAATTTTTTGAATGACATAAGGAAAAGCATTCACGAGGATGGGAATTTTATATATACTTTTTTCTATTTAGAATTTTTTTGAATAAGAATAAAATATTATTAAATTTAAAATGGTAATAAAAGAGAAATAAATTGGGATTGATAAGGAAAGGATTGCGAAAGATTATAGGAGTTTAAATAAGACTTAAAAAAGTTATAAAAAGAATTTAGTTATGTGATAATACGTCTTGAGTAATAAAGTAATAAATGTTGATGTATATTTTAGGGATAACATAACAACTTGAAATTAGAAATTTGGCATGCATATGGTCTATTAAAATAATTTCCTTGTAACTATAATGTCTTTGAAATAATGAATGTCTAATAAAGGAAAACCTGTTATTTTGAAATCCCATTGAAGTTATAATCTTTGTAATAGATTTAAAAGGAACTAAATTTGGAAAATAATAATAAAAATATATCCTTAAAATGGTAGTCAATGAACTTTTTATAAGTATATGCCATAATTTCATGAAGTAATAAATGTTGATTTCGAATTTAACGTAATAAGTTTATTTGTATGAAAAATTTTTATTAAAATTTATTTTGTATGTTGTGAAGGTTTTTGAGAAGGGAAATTATGTTGCTTCTTTATGGAATAAAGCAATATTTGATTTAATAATACTTTGGATTAATAATTGAGTTTTAATGTTTTGAATTAGAAGTTCAACTTTTAAAGAAATAAAACTCTGCTATAAAAAGTTCTTAAAAAGGAAAAGCTGGTTAGAAAGAGGAAAATTTTTCATGACCCATTTTAGGAACTATGCAATTTTTGTAAATTGGAAAAAAGAGTTTCCAAGTTTATATTTGTAAAGGTCAAGGTTTCAGACAAGATACTTTATAATTGTGAAATTTTAGTTTTAAGAATGGTGAGAACTAAATAAAAAAATTTATGGAGCAGATAGGGACCATTACCTAGGTATGGAAATGTAAAAGGTTTTAAGATATGAATAAAATAGCAATAGTATGTACAACCTGATCTGGAAATCAGTCCCAAATATTTACTAAAAGAATATTGTTAAATATGTGAAGATATTCCAGATTTATAATTGGGTTGTAAGTTAGGTTGCCTTAGTTGACTTGGAATGTGAATTTCTATGTTTTGATTTATTTGGAGTGAGTTCCAAGTAAATTTCATAAATTACCCAACTCCAATATATGTATAAAAGTGTGCCATTTGAATTAACGAGGGATATACCAAAAAGAATAAGAGATGTGTATGGTATGGATATTCTTTTCGATATTTTACACCGTCTATTTTATTAAAAAATAATAATAATTCCTTGTAGTTTCAAACGAAGCAAAGACCTCACATTGATTAATTTATGGAAAAATTACAATGGTAATCCTTTTTAGAAGGATAGCTTTGATTAATTAAAATGTGGAAAGGAATGTTCTAGTTATAGTTTAGAAATTAGAAATATATATATAGACACACACACACACATATGTATAACCGTGCTTAACATATTAAAATAAAAATATATAAATAGCATAATTTATAACTATATACGTATTAGTTAGTAATTGATGAATTAGGATTTATGGATATTATTACAAATTTAACGGGCAATAAATTTGTAATTAATGAAAGGAATTAAATGGGGATCAATTATGGAATTTAGTATAGCTTTTGTGGTGGAACTGAATCGGTATAGCAAAGAGATTTTGAAACTAGTAAAAAGAAAAGGGATTAAATGAGGATTTATTAGAGATGGTCCAAATTTGACAATAGTGATCAATTATTAATGGTATATTAACTGAAGTAATGAATGGATCATATTTATTGGAAACCAAGATAGGAAAATTAAGCAAGATGGAGAATTAAGTGGAATGACATAATAAGAATGTTCATCTTAATTTAGTAAGGAGTATTAGGTTCCCAATATCATTAACATCCGTTAATGATAAATTGAAAAAATTTCTTTTAGAGTTTTTAGGATTGTTATCTCTAGTTGTCTCCCTTATGAGAAAAGTGTATGATATAGTATAAGATATGTTCCTATTTTATCATTGGGTTGGATGGGATTAGACTACCAGATAAATATATATAGAGAGAGGAACGGTATAAGAAAGAAATTTCATAAGGACACTTAACTAGCGATAAACTTGAGGTAAGACTGAAGTTAATGAGGAAATTATGTTAGTAACTAAGAATAAATGATGCTTTAATCCTAAAAATTTTAGGATTTTGGGAAAATAAATTTTGGCTTACTGAGAAACATCATTCAAGGACAACCATTCACCCCGGAGGAGATAAGATGAATAAGGATATGAAAAGAATTTCCAATTGGCAGAGATGAAGAAGAATGTGATAGAATTTGCCAATAGAAGTTTGACATGCAAAAAAAAGGTAAAATTGATTGGGCAGCGAATGAAGGCCTCATAAGATTATCAAAAATCCTATGTGGACAAGCGAAGAAAAGAATTAGAACTATGAGACATGGTGTTTATCAAAGTTTTCCCTCATAAAAAATTCGTGAGATTTGGGAAGTTGGGAAAGTTGGGCACCAAAAATTTATTAGACCTTTTCCCAATTTTAGAAAGAATACGGAGACTTGCTTATTGTATAGAGCTACCAGATAAATTGGCAGGATTCCATGATGTTATTACATTTTGCATTTGAGGAAATGCTTTCATAGCACAACCACTATGGCCGAGCCTGATCAATTAGGGGATATTGAGATGGAGCCAATAATATCCCGTGCCACCACACGCATTGTGGAGCATGGAACTAGGAAGCTCTGCAACAGAGAAATTAGGCTGGTTCGGGAACAATGGGGGAAAATCAAGCGAAAAGCCTGAGGATTTCTCGTCCTGAGCTTTTTATCGGCAAACTTTTCTCTTCAAAAATTAGGTTTTTGGTTGCATCGTGATTGCTAGATTGGATCGATGGAGATGGTTGCTACGCTTTCCACTATCACTTGGCACTCATATAGAAATTTTATGCATGTTTAGGATGTATGCATACATACTTATCTGTCACGATCATACGCTCACGCTAGGATTGAGCTCACTTATAGTATGTCTGCAGTACATAATCACATTGCACTTTTGATTAAGTACATGGTTGCGTAGATAACTTGATTGTATAAAATGGATGTTTATTGCGCGTTACGTCATTCGCCTCTTGGAAAGATTTCGGAGACGAAATCCTTTTAAGAGGGGAGAATGTAACATCCTATAAAATCAACCACGAATAAATAAATTGGATAAATTAATTTAAATAAAATAGGGTTTAAAACAGAAATTTTGCAAAAGTTTGAATTTGACCATGAAAGTTATGTCATTGTGTTCGTGATGAAATTCTGATCAATTTCCATATTTAATATGTTATAAACGGAGCTCAAACGGAAAAGTTATGGACGTTTGAAGTTTTTGGATTCAAAATAATTTAAATAGAATTCAAATTCAAATAATTAGACAGTTCTTAAATTTGAAATTTGAAAGTTAACAACAATTAGACTTAGGGGTTAAGTAAACGTTAAAATTAACATTAATGTTAAATTGCAATTAAAGAATAAAATAAATAAAAAACAATGGCACGAAATACTTCTCCCAAAACAATGTAACGGTCAACCGCTCCCTAGGACCGGTCGACCGCTCCCTAGGATCGGTCGACCGCTAGCGATCAACCGGTAAGGTAGAGGCGGTCGTGGTGGAAGCTAGTGGCGGCAAGGGTTTTGATCATTTTGAACGTCCGGATTTTTATTATTTTAAACTAACCTAAATCCGATTTTGGTGCATTCTAACCACTATAAACAAGTGCCTAGCCCCTCACTTTCATTTATAAATTATTTTGGGATCCTAGTGAAGCTCTATCAGTCTCTCTCTTCAGATTCAGAAAAAGATTCTTTACGGTTTCAGTTAACAAATTCTAGATGATTATTACTTTATTTCTAATTCTATTCTCCTCCAATCCCTTAATTTCTGAATCTAATCTATATATACAAATCTCTTGTTGTATATATAAAAAAGAAGAGATCTGAAAGAGATTGTTAAAGGCATGTCAGATCCCATGGAGACGAAGCTAAGGATACATTATGAGTGGAATTCTTAGCTTTTCTATTTTAGTAGTTGATTAGTATAGTTTGAGTTGAATATGCCTTGGGGAGTTTTGGTTTGCGAAAACATCATATTATAAACCCCCAAAACTCCTTCAATGCAAAATGTCAATTCTAGGTTAAAATCTCAATTGTTTATGTAAATATAATGGGAACTATGTAGATTTGCATTTTTTGATAATTTTACATTCTATTCCATTTCTTTTTCTTTGAATTTGATTAAAGGGTTTGATTTGGGAATAGTGTATAAGGTATGAACTTTATTCAGAGTTTGCACCGCTTATTTCCATGAATTAAATGGAGTTTGTTTATTTTTATGTGAAAAAGGAGTTGAATAGAGCGTAAAATTGAAATTGTAAGTTCTATTATCAATATATTCTAATATTTTGATGCAATAAGTTGAATTTATATTTTAATGGTATACAAGTCTATTGATTGCAATTTTTGGATATGAAAATTGGAATTTTGGCATTGTTGATAATATGGAATGTGACTTATATAATTATTGAAAGAGTTAACAGTTAAACGCTAGTTTATGGCGTAAATTCCGCACGCTTAGAAATTGATAGTGGTGTGTGTGTGTGCACGTGTATCTATTAGCGTAATTAACGTATAATTATAATGTACAATGATGTAGTTAAATAGGTTATTAATTTAATTAAATCCCATTAGGAAAGTAATTAATGTTAAATGCGAAATAAGAAAGATTTCTTATAAGGCCTTAATTATGGAAACGATGAGATGTGTATAATATATGTAGAGAGTGATATAGATTATGACTAAGTTATAGAGATGCGAGGTCTGTCAAAAGCATATGGAAGTCTGCCCAACTAATCTAGCTACCAGTGGTGTGACTTTGGGATGATGTGGGACATCAGCTATAATAAATAATTACGATGACGCGAGATTAGTCCAAAATTCTATACGATTAATCTGCCCAGCTAATCTGGCTACCGTACCTACGAATAGTCGAACTAATGTAAGACGTCACCGTGGCATATGGGTCATAATAGGAAGGAACTACTTCAAAGATTGAAGTTATTAAGTGGTTGTGTAAGGGCCCGCCTCTTCACTATGTAGGAAGTATAAATGGTTGGGATTATGGGTTAGGCACGGTAGAGGATATCCCGGGAAAGGGCCCGCTTCAATAGGATGTATTAAGTAGCTGAAGAGATTTAGTGCAATGTTAGTTAGATAGTTACTAGTGAGGATTCCGCCTTGGGATATGTAGTAAATGATGCCGACCTACCTTAAATAAGGTATTAAATGGTCGGAGTCTGCCTAATTTCCATTAAAAGGTAGTAAGTGACTCGAGTGTCGTCTCTTACATTGATAAGACATTATGGATGATAACTATGGGTTATTGGGTTGATAGCAAATTGACTATGGGCTTATATTTGGAAAGCCTTTTAATTTATGTTTAGGAAAAGCCTTTGGGCTTATGTTTGAAAAGACTTATGATGTAGGTAGAATACATAAGACATATTCCTATTTAAATTATACTGCCCAAGTAATAATATAGTAAGGCTCGAGATTTTTATTCACCAGGCATATGTTGTTCTGACTCCCTCCTCATTACAATACAGGTTAAGAAGGGCGATGCTGAAGGTGGAGACATTGATGAGACTTATGGCAGTAGTCTATTTACTTACTTGTTATTTTCTGTAGTTTTTGATGTATCTATGAAATAAAAATGATGTTGTAATTATGAAATATTGTACCACGGATATGTAACAGTGATTATGAATATTTTGTTATGGTGTTCACTAACATTTTGAGGTTTGAATAAAATGAGTTGTAACGACCCACTATTTTGGACCATTCAAATCGACAATAAATCCACACATGTCGGACTTGAATAATTCAAAACAATGGATTGTAAATAAAATTTGGCAAAACTCAGAATATACAGTAAATAAAAAAAATCACAGATCACAGACACAGAGTAATATAACAATAATGCAGCGGATGCAAAAGAATAGTAGTTCACGAAGCTACTATATATATAACAGAGTTAAACAAAATACAACAGAAGTCTCGAATACATAGATATCTCAATACAATAGTCAAATACAAGATCTGAATACATCACTGGAATCAACTGGATAACTGATAGTAGAATCGATAGAGAGCTGGATCTCCAAGCGAAGCTCCAACTCCAAAGGTGAGTCTCGAACACTGGTACACTCAGTCTGACCCGAGCGTAAAGAAAACACAAAACACTCGAGTCAGGATTAACATTCTTATATCAATAAATCCAACTCAAGTGAAATAACGACTGAAATACAAGTAACTCAAAGGATGTTTGGGATAACCATCCTCTAAGGATCCATTAAACTATCTACTATGTAGTAGTGTACGCTAAGTAGATAATGCCTATCAGTAATATAATGTATCAAAATACCGTTAAGGCGTTACCATTATCCCCCTTAACACATTTTAGATAAGCGTCATAGTCTATACAGCACTGTAAACTCCACCGTAAACTAGTGGGCTATCAGGGAGTACTCCATAGGTATAACACGAAACAAATCATAGTGGTCGCGCATAGGGATACGAGTATGACAAGGCACATGAGGCAATACCCAAGGTAGTGAAACTACCGTTTGCCTGATCCGGACTGGTGAGAACGCATCGTCGCAATGATCGCAACACCGCGAAACAACACTCCCAAATCAAGGGTGTGCACCAATCAAAAACAAGTAATCAGTAGTTTACGAAGAAGTGTGTCCGCTAGAGGTAGCTAACCTCACTGGCCCGGCACGGCTCCTGTTTAAGTCATTTCCAATTTGACACAAGTGTCAAGGCTATCCATTATCGTTCTCTTTCTTCAAATCCAGCAACATCATCATTCCAAACACTTCATTCTGGATCACACTCCGCGTATAATAGTTATTAAAGTGGTTTTCGGTTTGGACAGAGAGTATGTCCCTAACCGATCCCGGACTCTTCAATAACTACGTAATTATTACACCGATTGGTCATTTAATAAACTTCAAAATAGTTTATATTTCAAAAACCAAAATATCATTGCCATTTCAAAACTATACCCATACAATATCATTTTCACTTCAAATAAATCCATTTCCAAAATCATCTCACTTTCCAAAGTTATATCGCTTTCGAAATCGTAAGTCTTTAAAAATCAAAACCTTGAAATTCATAACACTTTGAAACAATAGTTTGAAATCATAACATTTTGGAATTCATAACACTTTCCTCTTAAACAGTTTAGATATTAAAATTAGTGTATATAATAAAATAGTTTATAAAATAAAAATAGTTTATAAAATAAAAATAGTTTATAAAAAAATAGTTATGAGTTAAAATAGTTTATAATAAAATAATATATATTGAAAATGATTTATATAAAATAGTTTATATTAAAATAATTTATAAAGTAAAATATAAAAAGTTGTAGATATAGTTTAAAAATACTTTATAAAATAAAATAGCTTCCACAAATTCACAAATCGATTCAAATTAACTCGACTTCCAAACTCAACTTAATTCAATCTCAATTCATAAATTTCAACTCAATTCAATTTCTCAATAAATCATTTTGAATTATAACGATTTCAAATACAGATTTGAAACACAAAATAAACCATTAAATTTCAATATATTTCAAAGCTTTAAATATTCCACATTTCAAAAACTAATTTTATAATTCCATTTATATCTCAATTTAATTTCATTACATTTAGTTTTCTGAGATATTTCTTTAATCATTTCAATACATCTAAATACAACTTCAATTTACAAATTTATATAAACAAAATATCCCATTTAAATTTATATAAGTTTGAAATATTCATTTAAGCCACTTTTTAATCAAATTCAAGTTATAAAACATATCTTAAAATTTCAAATTTAATAGATTTCAAATCAAACTTATTTAAGTATAATTCTTAAATAATTAAAAATTCCAAATCAAATTCAAATTTATCCTTCAACCTGAAACATTATAAACTCTATATTTGAAAATATAAATTTTTCATAAATACTTAAACATATTTTATATTGATTCAAATCAACTTTATTAAATCAACTGTAATAAACCTTTAAAATCAATATTTATTAAAACCATATATTTCTTTCAAAACCATAGAAATCATTTTTCAAAATATTTATATATATATATAGACCAACAGTGTCTATATAAGATTTTCTACCCTATGGTCAAGTGATACGGATATTTATCATTTCAATCCGTAATTTAAATATATACAGGTATATATATATATATATCATTTCAACCCGTGATCCCAAATTCAATTCAATTGAAAATCGATTGGGTTTATCATTTCAACCCATAACAATTTTCTCCTATTCTAAAGTCCGTTCGGGTATGTATCATTTCAACCCATAGTGATTCTATACTAACAGGGAACTTGCAGAGTGATAACAGATATGATAATAATATAACATGCATATATCATCAATATAAATAACAGATAATGGTGTCAGATGTCACAGGTGAACTGATACAGGTAATAGCATATATATAACAGTATAAATAACAGATAATGGTGTCAGATGTCACAGGTGAACCGATACAGGTAATAGCATATATATAACAGTGTAAATAACTAACATCAGCATGTTTCAATTGTCGTTTCAATTGAAATCAAATTTAATAAATAAAAGGACATTAATCGTGAGTGATTGCTCACCTTTCGAGGCTAGAGATATTTGAAATTGAACAGAGCTACGGATCCAAGCACGAATTCACAAAGCAAGGCAAGATTAAATCGGCGAACGAAGCTGATGAATAGGAAGAGACGAATTCAAATCAGAACAGGATCGATGAAACAATTAGAATAAGTTAAGCTTGATATTTACAGAAAATGTATATACCATTCTTATTGTTTTATGAAAATCAATACTTAACTTAGGACGGATATTAAATGGAATACATATACATATACATATACATACATACATATATATATATATATATTAAGATCAATAAAATTAGACATACTTCAAAATCAACATGATTATAAACGTACACAAATAGACCTTGGAATTATTATCTACTTATATATAAACACTATACCATAAGTTTTGAAACGTATATATTAGATTATACAACTTGTATAAATTTTACCTACGACAGACCTTATGTTTTTTTCTTTTTCTTCATACAACATATAAGCACACAGAACCTATTCGTTATAAATCAATATCAACCATATCAGCTATTAGAGATAACTTGTATAAGATTATACAGGTATATGCAGACTAAACTACAAAAAAAATGAAATACATATGCAGGTAGGTTTGCAAATATAGGTGGAAGATCTAAATTGTAGCCTACTATAATATACACTGCAACCTATGTAATAACAATATAACTTATATATATTTATAACAGAGCAAGTGCATAAAGTAACATATGTTATACTTTAGAATATTTATAGGATACTGTAAGCCTATATACACAGTAAACCCAAATAATAACTAATGTATATATAACCGTACATATATGTTTTAATATATATAAAATGCAAAACATCAAGCAGCTTAGATATATATACTAACAAATCTATAAACCAACTTGTACCCCATATGCCTTAACAAATGCAGCCGAAACCTATATATATCATACTTTAAAAGTTTAAAAATATAATGTATATATAACTGAAATATACACTTAGATGTCTTATAACTGAATGTACAAAACATATAGAAACTGTTATATAAATATATATACTTAAACCATACAAACTGTTACCTATACTAATATATAAGAAAACTATCGGCTACAAAACTAGACAAAAATAATGCTCTGAAATATACTTGTATATATAAACTTTATGTATGCGCATACTTGTAACTGTTATAAATAAAACGACTTATAAAAATAAATGGTACGGCCGAGACCATATACCCATATATATCAACTGACAGGTTTAAACTTATATAGACTAATATTTATATAACTCAAAAATGTAAATTTTACATAAATTTTACAACTTTTAACAATTATATATTAAATCAAGCTATACTTACATAAAAGAGAGGATGAAGGCGAAGTGTCGGTGAGTCGGGTCGTGGGTATGCCAGACCCAGAGTAGGACGGAAGTGACTGGGCTCGACTGGAGCAAGCAGGCGGTGGCCGAAGTTTTCTAGTGGGGTTGGTCGGAGTTTCGGGGAGGACGAGGACAGGCGGAGGGGAGAAGGAGAGCATGGTTGAGGTGATTAGAGCAAAGTAAGGGGACTTCTCTCAGATCTGTACATAATTTGCAAATATATATGTAGTTTGAGGAAGGAGATGACTCACAGGCAAAGAATCTATGTACAATGTATATATTTTGTTCAAAAGCATGCGTACAGTGAAAATTATATAATTTATGTAACCCATTTGTTTTCCAAAAGAAAAGTGGATAGAAAGTGGAGGTACAGAGAATTAGACTGGACAAAAAAAAATGGAAACGAAAGGAAAAAAACAAATAGATTTGTCTAAATGTACAGCAACGAAAAGACTCCAATTGAAAGAAGCGAACCAAAATAGAAATTTGAACCGATGGAATGATAAAACCAACAGTTGTATTGGGAATTATAAACTAGTGGCTATTCATTTCCATAGCTGTACAATTGAAAGGATACAGACATCAAAAGGCTCAAAAATATGAAGATTAATAGGCTTTGTAACACAAGAAACGAAATATTTCACTTTCTGAAAAAGATTTGACGAACCACAAATTTTTTTTTTGGAACCAGCGAAAAGCAATGGTCAATGTTAAAATTCTGAAGAATAGTAAAAAAGCTGTTAGTTTGCACGGTAGGAATGAAATGGTAGAAAACCAAAAGATTTTAAAACCGGTACCGGTAAGAAATCGTTATCACAGATTCCGCTGTGTGCTGGACTTCAAAATACAGAGTTGAATATACCGCAGAGATCAGCACGACGAGACGATCAAAACGGTATACAGATATCAGTGGTATGATTGAATTATAAAAATTCGAATTTTCTACTAGCGGAAAATGCAGAAAAATAAGATCGACGGAGCTAAAGAAGTCCGAATTTGGAAAAACGAAAAATGACGTCTTAGTCAGAAGATGGATTAGAATTTTTCTATGTAAAAATATTCAGGTTTGGAAAACATTTTATTATCACCAATTTTAACTGATATAAATTGAAATAAAATTACACTAGAAAATAAACTTCCAAATTATCTGATGAAAATTTACCAGTTGATATGATTAATTAGACGCATTCCAAATATCAAATTTTTATTTCAAAATTTTATCGTTTAAAATTTCACAAAATTTCAACTAATTACGTTATTAAACAGTTAAAATTTACGGGTCGTTACATGAGTACTGTTATTACTATTATATTTTATCCTTCCGTTGTGAGATTTTGAATGCATAGATTAATTGCTCTGTATTGTTCTTTATCCAACCAATAACCAACTTTGGAAGATTTTCGATGGGCCTTTTCTGGGTTGGAATTTAGGTCTGTTTTAAAGTGGGTTATTACAAAACCCATTCCACGTTATGCGGCGTGGTCTCACTATGTTTATGATATACTTTTAGGGAAGTATCTATCACACCAGACTTTTTGTCCGACCCATGTTTTTATCATTATTTTCCCCATAAACTCACTGGTACTCATTTGAGTAGGCTAAGTTTATGGGGTATGCAGGTTATTTTGAGCCCAGACCAAAGATCGAAGATGGTGCTGAAGGCCTTGTTATTTATTATTGTATGCTAATTCGGCTATTATAGGTGTTTGGGTGGCATCCTCATTGTTTACCCGACACTCTACTATGTATTTCCAAGATTATATTTTGACCCATACGTGGGTAGTATGTAATAAATATTAGAACAAGGTTGATGGAATGAAACATTTTGTTGTTCTCTTTACTTAGACTGTTTTTAATAATACAGAACTCACTCTTAATCGCTTGAAAATAATTAAGGTGGCGACTGTAACATTATCTACGTTCATTTTCAGGTCTCTTAGTGAGGGAGGTTACAGTCACATTCTAAGAGATATGGGGTTTACATCAAAAATTATCAATCTCCTTAACAAATGCGTATCTCCTCCAACCTTTTCTATTTTGAACAATAGCTCTCCATGTGAATTTATTACCAACAATAGAGATTTGAGGCACGGTGATCCTTTTTCTCTCTATTTATTTGTTATGATAATCGGGTACCCCTCTCTTTTATTTGAATTAGAACATTTGGAAGGAAACTTGACTTCTATTTACAAAAATGACCCGATTATTAATCACCTTATATATGCAGATGATTCGTTAGTGTTTTCTAAAGTAATAGAGGATAATGATGATGGAGTTAGGGGTATGCCATGAGAAATTCTGTAATTTATTAATTAACTATGTAACCAATTTTCGTTGGTAATAAAGGTGTTTTTATTTCTGTTATATATCTGTTATAATGTGTTATAATGTGTTATAAATAATTAAATGCTTAATTAAAATATATTTAACAGAAAATCCATAAATGGTGTATTTGTGGTAGTAATTACAAATAGTTGTAATCATGAGTATTATATAATAATATTATAAAACACATCATTTTAAATATTCCTAGTCAAGATGCATCAAGACTAGATATCGATGTATCCGTTGAGATTAAAGTACGTAACGCCCTCCAATTATTAGGCAATGTATTACTCATGACTGTTGGTGTAATAGTCCGCTTTTCCGTACCCCTTGAATAGACACTAATCTCCATCTATTTACTCAAGGTGAACGAAAAACCGAACCATTAGGGTTTTAAAAGAAGAGGTAGAAGAAGAAGATAGAAGAAAAGAGAAAGAAGAACAACAACAGATCAAGAACAGAAACAGAAAAACAATATCAGAATCTCACATATCGCAGCGGAACAATATATAATAGATAAATGAATAATCTTTAAAACAAAGAACTATATCATTTTATACATACATCAATCATCAGAGTCAATATACAACAATGGACAGTTATATAAACTTGTCCTCATACAGAATACACAGCGGAATAAATACTATCAGATACAAATACTACGTCTCGCCATCCAGCTTGCTTCCAAAGCTCCAGAATATTCAGAATATCCTGATAATATAACTCTAGGCTGCCCGTGTGGAAATTGGTGGGCACCCAGAGTTTAGAAGGGAACAATAAACTCCGAGTCAGTCATGGTGACTGGTGTGAGATCGTAAAACAGTTATTTTTCACAAAGAAAAATAAAACAAATTCGCAATGCTTTTGGAAAATGAAACTACCATAAGACCTCCCACCACACACACAATGCAAACGCAGAATTGGAGGAGATTTCTTCTTATGATAGTCAAAGATGCTTACTACGTAAAATCAAATCATTTTTGATATTATTATTAGTGCATAGTGTAGAAAACATTTCGAAAGTATAATATTAATCTTAGCCAGCATAGACATTTCGAACTATGCCTACTATAGCTACCATCTAAACAGTGGGGCGCCACCATAAGTAAATGGCAGGTTCTACAACTAATACCGTACAAGTTCCGTATTGGGAAATGGATTTCCAACAAATGGTCAGGCTAAGGAACTTCCTTTCCTCCTGCCGAATAGGATCGCCTCTGGCTGGACGTCCCGAGAGACAAACTGCTCTCTGCCAAACAAGGCCGGGTTACCCCTGTAACAGGTAACTCACGAATATGTCATCACCCGGTCCTTTGGGACCTTTATCCGAGCGCTCGATATCCAACATCACACATCATAAAGAAAGTGTATCCACATGAGTAAGTATCTGGGCTCCATACCATGATACCACCCCTTTCCAGAAGGAAATGACATACCCTAAAGGGCGCGACCCTCATAACCTTGCCGCAACATTCCTGTTTCGACCATTTCCGGGGTGTGAGGCTCGACGAAGTCTCGTCCACAAAGCTACGCTTTCTCAAAAAGCCCTGCTTCGGGTCCAACAAAATGATCAACCTATGATCACAAAGATATAAGATCAACCAAATGATCATATCACAAATGATCAAACACTGATCATTTCACAGCAACACTCAGTATGCCACGTTACCAAATTGGGATATATCGCTGATAAATTTCAACTACATAACCTCTGAGCTCGTACGTCTCAGAGAAGGGTGTTAAGCTAAGAGAATAAATTCTCCGCCACCAACAGAAATGTATTTGAAAGGAATCAGCTTTATATCTCAAATTGTAACGTCAGACACACAATCCATACAAGTCTGTTCCGGGATCGAACAGAACCGAAGGCACTTCTCACGAAGCCCTTGCACATCCGGATAATTTTCAATCACGTTGGGACTTCCCGTCACTAAGGGTGATAAAACCTCTAAACCGGAGATCAGCCGATGTAGAGTAACTCGACGGTAATCCTTTCGTTTTCAAAAATATCCGGTCTTCAACACCGGTCTTCGAATGCAATTCATAACGACGTATCACGTATTCGGAATGGGTTATACGACCCCATGGTCCTTTCCCGGCTAACCCGAATAGTGAGCGCTTATTTAAAAATAAGTGTGGCATTCAAATTCATCCAATTCACAACAAATACCTATCTAAAGGTAATTATTGATAGTCGGTTATTTAACTATCAATAAAGATGCGCAACATCATCAGATTCCAAATAATTTTCCCAAATTATTTTTATCTTCAAAAATATCTTTACTAGATATAAAATTTCCACACTTAATCATTTGAAAACAATTTCAAATCAATTTCCACATTTCATTTTATCTTTGAAGATAAAATCTCAAAACAGTTCATTTCATATTGGAAAAGCATTTCCATACTTATTTAAAAATAAGTATTTCACAAATCATTTATTTTCAACATTTAGAAAATATTCGATATACTTAAATCAATATTAAGTATACATTTCATTCTTTAAGGAAATCATTCTCTTTAAACACATTTATTTGAGTCAAAACTAATGTTACGTAAAACATCGTTACGACGACTCAAAATCACTAGTATAGGGATTCAGATTTTTTATAGATATATAAATCCCAATACTACATCAAAACATTTCCTTTCGGAAATCATTTACTATAACAACAGTGTTATAGTCCATCATTTCCTTATTCCTCGAAAACGTCTATTTCAACAATAAAGCGTTGAAATTTATGATTTCGATATTCAATACATTTTAAAACATCTTTAAAACAATCACTTCATTTCAAATATCGCTTTCCCGAAACGTATCCATTTTATTTGATAACATATTCACTGTCCAAAATTGTGGGTAAAATTCCCTTAATAACTTCTATATTACATTCATCAAATTTGATTGATTTCAAATTCATAAAACAACGTTTATAAATTCACCTTTATATTTTCTAACAACTTCGATTTATAAAATTCTCCTTTTATTAACTTCTAAAATTACTTATCAAAATAAGTGATTTCAGATTTATAAACAACGTTTATAAATCACATTTATACTTCATAACAATTTCAACTTATGAAATCATTTTATTTAGCAATTTCTATTTATATCCCAATTAAGTGCAAAAATCTAATTTATAAGTAAATTACTTATAAATCGTTTATTCTACAACATCTATTCACTTTATAACTTCACGTTATAAATCTATTAATTTCATTCACTTATGAAATCCTTTTATACTTCTTTTTAACACTTATAAAAATTCGTTTTATAAGTCCAATAATTTGATTTACAACATATCAATTTTATAAATCTTTCTATACAAATCATTTATAGTTATTCAAAATCCCAACTTAAACCATTTTATAAATAAATCGACTTTTATTTCAAAAACGACACTTCGGTTATATTTCACTAAAAATTATAACTTTTATAACTTTAAATTTTTACGTTTATAAATTGATTCAAAAATTCCAGAAAACGTATATTTTCAAAAAATCACTTTAAAAACCTTTTTAAAGTAAAAGTCGTTATTTTTACATTTCAAAACTGAATCCGATGATGCAACAACACCAATCAGTCCATCACAACAGTCAAATATCATATATCATCATATGATAACAGAATATATCAAAATATCTGTGAATAATCAATACGGTGAGGAATCCAGTCGGATCCCTCCAACCTGTTTCCCTGCATCCACAGATGTTAGCACAATACCAATTCCGCTCCAGTACGGAATTATCGCGGTATATAGGTTTTTATAAAAATCCGCTTACTAACGGCGCAATAGGGTCTCATCCGCTATACGAGGCGGGAATCAATCAATCCAATATATACATATGCCAATATGTATATATTGCTATATATAATAGATATATCCTACTATATCTAATATCACACATCAATAGCAATCAATAACTGCAAAAATTCCACATTCAATTTGAGTGAGAAAATCTCACCTTGATTTTAATTCTGATTTCAACGTTTATTTCGAATAAAATTAAACACGCGTTTAATTTTACCCGAAATTTTCGCTAGCTCCAAATGGCTTCAATTCAGTCCCACAGCGAAGTGCTCGACGAAATGAAGACAACGCAACTGGTTTCGTCGAATTCTGACCTCGTACGAAAGAGTTACACTATTTTAAACATTACACGATATAAATTATAATTTATTTACAAATTTCTTTATTATTTCAAACCCAAAATTATCTCTGCCGTTCGTTCCAGTTCACGAAATCGAGGCCGTGCTTTTGCCTTTCTTCCCAATCGTGAAAATCGTTCACGTATCTAACCCATACTGGCCGCCTCCAAACCCTAGCTAACGCCACCTCCCTAGTCGCCGTGACGTCGATCAAACTCCTCCGCTCCAAAGCCCATCACCACGCCTACCTTCGCCGTGAGTACGGCCAAGCTCGGTCGAGCAAACCCACCAGAAAACGCGTGCAAACGGAACCCCTATCGGCCACGATAACTTCCTCCACTCGATGCTAAAACTCATCACAACCGTATAGATAGAAAGCCCTTACAACGCTCTTCAACTTTGTAGTTAGTAATTTTTGATGAATGTCAGCGGATTAGAAGAGATTTGTGGAAGAAGATGAACAATTTTCGGCCCTTGATTTCAATGGTGGCGGCTGGTCATTAGAATTAGGGTTTAGGGTTTATTTTCTTCAAAAGGAGATAAATGAAGTGCTATATATAGAATTTTGACGAACATTATTCATTCCGGTTTTCTGAACTTCGATTTACGCGCGGTCACTATCGTTTCTAGGGTTTATCCCGTGTTTCGGACACAATGGAACAGGTTTCGGAAGCTAATTCGATCGTCTGTGTGAGATATGGCAATAAACGATCAATTTAAATTAAACCGATTTAAATCGATTTCGAGGCGTTTTAATTTGTACCGGACAAATGGTAAATCCAAAAATTACGAAATTTGAAATCTTACAATAATATCACATTACGGATCCGATGAAACTAGTTTCGTCGAAATCCGAGACTTTTTGAAAAATGACTATTTTAACTCGTCGAATTAATATTAAAATAATATCGATGCGTTTCGAGTTGCCACGGTCAAACGACAACTCCGATGGATACGAAAATTGAAATCCGATAATAACTAACTATTACGGATCCAATGGAACTGGTTTCGTTCAATTCTGAGACTGTTCGAAAATTGGCTATTTTTACAGTCGATAATTAAATATTAAAATATTCAATTTTCACAATTTAACTCCAAATTCAATTTTAAGAGTTCTAAAATATTTCTATAACTCCAGTATGATTAAATAAAATTTTCCAAATCATTTCCAATCATTTTAAACACGATTTTCAATCATCTCTGGAATTTCACTATTTAATTTATCGATTAAATTATCAAATTAAATCCAATATTCGAGAAATAAATCATTCGACTTCTAAATTCCATTTATTAATATTCAAATTTTAATTATCAAAAATTCTGGGTCGTTACAGACTTCCCCCCTTAAAAGAATTTCGTCCTCGAAATTACAAGTCAGGAAAAATGGTCCTTAACTCGTCTACTATTTTTCAACATCCAAATAGTTTTATCAAATTGTCAAAACAAATCTTCCTATTAAAGATTCGTTATTACTTTAACTAACCCTCCAATTTCAATTATAAGTTCCAAACAACATTGTTTACTTCAAAATTCGAATTCGAGTTTAAATTCAAATTTTAAACTTTCAAAATTTTCTCAAAAATTTTCTAACGCCCTGAATTTCCGGAAAATTTCGCCAGCGTCTCCTTTGCGCGGCTAATACGGCACGACTACAAAACGTCCCTACGGACTCTCAGATTTCAAAAAGAAAAAGAAAAAGCCAAGCGGCTAGAGAAATAAGTCATCAAATCTCATATTCGAATTCAAATACTTACCTTTTGTCGAGCCATTCCAATTTATCTTCGAAATTAAATTCCAATTCCTTTATACCTGTATATCCTACTAGCCATAATATCTAGTTGCATATATTCAAACCATTTCGTACATTCAATTACAAAATTTTCCAATATAACTGCTTATACATTCTTTAAGTTCGCTATTGCAGTTTCATATTCATTCAATTTCACATTTCAAATTTCATTTGAATTTAATCACATAGCTTTCCAATTTGCTAATTCAATTTCATTAATACTTAATGAATTTATACACAATCAACTAACAATCAAATAACAACCAATGTATATTCAACACAACCAAATTATAAATTTTACATTCGATTTGGTTCAACACTTTTTTAAATTACATTGACTTCCATTCAATTTATTTAATTTCTCAACTTCATTAGCTTTTAATGAATTAACATTTATATTCATTATTTCATATCAATACTTTACATTAGATTGATTAACATCCAATCCATTTATTTATTCAATTGCTAATTCATTTAACAAATACAATTGAATTTCATTCATACAACTCAAGTTCACACTCATTTAATAAATTCACTTTATTAATTTACTTTGATATCAAAATAAACTTCACTTCAACATCACTTAAGTTATTTTCCATTTCAAACATCATTTGTTCAACTTAACTTAAGTTTCCACTTATAAATCCAATTCATATTTTGTTTTTCTTAACAAAATTCATTTAACCTTTTACCAAAATCAAATTTCATCAATCATTCAAATTTATATCACATTTGACTTTCTTTTAGTTAAATTTCACATCATATTTCATTATGCTACTCAAATTCATTAACTTTACCAAAGTTAAATCTATTATCTCATATCATAAGTATAAATCTTATTTCACTTATATTTACCATATTTAAATTTGGACTTTAATTTTCAAATTTGTTTATCACAACAAAACCTCAATTTCCAATTTACTATGGTAGCAAATCAATCACACAGAAACTCGAAAATGATACTGATGATGCTGCAGTCATCACCCTTATTATCTCCCAGCAACACTAGTGAAATCAGTGCTTAAATTCTTTCAAAAATTTCCTTTTATTCATAAATCACATTTATAAATCTCTTTGCACATAATTTCACTTCTTACATATAAGATTATTTTACCATTGTAAATCATTTTAATTATAACTTCATACATTATAATTCATTGGTTTATACAATTTACTCTTTCACAATTGTTGTTTTCATTTACTGATTCAAACAACTTTAACTAACTTGTATATATTTACATTTTCAAACTATCAAATAATCAATTATATACACTTTAACACTGAAAAATTATTTCTTTATATATAAAATATAATCGAGGTAAAATTATTCCATTTACCCAATTTAAAACAATACTGTGCCGAATTGTTCTATATAAGTGTTTAGAGATCCCTATCGATAGAGTTATACGGACAATACCGACCAGAATCCATATACCACTCAACAAACCAATCATCACAATATAAAACAATTTTATATTAACTAACAAATACGCACTCATATCTATTATTACACTCAAACTCATTCTAGATTACTACTGACTCTATCTCTAATGAGTAACACCCAACAGAGCAGGGTTGTCGCTTAACCATATGCTCTGATACCAAATGTAATAGTCCGCTTTTCCGTACCCCTTGAATAGACACTAATCTCCATCTATTTACTCAAGGTGAACGAAAAACCGAACCATTAGGGTTTTAAAAGAAGAGGTAGAAGAAGAAGATAGAAGAAAAGAGAAAGAAGAACAACAACAGATCAAGAACAGAAACAGAAAAACAATATCAGAATCTCACATATCGCAGCGGAACAATATATAATAGATAAATGAATAATCTTTAAAACAAAGAACTATATCATTTTATACATACATCAATCATCAGAGTCAATATACAACAATGGACAGTTATATAAACTTGTCCTCATACAGAATACACAGCGGAATAAATACTATCAGATACAAATACTACGTCTCGCCATCCAGCTTGCTTCCAAAGCACCAGAATATCCAGAATATCCTGATAATATAACTCTAGGCCGCCCGTGTGGAAATTGGTGGGCACCCAGAGTTTAGAAGGGAACAATAAACTCCGAGTCAGTCATGGTGACTGGTGTGAGATCGTAAAACAGTTATTTTTCACAAAGAAAAATAAAACAAATTCGCAATGCTTTTAGAAAATGAAACTACCATAAGACCTCCCACCACACACACAATGCAAACGCAGAATTGGAGGAGATTTCTTCTTATGATAGTCAAAGATGCTTACTACGTAAAATCAAATCATTTTTGATATTATTATTAGTGCATAGTGTAGAAAACATTTCAAAAGTATAATATTAATCTTAGCCAGCATAGACATTTCGAACTATGCCTACTATAGCTACCATCTAAACAGTGGGGCGCCACCATAAGTAAATGGCAGGTTCTACAACTAATACCGTACAAGTTCCGTATTGGGAAATGGATTTCCAACAAATGGTCAAGCTAAGGAACTTCCTTTCCTCCTGCCGAATAGGATCGCCTCTGGCTGGACGTCCCGAGAGACAAACTGCTCTCTGCCAAACAAGGCCGGGTTACCCCTGTAACAGGTAACTCACGAATATGTCATCACCCGGTCCTTTGGGACCTTTATCCGAGCGCTCGATATCCAACATCACACATCATAAAGAAAGTGTATCCACATGAGTAAGTATCTGGGCTCCATACCATGATACCACCCCTTTCCAGAAGGAAATGACATACCCTAAAGGGCGCGACCCTCATAACCTTGCCGCAACATTCCTGTTTCGACCATTTCCGGGGTGTGAGGCTCGACGAAGTCTCGTCCACAAAGCTACGCTTTCTCAAAAAGCCCTGCTTCGGGTCCAACAAAATGATCAACCTATGATCACAAAGATATAAGATCAACCAAATGATCATATCACAAATGATCAAACACTGATCATTTCACAGCAACACTCAGTATGCCACGTTACCAAATTGGGATATATCGCTGATAAATTTCAACTACATAACCTCTGAGCTCGTACGTCTCAGAGAAGGGTGTTAAGCTAAGAGAATAAATTCTCCGCCACCAACAGAAATGTATTTGAAAGGAATCAGCTTTATATCTCAAATTGTAACGTCAGACACACAATCCATACAAGTCTGTTCCGGGATCGAACAGAACCGAAGGCACTTCTCACGAAGCCCTTGCACATCCGGATAATTTTCAATCACGTCGGGACTTCCCGTCACTAAGGGTGATAAAACCTCTAAACCGGAGATCAGCCGATGTAGAGTAACTCGACGGTAATCCTTTCGTTTTCAAAAATATCCGGTCTTCAACACCGGTCTTCGAATGCAATTCATAACGACGTATCACATATTCGGAATGGGTTATACGACCCCATGGTCCTTTCCCGGCTAACCCGAATAGTGAGCGCTTATTTAAAAATAAGTGTGGCATTCAAATTCATCCAATTCACAACAAATACCTATCTAAAGTTAATTATTGATAGTCGGTTATTTAACTATCAATAAAGATGCGCAACATCATCAGATTCCAAATAATTTTCCCAAATTATTTTTATCTTCAAAAATATCTTTACTAGATATAAAATTTCCACACTTAATCATTTGAAAACAATTTCAAATCAATTTCCACATTTCATTTTATCTTTGAAGATAAAATCTCAAAACAGTTCATTTCATATTGGAAAAGCATTTCCATACTTATTTAAAAATAAGTATTTCACAAATCATTTATTTTCAACATTTAGAAAATATTCGATATACTTAAATCAATATTAAGTATACATTTCATTCTTTAAGGAAATCATTCTCTTTAAACACATTTATTTGAGTCAAAACGAATGTTACGTAAAACATCGTTACGACGACTCAAAATCACTAGTATAGGGATTCGGATTTTTTATAGATATATAAATCCCAATACTACATCAAAACATTTCCTTTCGGAAATCATTTACTATAACAACAGTGTTATAGTCCATCATTTCCTTATTCCTCGAAAACGTCTATTTCAACAATAAAGCGTTGAAATTTATGATTTCGATATTCAATACATTTTAAAACATCTTTAAAACAATCACTTCATTTCAAATATCGCTTTCCCGAAACGTATCCATTTTATTTGATAACATATTCACTGTCCAAAATTGTGGGTAAAATTCCCTTAATAACTTCTATATTACATTCATCAAATTTGATTGATTTCAAATTCATAAAACAACGTTTATAAATTCACCTTTATATTTTCTAACAACTTCGATTTATAAAATTCTCCTTTTATTAACTTCTAAAATTACTTATCAAAATAAGTGATTTCAGATTTATAAACAACGTTTATAAATCACATTTATACTTCATAACAATTTCAACTTATGAAATCATTCATTTAGCAATTTCTATTTATATCCCAATTAAGTGCAAAAATCTAATTTATAAGTAAATTACTTATAAATCGTTTATTCTACAACATCTATTCACTTTATAACTTCACGTTATAAATCTATTAATTTCATTCACTTATGAAATCCTTTTATACTTCTTTTTAACACTTATAAAAATTCGTTTTATAAGTCCAATAATTTGATTTACAACATATCAATTTTATAAATCTTTCTATACAAATCATTTATAGTTATTCAAAATCCCAACTTAAACCATTTTATAAATAAATCGACTTTTATTTCAAAAACGACACTTCGGTTATATTTCACTAAAAATTATAACTTTTATAACTTTAAATTTTTACGTTTATAAATTGATTCAAAAATTCCAGAAAACGTATATTTTCAAAAAATCACTTTAAAAACCTTTTTAAAGTAAAAGTCGTTATTTTTACATTTCAAAACTGAATCCGATGATGCAACAACACCAATCAGTCCATCACAACAGTCAAATATCATATATCATCATATGATAACAGAATATATCAAAATATCTGTGAATAATCAATACGGTGAGGAATCCAGTCGGATCCCTCCAACCTGTTTCCCTGCATCCACAGATGTTAGCACAATACCAATTCCGCTCCAGTACGGAATTATCGCGGTATATAGGTTTTTATAAAAATCCGCTTACTAACGGCGCAATACGGTCTCATCCGCTATACGAGGCGGGAATCAATCAATCCAATATATACATATGCCAATATGTATATATTGCTATATATAATAGATATATCCTACTATATCTAATATCACACATCAATAGCAATCAATAACTGCAAAAATTCCACATTCAATTTGAGTGAGAAAATCTCACCTTGATTTTAATTCTGATTTCAACGTTTATTTCGAATAAAATTAAACACGCGTTTAATTTTACCCGAAATTTTCGCTAGCTCCAAATGGCTTCAATTCAGTCCCACAGCGAAGTGCTCGACGAAATGAAGACAACGCAACTGGTTTCGTCGAATTCTGACCTCGTACGAAAGAGTTACACTATTTTAAACATTACACGATATAAATTATAATTTATTTACAAATTTCTTTATTATTTCAAACCCAAAATTATCTCTGCCGTTCGTTCCAGTTCACGAAATCGAGGCCGTGCTTTTGCCTTTCTTCCCAATCGTGAAAATCGTTCACGTATCTAACCCATACTGGCCGCCTCCAAACCCTAGCTAACGCCACCTCCCTAGTCGCCGTGACGTCGATCAAACTCCTCCGCTCCAAAGCCCATCACCACGCCTACCTTCGCCGTGAGTACGGCCAAGCTCGGTCGAGCAAACCCACCAGAAAACGCGTGCAAACGGAACCCCTATCGGCCACGATAACTTCCTCCACTCGATGCTAAAACTCATCACAACCGTATAGATAGAAAGCCCTTACAACGCTCTTCAACTTTGTAGTTAGTAATTTTTGATGAATGTCAGCGGATTAGAAGAGATTTGTGGAAGAAGATGAACAATTTTCGGCCCTTGATTTCAATGGTGGCGGCTGGTCATTAGAATTAGGGTTTAGGGTTTATTTTCTTCAAAAGGAGATAAATGAAGTGCTATATATAGAATTTTGACGAACACTATTCATTCCGGTTTTCTGAACTTCGATTTACGCGCGGTCACTATCGTTTCTAGGGTTTATCCCGTGTTCCGGACACAATGGAACAGGTTTCGGAAGCTAATTCGGTCGTCTGTGTGAGATATGGCAATAAACGATCAATTTAAATTAAACCGATTTAAATCGATTTCGAGGCGTTTTAATTTGTACCGGACAAATGGTAAATCCGAAAATTACGAAATTTGAAATCTTACAATAATATCACATTACGGATCCGATGAAACTAGTTTCGTCGAAATCCGAGACTTTTTAAAAAATGACTATTTTAACTCGTCGAATTAATATTAAAATAATATCGATGCGTTTCGAGTTGCCACGGTCAAACGACAACTCCGATAGATACGAAAATTGAAATCCGATAATAACTAACTATTACGGATCCAATGGAACTGGTTTCGTTCAATTCTGAGACTGTTCGAAAATTGGCTATTTTTACAGTCGATAATTAAATATTAAAATATTCAATTTTCACAATTTAACTCCAAATTCAATTTTAAGAGTTCTAAAATATTTCTATAACTCCAGTATGATTAAATAAAATTTTCCAAATCATTTCCAATCATTTTAAACACGATTTTCAATCATCTCTGGAATTTCACTATTTAATTTATCGATTAAATTATCAAATTAAATCCAATATTCGAGAAATAAATCATTCGACTTCTAAATTCCATTTATTAATATTCAAATTTTAATTATCAAAAATTCTGGGTCGTTACAGTTGGGGCACCTAAGAGTTAGGTATTGATAGTTATTTGATAACTACAAAATGACTCACTCGATAGTTTTCTGTTGGTTAATATAACTAAGGTCAAACAAAAAATATTAATGTGACTGATTTGCACAGTTCTCTCGACTTGAGAATACTGTCAATCTTCAATATGAAAGTTCCACTTTGATTGTAGTCAAATCATGGCATGACACATATCGAGTGACAATGGTTGGGTCAAGTGGAAGTATTGGAAGTGAAATATTATTCAAGAGAGGATTGGTCTCCTCAGTTATATAGGGTTAATATCACGGTCAGCTCAAGTCAACTCAAAGTCAAAACTCCGGCCAAAGTAGTTCGGTTAATATTATTAAACCAAGAGCTTTATATTTGGACTATAGAGTTGAATATGGACAATATTGGAATTTTGACCATTACGCAGTTCCATAAGTCCAAAGTGATATAGTTTTGATGAAAAGAATTGGTGTAAATAATAATCGCAACCACGTAATGCTTAACAAAATAAAATTAGATTTTATTGAATCCAAGTAAGCGATAAATTTAGCTAAAATGTCATACTACCTGCTAAGTAACGTATGAACGTTAATATTCAAATAGTTCAATATTAATCGCTGACCAAATTCACATCTGACGAGACACACAACAGAAACGATGAATTCTCCTTTGACCAAACAATTTAATTAATTTGTAATTATTATTAATTCATCAAATAAATTAATATTTCTGAAATATTAATTATAAAATTTGATTTTGATTTGATAAATAAATATTATTAAATGTATTGATAATACTTATAAATATATTAATCGATATATATACGATATCGATTCGCGTTTAAATTAGATTTAAATGCAAAATATTTATTCGGGCTTTAAATAGGTTTAAAGCCCATGATAAGGGCTAATTATTTTGGTAGCAACATAGGGTTATAGGCGGCTAGAAATGGGCTAGAGGGGCTTGATAATAGATTGCTAAGATTAAAGGAGATTGAGTAAAAATGAGATCATAAATTCTCTCCTTTCCTTCCTCAATTTAAGCATCTCTTCCTACAATTGATTTCGATCTTTTTGGAGCCTTCATTCCCATGCATTTGCTAGCTAAACTCTCCCTGTCATCTCTCCAAATTTTCAAGCTTAAATCAAATCAAACCAATTCATGATATCGAGTTATACTTATAACTTAGTACCCAATTATATGGTGCATGATATCGTATCTTGGTGCACGATATCGATACAAAAACTTTCTAGGTAGGAAAGGGATGCTCTGTAGATTATGCTAGAGGTGTTTGCTCATTCGTATTAGGTTGGATGATGATATAACAACGTGATGAAAAGCTATGGTCTTCGGATGTTGGCTCGTGTTGGGAGTAGGTTCCAAAGATGGAGGCTTGTAAAGGAGAGAGCCGTGTGATCGGGGAATGTAAAAGGGTTTCTCATGAATAAGGGAAACTGGATTGAGCAAGAAGGGCTCAGTATCCAAATGGAGCAAAGGTGGGCTCATGTATATGTGCTAAGGAATCATTGTTGATTCGGCGAGTTTTCAGTTGTATTCGAAGCAGGGGATAAGTGGGGACATTCATGGGTCAATTGAGGGACCTGTAGCTTTGGGTATAGTGTCCAACTTTGGGCTGCAAGACATGTATCCATCTTTGGGGTGTGAGATACGAGAGTAGAACAGAGAACTGGGATTTCCATTAGTCTCTGGCTTGGGGATTATACGAGTTATCATATATTCAAAGCACAAGAAGTGATAGTTAGGATTGTCAATGGATGTTATGGATGCTTTTGGTTGTTTTCTTTAGTAGGCTATCACTCATAGGTATCATGGGAAATAGGTATTGTAGATAGGAATACATGGAAGACTGATATCCTTTATTTGGTTTGTGGTATATCTTTATGATATTGTAGAGTATTATAGTGTTATATGTTAACTCTTTGGTTGCAATGATAGGTCAGGTATGGTTCGTGTACTCTTGTTTCTTACTATATTTACCAACATTGTATTTTGAGACTCGTTTACCGCTCAGACCAGACTATTGTCTGACCTAAGGTTTTATGTCTTGCTTCTTATTATCTTGGGTACTCTTAAATTAGTAGACTGGATAACAGGTCTAGTGATGCATAGCTATTCGGAGGACGAGCTGGATGGAGCTATCTCGTATTATATACATATATGGAGTCTAAGCTTATTTCGCTATGCAGCATTGGAGAGCCTTAGTAGTGATTGCTTACCATTTGTTTTTGAGACAGTTGTTGAGTTTGTTTCTGTTGTATAAACTCTACTATTGATGTATAACTCTACGGATATTATACTCTGATGATTTGTTCACATAGTTATTACTGTCTCTTATGTTATATCTGTGATATTATACTTTATCCATGCGCTGTGAGATATGATAGGTTATATGCTATATTAGTTTATTTCAACCTTGATGATTGTCCTATACCAGTCGCGCACAGCTGCAATGCATTATTTATATATTATTCATGCTGGTGATATATGGTGGTTGTCGCATTTGGTATTAAAGCTTTGGTTACATGATTAACTAGAGTTGATACCATGATCCAGTAGAGATAGGGAAGGTGCTATCGCCTTAGACTAGATCGAGAGTATATATGTATACGAGAGAGAGCGTACTTGTTATAAGTTTGGTTTTCAAAGCTATATAATAGTATATTATATAGTATGAGTCACATGCATATGAGCACTATGAACGCAGTTTTCTTTATGAAAGATTGATCATTCTTGTTATAGATAAAAATGACTCAACATAAAGAGAACATTGAGGGGAATTCTGCTTCAGGAGTAGAGGAAGGAGCGGGATTAGGAGCTGCTACGCATGATGTCCAAGCCATGTTCAATTCTATGATGGCTAATATGATGAGGAATGCTCCTGGGGTGGTGATAGATGGAGGTGCTCCCGTGCAAGCGTCTAGGGCTGATTTCGCCAAGCTGAATAAAGAATATTCTACTTTTGGAGGAAAGTCATTCTATGGGACGAAGTTAGCCATAGAAGTACAAGATTGGTTGGATACTTGTGAGCGCATCTTTAGTGATATGGAGGTGGAAGATGCTAGGAAGAGAAAATTGGCTTCGGGACAGCTTCAGGGCCGAGCTATGAATTGGTGGAATGTTGTCACTATTGCTACTCCGGAAGACCAATTTCCTTAGGATCAGTTTAAGACGAGGTTTAAGGAGTAGTTTATTCCTGCTGCTCAGAAGTCGGTTCTGTTTGGAAAATTTGCTTATCTCAAGTAAGGAAAGATGACAGTTTCTGAATATGTGGCATAATTTGATGCTTTGTTTAAGTATGGGATGTCGTTCATCGACACTCCATTAAGGAAGAATGAGAAATTCATTATTGATTTGGATGACCTCTTGGGAGAAAAGCTAGTGGGCCGTATAGATGAGCCGTTTTGAGAAGCTTGTAGAGAAGGTGCTTCGCTATAAGAGCTTGTACTCTAAGACTAAGACTGTTATTGTTGTTTTGTTGAGAAAGAAGAGCCAAAGCCGCAGTAAGGCGATGAAGGCAAGAAGAAGTGGAATGGAAAGAGAAAGCGGTCCCAGGGAAAGGGTGGTAAGAAAAAGGGTAAATGGGAACCTACTTGCTTTGGATGCAACAAAAAGATTATTTGATTAAAGATTGCAAGGCGCGTGAGAAGAGGAAATGTTACAATTGTGATAAATCTGGGCATTTGAAGAAGAATTATGTAGAACCGATGAAGGATATGCAGGTAGTGAAAGCGTATGCCCTGGACGCAGTCCCAACTTCATCGAGTGCTCCCTCGGCGAAGGAGAAGGGGAAGGGAGTCGTCATTCAAGATATGGTTTCTATTGGTGATGTTCCTATTCGAGTTTTTTTTATACTAGTGCTTCTCATTCATTCATCTATAGTGACCTAGTAGATAAATTGGGATTGGAACCTGAGATAGTAGACTTACCCCTAATCGTGACAAACCCTGTTTGAGGCCCTACTATTCTTATCATGGTTTTTCGTGACCTAGTTTTATCGAGTCATGGATGTTCTTTGGTTTATGGTTATTTTGTTTTGAACTTGGTTGGACTTGGGATTATCTTGCATATGGACTGGCTTAGGAAGTATGCGGCGATAGTGGATTGCGAGAAGCTGTAGGTGACAATTAGAGATGTGGATGGGTGAACTGTAGGGATTAGCTACCTATCAGAGGATGGGGTGATGGTTAGCTTTCTATATTCGCTTGAGGTTCGACATGATGGGTTGTCATCTGTGCCTATCGCTAGAGAGTATCCAAATGTTTACGAGGAAGTGACTGGATTATCGCCGCATAGAGAGATCGAGTTTCAGATAGACTTGGTGAAGAAAGCCAGACTGATAGTTATGCTTTGAGGCGTATGACACCCAGAGAGCAGATGGAATTGGAGGTACAAGTGAATGACCTATTGAGGAAAAGGTTCATTCGAAGAAGCAATCTCAGTGGGGCGCATCGGTAGTATTTGTAAAGAAGGAGGATGGCCCTTTGAGGTTGTGTGCAGATTATCGTGAGCTGAATAAAGCGATAAAGAAAAACAAGTATCCACGCCTGCGTATCGATGACTTGTTTGATCAGCTGCACGGTGCGAAGGTATCTCCCAAATGGATTTGGTTACGGGATTTGACCAGCTAAGAGTAGCGAAGGAGAGTGTACCTATTATGGTGTTTTGTACGCCGTTGGGTTTTTATGAGTGGTTGGTGATGCCATTCAGGTTAACCAACGCTCTGATATACTTTGTGGATCTCATGAATCGGATTTTCAAAGACCGGTTGAATAAGTTCATGCTAATGTTCGTGGATGATATTATGATTTACTCCAGGACTAAAGAAGAGCACAAGATGCACTTGAGGAGTGTGATAGAGATATTGAGGAAGCATAAGTGGGAGCAAAGTTCTCTAAGTGTCACTTCTTGAGAGAAGAAGTGAGATTCTTGGGTTACGTCATTTCGAGACAGGGTATAGTTGTGGATCCTGCAAAGGTGGCAGCGACCCAAGATTGAACCGACCCAACAACGCTACAGATGTGAGAAGTTTCCTAGGATTGAAGGGATATTATAGACACTTCATCAAGGACTTCTAAAAGATAGCAACACAATTGACCAATTTGACAAAGAAGAATCAGACTTTTATTTTGGACGCGAAGTATGAACATGCGTTTGTGAGTCTGAAAGAGAGGTTGACGAATGCATCAGTTTTGACCATTCCAAGTAGAAATAAAGAGTTAACAATATACACTAATGCCTGTGGTACTGGATTGGTTGTAGTATTAATGCAGAAGGGAAGGGTTGCCGCTTATGCGAGTCGATTGCCAAAGCTGCACGAAAGGAATTATCCAACTCATGATTTGGAATTGGCGGAAATTATTTTTGCTTTGAAGATGTGGATGCACTATTTATTGGACGAGAGGTTTGAGCTGTTTACGGACCACAAATCCTTGATGTACTTTTTCTTTCAGAAGGATCTCAACCTTTGACAACATTGGTGGTTAGATTTCTTGGCCTCTATGATTTCAGTATTTTCTACACTCTAGGAAAAGGGAATGCAGTTGCCGATGCATTGAGTATAATTCATGCTGGATTAGGAGCAATGTTTGGAATGGAAGCAAATTGAATATATTGATGGATTTGATTTCGGGCCTCATTACGAGCTAGAACCTGAAATGTTGGCAAGATTATCGATTATACCTACTTTGATTGAAAGGATCAGTACTAGTCAAAAGCGAGATGCTAGGCTAGCGGAGATCATAGCAAAGATAGAGGAAGGAGTAGAATATGAAGATATAAAGCAATACGAACTCGACCGAGAAGGTTAGCTTCGTAAAGACAGGAGGTTGTTCGTTCCCGATGTTGATAGATTGCGAGATAAAGTGTAAGAGAATGTCATCATTCCAGATTGGCTGTTCATCCCGGTGGTAACAAGATGTACCAAGATATGAAGTGGACCTACTACTGGGAAGGTATAAAGAGGGATGTTGGAGCATTTATCTTGAAGTGTATAAACTGTCAGTTGGTAAAGACAGAGCAGAAGAAACCTAGTGGATTGTTGCAACCATTGGAAATTCCTGAATGGAAATGGAAGCAAGTATCGATGGATTTTATTGATGGATTGCTGAAGACACGATCAGGGTACAATGACATTTGGGTCATAGTAGATCGGTTGACCAAGAGTGCGAGGTTTATACCCGCCAAGTCAAGTAGAACGACACCCAAGCTGGCGGAGTTGTAAAAGTGGATATTAAGATTTCACGGTGTGTCGAAGAGCATTGTGAGCGACCGAAACCAGTTGTCCACTAGTGAGTTTTGGCAAAGCTTACAAGAGGAGTTAGGAACGGAGCTACATCTTAGTATAGCTTATCACCCGCAAATAGATGGGCAAACCAGAAGAGTAAATTGTATGTTGGAAGATCTCTTGCGAGCATGCATTATAGACTTTGGTAGATTATGGGATAATCATTTACATTGGTGGAGTTTGCATACAACAGCAGTTACCAGTCGAGTATTGATATGGCTCCGTATGGAGCATTGTATGGCTGACTATGTAATGCTCCTTCATGTTGGCAGGTAGCGAGTGGAAAACTGATATTTGGGCCAGATATGATTAGAGAGACTTCGGAGAAGATTGAGATCATTCAGCAACGAATGAAAGCTGCTCAGGATCAACAGAAAAGCTAAGTGGATAAGAGACGAAGAGAGTTTGAGTTTACTGTTGGAGATATGGTGTTTGTAAAGGTTTCTCCTATAAAGAATGTAGTTCGATTCGGTGGAAATGGGAAGTTGGCACCAAGATTCGTAGGTCCTTTTCCGATAGTCGAGACAATCGAGAAGTTAGCATATATGATCGACTTATCTCAGAAGATGGCAGGCATGCACAATGTTTTTCGTCTCTTTTATCTATGGAAGTTTGTGCACGACTCAGGCGTGATGATCACATCATATCGGCTAGAAGATGTTAAGGTAGAACCAGAAGTTTCTATACCTCGTAGGATACTTCGTATTGATAGGTACAAGATGAAACAACTTTGGAAAAAGATGGTGAAACCAGTTAAGGTACAATGGAGCGGAAGTGACGACGATTGTACATGGAAGACGGAAGAGAACATGAGTACTAGGTGTCCGGAGCTCTTTGAATGGTAAGACTCAATGTTTATCGTATCTACTTTTACTATTATATATATATTATATTCGATAAGTTAGTATACTGTATGCTAGGATAAGTTCACTATATTATTGGTTGTATGGATGCTTGTTTGATATGTGTGATGGTTGCTTATGATTAGTAGGCATGCAGATGACCATGGTTGTTTATATTTTGACTTGCTCGGGATTTTGGGGGCAAAATTCCTAAACGGGAGGAGAAAATAACTACCTGTATTTTATGTATCAGATGATCATAAAATATATCAATTTCATTCGTATGAGGTCGTATAATTCTATAATTTTAGGTATGACTCTTAGGGACATTTTACACGCCTATTTTTTTCCTGAATTTCTACGTGACCATTTTGACCCTGAAATTCTTGTTTGGACTATAACTTTTGATAGGAGTCGAATTAAGGTTTCAAACCAGTTCCATTGCTTCTAGATGATGTTTTCCATTCCGTAGAGTGATCTTAATAAAAAAAGGACTTACAGTGAGAAAGTTATGTCTATTTTAAGTTTTTAAAACTGCTTGCTAGAATTAGGGTGTAATCAGTTAAGCCGATTAATGAGCCCATTAGTCTAATTAGAGAACAATATAAATAGAGGGTTGAAGAGTCAAATTAAAACTTTTCCCTCTCATTCTAAATTAGGTCTAAACCCCAATTAGCCCTAGATCCATCCTAATTTCATTCAAAATCACCCAAATTGCTCTCTAAATCAAACAAGATTACGGATTAGAGATTGGATCCTCAATTAGAAGCTAGGGGTCATCAAATTGCTTGATTTGGAGTGCTTTTCTTTGCTGTTTGGATTAGGTCTACATACAAATTGGTTGAATTTGGTAATTTGCGAGTGGTTTATGCCTTCTCACTATGTTATGCATGTTCATATGGTAGAATTATAGGATCTAGCATGTTTTAATAACATGTTAATCCATGCATATGATATAGATTGATTAAAAATCACCTTGATTTATGTCCGTATATTCATGTTATATGTAGATCTATGTTAGAAATTGCCTTGTTTATTTTATTTTAATGGATTATAAGTTTGATTGGATGAAATTGCTTGTTATTCTATGTTTGGATGATACGATGTGATGTTGTTTGCTAGTGTTGTGATTGCATAGAAAGTTAGGTCGGAGAATTGAGCAAATCGAAGGCAAAGTTAGTATAAATTGGATGCAACTTAACGGATAGGCTCTGAAATATGGCAGGAGACTATGGGATAACTCACACCTCGATTGGATGCAAAGTGATAAGTCAATACCGAGTTAAGGAGATAGGTCGGACCCAATTTATGGTGGTAGGTACGAGTGGTGGTCGACTTGATGGCTTGGAAGGCTATGGCTAATAAAGGTTGTGTATGGCAAGGTTCTGGAAAATTGGCTAAGTGCTTGAGTTTACGACAAGTTACCAAGTTAGGTTTGCGACGAGTTATGCCCATAACTCGGCACCGAGTTATGAGGAAGGAGGCTATGACTCAGTGATTGACATGAATGGATAGGGCTTGGCTAGATTAGGTATTCCATAGCAAGATGCACGGTATTTGGCTAAGGATTGGATGCTATAACGAGTTACCTCTAGAACTTAGAAGTAGTGCTTTGGATTAGGGGTCAAGTTATCAAAGGTGGATGAGTCGGGGTTTAAGGCACTGGAAAGGGAGTACTAGAGACATGGAAGAGAAATTAGCCATTAGTTGGCTAAGTGTATAACTCGGCACCGAATTATACCTATAACTCGGCACCGAATTATACCTATAACTCGTTACCGAGTTATCATGGTTTATGATATCAATGTGAAACTTTCAGGGCAGGAAGGGGATGCTTTGTAGATCGTATTGGAGGTGTTGGCTCATTCGTATCAAGTTGGATGACGATATAACAACATGATAAAAAACTATGGTATTCGGATGTTGGCTCGTGTTTGGAGTAGGTTCCGAAGATGGCGGCTCATAAAGGAGAGAGCCATGTGATCGGGGAATGTGGAAGGGTTTTTCGTGAATAATGGAAACTGGATTACACAAGAAGGGCTCAATATCCAAACGGAGCAAAGGTGGGCTTGGGTATATGTGCTAAGGAATTATTGACGACTCGAAAAGTTTTCTCTTGTACTCGAATCAGGGGTATTGTAAGTAGGGACACCCATGGGTCAATTGAGAGACCTGTATGCCTTAAACTTGTAGCTTTGGGTCTATTGTCTAGCTTTGGGCTGCGAGACACGTATTCAGCTTTGGGATGCGAGATACGAGTGTACAATAGTGAACCGAGATTTCCATTAGTCCCTGGCTTGAGGGTTATACGATTTATCATATATTTAGAGCACAAGGAGTGATAGTTAGGATTCTTGATGGATGCTATGGATGCTTTGGTTGTTTTCTTTAGTAGGCTATCACTCATCGGTATTATGGGAAGTGGGTATTGGATATAAGAATACTTGGAAGACTGATATCATTTATTTGGTTTTGTGGTATATCTTTATGATATTGTAGAGTAGCATATTATAGTGTTATATGCTAACTCTTTGGTTGCAGGGACATATCAGGTATGGTTTGTGTACTCTTGTTCCTTACCATATTTACCTGTGTAATATTTTGAGACTCATTTACCGCTACACCACACTATTGTCTGACCAAAGGTTTTATGTTTTGCTTCTTATTATCTTAGATACTCTTAAATTGGTAGACTAGATAACAGGTCTAGGTGACGCAGTAGTTGTTCGGAGGACGAGCTGGATGGAGCTATCTCATATTATATACATATATGGAGTCTACGCTTATTCCGCAGTGCAACACTAGGGAGCCTTAGTAGCGATTGCTTACCATTTGTATTTGAGATAGTTGTTGAGTTTGTTTCCGGTGTATAAACTCTACTGTTGATGAATAATTTTGTGGATATTATACTCTGACGATTTGTTCACATAGTTATTATTGTCACTGCTGTTATATCTGTTATATTATATTATATCCATGCGTTGTGAGATATGATAGGTTATATGCTATATTGGTTTATTTCAACCTTGATGATCGTCCTATATCGGACAGGCACGACTTCAGTGCACTATTTATATATTATTGGTGTCGGTGGTATGGGCGATCGTCATAATAAATTTGGCCAAAATGTCACACCACCTGCTAAGTGATGTGTGAACGTTAATATTTGAATATTTTGATATTAATCGCTGACCAAATTTACACCGGACGGGTCGCACAACAGAAACGATGAATTCTCCTTTGACCAAGCGATTTAATTAATTTGTAATTGTTATATATTAATTAAATAAATTAATATATATGAAATATTTATTATTAAAATTGAATTTGATTTGAAAATAAATATTATTAAATGTATTTATAATAGTTATAAATATATTAATCAATATACAATATTGATATGCGTTTAAATTAGATTTAAATGCAAAATATTTATTTGGACTTTAAATGAGTTTAAAGCCCATGATAGGGGCTAATTATTTCGGCAACAACAAAGGTTTATGGGTGGCTTGAAATGGGCTAGAGGTGCTCGATAATGGATGCCTAAGATTAAGGGAGATTGGGTAAAAGACGAGACTCCTTTCCTTCCTCTATTTAAGCATCTCATCCTACATTTGATTTTGATCTTTTTGGAGCCTCATTCCCCATACATTTTTTGGTTAAACTCCCCTTATTATCTCTCTAATTTTCCATGCTCAAATCAGACTAATTCAACTGCTGTTCGATAATTTATGATCAACGGTTCAAGGAGAGTTGGCTCGAAAATTATTTCAACGAGCACACATCATCATTTCAAGGTGTACTTATAGGCATTGGAAGCGAAATATATTTTTGATCAAAATATAATTATAAATGCTTAGATATAATATTTTATATTACTAGTTAGGTGACGATTCCGATACGCAAGTGATATTGTTACAAAATTGCTTTGGTTGTATGTATGAATATACTTATAAATAAAAATTTGTTAAGTTCATGTTTGTAATGGCGCGACTCAAAAACAAAAATAAACATTTTTTGATTATATATATATATCCATATATATATATATATATATATATATATATATAGTTCATAATTTAATTACTTCATCATACTTTATATAAATAAGTCATATAAATTTTATATATAATGTATTACACATAGTTTATATTCAGCGGCAATAATATCATTATATGTATATATATAATTTAAATATCATCTAAATCATTTAATTAAATAAATTAAAGATATTAATATATATACTATATAAAAGTTATATTTAACATTTTATAAAATAATATTATCACAAAACACATGTTCGGTAGAAAAAACCATTTGTTTATTATTTCAAATATTTTAAATATAAGCTGAAAATAAATAATTAATTATAAAATTATTTTAAAATTTTAAAATTATGAAATAAATTTTCTAAGTACAAAATATCACTTAGAAATTTATTGAAAATTTGAATTTCAAAATTAAGTTTCGAAATATTATATATTAATTATTTAAATTAAAACCGTACAAAAATTGAATTAAATAATATCTAAAATTTTAAAAAGAAATATTTCTGAGCCATACGCAATACCAGGTAACTAAAAATTTTATTTAAAATATTTTTAAGTACTTATAAGAATTAATCAATATTTTAATATATTATTATACATTTATAAATAAGTAATTAATATTATATATATATATATATCAAAAAATTATTTTATTTAGATATGTATGTATTGTTTTCAGTTTTAAATTATTATTATTTTATATATTTTTATAATTGATTATATTCACATAATTATGTATATATATAATGTTAATGTTTCATAATTATGTTTATAAGTATATATATTTATTTATCCCTATTTATATTTTAAAAAAAAATAATTAAAGTTTATATACATATTTAAAATATTTTATATATGTAAACAAAAGTATATATACATATAATCAAATAATATATTTGTATATTGGATGAGCTAACGCGTCCGTTGCGATATAAATCCCAACATCCACACACAGGCATGTTATACCTTACATGGATTGATATGTTACACATGCATACACATATATATGTATATATGATACACGTGTGTGTGTAAATATCATAACGTAAATTAAATAATACTATATCAATTTATAAATTTAAATAAAATAAAAGATTTTATATAATTAAAAATTAGAAATGTTATGGGTCCAATAAAGAACCAATAGAGTAAAAAAAAGTTTAAAATTTGCCCACAACTTCTATTGGGGGTTGGTCCAGATCCAACAAATGCAAGAAGTATTAAGAGGGTTATGCAGACGTTAGTGTAGCATGTGGGGCTGGTCTTGAACATGCAAAAATCAAAATTTTATTTGCTAAAGGTGCTTGATCAAAAGCTATTATTGCTGAAATTTTATCGGTGGAAATTAAAAGCTTACCAATTATGTATTTGGGTACTCCATTAAGCAGCACTTTTCTCAAAAGAGATGATTTTAATGGGATGATTAATAAAGCAAAAAAAAGAGATTAAATGGATGGAGTGGTAGGTTGCTAACTCTTGATGGAAGATTAGAGCTGATCAAAATGGATATTCACTCTATAGCATTCTTTTGGATGCAACTTTACCAAATGCCAATGAATGTGATAAACCAAATTTATAGTATTTGTGCAAATTTCTATGGCAAGGGAGGAAGCATCTTGTGAACTGGAGCACGATACGCAAACCAAAGGAAGGTGGTATGTGGCTGAGAAAGTTACAAGATATTGCTAATGCTCCAGCTGTCAAGCCACAATAGAAGAATTTGGAGAAGTGCGTGGGCACAATGGGTACACCATAGATATTGTGGTAACAAAAAAAAAATTTGTTTTCTGTAAGTTACAATCAGATAGTCTCGGTAATTTTCTAGAGTATTTGCGCAACAACGACAACGAAAAAGAATTTTTCTGTGACATGGTGGACATTGCTATAAGTTCAACAGTGTGACATGTGTGGACAGAGAGAAACCACAGGATATTTCGAAATCAAAGCATTCCTCTGTAGTATGATTAGATCTTATCCTGAACGACAACAAAATCATCATCAGTAAATCTAAACATAGTACAACTACATGTAACAAAGGAGATATCATATGTAAAAATTTCGAGCTTATCCGATGTTTCAAACATGAACAATAAGCAGTAAATATTATCAGATCCTGAAATAGAAAGCTATGAATCTAAATTGCAAACTCCTTTTCTGCTCAAATTCAGGAGGTTGGGGGTAAAAATCCTCCATACTGTAGTGATTCCTGCTAGAACTTTCGATCCAGAAACAAGAAAGTGGAACCTTCAATGTAATGCAGAGCAAGTTTCGAAGCTGTGAAGAAGATAAATTAGAGCAGAGCTAATTATTAGTAGAGGAGATTGAGTTATTTTCGGTAGAAGGTAATTGAAGCCATTTGTTTTTCCAGATCTAAAATGTAGTAGATAGGAGGTGAGGAGATGCTTTGAATGAAGTGCAGTGAATATTTAATTTGTCCTTGGGTAGATAAGATGCATATTGTGTTTCCTGTGCTGCATTATGAACACAGCTGGAGAAAGCTTGAGAGATTTAATTTGGTTTTGTATTTGAATTCATAAAGGTTAGTCTTTCTCTATTACGCATTTAATTCTAGCACGGGGATTTTTAAGCCTCGGCCATCCTCTGCTTTGAATTGGAATGGAATTCATTTGTATCTGTATGCAAATATATGGATATAATATGTACTCTTTTTCCTTATAAGATACATATTTAGGTTAGGGGTTGTAAGATTTTGATGAAGTATATTATTGAAGTATATGATTGCTGTTAATTAAGTATCATTTTTCAAAAAAAAAACATCAAGCCAACTTGATAAACATTAATAGAAGCATCTTCTTAAAACTGGATTTAATTGTTTTGATTATGATGTGGAATAAATATAATTTGTTGTGCCTTTAACCCTCCGCATTGATCCAATCAGCTTTAGGCATGTATTCATTTCATTTGAGTCATCTACCATAGATTCAAACATCTCCTGCATCATTTTTTCTTTTCTTCCCACAATGAAGATCCGACATAATTGTTAATCATAACTACTAACAAAATCAAAACGTTGTACAACAATTATTTTATTTTTACATTCTTCAGAATTGTACCAGTACTTCTCTTTTGTCTTTCATGTCTAAAGGTGACATTTCAACCACTGTAAAAGCATCATTAGTTAAAGGATTGAATGTATGACGACACTATTTTTAACATCTAAAATCAATTATAAACGTCATCAAAATATGCTTACAACTAAATTCAGATATTAAAGACAATTGACCGTGGGTATGTAAAATTTAAAAGTCTAAAGCTATGAACATAAAAAGGGAAACCTCAAACTGGAATAAAAATAAAATATATGCAAGTCTCAACATTGTATGCATATGCCAATAAACCATACAAGGCACAATAAATAAACAAATGAAATCACTTTGTCTTTCCACACATCAAAACTTCATTTAATTCATAAGCAATAAAAAATTAATACATGGAAATAATTTTAAATAAACAACCTGCAACTGTAGTATACAATCAAAGCTCCTTCCTTTTTCTTTTTCTTTCTTTCACCTGCCAATTTTGCAAATAGATGTATACAAAAAAAAAGGTGTCAACTATGTTTGGACTACGTCTTATATTATATACTACGGCCATAGGTTTGATAGCAATTTCATAGGAAAACGCTGCATACTTGCCCCTTTTGGGGATCAAGCTCATGTAGTTCTGTTTTCTTCTCTTCTCCTACATGCAAATACTTGTTGGCGCATAACAACTATAACATCCATGTAACCATTGCAACCAATATAAGCAGAAAATAGTACATCCATCATAACATATCATCACATGGGGTAATAACAATAATAGCACACAACCATCAAACATCAAGAACACACAATGTTAACTCAATCGTTAAATGAGAAAATAATAACATAACAAATATACTTACATACATACTAATCATCGACTATAGCAATACATCATCAATGTAAGTATAAGTCATCAAAGGTGTACTAGCCACTCCACAATGCATCAAATGTGTACTAACTAGTCAATACTAGTAACACAGCATCAATGATAAAAAAACCACAGTCAACTACCCATTGCCCAGTAGTAATAATAGCCGAATATCATACACACATTGAAATTTGATATTGTTATCAAACACCAACCATACGTGATAATTACAATTGACAATTAATCGCACATTCTACAACTATCCAAATAATATATTCTACAACTATCCAAATAATATATTAACGACCATTGCTCTCCAAAGTATAAAATTGCATTATGATTGTTTATTATAAAATCATCATCCTCATTTATTTAGTGCATCCCAAACAAAACTACTTCTTTAAAATGATAATATACTTCCCAAATCATTTATTATAATTCTATTTCTACATATACCTCAAAAAATCATATATTAAATCAAAAATAGTATTTTCATCAAACTACTTTTCAATCAATAATATTATTATTTCACAACAATTTAATAATCCATTTTAAAATCGTTGTAGTAGTTTCCAAAACCAATTTCACTATTTATCTCAAAAATAATAATATTGTATTTTGAATCATCAAAACTTCTTTTTACTTTTATTCATCTCAAAATAGTAGTTATTTTAACAAAAACTCTTTTGGAAACATTTTTTATAGTATTTTACTATTATTATTATTGTTCAAAAAATGTCTTCCATTTTATTACTTAAATAATAATCCTTACTATGAATTCCATAAAATCAATTACTTTGTCATTTACACAAAACAATACTATTTTTTACTTTATTACTAATAATAATTCGCCTTTTAATTAAAAATCCATTTTAAATTAATTTAATATTAACAGCGTCAAATATTTAGGTCGTTACGGAACGTAAGGGTCGAACATTTTACAACACATTTCGAAGTTCAGTGTCCTATAGTTAGAACAAGTAAGACTCAAGACATGCATAATAGAACTCAAGAAAAAACTATTTAAGATTCATAGTAGGAAAACCTCATTAAAATGGTTCCTTTGTGTGATCTTAGAACATCTTGTTGAATCACCATGAAAGCAGCAAAGAAAAACTCTCTCTCTCTCTCTAACCGATTCCAACGCACCAAACCACAACATGGTGCCCATCAAGAGTCGGAAGAAATTGAAATTCTAGCATATATAGTATCAAAGATCTTTTGCTCACTAAGCACATAAGGAATGTTCCAATCAAACTTCACATTCATAAGACAATCAGCATGTGAAACAAGGGACTTATCACAAAACCCCGACCTTTATATTTTAATATATTTTTTCACCATAGCCAATCACTAAGAGATCCCCATAAGATCATAATGTCCAAAAGGAGTGTAAGAATCTTGTAATAATGACCAATCCATAGTTAGTATAATCTAGCAAAATAAAGATTGACATAATACAACAACGCAAGCATGAAAATTTTCCAACTAAAATTGAAAATGAAAAACAATAAACAATAAACAGAAATAGCTAAAACTGAAAATGAAAAACAATAAACAATAAATAGAAATAGACTCTACTATTGTAGAGAATTTACCACTACAAACCGATCTTGTGTATACAAATGTGGTTATGAAAGTTTTTATTCTAGAACAATTTACGATGATATTTATTTTTAATTCAAGTTAATCGCATTTTTAACCATTATGGCTAAAAGCAAAATTTAAGCAATAGGATTACAAAATTTTGTGTGTAAACACCGACCGAGCATCTGCCATATATGAACTGATTTAATTAAACGCAATAAATTTTTATGTGTAGTAACCTTGTAAATTTATTGTAATGTGAATATTCAAATTATTATGTATACATAATGCCTAAAATATGGTGCAATCATTTGTTGAAAAATTGACTTAGCATTTGGTGTATTAAACACAAATCATACAATCCTATCAATAAAAAAGTATTACTACAGGATTTTATCCATTAAACCTTAAAACAATAATTGAGTGTGTTTCCTACAGAGTAATCTTATTCAATATTTTGATATTAGTAGTGCTATATTTTCAAATATATCACTATTAATATTGTGTTTGTAGTATTTTCATAACCTCAATACAAGAACTGAGCATTCATGGCATTCCGGATAATAATATTATACATCAAGACCTTTCATTATTTCAAGAATTCTAATCTATTTTAAAAGTTGGAAACACGCATTAAATAAAGGCCTTGTATCAATTTTTGATTTGCGACAATTTTTTATGCAACAAAAAACTATCTACGTTATGCTTTCTTGTTTTTCATCATGTTCCACTAGCACAACTATGCTTGTTATAATTTACTTTAAATGAAGCTTTATGTTGGCAGCTATTGTATTCTAGTTAAGGTTGTAGGTTTAACAATTTATAACGTGCTCTACTAACCCAAGTACTTTACCTCCTTTTCTTTTCCTTCCTTCCTTGACTAATTTAAGAACATTTCGTGGAATTAAGATGTTGCCTCTTTACTGTCAATGTTAAAAGATGCAATTGAAGAAGAAAATAGTGAAAGGAGCATTGATAATAAGTGGTTCGGTAAGTATACCTCAAAAGTACATGAATGCATATCTTTAAAGTTTGAAAGCTCCAAGCAACAAACATTAGTAAATTATAACACTTTGAATCAACATACATACAATGGTGTAACTCTATCGATGTTGGCTCTTCCACACTATAGCACTATCCTTTGTAGGTAGGCAAAGATAAATAATGCAAATATAATTGCATTAGAAATAAAGAAAGAAATTGGTGAAAAACATCACTGTCTAAACCAATAATATTACAAAGGAACCTAATAATATATGCCTTTCATCTAAAATGCTTGATCAAAATAAACTACTACAAATGATATCAATCTAAATGAGCATTGCATTTCCAATATTTATATGGTAATTTTCTAATAATGCACTTACAAATAGAGTACCGCATGCATGCCTTACGTGTAACGACCCGTATTTTTAACGGATCGACAAGTTCGACAGAATCTGGAATTTTAGAGTCTTTGAGCCTTTTCAGATTTTAGGCGAAAATGGCTAAGTCCTGAGTCGTGAACGACTTAGTGTAAGTCGTGAGTCGTATACGACTTAGGGGATAGGAGCGACTCAGGGATTTGGCTAGTTAAGGGGTGTAAGGATAAGTCGTTTGAACGACTTAAGGGGTAGGCGCGACTTAAGGACTGGGCGAGATAAGGTTTAAGTTGTAACAGTTAAGTCGTGACCGAGTTAAGGTGATGAGTCGTACCCGAGTCATCTGATGAGTCGTACCCGAGTCATCTGATGAGTCGTACCCGAGTCATCTGATGAGTCGTACCCAAGTCATCTGATGAGTCGTACCCAAGTTATCTGATGAGTCGTATCCTGGTTATCTGATGAGTCGTCTGACCAGTTGAGTCGTAACCCCAGCTATTTGTTAAGTCGTGACCGACTCAGTAGTTGGCTGCTAGGTTATAAGTCGTAGAATGGGTTATCTCGTCTAACCAGTTAAGTCGTGGACGAGTTAAGGGATGAGTCATAAGCTGTTGAGTCGCGCGTAGGTGATAACTCGCGCAAGTGGATGAGTCGTAGCCTTTGTGATGAGTCGTATACGAGTTAGTAGTTGAGTCGTCTAACCAAGTAAGGCGTGCGCATTTAAGTCGTAGACAGGGGGTCTGGTGAGTCGTAGGCGCATGCTATAAGTCGGAGACGACTTAGGAGATAGCTGTTTTGTCATGAGTCGTAGGCAGATGTGTTAAGTCGCTAAAGGGTAGTCTGGTTAGGTCGTAGAAGCCAGAAGTCGTTGAGTCGTAGGGCTTTGAGTCGTGAGTCGTAAACGACTCATGGAGGCAGACGAGATAGGGATTTCAGCTATAAATAGGAGAGCTTCTCTTCATTTTTGGAATCCGGATTTTGAAGCGACGAAGTGCTGCCATTTTGAGAGCTCGACTTCTACACTTCTTCACTTCTTTTCTCCACTCTAATCTAGTGCTTCCATCCATCCAAATCGAAGATCAAGATTGAAGATTCAAGAGCTTAGATTGGAGATCTTCATCTTTTCAAGAGAGATTTCTTCGTTTGAAGCGGATTCGTGATAGATCAAGCTTGATCCCTTGCTGTCCAGATCTGAAGCGTGTTGATTAGAGGTTGTTTAGGTGATTTGGTGAGTGGTGATTATCTCTCACACGGATCCAAAGGAGTACATCGGATTGTTGGCTCGATTTGGTGTTAAAATAGGGATTTCCATGCATTTTCTTCATCCAAAGTGTAGATCCATATAGATCCATTGTTCATGATGATGTTACATCCATTTTATCATATGTTAACCTATGCAAGATCATTCATCAATTTTGTAGAGATATAATCCATGTTTTCATGCTTATTGGACTTTCAACTCTTTAATTACGAAAATGCCATTATTGTTATAATTGTCTACTTAGATCATATTTGAATGCTTGATTGTTTGGATTGATGTTTGATTTGATGATTATTATGAACTAGATGATTGATGATTAGATTTAGATCGAAGATGATTCAAAAGCTAAGGGAAAGGCTCTTGAATTGGGAAAGCTGCTCGTGGCATAGGTAGCGGGATGATGAAGCTCTTATGCATAGATTTGATGATGTGAAGTTGAGATGAGGCTTTGCGAGGATGTAATGAAGCGAGGCATCATATGATGAAGACTTGGTCTAATCCAGACGGGATCATTCCAAGCATGTTGATAACTCGGTGATATGATTCGAGTTGAGGATAATGAATGGATATGAGAATAGTCGTCGAGGAGGATGACTAGGAGGCTTGGATAGCATCGTTGTTGAAGGTTCTAGCATGCTCTAAGCAAGAGTATGTTTGGGCAGATTCGATAGTCCCAACGGCCAACTGTTGTTGGTCGAGTACTCTGGGCAGATTCGATAGTCCTAGGCACGGGCTGCGACGACGTGCGGGAGTTATGTCTAGAACCGGGGTTTCCATTAGCCCTTGACGGACGGCTGAAAGAATGTGTCGGTCATTCAATTAACGGTGATATCGAAGCAATGATAACAGTGATAGCCAGAGTCATGGATGTTTGGTTGTAACGTCATTTCGGACTCAAGAGCGGTATTTTCTGGGTGCTTATCTGATTTAGGCCTTGGTACTTGGAAAACATCGCCCTTGACTCGAGTGATAGTGGCTTTACTTTAAATTGTATGCTCTGCTATGTTTGCTTCTGCTTAGTGTGTGTCTGGGGGCTATCACTGTAGAATGAGGTTGGAGTGGGAGGGTTGTATTCCTATTCCTTTTCCTTTATGCTCTTTTGGTATGTTGTTAGTTAATTTACTGCTCACTAAGACTGTTGTCTGACTCAAGGCTTTATGTTTTAATTCTTATTGCCTTGGGCTGTTCGTCCATTTTGGGACGGGCAGACTAGGTAGCAGGTGACAGGTGCTGTTCTCTTCTCACGATGCTGATATCGAAGACGAGCTGGAGGGTTGCATATTATCTTCTTATTATATGTACTGGATATTCCGCTGTTTTGTATTCTCTGAGAGATATGTAGTGAGGCTTGATGTATTGACTATGTGGATGCTTGTATTCAACTACTATGGAGTTTTATATGATGTCATTTTGTTCTGTAAAGCTTCACTATACATATGTTCTATTGTATTTTGTCCATGCGCTGTGAGAAATACGATAGATCCTGTTGTTTTAATCTACCCTGACAATCGTCCATGGTCGCCTGGCACACTTTACGGCGCACTATCTCTAGATTCAGTGCAGGGGTCATGGGCGGTCGTCACATTTGGTATCAGAGCATTGGTTCATCGATTTTACCCAACGCTCGCTGTCGTAACTACGTATGAGAGACGTAATTGTAATTTTGATGGATGACTACTATATATAATATAGTAGCTTAGTAGAGTTTGAGTCCTTTATGCAGTTGTTTCTCTAGATGTTCTAATCATTCCTTTTTATAGATATTGAGAATGAGTCGAAGAGGGAGACCAGCTGCTAGGGAAGGCCATGCTACTGAAGAGACTGCTGATTATGCAGCCATGTTCGAAGCTATGATGACTTCGATCATGAGGAGGATACCAGTTCCGGGGGCGGCAGTTGATGTTGGAGTTCAAGTCCAAACTCCGAAACCAGTGGATTTTGCTAAGTTGTGCAAGGATTATACTGCTCTTGGAGGAAAGGTTTTCTTGGGAACAGAATCAACTATTGAGGTCCAGAGGTGGATAGATGCTTGTAGAAGGATCTTTGGTGATTTGGGAATTGATGATGCAACTAAGAGGAAGTTGGCATCAAGGCAGCTTCAAGGGAGAGCCTCTGATTGGTGGAACTCTATTACCATCAATACTGCGGAGGAAGAGATTACTTGGGAGCAATTCCAAGCTAGATTTGAAGCTAAGTTCATTTCTACAGCTCAGAAGTCTGTTCTGTTCAAGAGGTTTGTGGAGCTCAAGCAAGGTGGAAGATCAGTTCTGGAGTATGTTTCTGAGTTTGAAGCTTTGTCCAAGTATGCCCGGTCATATATTGAGTCTGCATACCAGAAGAATGAGAAGTTTGTGACAGGCTTGGACAGCTATCTTGGGAGACAGTTGGTGGATCATTTGGACGATTCATTTGAGAAGCTTGTGGAGAAAGCTCTTAGGCATGAGAGTCTGTTTCCTTAGGAAGGATCTGTTGTTGCTGTGACCAGGGAAGAGTCTAAACCCCAGCAGGGTGGAAACAAAAAGAGGAAGCAGCAGCAGCAGAAGGGTAAGGATGGCCAGAAGAAGCCGAAAGGCGAGGTGACTTGCTACAATTGTCAGCAGAAGGGCCATTTCTCGAAGGATTGTAAGAATCCTAAGGTGCCGATGAAGTGTCACAACTGTGACAAGCCGGGGCATTTCAGGAAGAATTGTCCAGAACTGAGGAAGGACAGGCAGATTGTGCAAGCCAATGCTTTAGGAGCTGTTCCGTCGTCTTCGAAAGCTCCTACTGCTGAAGAGAAGGGAAAGAGTGTGGTTGTTCAAGGTACTCTTTTCCTATGTGGTGTTCCAGTTAGAGTTCTGTTTGATACTGGAGCGACGCATTCGTTTGTTTGTAGTGAACTCGTAAGCCGGTTGGGTTTGGAACCGGATATTGTTGATAGGCCATTGGTTGTGACTAATCCAGTTGGGGGTTCGTCTTGTTTGTGTATGTTATGCCGTGGTCTAGTTGTATCGAGTCATGGTTGCTCTTTTGTTTGTGATTGTTTTGTTTTGAACTTTGCGGGGTTCGGAATTATTTTGGGTATGGACTGGCTTAGGAAGTATGCGGCTAAGGTTGATTGTGAGAGGCTGGAGGTGACAGTCGAGAATGTGGAAGGGCGAAAGATTGTGATACGATGTAAGCATGAGGAAGGCGTCTTCATGAGCTTCATGTATTCGCTGGTTGTTCCACGGGATGGACTGTCATCGGTGCCAATCGCTAATGGATTCGAGGATGTCTTTGACGAAGTCAAAGGGTTGCCGCTGCATAGAGAGATCGAGTTTCGTATAGATCTAGTTGAAGGAGCCAGACCTGTTGTGATGCCTCTTAGGCGGATGGCGCCTAGGGAACAGCAGGAGTTGAGGGTGCAAGTTGATGACCTTTTACAGAAAGGATTCATTCGGCGTAGTGTGTCCGAGTGGGGTGCACCAGTTGTGTTTGCAACCAAGGCAGATGGGTCGTTAAGATTGTGTGTGGATTATCGTGAGCTGAATAAGGTGACTAAGAAGAACAAGTATCCATTGCCGAGGATAGATGACTTGTTTGATCAGCTTCACGAAGCTAAGGTGTTTTCTCAGATGGATTTGGCAACGGGATTTCACCAGTTGAGAGTAGCCAAGGATAGTGTGCCGAAGACTGCTTTTAGGACACCATCCGGTTTCTTTGAGTGGCTGGTAATGCCGTTTGGATTGACTAACGCGCCAGCATATTTTGTGAATCTTATGAATAGAGTGTTCAGAGATCAGTTGAACAAGTTCGTACTTGTGTTCGTGGATGATATCCTGATTTATTCCAGAACGGAAGAAGAGCACAAGACGCACTTGCGTATGGTTTTGGAAATCTTGCGGAAACATCAGTTGAAGGCTAAGTTTTCGAAGTGTCACTTCTGGAAGAGTGAAGTGAGGTTCTTAGGCCATGTGATTTCTGGAAATGGAATAGCGGTTGATCCCGCTAAGGTGGCAGCAATCCAGGATTGGGTTGGACCTAAGAATGCATCTGATGTGAGAAGTTTTCTTGGATTAGCATGATATTATCGACGGTTTATCAAAGACTTCTCCAAGATAGCTGCACCATTAACAGGATTGACGAAGAAGAACCAAGTGTTCAGTTGGGATGCTAAGTGTGAGCAAGCTTTCGGAATCCTGAAAGAGAGACTGACGAGTGCTCCTGTTTTGACTATTCCAAGTGGGAATGATGAGATGGTGGTTTACACTGACGCATGTGGTACTGGACTTGGAGCAGTGCTGATGCAGAAGGATAAAGTTGTTGCGTATGCAAGTCGACAGCTGAAGCCGCATGAAAGGAATTACCCAACTCATGATTTGGAATTAGCGGCGATTGTATTTGCTCTGAAGATGTGAAGGCATTATTTGTTGGGAGTTCGATTCGAGTTGTTTACGGATCACAAGTCGTTGAAGTATCTTTTCTCCCAAAAAGATTTGAATCTTTGGCAGCAACGTTGGCTAGAGTTTTTAGCATCATATGATTTTGGTATAGCTTATACTCCGGGAAAAGGTAACGCAGTGGCAGATGCGTTAAGTCGAAGACATGCAGGATTGGGAGCCATGTTTTCAGAATGGAAGAGTCTCGAGTATTTAGCTGGATTTGACTTCAGGCCTAGATGCGAATTGGAACCTGAGATGTTGGCAAACTTATCAATAAGACCCACTCTTGTGGAAAGGATTGGTGAGAGCCAAAAGCGAGATGATAAGCTTGTCAAGATTATCCGTGAATTGGAATCTGGATTGGATCCAGGAAAGGATAAAGGATTCGAGGTCGATCGAGAGGGTTGGCTTCGGAAGCAAGGACGACTAGTTGTTCCCGATATAGATGAATTGAGGAGTGAAGTTCTGAAGGAAAGTCATCACTCGAAGTTGACAATTCATCCAGGCGGAAATAAGATGTATCGGAATATGAAGAGAACCTACTACTGGGAAGGTATGAAGAAGGATGTTGGAAATTTTATTTCCAAATGTATGAACTGCCAGTTGGTAAAAGCCGAACAGAAGAAGCCAAGTGGATTGCTTCAGCCATTAAAAGTTCCTACATGGAAGTGGGAACAAGTGTCGATGGATTTTATCGATGGATTGCCTAGAACTAGAACGGGAAATGAAGGGATTTGGGTCATTGTGGATCGTCTGACTAAGAGTGCACGATTCATTCCTGTTCGATCGACTAGGACTGCATCAAAGTTGGCTGAGTTGTATGTTAAGTGGATAGTTCGATTCCATGGTATTCCGAAGAGTATAGTGAGCGATCGAGACCCATTGTTCACTAGTGGATTTTGGAAGAGCTTCCAGGAAGTTTTGGGAACTGAGTTGTGTTTGAGTACAGCTTATCACCCTCAAACAGATGGTCAGACCGAGAGAGTCAACCGAGTTTTGGAAGATCTCCTCAGAGCTTGTGTTTTGGATTTCGGAGGATCATGGGAAGATCACCTTCATTTGGTGGAGTTTGCGTACAACAACAGTTACCAGTCAAGCATTGGTATTGCACCGTATGAGGCATTGTATGGAAGACCGTGTAACTCTCCGACATGTTGGTTGGAAACTGGGGAAAAGCTGATACTTGGACCAGAGATGATTCGGCAGACTTCAGATTGCATAGAGATCATTCGGCAACGAATGAAGGCAGCACAAGACCGTCAGAAGAGTTATGCCGATAAGCGTCGTAAGGATTTGGAATTCGACATAGGAGATATGGTTTTTGTGAAGATTTCTCCACTGAAGAATGTTATTCGATTCGGGAAGAAGGGAAAATTGACTCCGAGATTTGTTGGACCATTCCCGATTACCGAGCGAATTGGAAAGCTCGCTTATAGACTGGAGTTACCTGAGAAGATGTCGAGTGTGCACAATGTTTTTCACATATCATATCTACGGAAGTATGTGCACGACTCGAGTACGGTGGTTTCTGCTGATAGCTGTGAAGATTTCGAAGTTGATCCAGTCGATAGAAGACCTCGTAAGCCGCTTCGTGTTGTTGAAACCGACACGAAACAGCTTAGAAGGAAGGTAGTTAAGTTGCTCAAGATACAATGGAGTGACGATGATAACGACTGTACTAGGGAGGTGGAAGAGAGGATGAAAGCAGCTCATCCCGAACTCTTCAAGGTATGACCCTAAGGTGTCGTATCATCTAACAACATTGTAACTTGTTCTAAGTCTTAGAATTCTGTACGCTAAGCTAGAATTGGATGCATGGTTTGCTGATTGTTATGGTTGGTAGGCGTACAGAATAGTCTTCGATTGCTTTGTTTGTTTGGAATTTCGGGGGCGAAATTCCTAAGGGGGAGAGAATGTAACGACCCGTATTTTTAACGGATCGACAAGTTCGACAGAATCTGGAATTTTAGAGTTTTTGAGCCTTTTCAGATTTTAGGCGAAAATGGCTAAGTCCTGAGTCGTGAACGACTTAGTGTAAGTCGTGAGTCGTATACGACTTAGGGGATAGGAGCGACTCAGGGATTTGGCTAGTTAAGGGGTGTAAGGATAAGTCGTTTGAACGACTTAAGGGGTAAGCGCGACTTAAGGACTGGGCGAGATAAGGCTTAAGTTGTAACAGTTAAGTCGTGACCGAGTTAAGGTGATGAGTCGTACCCGAGTCATCTGATGAGTCGTACCCGAGTCATCTGATGAGTCGTACCCAAGTCATCTGATGAGTCGTACCCAAGTCATCTGATGAGTCGTACCCAAGTCATCTGATGAGTCGTACCCAAGTTATCTGATGAGTCGTATCCTGGTTATCTGATGAGTCGTCTGACCAGTTGAGTCGTAACCCCAGCTATTTGTTAAGTCGTGACCGACTCAGTAGTTGGCTGCTAGGTTATAAGTCGTAGAATGGGTTATCTCGTCTAACCAGTTAAGTCGTGGACGAGTTAAGGGATGAGTCGTAAGCTGTTGAGTCGCGCGTAGGTGATAACTCGCGCAAGTGGATGAGTCGTAGCCTTTGTGATGAGTCGTATACGAGTTAGTAGTTGAGTCGTCTAACCAAGTAAGGCGTGCGCATTTAAGTCGTAGACAGGGGGTCTGGTGAGTCGTAGGCGCATGCTATAAGTCGGAGACGACTTAGGAGATAGCTGTTTTGTCATGAGTCGTAGGCAGATGTGTTAAGTCGCTAAAGGGTAGTCTGGTTAGGTCGTAGAAGCCAGAAGTCGTTGAGTCGTAGGGCTTTGAGTCGTGAGTCGTAAACGACTCATGGAGGCAGACGAGATAGGGATTTCAGCTATAAATAGGAGAGCTTCTCTTCATTTTTGGGATCCGGATTTTGAAGCGACGAAGTGCTGCCATTTTGAGAGCTCGACTTCTACACTTCTTCACTTCTTTTCTCCACTCTAATCTAGTGCTTCCATCCATCCAAATCGAAGATCAAGATTGAAGATTCAAGAGCTTAGATTGGAGATCTTCATCTTTTCAAGAGAGATTTCTTCGTTTGAAGCGGATTCGTGATAGATCAAGCTTGATCCCTTGCTGTCCAGATCTGAAGCGTGTTGATTAGAGGTTGTTTAGGTGATTTGGTGAGTGGTGATTATCTCGCACACGGATCCAAAGGAGTACATCGGATTGTTGGCTCGATTTGGTGTTAAAATAGGGATTTCCATGCATTTTCTTCATCCAAAGTGTAGATCCATATAGATCCATTGTTCATGATGATGTTACATCCATTTTATCATATGTTAACCTATGCAAGATCATTCATCAAGTTTGTAGAGATATAATCCATGTTTTCATGCTTATTGGACTTTCAACTCTTTAATTACGAAAATGCCATTATTGTTATAATTGTCTACTTAGATCATATTTGAATGCTTGATTGTTTGGATTGATGTTTGATTTGATGATTATTATGAACTAGATGATTGATGATTAGATTTAGATCGAAGATGATTCAAAAGCTAAGGGAAAGGCTCTTGAATTGGGAAAGCTGCTCGTGGCATAGGTAGCGGGATGATGAAGCTCTTATGCATAGATTTGATGATGTGAAGTTGAGATGAGGCTTTGCGAGGATGTAATGAAGCGAGGCATCATATGATGAAGACTTGGTCTAATCCAGACGGGATCATTCCAAGCATGTTGATAACTCGGTGATATGATTCGAGTTGAGGATAATGAATGGATATGAGAATAGTCGTCGAGGAGGATGACTAGGAGGCTTGGATAGCATCGTTGTTGAAGGTTCTAGCATGCTCTAAGCAAGAGTATGTTTGGGCAGATTCGATAGTCCCAACGGCCAACTGTTGATGGTCGAGTACTCTGGGCAGATTCGATAGTCCTAGGCACGGGCTGCGACGACGTGCGGGAGTTATGTCTAGAACCGGGGTTTCCATTAGCCCTTGACGGACGGCTGAAAGAATGTGCCGGTCATTCAATTAACGGTGATATCGAAGCAATGATAACAGTGATAGCCAGAGTCATGGATGTTTGGTTGTAACGTCATTTCGGACTCAAGAGCGGTATTTTCTGGGTGCTTATCTAATTTAGGCCTTGGTACTTGGAAAACATCGCCCTTGACTCGAGTGATAGTGGCTTTACTTTAAATTGTATGCTCTGCTATGTTTGCTTCTGCTTAGTGTGTGTCTGGGGGCTATCACTGTAGAATGAGGTTGGAGTGGGAGGGTTGTATTCCTATTCCGTTTCCTTTATGCTCTTTTGGTATGTTGTTAGTTAATTTACTGCTCACTAAGACTGTTGTCTGACTCAAGGCTTTATGTTTTAATTCTTATTGCCTTGGGCTGTTCGTCCATTTTGGGACGGGCAGACTAGGTAGCAGGTGACAGGTGCTGTTCTCTTCTCACGATGCTGATATCGAAGACGAGCTGGAGGGTTGCATATTATCTTCTTATTATATGTACTGGATATTCCGCTGTTTTGTATTCTCTGAGAGATATGTAGTGAGGCTTGATGTATTGACTATGTGGATGCTTGTATTCAACTACTATGGAGTTTTATATGATGTCATTTTGTTCTGTAAAGCTTCACTATACATATGTTCTATTGTATTTTGTCCATGCGCTGTGAGAAATACGATAGATCCTGTTGTTTTAATCTACCCTGACAATCGTCCATGGTCGCCTGGCACACTTTACGGCGCACTATCTCTAGATTCGGTGCAGGGGTCATGGGTGGTCGTCACATTACGTATGCCCAACAGCCTAATCACTTAAATTTGAGTGTCTAATCACTCAAATCATCTAAAATTTTGATAAAATGACACTTATTTGCATGCTGTTTTGACCATAGTTTATTCAGATGACAATATGGAATAAGAGAATTGTGAAAATAATTTTTTTTTAGTTTTGCTTAACTTGACCCAAAGAACGATCTGAGTACTAACGTAGGTCTAAGAATTAACAGCAGTGGACTATGCATACTTGTATCAAATTATTTGCATACCCAAGAAGAGACGATTCTAATTTTTATTCTTAAGGATCACTATACACCAATATTCATTATAAAAGTAACATCCACTTATATAAATTAAATGATCATATGGTCTTCAAATAATAAGCAATTAGAACTTTCGATTTTAAAGCGTCCTTGATAATATATATTTAATACCTTGAAATATAACCAAGTAGTAAAATTTTCAAGTTAAAAGTAGGGTGTTACTATTTAAACCCACCTAAACACTTCTCTTATTCATTTTATCCTCTCGCCCACTCAATTACTTCACTCACCCACTCACATCCACCTTTTCATAACCTTTTTATTTTCTTAAATCCATAACACAATTTCTTCTCTCTGTCTTTCTTCAAAAAGTAAAATCAAAATTTCTCTATAGTCAATCGTTTTTTGATTTAATGTTTTACCAATACATACAACTAATTTTATTATAATTAAGTTGTTATGGATTTTAATTGTAAGTAGAATCTCCATATTTTGTAAACCGTGTAACCCTAATTAAGACTAACATAGTAAAAAATAATTTACAACTCAAACTAGATACTATGATATAACATATAACAGAACATTTATTACTACTTCGATAAAAAAATATCCAATCATTATCGTTTTTGTTGTTTTTTAATAAAAAGGTTAAAACAACAAAATAACGTGATACAGTCATATAGAAATATATGTGGTAATCATTCCCTAGAAAATTAACAGGTTTATAAAAAATATCGATTTACATTCATATTCTAAAATCAATTCTAGTCTGGAATTCATGAATTCAAATTATTTACGTTTTTTACCTCATTTTCTTTTGTCATTAATGATTGATAAGATTGAAAATAATTATATTTAGATGTCAGATTTCATTATTTATATGTTGTTTGATCATGCAAAATTGTTAGCATTTATTTCCATATCATCTTTTAGGCTTTAGATAGATTCTTGAAGTAGATTTTGTGATTTAATTTTATTAATGTTTAAGTGGCATAGTAAGTGTTTAGGTGGGTGTAAATAGTAACGCCCTAAAAGTATGACGACTTTAATTCTGAAACATCTTCCAAAGCATACTAAATTATTGCCCAAACATATTAAAGAAAATAGTGGAGAAAAAAAATTTGATTTTACCTAATCCTTTGTTTAAGTGCTCATCTAGAATATGGGGACAATCCAACGGGCTACGAATTTAAGGAAGATCTAATGAAGGCTTGAAGAATTCATGGAATTTATTTGATCAACGATAAAAAACATATTTGATGGAAACTATTTATGATACTATAGTGTTTCCATTAATTGACATTTTATGGATTGGAACAAAAATCATGAGACTTCAAGGATGAAACGGTAAGAGAATTCGGTATATCTCTAATAGGGAATTTCTTTTGATAGAACTATTTTCAATGCCAAAGCATTCCCATACATTATTTTCCTCGTTTTATGGTTTGGAAAGGAAGGAAATCGATAATTTCAAATGTGAGAATAGAGGGAAAAGATAATGGTGGGTGAAATATATGTGACTAGAAAATATATTTTTTTCAAGTTAAGTTGACTACAGCGTGAAAACCATGTTTTTAGTGTTGCTCGGATTTCTTGCAAGTGTGAATTGAGTCGCGCACATTATCCAACTATCTCGTATTGTCACAATCGTTTGCATCTTGGCTCATATTGTCTGATCGCCTTCCTGTAGTACATTAACCTTGGTCGACCCAAGCAAGGAGTTCTTATCTCAAACTTGCTTCCCAACATGACCCCTGGTCAAACATCAATCCCGCAGACATCAGCGGGCGATGATGATGCACGAGCGACCTGATCTTTGAGGCGCTCTTCAACATTTGATCGACCCACCTATTTAGTTAACTGTCGGGCAGGTCCCTCACCCACCTCCAACGTCATCCACCTGCCTGCGCTAGTTCCTTTGGCATACATTCGGGCGTGGCTACAAGGATCAAATCATAACTGCCTAAAGAAGCTTCGCATGCACTGTACCTCTGAAAAGACTGGTATGAACGACGTTGTTCATCTAACAAAAGTGGCATTGTGCAGTAACCACTTTATATTTTTTGTTGTCACAACAGCACCTCTGACACCAACCACTCCCAAATCCCCCTACCCCAAGCATGCTCACAGTATGGCTTGCCAACTATAATCATCTACACCACACATGTGATCTGGCACCATGGCAGGCATGCACGTCCACCGTATATGCATATCAACGGCCTAGAGTGATTCGTGTGCCTTATCAATGCAATCTCAGCCATTAGAACAACAATTTCATCGACTATAAATAGATCAAGCATACATTCTTAGGGGGATTGAACAACATAAGCTCTCAAGCACTTACTTTCTTGTTATTATCTTTTGTAATCTAAGCCATTGTAAGAAAAGCAGAGTAATAAGAAATTTCTCATAGTGGGTAGATCAACTTAGATCGAACCACTCTAAATCTTGTCCCTTTACTTTTCACACATTATATTCCTCATTCTTCATTTTTAATCAAGATATTAGTAACTAATCACTGCTAATATCACCTCTTAACCATAACTCCGAGGTTGGCTAAATTTCTAATCAGCATTTTAGCGCTACGAGGGCTTCCCTTAAAAGCTCATATTTTTCTTCACTTTACTTCCCCATAAATTTTTCATGTTTGCACCATGTCAAATCCTGGTGAAAACGATGTTGGTAACTCCAATGGAGCATAGGAACAAGCGTCGTCTGTTCCATCTTCAGGCTGAGCAAAGACATGTGGCTCAGCATGGTCAATGGCTTGACTAACATAGGATAGCTTCCTCATGATATAAATAAACTTCGGGCTAGAATGGTTACTCAAGAAACTGTAAACCTAGACCCGGCTACCTCCCCAATGGCTAAACAGACTCCTCTACAGCCTGTTCTTCCTGGTCTTACGTTCAAATGAACACCACCGAGGCCGAGAGAGGGTCGTACGTAGAACCCCAATCGGGGATGATCATGCTCAGATATGAAGGCGTGCCATGTGTGGGCCAAGTCATGCTATTAACTCTACGTAACATCCCTCATTTTAAGGTAAGAATATATATGATGTGCACGTAAATGTGCATATATTTACATCCATATTTTATCTATTTTTATTTAAATAAATATCATGTTTGGGCATTTAACATGTTTAAAACCAAAATTCAATTATTTTCAAATCATCATATATTCATCTTCATTCAGGGCTAAATTGGTCATTTTTGTGCTTGTATCAATTTGAGAATTTTTACTTGGAAATTTTTATAGGAAATTTTGATGCATATGGAAAAGGGCTTAATGAACATTTGTGCATGCACAAGGGAATACAAAGGAATGAAGAGGAAATAATTCAAGCTCATGATAATGGAGGACCCCACCCACTTACCTAAATCTATAATTAGACGCTAATGGACAACTAAGTGGAGGTTAAAGCTTCATGCACATTTAATGAGGGATTAATTAGTGGCTAATGGTTACTTGGTGGCCACACTTCCTAAAGGGCATTTTAGGAAGCACCCTAAAAATTGAATTAGGGTTTTACGCATGTATAAATAGACCTCTTATGTACATGTAAATATCTTCTACTCTCTCATATATTTACTTAGGAAATTAGCAAGTTGTAAACACAAATCAAAGTGAAATAAAAATATCTTCCAAGCCTCTTTCTCCTCTCTTTTCTACATGTTTTTCCTTGCTTTTATGTTGATGTTTATCTCTATGCTTTCTTTTATTTCATGTTTATAGCTTAGATCTACATTCATGCAAGTAGTGCAGCTTTAATTTTTATGCAAGTAGTTAGTAGCTAATCTCTTTTGCTTTCTTTGCTTAGTTTTATTTCTTTTGCTTTTTAATGTTGAAATTTACAAGTGTTGATTTGATAGCACAAATGAGTAGCTAAATCTCTTCAATTTAGGGGTAATGAAGCTCTCTAACTCTATGTAATTTCAACATTTTTATGATTTATGATCTCTTTTGTTTGTGCTTCATGAAAGTGAATTTTGATGTAAGTTTATACAAGTGGCTTTGATAGCTTATGTTGGTTTTGCAAATGAGCTATTCTTATTCAACATAAACACAATTTACATCACATTTGCTAATTGATTTTTGATTTTGAAATGAAAGTAAAAACAAATTTTGATGATCTATATTACTAATTACAATAGTAAATAGATCATACTTAAAATAGCTTTTGCTTTGGCTTCATTTTCATGAGATTTTATAAGTGGTCTATTTGTTGCATTATAGTTTGATGGTTGAAGTTATGTTAATTAATAACATAAATAAACCATAGTTATGATAAATGCAACAATTATTTCATTTAACATCAAAACTAGAGATCATAAATTATTTGTTTGTTGATTTACAAAAATGTGAGAGTGGATTTACCTCTAAATTGTTCTCTAGTCTAATAGTTTTTAAATCACATTTTAATTCTAGTTTTAGCTTCATTTTTTGTAGTTAACAATTTCTTCTCACTTTGGTCTAATTTGATTGAATTGATTTTTAAAATCTAAAACAATTCCTTGCGGATCAATCTGTACTCGCCACGTACTAAAATTGTATGCCATGTGCTTGCGGTTATTTTTATTTCAAAAAATTTCAGCGATTTTCTAAACCGATAGAAAATTCGTCGTTAAACAAGTTTTTGGCGCCGTTGCCGGGGAATTTGTCTTGATTTTAATTTTCTATTCTTCGAATAAATGTTGTTTGATTTTATTGCGTATTGTTTTGTGTGTTAACTTGCATTTTAAAAAAAAATTGTTGTGTGTGTTATGTGAATTTTTGTTTTCAATTTGATTTGTGGTGCTTGTTGTTTTTCTATTTCTATAAAAAAACAAAAAAAATAAAAAAAATACACATTTCAAAACAAACCAAAAATATTTTATTTCACTGCAAATTACATTTCATTTTTCTGTTTTTACAATTTTCGTTTCATTTTTTTTTCTTTTTACAATTTACTGTTACATTGTTGTGCATTACTGTGCACTCTAGTCTTTGCCCGCACGTAGTGCCACTGTCCACCACATTTATACCTCCCTGTGTAATAATTTTCACTCTCCCCGTTCAACTCATTGTTCACATCCCTTAACCTCTGCCCACTTCAATACTTCACTGCATCATGCCTTCATCATTCACCAACATCAAACTATAAAAACATCCCTCTTCATCCACTGCCTACTACAGTCTCTTCCCTTCAATACTTCAGTGCCTCCTTTACAAGCCTCAAACCTCTTCCACCATTCACTTCCATACAACCCCACAGTCACAAACATACACATCAACCTCCGCTCTGCTACATCAGTTCAAACAACATATTTCACTTCCCTGTCACAACAACATTACTACCCCTCTGCACTACAATCCCCTTCGAACAAACCACCTTCTAAACACTTACCTCTGCCGCATACATACTCTATCACAAAACTGTGCATCACAATCTACCTCCACTATATACCAAATCACTATATCACTTATAGTTCTGTCAGCACTGCCTATTATCAGTCCATTAGTTCAATTGCACCTACAAATCCATCGGTTCAATTCACAATAACCATAGTGCTTCATCACTATATCACCATTTTTGTTTATAGCTTCTTGCACCTACTACCCCATCATCATCTTCCAGTCACCATTACAACTCAATCACTTCTTCAACATACCCACAGTCCTCACCCGAAACATCAAGCTACAACAACCACCACTTCACATCGGCAAATTCCTCTATCCATTTCTGCCTTCCCAAATACTGCTGTTACCACCACTAACCAACATTCCCCCTGCCTCACTGCTTCCACATACAACCCATTCTCTATTCAAACCAGTACTACATGTTGCTTCACCTCATCAGACTGCTGCATATCCACTCGAACACCAAATACAAATTCACTTCCTATTCACTACTGCCTGACATACTACTACCATCCTCTTCACAAACCATACATTCATCTAACCACATCAAACTGCTACTTTGCAGTTGCATTCATTCTCGATAACCACAACAATATACAGAAACACTTCAAAACAATTCAACCACACTGTCTTCAGTCACCTCTTCGACCAGACATACCAACCTCTGCTGCCATCACCAGAAAAAAATACTGCAACAAACATAACAATTACCAGAACTTCTCCTTCATACGGTCGTCATCACTTGCCATAACACTTCAACTCAACTGGATACTGCCCTTCACCAGACCACAGCAACCACTACACCACTGCTGTACTCAATTCAATCGACCTCAATCGACCTCTGCCTAATACTCACTACAGAACTACCCCAATCAAACCCATCGTAATTCCCCACGGCAATTCAAACCAATTCAAAGTGATTTGCCCAATTCCCCATGGCAATTCAAGCGCCACAACCTCCAGTTCAACTCGCCGCAACCTTCTGCCCTTGAATCAATCGACAACTGAACACGAACCGACTCCCATAAAAAAGAAGAGAGAAACTTCTGATTTGCAAAATTAAATTCGATTGGAGAATTTGGAGTTCGAGAAAATTGATTTGAAAAAAAAAGTTTGGTTCTGTTAGTTTTCGATTGTGAAGAAAGAAACATGATTCTTGCGTTCATTTTAATGGGCCGGAGTTGAGTTGTGTCTTCTTTAGATTTCATTTGTTTTCTTTCTTTTGATTTTGTTTTATAAAAAAAGAGATCTTTGGTTTTGTTTTATTTCATTTGTTTTGATTTTGCTTTGATTTGGTTTCTTTGTTGACATATAAAAAAAATATGTACATATATCTTGTTTTATCTTTCAGGTCGCAAAAGCAGAAGGAGAAGGATTGTGCTGCTAAGCTTACCCAAAATAATAATAATAATAATAATAATAATAATAATTATTATTATTATTATTGCTTGCCTGCTTGCTTAAAAAAAATACTACCACTTAAAAATAAATTGCTAACAATCTGCACGCTCTGGTATCGTGCATTTTCCCTTGTATTTATTTGAATTGCATTATTGGTTGCTTGCATTTTCATTTATATATAAAAAAATTCAAAATCGAAAAACAAAAACAAACTTCATTTTAGCTGCATTGTAAATTCACATTTAATTTTTGCTTTGCATTCATCTCATCTTATTTTCTTTTCTAAGGGCAATACCCTAATTCACATAAGGTGAGGGATTTCATCACCCTTTCCTTAGCCCACAAATCGCATTTCATCATAGAATTTGACTAATAATAAAGGTTAGACATTCGACTTAATGGTGTCGCGAGCTCACCTAGGGCTTAATTGTATCTTCACAATTGTTTTCTTTGAACAATTTCATTTCCTGGTGTCTAGGCTACGGCAGAGTAATAGCCATTTATAAATATTACGGTGATTCGTAAATATTATAATGGTTGTTCCTCTGAAGGTACTTAAACCTTCGGCAGCATTGCTACGGTGATTCGTGGTGCACCGATAAACCCTGCCCATTACCTGGCTAAGAAATATTTTCGTTAATTTAAGACAAAGTGTGATTATACAATTTTGGGTTAGGAGCTACTAAGGACAGAAAATTGTAATTAAGTCATTTGCATTCATTTAGTTGCATTAGTTCATGAATATTTAAAAAAAAATCAAAAGTCCAAAAAAAAATTGTAAATTTTACTTAACTTAGTTTTTAATTCCAAAAAAAAATCCTTTTCCTTTCCTTTGAAAATTTTCAATCAAAAAACAAAAATATAAAAATCTTTTCAAAAAAAAAATCAAATTTCCCAAAACATTTTTTTTCTTTTGGTAAATATTTGAAAATTCAAAAACAAAAAAAAACATATAAAAATTTGAAAAGCCAAAAAAAATCAATCAATCAAACTTCTCTTTTGAAAATAAATTTCATTTGGTAAATATTTTTCTTCTTTTAAAAAAAACAAACAAATTTTCCACTTTGTTTTTCAAATCTTCTTTCATTCTCTAAACTCGTTTCTAACTTCTTTCTCTTCTCGACTTTCACTTGTGCATGAGTACTTGGACTCGTGACACAACAACAAATCGTTAGACTCGCAACTCGACAACTAATCGTTTAACTCGAACAGATGATCCTACCGAAATGGCGAACGAGAACGCCCCTCGAACTCTTATGGATAGAATCTTTCCCGATAGAGTTTCTATTCCATATTGCATCACGTTACCCGCCCCTACGGGTAACCACTTCGAAATTCACTCGAACCATATTGCCACGCTTCCAAAATTTGACAATTTCGAGCACGATGACCCATACATTTTCTTGACTAAATTCGAACAAGTTTCGCAACCATTAAACTCCAACAACTTTCCAATAACGGAATCAAACTTCGATTAATCTCATTTGCTCTTACGGATTACGCTGAAAAATTGTTGTACAGCTTACCATCGAACTCGATTAAAACTTGGGAAGAATTCGTAAAAGCTTTCTTAAAAAAGTTCTACCCCATGGAAAAAACGAGTAGAATCTGAAATGAAATTGTAAATTTTCATCAATTCAAGGGAGAATCATTCGAAAAATATTTTGAAAGATTCAAAGAGCTTTTGATAAAATGTCCACACCATAACTCCGAAAAATGGACGATTTTCCAAATTTTATACGATGGACTCGAAAACAGCTCACGAACCATGCTCGAATCAATGTGCCAAGGCAACTTTCTTGCCCAACATCACGACGATGCTTGGCAATTTCTTGGAAACCTTGTCGAAAAATCATCCCAATGGGAACGTTCGAACGAAAAATCAATTTACTCACGATCGAGTGCACACTCGATAGGATCTTCATTTGCTTTGGAAGCTAAGATCGATGCAATGATTAAAAGATTCGATAACGTTTTCTCATCGAATCAAATGAACCAAGTTTCCCAACCGATGTGTTATAAATGCAACGATCCTAATCATATAGCCGATCAATGTCCCAGTTCTGTCGAACAAATCAATGCTTTCAATAAAGCCAAAAACGACCCATTTCCAACGTACAACCCTGGTTGGAGAACTTATCCGAATTTTGCTTGGAACCAAAACAATCCCAATACGAATACGGTTCATCCCAATTTTCAAGCATTCCCGAATAATGCTTCGAATCCTCCCTTTTACCCAACAATTTTCAACCAAACTTTGCGGGTCCATCTCATAATCAACCGCAACAATCAAATTTTCAACCAAATTCTGCTCATAATCCCCAAGACGATAAACGTTTAAGTTCACTTGAGAAAATTCTTGAAACATTGGCTAAAACAACTACTCAAAGTCTTCAATCAAACAACAATTTGCAAAATTTATTGACCTCATATATGAAAAACACAAACCAATCAATTGCAAAACTCGAAATGCAAATGAGTCAATTAGCCACATCTGTAAGTGAACGCGAACGAGGCACATTCCCAAACCTGCCCCTTCCAAATCCCAGAAATCAAAACGCAGATTCAAATCAAGCCCATGTTGTTCAAGATAGCAACGTCACCAATTGAATGCTATCACAACTTTACATTCCGGTAAACAAATCGATAATCAAGTCATTAACCCAAACGATTTACCGAAAACCTCTCTCGACACTTCAAACAAATCGGAATAGAACGTGGAGCTAAACGTTGAATCGAATGCCAATCAAAATTCTTCTTCTACTCGAGTAGAACCGCCTACCGAGTATCGTGTTCCATTTCCACATCGTCTTCGAACCAAGAAGCACACGAACCAAATGGAAAAGATGTTGGAAATTTTTAAACAAGTGAAAGTTAACATCCCGCTTCTTGACATCGTTCGGCAAGTCCCCACGTACGCGAAATTTATTAAGGACTTGTGCACCCAAAAGCGACACACTCAAGTGCCCAAAAAGGTCTTCTTAGCCGCTAGTTTGAGTGAAGTCTTGTCCCAATCCATGCCCGTTAAATACAAAGATCCTGGCCGCCCTACGATTTCGTGTACAATTGGAGACAAGACGATTAACAAATGTTTGATAGACTTAGGCGCGAGTGTCAACTTGATTCCATACTCCGTGTATGAACAATTAGGCTTAGGTGAGCTCAAACCCTCAAAAGTTACGCTTCAATTCGCCGATCATTCCATTAAGATGTCTGTGGGAGAAATCAAGGACGTGCTCATTCGAGTAGGGCAATTCATATTCCCCGTTGATTTTATCGTTCTCGAAACACAACCCGTGACAAATCCCACGAGTCAAATTCCATTGATTTTTGGCCGACCATCCTTAGCCACCTCAAATGCGTTAACCAATTGTCATAACAGATTGATGAAAATCTCTTTTGGAAACATGACTTTGGATCTCAACATTTTCAATCTTGAAAGCCAATCGAATGAACCTCGTGACCAAACATTGGAAGTTAGTGTCATTCAGGAAAACTTTGAAAATGAGACATTTGATCTTAACGATGAACGCGAAGCCGAGTACGAAAAATTGTTTCATGAAATTCCCAACGAAATTGAATACACTCTTCCCTTTGAATCGCTTCCAGTTGAATCCGAATCTCAACCCAACTCTTTGATCGAAAAACTCCCGAAGTTGGACCTCAAACCACTTCCCGATCACCTTAAGTACGCATACTTAGGTGAAAACGAAACTTGCCCTGTCATAATTTCTAACGATCTTTCTCTAAACTAAGAAGCTTCTCTTCTCTCTATTCTTTTGAAAAATAAGGAAGCGATTGGATGGTCAATTACCGATATAAAGGAAATTAGTCTCGCTATTGTTCAACATCGCATCCATTTAATCGACGATGCCAGGCCTGTTCGTGACGCGCAACGAAGGCTTAATCCAAAAAAGAAAGATGCGGTGCGTGATGAAATTCTTAAACTTCTCGACAACGGAATCATTTACCCAATCTCTGATAGTTCATGGGTTAGACCAATTCACGTTGTACCGAAAAATTCTGGGCTAACCGTTGTCAAGAATGATTCAAACGAACTTATTCCAACTCGTACTCAAACGGGTTGGCGTGTTTGCATTGACTATGGAAAACTAAATGCCGCAACACGTAAGGATCACTTCCCTCTTCCATTTATCGACCAAATGCTCGAACGTTTAGCCGGCCACGAATTCTACTGCTTCCTTGATGGTTATTCCGGCTATAACCAAATTCCAATCGATCCCGAACATCAAGATAAAATGACTTTCACATGTCCATTCGGTACCTTTGCTTATCGACGTATGCCATTCGGACTTTGTAACGCTCCTGCTACTTTCCAACGATGCATGGTTGGCATTTTTTCCGACATGATTGAACGCTTTCTAGAAGTTTTTATGGACGATTTCTCTATCTTTGGTGATTCTTTTTTCGATTGTTTACATCATCTCGAGTTAGTTTTAAATTGATGTAAAGAAAAACATTTGACTTTGAATTGGAAAAAATGCCACTTTATGGTCAAACAAGGCATAGTCCTTGGACATATCATCTCAAATAAAGACATTAAGGTAGATAAAGCGAAAGTCGACGTAATTGCAAACCTACCTATTCCCAAATCTGTTAAGGACATTCGAACATTTCTAGGACACCCTGGCTTTTACCGACGCTTTGTCAAAGACTTTAGCAAAATCGCTTGTCCTTTGACGACTCTTCTTGGAAAAGACGTTCCTTTCGATTTTAACTCTAATTGTATCTCTTCTTTCGAACGTCTCAAAAACGAACTCATTTCTGCTCCAATCATTTGCTCACCCAATTGGGATCTCCGTTTCGAAATAATGTGTGACGCTTCTAACTTTGCGGTTGGTGCTGTCTTAGGACAACGCATCAACAAAATCCTTCATGTCATTTACTATGCGAGTATGACTTTGTACGACGCTCAACTCAACTACGCAACAACCAAAAAAGAGCTCCTAGCTGTCGTTTTTGCGCTCGAAAAGTTTCGACCTTACTTGATAGGTTCACACATTACTGTATACACCGACCACTCTATGCTTCGATATCTCTTCGCTAAAAAGGATGTTAAATCCCATTTGATTCGTTGGATCCTTTTACTTCAAGAATTTGACCTTACAATTAAAGACAAAAAAGGATTCGATAACGTCATAGCCGATCACTTGTCTCGTCTTCGGAATGCACCATCTTCTTTGCCAATCAATGAAAACTTCCCCGATGAACAACTTCTTTCAATTTCTATCAATCCATGGTACGCTGATATAGTGAACTACTTAGTCACTAAAGAAACTCCCTCATCTTGGTCCAAACAGGACAAATGCAAATTCATGTCCCAAGTGAAATATTTCTATTGGGACGATCCATACTTTTTCAAATATTGTCCCGACCAAATCATCCGACGATGCATTCCAAATAATGAGATCAGGAGTGTTCTTTCGTTTTGCCACGATCAAGCGTGCGGTGGACATTTCGGTCCTCGAAAAACAGCGGAAAAGGTGCTTCGGTGTGGTTTCTATTGGCCTTCTCTTTTCAAAGACTCATTCTAATTTTGTAAAACTTGCGATCGATGTCAAATGCTTGGACTAATTTCGCGACGAGATATGATGCCTCTAAACCCCATTCTTACGATCGAAATCTTTGATGTTTGGGGTATCGACTTTATGGGACCTTTTCCCAAATCTTTTGAAAACTTGTATATCCTTCTCGCTGTCGATTACGTCTCAAAATGGGTCGAAGCCGTTCCTTACAAAACCAACGACCATAGAATTGTTGTGAAATTTCTCAAAGAAAACATCTTTTGGAGGTTCGGCACACCTCGCACAATAATCAGTGATAACGGAACCCATTTTTGTAACTGTTCTTTTGAAACTTTAATAAAAAAATACTCGATAACCCACAAGTTATCCACTCCGTACCATCCTCAGACTTGTGGCCAAGTTGAAGTTTCAAATCGACAAATAAAACAAATCTTGGAAAAATCTGTTAACAAAAATAAAAAAGATTTGCCTCGGAAATTGACTGACGCGCTTTGGGCTTACCGTACTGCTTTTTAAACTAACCTTGGGATGTCCCCATTTCGTTTAGTTTATGGTAAAGCTTGCCATTTACCCGTTGAAATCGAACACAAAGCATTGTGGGCAATAAAGAACTTAAACTTTGATCTTGAAAAAGCTGGCGAAAACCGAAAACTACAACTCAACGAACTAGAAGAATTTAGGAACGACGCGTATGAAAACGAGAAAATTTACAAAGAAAGAACCAAAGTTTTTCATGACAAGTCAATCCTAAGGAAAATGTTTTCGTCTAATTAGAAAGTTCTTTTATATGACTCAAGACTTCATTTATTCCCTGGGAAATTTAAATCAAGATGGACCGGACCATCTGTGGTACGAACTGTTTTTCCAACTGGTGCCGTAGAAATAGAAAACCCCAGGGATGGATCGATTTTCAAAGTCAACGGTCATCGTTTGAAACCTTTCTTGGAATTGCCAAGTAACCAAAAGGAGGAGATCATGATCCTTCATGAGCAAAGCTATGGCTAGTAAGAATGTTAACCCTCTTTTGTAAATATGTACATATTTTTCCCCGTTACACTCGTTATATCGTGCACTGACTGTGGGGACACAGTCAAAATTAAGTGTGGGGGGGAGTCTCATTTTCATTTTTTAAGTTTCATGGCATTTTTTAATTTTCATTTTCCTTTATCTAAAAAAAATCAAAATTTCTAAATCCCAAAAACATTTTCTTTTTAGCATTTTGATTTATTTTTGAAGAAACACTATAGGATAAGTATAAGTTTTGGTCAATAAATTGAAAATTTTGAAAATTTATTTGTCTTAACAAAAATAAAAATGAAGTTTGATTACAAATAACAATGGTTTAACTAGTATATAGGAAGGTTCATATGTGTTAATTATGAAGTATGTTCTAATTGAAAATCTTTGTTTAAAAAAGTGGTAAATTTAAAGTAAAGGATATAACATTTTTATCTTCTAAGTTAAATGGTGCTAAGATGATTTTGCAAAACTCCCTCTTTCTCTTTAAAAAAACACAAATATATATATATATATATATAAGTAGAAAAACATTTGTATATATGTATATATTTTTAACACCTAGAGTCATGTGTTCACACTCGTGTGTTCACTCGCCATGCTCTGTACTTTTCTCACGTAAGCCCGAAAGGCAGTGCACGATGGGTATATCTGCCCCCAGTTTATCTAAGTTAGGTGTATATATATAAAAATTCTTTTTAATAACGCCTACAATCGATAAGTGCTCACACTTGTGTGTTCACTCACCACGCTCTGTATTCCGCTCACATCAGTCCGCAAGGCAGTACATGGGTAATATATTTGACCTCAGTTTACCTGAGTTAGGCATATGTAAATATTGTTAATATCAATAAAATTTTCAAATAAGAGAGAGTAAGCAATTGAAATCCAAGCACCATTTTAACTTGTTTGATTACACTTGTTATTGGAAAGAAATGAAAATACCACTTCGATAAACTTTGATAATCAACTAAGGATCTATTTCATAGTTACACTGTATTATCGACCAAAACAACGAGTTAAACTATAGCCCATTTGTTTCGACAACTTTGTTTTTACTGGAAATTTTGACGAGTAAATGACTTAAAATTTCAAGATAATGACCAAAACCTATATTTAACTTATTTGTGTCAATTTGAAAGTAAATCCTTCATTGTAAATATTTTAAAAAACTTGCATTCATCTCTTTGTAAATAAACCTTGCATTTTGTAAATATTTTCACTTTGCATTCGGATTTTGTGGGTAGTATCCGCTGAAAACCCTCACGAGACAACACTCGTCCTACTGGGGACACCTAGAGGTTTAATGGCTTGTTGCATACACTCAATGCAATCGTGCTCCCTACGAAAATGGATTTATCTTAGTTTTCCTTTATTCGAGGACGAATAAAAAGATAAGTGTGGGGGTATTGATGTGCACGTAAATGTGCATATATTTACATCCATATTTTATCTATTTTTATTTAAATAAATATCATATTTGGGCATTTTAACATGTTTAAAACCAAAATTCAATTATTTTCAAATCATCATATATTCATCTTCATTCAGGGGTAAAATGGTCGTTTTTGTGCTTGTATCAATTTGAGAATTTTTACTTGGAAATTTTTATAGGAAATTTTGATGCATATGGAAAAGGGCTTCATGAACATTTGTGCATGCACAAGGGAATACAAAGTAATGAAAAGGAAATAATTCAAGCTCATGATAATGGAGGACCCCACCCACTTACCTAAATCTACAATTAGACGCTAATGGACAACTAAGTGGAGGTTAAAGCTTCATGCACATTTAATGAGGGATTAATTAGTGGCTAATGGTTACTTGGTGGCCACACTTCCTAAAGGGAATTTCAGGAAGCACCCTAAAAATTGAATTAGGGTTTTATGCATGTATAAATAGACCTCTTATGTGCATGTAAATATCTTCTACTCTCTCATATATTTACTTAGGAAATTAGCAAGTTGTAAACACAAATCAAAGTGAAATAAAAATGGCTTCCAAGCCTCTTTCTCCTCTCTTTTCTACATAATTTTCCTTGCTTTTATGTTGATGTTTATCTCTATGCTTTCTTTTATTTCATGTTTATAGCTTAGATCTACATTCATGCAAGTAGTGTGGCTTTAATTTTTATGCAAGTAGTTAGTAGCTAATCTCTTTTGCTTTCTTTGCTTAGTTTTATTTCTTTTGCTTTTTAATGTTGAAATTTACAAGTGTTGATTTGATAACACAAATGAGTAGCTAAACCTCTTCAATTTAGGGGTAATGAAGCTCTCTAACTCTATGTAATTTCAACATTTTTATGATTTATGATCTCTTTTGTTTGTGCTTCATGAAAGTGAATTTTGATGTAAGTTTATGCAAGTGGGTTTGATAGCTTATGTTGCTTTTGCAAATGAGCTATTCTTATTCAACATAAACACAATTTACATCATCATTTGCTAATTGATTTTGATTTTGAAATGAAAGTAAAAACAAAATTTTATGATCTATATTACTAATTACAATAGTAAATAGATCATACTTAAAATAGCTTTTGCTTTGGCTTCATTTTCATGAGATTTTATAAGTGGTCTATTTGTTGCATTATAGTTTGATGGTTTAAGTTATGTTAATTAATAACATAAATAAACCATACTTATGATAAATGCAACAATTATTTCATTTAACATCAAAACTAGAGATCATAAATTATTTGTTTGTTGATTTACAAAAATGTGAGAGTGGATTTACCTCTAAATTGTTCTCTAGTCTAATAGTTTTTAAATCACATTTTAATTCTAGTTTTAGCTTCATTTTTTGTAGTTAACAATTTCCTCTCACTTTGGTCTAATTTGATTGAATTGATTTTTAAAATCTAAAACAATTCCCTACGGATCGACCCGTACTCGCCACGTACTAAAATTGTACGCCGTGCGCTTGCGGTTATTTTTATTTCAAAAATTTTCGACGATTTTCTAAACCGATAGAAAATTCATCGTTAAATAATATACACTAAATGTTGTAGTCATTTTTAGCATTATCTTCAGTGACAAAGTGAGATCAATATTGTACCAATAACATCAAAAGTATAAGAATTTATAAATATAAAAACCTTTTCTTTCATTAATTTGCAAATTCATTGCATTCTAGTTACATAACATAACTCTACGATTACATCGTCCACATAAAATATAATATTACAATTATAGTTCCAAGAATGATATATGAAGGTGCCTCCTAGGATGATCAGAGTCTTACCTACTTATATAGTTACAGTACTTGTTATTGCATACATTCAATAATAAGATAAAAGCACTTAACAGTGCTCAGTGGAAATACTTCTAAATAGTAGTTTGCCTCATGCTTGTCTTCGAAAGTTTATTTGTTTAAACCTGAAATACCATACTCTTGGCCTGCCTAATTTACATTGAGTATCCGAAAATTTAGACAGAAATAAAAAACTTATCGTTAGACAAAAAGTCTGGTGTGAATAATATTATACCATCTCAGACCAAATTAGGCAACTAGTTAGACCACGCCGTTGGAGCATAGAAAGGACTTCCCCTCAACAATACCTTTATAATCTATATGCCAATCATAACAAAACTACAACCAAAATGATTAGAGTATAATCATAACATCAATATTATATCATTATGTATGAGGGATCAAAATAAATAGTCCGACATTCACTAGGGTCAAAGGGTTATACATTTCCACAATTGTCTAATCCCATAAAATAGTCCATGACATAATTTTTCCAAGATCTCTACGAATCTATATTGGTTTTCTCAGACCAACTAAAACCTGTCAAGCTGACTCGGACCAAAATATAACCAGATGATCCAAAATCTCTTGTCCAACAAGGGTAAATAACCCCGGCTTCTCTCCAAAAAAGAAAAACAATGAAGAGCGTCTCTGTTATGAGTTCCTTTTGATGCGTAACTAAAAAAAATTAGCCTCAATATTGGCAAAGCACTACGCATTGGAATCGCAGATCTGACCAACCGGGGACTTAACGATTCGAGGATAGGGCGCGACCCTAACTCAGTCTTCACCTAAAAATCTGGTTTCTACCCCACTCTCTACCTAAAAATTTAGTTTTTAAAATACCTATGAGTCATGTATTTTGATCAGTTCAGGGCGTCATAACATAATGTGTTCTTTCCAATCTCCAAATGCAATTCTACTCACTCGGAAGTTTAAGTCTAACCAGACCCGCTATTGAAACAACCCTAACAGGTCATCAGTTTCCAAATCTTCAAGGTCGTAAGTGTTGGATGATAGCACATAACATATAAGTGAGCGTGTCAACAATTTAGCACATGCAATAATAACCAATCAAGATACAAAATTGAACATATTGCATGTCATCATCTAGCATAAATATGTGTTCATATGATAGTCATTTTATATACAAAATTTATTTGTAACAAAGTAATACTTTCTTTAACAAAAACTCTTTAAAAATGGGCCAAAACATCTTTTCTTTGAAAACTTCGTCAACATACTTAACGAAACCATATGTTTTTTAAGGAAAACTTAGCCCAACATAGAGTTAAAAACTATTAAATGTCATAAAAATGGCTATCTTCCTTTTCCAAAAACTTATGCTATCGCAAATTGAACCATTTTGTGCTATCGCATGTTGAAACCATAGGCTATCACGTGTCAATTAAATCATAGTAGTAACGACCCAGAATTTTTGATAATTAAAATTCAAATATTTAATTGATTTTAAATATTAATAAATGAATTTAATAAGTCGAATGATTTATTTTTCGAATATTGGATTTAATTTGATAATTAAATCGATAAATTAATAATTGAAATTCCAGAAATAATTGAAAATCGAGTTTAATATGATTGAAATTGATTTGGAAAATTTTATTTAATCATACTGGAGTTATAGAAAGGTTATAGAACTTTTAAAATTGGATTTAAAGTTAATTTGTGAAAATCGAATATTTTGATATTTAATTATCGACTGAAAAATAGCCAATTTTCGAACAGTCTCAGAATTGAACGAAACTAGTTCCATTGGATCCGTAATAGTTAGTTATTATCGGATTTCAATTTTCATATCAATCGGAGTTGTCATTTGACCGTGGCAGCTCGAAACGCATCGATATCGTTTTAATTTTAAATCGTCAAGTTAAAAATAGTCATTTTTCAAAAGGTCTCGGATTTCGACGAAACCAGTTTCATCAGATTTGTAATGTGATATTATTGCATGGTTTCAAATTTCATAATTTTTGGATTTAACGTTTGTCCGGGGCAAACCAAAACGCCTCGAAATTGATTTAAATCGGTTTAATTTAAATTGATCGTTTATTGTCATATCTCACACATACGATCGAATTAGCTCCCGAAACACATTCCATTGCGTTTAGAACGTGGGATAAACCTTAGAAACGTCAGCCGGCATGCTCGATTTGGAGTTCGGAAATTTTTCGGTGAATAGTGTTTTGGTTGTTTTTCTATATAAGGACTTCATATTCACAAATTGCAAAAGAAAACGACCCTAGGGTTTCTAAATGCTTCAGCCGCCACTTTAGCTTTGAACGACCAGAAAACAATCATCGTCCCCCCTTAATTTCTTCACATCCAAGCATCGATTCACGAAACTTCCTAAATGAAAGTTGTAAAGCACAATACGAACTACGATTCCAACGGTCGAGATCGAAAAATACGCATTGGATCGAAAGAGAATCAAGTTTGAATGGCCGAAAGTCGTGCTCGTTTTTCTTGAGACATTGTAGACCGAGCTCCAACCTGCTCCATGCGTGGATAGGGTTCAACGTGGGCTTCGATATGGCGTCACCCGATCGACGAGAAGATGAGCAAGGGGGGTCGCGATTCCTAACCCTAGATGGCGGCACGTTGGGTTCTTCTTGTACGCGACCTGGAGGATGGAGGAAGAAGACGCGCGCGGGCTTGATGTGGGAGAAGCGAATCTAACGGTCCAGATTTGCTAGGTTTAAAATTTTAAAAGAAAATGTAAATTTAATTATATTTAAATTCGTATAACTTTGTAATAGCGTAACTTTTTGCTGCGAGGTCGGAAAATTACGAAACGAAAAGCGTTGGCTTCATTTTGTCGAATACTTCGCTATGGAACTGAATTGGAGCCATTTGGAGCTAGTTTGAATTTCGGGTAAAATTAAACGCGTGTTTAATTTTATTCGAAATAAACGCTGAAATTAGAATTAAAATCACGGTGAGATCTCCTCACTCAAATGAAAGTGGATTTTCTTTTACAGTTATTGATTGATGATTGACTGTTTGGATGTGATATTAGATATAGTAGGATATATATCTATATATAGCAATATATACATATTGGCATATGTATATATTGGATTGATTGATTTCCCGCCTCGTATAGCGGATGAGACCCTATTGCGCCGTTAGTAAGCGGATTTTTATAAAACCCATATACCGCGATAATTCCGTACTGAAGCGGAATTGGTATTGTGCTAACATCTTTGGATGCAGGGAAACAGGTTGGAGGGATCCAACTGGATTCCTCAACTGTATTTATTTATTTACAGATATTGATGTATATTCTGTTATCATATTGATATATGATGTTTGATGTTGTGATGGACTAATTGGTGCTGTTGCATCATCGGATTCAGTTTTTGAAGCTTAAAAATAACGACTTTTACTATAAAAGGATTTTTAAAGTGATTTTTGAAAATAGACGTTTTATTGAATTTTTGAATTGATTTATTTCAAATGAATAAACGTTTAAAATCTTGAAGTTATAAAAGTTAAGATTTTTGGTGAAATTTAACCAAAGTGTGATTTTTGAAATAAATAGTTGATTTATTTATAAAATGGTTTAAGTTGGGATTTTTGAATAACTATATATGATTTGAATAAAAAGGTTTATAAATTTGATAATTTATAAATCAAAACATTGGACTTATAAAACGAATTTTTTTATAAGTGTTAAAAAGAAGTATAAGTGAATGAAATAAATAGATTTATAACGTGAAGTTATAAAGTGAATAGATACCGTAGAATAAAGGATTTATAAGAAATTTACTTATAAATTTGACTTTTACACTTAGATGAGATATGAATAGAAATTGCTAAATGAAATGATTTTATAAGTTGAAATTGTTATAAAGTATAAATGCGATTTATAAACGTTGTTTATAAATCCGAAATCGCTTATTTTGATAAGTAAATTATAAAAGTAAATAAAAGAAAATTTATAAGTCGAAGTTGTTATTAAAATAGAAATAGAATTTATAAACGTGTTTATAAATTCAAAATCAGTTGAATTTGAGAAATTAAATATAGAAGATTTTTAAAGAAGATATATTCGCGATTTTGGGATAGCGAATTTTTATTGAGATAAAAATGTGTAGAAATGATTGAAATTGGGTTAAGTGAATTATATTCACGATTTTGGACAGTGAATATATTATTAAATAAAATGGATTTATTTTTGAAGAAGTGATATTAAAAATGAAGTTAAACATTTTAAAGATGTTTGAAAATGTATTATGAATCGAAAGCATAGATTTCCGCAGTTCTTGTTGAAATAGACGTTTTCGAGAAATAAGGAAATGGTAGACTATAACACTGTTGTTATAGTAAATGATTTCCGAAAGGAAATATTTTTATCTAGTGTTGGGATTTATATATCTATCTTAATTCCGAATCCCTATACTAGTGATTTTGAGTCGTCGTAACGATGTTTTACGTAACATTCGTTTTGACTCAAATAAATGTTGTTATAGTAAATGATTTCCTTAAAGAATGAATTTATACTAAATATTGATTTAAGTATATTGAATATTTTCAAATGTTGAAAATAAATAGTTTTGTGAATTACTTATTTTAAATAAGTATGGAATTGCTTTTCCAATATGAAACGAAGGGTTTGAAACTTTATCTTTTAAAAGATAATTTGAAAAGTGAATATTTGAAATTGTTTTCAAATGGTTAAGTATGGAAATTTTATATCTAGTAAAAGATATTTTTGAAGAATAAATAATTTGGAAAATTATTTGGAATCTGATGATGTTGCGCATCTTTATTGATAGTTAAATAACCGACTATCAATAATTACCTTGAGTAGGTATTTGTTGTGAATTGGATGAATTTGAATGCCACACTTATTTTTGAATAATCGCTCACTATTCGGGTTAGCCGAAAAAGGACCATGGGGTCGTATAACCCATTCCGAATATGTGATACGTCGTTATGAATTGCATTCGAAGACCGGTGTTGAAGACCGGATATTTTTGAAAACGGAAGGATTACCGTCGAGTTACTCTACATCGGCTGATCTCCGGTTTAGAGGTTTTATCACCCTTAGTGATGGGAAGTCCGGACGTGATTAGAAAATTATCCGGATATGCAAGGGCTTCGTGAGAAGTGCCTTCGGTTCTGTTCGATCCCGGAACAGACTTGTATGGATTGTGTGTCTGATGTTACAATTTGAGATATAAAGCTGATTTCTTTCAAATACATATCTGTTGGTGGTGGAGAATTTATTCTCTTAGCTTAACACCCTTCTCTGAGACGTACGAGCTCAGAGGTTATGTAGTTGAAATTTATCAGCGATATACTCCCAATTTAGTAACGTGGCATACTAAGTGTTGCTGTGAAATGATCAGTGTTTGATCATTTGTGATATGATCATTTGTTTGATCTTATATCTTTGTGATCATAGGTTGATCATTTTGTTTGACCCGAAGCAGGGCTTTGTAGAAAGCGTAGCTTTGTGGACGGGACTTCATCGAGCCTCACACCCCGGAAATGGTCAAAACAGGAAGGATGCGGCAAGGTTCTAGGGAGTAGCGCCCCTTAGTGTATGTCATTCCTTCTGGATAGAGGTGGTATCATGGTATGGAGCCCAGATACTTAACCTATGTGGTTGCTGCATTATTATCTATGTGGTTTGTTGGAAATCGGGGATCCTCGGGAAGATCGGTTACGATCGGGGGATGGCATACGCGTGTCAGTAGTTACCTATTTTTGCAGAGGTAACCCGGCCTTGTGTTGGCAGAGATCCGATTAGGTTCTCGGGTCGTCTATTCCAGGGACGTACCCATCGTGGATAGGAAGTTCCTTAGCCTGACCATTTGTTGGAAATCCAAAGAAACAATACGACACTTGTACGGTTTTAGTTGTAGAACCTGTCATTCACTTATGGTGGTCACCACTGTTTGGATGGTAGCTATAGTAGGCATAGTTCGGAATGTCTATGCTGGCTAAGATTTATATTATACTTTCGAACTGTTTTCTACACTATGCACTAATAATAATATCAAAAATGATTTGATTTTGCGTAGTAAGCATCTTTGACTATCATAAGAAGAAATCTCCTCCAATTCTGCGTTTGCATTGTGTGTGTGGCGGGAGGTCTTATGGTAGTTTCATTTTCCAAAAGCATTGCGAATTTGTTTTATTTTCTTTGTGAAAAATAACTGTTTTACGATCTCACACCAGTCACCATGACTGACTCGGAGTTTATTGTTCCCTTCTAAACTCCGGGTGCCCACCAATTTCCACACGGGCAGCCTAGAGTTATATTATCAGGATATTCTGGATATTCTGGAGCTTTGGGAGCAAGCTGGATGGCGAGACGTAGTATTTGTATCTGATAGTATTTATTCCGCTGTGTATTCTGTATGAGGATAAGTTTATATAACTGTCCATTGTTGTATATTGACTCTGATGATTGATGTATGTATAAACTGATATAGCTCTTTGTTTTAAAAGACTAGTGTTTATTTATTATATATTGTTCCGCTGCGATGTGTAAGATTCTGATATTGTTTTCGTTTCTGATGTTGTTCTGTTGTTCTTCTTTCTTTTCTTCTTCTTCTGCCTTTTTCTTTTTCTTAAACCCTCACTATTGGAGTTTCCGGCACTCGATTTCTCGGCAGTCGATAAAGTGAGTATCGATGTCGAATTTTCGAAAGTCGAAAATTCCCGTACGTGACAATAGTTAACGCATGTCTACACTTTATGAAGCTATCGCATGTCAAAACAATTATAGCCATCGCATATCCACCAAAATAAAGCCATCACAAGTTGACAAAGTATATAGCTATCGCAAGTTGAAAACATATAACTATCTCAAGTTGATTAAACAATAACAATTGCAAGTTGGTAAAAATGACAGCTTGCTCAAGTTGATAAAAATGATAGTTATCGCAGGTTGATAAAATAATAATGATCGCAAGTTGATAAAATATACTGATGTTGCATGTTGACATAACAAAACTATCACATGTTGATAAAATACATTGCTATCGCGAGTTGATATAACAAAGCTATCGCATGTTGATAAAACTTGGCTATCATATATTGATAAATAGGGTTTATCGCAAGTTAGTTAATGATATTTCTGTAAATATTTGAAAAACTGGTATATTTCCTTTAAATGTAATAAATTTTTACAAAACCTATTTCTTTGTCAAATTCTTATTGGTTAATCAAAATCTTTTCAGAAGTTTACAGCAAAATAAATAGATTTTCTCTTATTTCCTAAAATATTAAATATCTATTAATTTTGCCATTAATTACCTTTTTGCGGTTAAAACCCTCCTAATAAAATAAATTATATCAAATTGTAATTACTTGATAAAATTTTCAAAAATCAGAATTTACCGCTTTTCCAACATATAAAATTTTCAAAGTAAAATAATTATTTTTCATGTTTTAAATAATTAAAATGCAAAATTATCCATTTTCTTCACTTAGAAAATTCATAATAATTTCGAGAATTGTAATTTAAAACCCATCTCCAAAATATCGTCCTAAATATCATATCAAAAATTTAAAACATTTTGAGATCAAAAACATAGGGCCCGTTTATTTTCATTTTGAGGTTTGTGTTTTTGGTTTTCCAAATTCATAATAAAATACACGGAGAGAGAGGAGAAAAATGTTTAAAGTTTTAAAGCATTATGACGATGGAGGGGACGGAGGGACGACGGAGGGGATGGAGGGACGACGGAGGACAATGAAGGGTATGGAGGGACGACGGAGGGATGGATTTCTCAAAACATGGAAAACAAAATAAATTTATTTTTCATTGTGTGTTAACTTTATTTTTTAAATTGGTTGTTTTTCAAAAAATACACATGTAGTGAATTTTTTTGTTTGAACGAAAATACAAAATTAAAAATAGCAAACCAATCGGGGTCATAGTTTTTAACCACAAAATCCTTAAGAAAATTCCATAAATTCTCAAATGATAACTATAATTCATATAAATGATTATCTAACTCATATGCATGATAAACATCATTCAAAATTTCGAATCTATTCTTGAACCCAAAATAAACACATTTGAAAACAAAAAAATGGAAATATTATTCGCCTTTGATTAGTTGTATGTGGAGATAATTGCCTTGATTTCCTTTCCTAACTTTATCTTCCAGTTCGTTTTTTTGAATTTGTTTTAATATAGAGCTCTTAGTTTTGTGTTTAGTTTTATATTCTTTTTGTATAAAATAAAGCCAAAAATATAATGAAAGAGGAAGAGTGTGCTAGGTAAAATAATTTAATGTATTATCTTTCTTTCTTTATTTCTCTCCCTAATATTATTAAAGCCTTTAGTTTCTTTCCCTATAAACAAATTCTCCATTTAAAGTTTGAAAGTCAAATTAAATTATATTAATACAACAATTATCCGCACCATTTATATCTTTATATTCTCCCACGTTATTTATCTAATCATTTCCAATTAAATATTCAGATAATGTGCAATAAAATGATGGGTGTTACAGGCTATCCTACTTAAAGAATTTTGTCCTTAAAATTTTGATACGGAAAACAACAAGTACATCAATCATGCAAATATGTGCCACAAGCACATAAAATCAATAATGCTAGCATAACTTCTAATCAAAAGTCTGTACAACGTAGAACATACAGTCAAAACAGCTTAGGATAAGTCTCTTTAATTCTATCATCTGCCTCCCAAATACAGTCTTTCTCATAGTCGCTCTACTGGACTTTCACTAACTTGACCATCTTATTTCTAAGATCCTTCGTATCTTTCTCCGCTATACAAATAGGTCGTCTAATAATAGTCATATCACGCTCTACAACTAAATATTCCAAAACCATTGGCTCGTTGAAGTCTATGGATCGCGCACATACTTTATTAGGTGGGATATGAGAAAAACATTATTGACTTCTATCAAAGTATTTGGTGACTCGATGTGATATGCGAGTTTCTCGATCCTCTCTATAATAGAAAATATCCCAACATACCTGGGTGCCAACTTTCCCAACTTTCCAAATTGTATAACACACTTCATTGGCGATACTTTGGCAAAAACAAAATCTTCAACTGAGAACTCCAAGTCTTTACGTCTTCCATCTGCGAAACTTTTCTGTCTTGATTGAGCTTCCTTCATCCTTCCACGGATTAACTCAATCTTTTTAGTTGCTTCTTTCACCAAGTCTGGACTAACGTATCGGTTTATCACCTTTCTCCAATCAACATGCAGGTGGTTCGCATGGCCTTCCATAAAGCGCTTCAAAATGTGTCATTCCTATACCAGTATGATAAGTATTATTATAGGAAAACTCGACCAAGTGCAAAAGTGTTAGAACCTCTATTCTATGATTTTGATGACGACAACTATACAATCATACACATGCAATATATTCCATCTATTTGTAGGTAAAAGCTTTCAGAATTCAACTTGAAGACGACAAGCAGAGGAGAAGAATCATCAGTATTAAAGATTATAGTGTGTTATTGTCATAGATTTATAGCTTGTAAAATCTCATTTAGTAGCTTTCAACACAAATATTGCACGACAAATTTTTTAAGTCTTCATTATCTCAAAAAGGTTAACAGTAGAAAATAATATATATCAGACGTCTATCAGTATATACCAGATGTCCGACTATGGTCTCTGTTTTAAACAATTAATACATATCAGACGTCTGTCAATACATTTCAGATGTCTGACTTTGGCCTCTGATTAAAAAATATATATATGCACAGACGTCTAGATATTATGGACAGATGTCTTTGCTGGGTAACGGGCAAAAACAATGAACAGTCACCTGCTTCATTCTAATGGTTGCTTCTGTATCTCTTCAACGCATCTCTTCCTCCTTAATGATTGCAACCTTTAGACTAAAATAGAAAACACTAACGGATGCTACTCTTCAAGAAAGCTCTTCAACATCTATAAATATGTAAAGATTCTAAGAAACAACTTACTTGAATTTTCTGAATCTCATATCTATACTCTTTGCATATTTTGATTTCTAAAAGCAAACAACATATCAGTCTTTATCACTTCTAAAAGCAAACTTCACGTACACATACTACTCAAAGGAGATTATAGGAAGATTTGTATTGTGTAGTCAAAATCAGTGTTTCTCAGAATACATACTTGTCTTAGAGAGAATTTTTGTATCAAGCTTGTTCCTCCAGGCAAAGCGAGGATTATTTACTAGTTAAGGCCGAAAAGGAGCTTCGGGACTGGACGTAGGATGGGAGGTCTGAACCAGTATAAAAACTATGGTGTGGTTGTTTCTTTACTTTTATTTAGTTTACTCTGTTAGTTATATTACACTTGCATATTAGATATAAATACACGATCCATACACACTTTCATTTGAAATCAGAGCACGGTTATCTCAATTCACAGTAATGCGTAATTGAAACATATTTAATATGGCAAGTACATTTCAATAAGAACAATCTACTGCACGTCCTCCACTATTTGCTGGATTTAATTATGCTTACTGGTCTACAAGTATGCGTATTTTTATGGAAGCAAATGGTTTAGAAATTTGGCAAGCAACACAAGTTAGATATGTAGCACCAGAAACAGATATAAGCACTTGAACAAATGCTCAAAAGAACACAGCAACAAACAATGCTAAAGCCATGAATGTTTTATTCTGTTCACTTGACAAAAATGAATTCTCACATGTCATGTTGTGCACTACTGCATATGATATATGGCGTACACTACAAATCACTCATGAAGGCACTAACAAAGTTAAGCAAACAAAGATTTCTATTTTACAAAATCAGTTTTCTTCATTTAAAATGAAAGCAAATGAATTGGTGATATGTATGCTAGATTTCAAACTATCCAACACGATCTTATGGCACTTGGAGTCAAATTTACAGATTTTGATTTAGTTGCTCGTATTTTAAATTCCTTAACTAATGAATGGGAACGAAAAGTGTTGGCCATCGAAGAGGCAAATGACTTATCTCAACTAAAAGTTGAAGAATTGATAAGAAATTTGATGTCGTACGAAGCAAATTTGCAGGCAAGAAAATAACAAAACAATGAAAAGAAAAATATAGCCTTTCAAGCCAATGATAATAATTCAGACTTAAATGAAGATGAGATCGTATTTATTGCCAATAATTACAACAAGTTCAAGAAATTCAAAAAGATGACGAGATTCCAAAATGGAGGAAATTCAAATTCATCAAACCAAACTTCGATCAAATGTTTTGGGTGTGACAAGTTCGGATACATCAAGAAACAATGCCTCGAACTCAATAATGACAAAAAGAAAAGCAATTTCGAGAAATTCAAGAAAAGAAAATGGGCTTTTCAAGTAACTTGGGATGACTCAGATTCGTCTTCATCATCAGACAGTGACGGCAATAGTGATTCTGAGCAAGCAAATATATGCTTCATGGCAAACACTGAGGAGGTATGTCCTAATCTTACTTATAATGAAATTTTATGACTCGGCATGGAATTAAATGACAAATATAGAGAAACTAAAAAAATTGAATAAAGAATATGTTGCTAAAATTAATCAAATGGAACTTGAAATAAGATTGTTAAAAGATGAGAAAACCATTTTAGAAGAAGAACTAGAGACTACACAAGAAAAATATAAGAATCTATCTATTCAAGATGATTCATTATTATGTGAAATAGGAAAAGTTAAACTAGAAAATGATTATATTAGAAAAGAAAACATTGTATTAAAAAATGATCTAGAAGCATCAAAATCTGAAATCTCTTGTCTTAACGATAAGTTAGACAAGATTACTAACAATGTCTCGAAATTCAATAAAGGAAAGCAGAAATTGGATAACTTGATCAAAATTTCTAAACCATCTGGAAATCGCAATGGATTAGGTTTAAAAAACATCAAAACATAAAAACTATAGCTCACTATATAATAGATTCAAGAAACCAAATAATAAAGAAAAGATGTCTAATACTAAAATAATTAAAATATGGATTCGAAAATCCAATAACAAATTAATTAGACAAAAACACATAGATAACTATCTAAAAAATGTTGTTCATAATAAAAATTACTCTTTTAAAGGTCTCAAACCGTCTTGGGTATGGCAATCTTCTCTCTCTAACACTTAGGACCATAACAAAGAATGTGGGTACCAATTAAACTGTTTTTATCTTGCAGGTACCCAAAAGTAAATCAAATAACAAGGAGAAATGGATACTCGATAGCCCATGCTCCAAAAATATGACTGGAAATGCGCAAATGTTATTAAATATAACATACAAAGATGGTGGTATTGTAACTTTCGGAGATAATTCAAAAGGATTTGTCATTGGAATTGGGGATGTCATCAATGTTGGTATGTCCACTTCACCTGTTATTACAAATTTTCTTTTAGTTAAAAATCTAAAACATAACCTATTAAGCATTAGTCAACTTTGTGACAAAGGATTCAAAATTGATTTTGAAAAGAATAAACGCAACATATTTGATCAAAATAAAAATCTGATTTTTGAAGGATTAAGAAAATGAGACATCTATGTCCTAAATATGAAATTTAATAACTCGAGTGATTTATGTCTAGCCGCAGATTTTAATGATCCATGGATATGGCACAAACGATTGTGTCACATAAACTTTAGGTTTTTAAACAAATTAGCTAAACACAATTTGGTTAGAGGTCTTCCCAAAATAAATTATAAAGTTAAATATTTATGTTATGCTTGTCAATATGGCAAATTAAAAAAGAGTTCTTTTAAATCTAAAAAGGAAATTTCTACCAAACAACCCTTAGAATTATTATATCTTGATTTATTTGGACCTACTCAAATACATTAAATAAATCATAATAAGTATGTATTTGTTATTGTAGATGATTTTTCACGATATACATGGACAAAGTTCTTAAAAAATAAAAGTGATACTTTTGAAATGTTTAAAATTTTTGCTAAAAGAATTAAAAAATTTAATGAATCTTAAAATAAAGAGTATAAGAAGTGATCACGAAGGTGAATTCGAAAACGAAATTTTTGAAAATTTTTGTAACAAAAAGGGAATTACACATAATTTCTCATTTCCACGAACAACGCAATAAAATGGTGTTGTGAAAAGAAAAAATCGTACACTCCAAGAATGTGCACGAACTATGCTTAACAGTAGTAATCTATCAAAAAACTTTTGGACAGAAGCTGTAGCAACTACTTGTTATGTATTGAATCGCATCACATTACATCCTTTAACAAAGAATATCTGTTGTGAATTGTTTTTTGGTAAAAAAACCTAAAGTATCATATTTTCGAATATTTGGTTCAAAATGTTTTATACTAAATACTAAAGATAATCTTGGAAAATTTGATTCAAAAGCCGACGAAGAAATCTTTATCGGATAGTCGGATCATAGCAAAGCTTATTAAGTATTTAATAAACGTACTAGTACTATAGAAGAAAGTATACACGTTTCTTTTGATGAAAAATTTTCAAATAGTAAAAACAGTGACGATGATGAGATTTTAAAAAAACCATCTAAAAATAACACAACTGTACATAACAATAATGAGAATACCGTTGACGATAATAATACATCAAGATCACCACTTCGTATTTTGAAAGACCATCCAATCAACAATATAATTGGTGATTTAAATACAGAAGTTTCTACCAGACATCAATTAAATCAAATGAGTTACGTTGCATTCATTTCAAATCTTGAACCTAAAAACTATAAAGAAGCATTGAATGACGAATCATGGATTATGGCAATGCAGGAAGAACTCAATCAATTCGAAAGAAATGAAGTATGGGAACTTGTACCGAGACCTACGGATCATTCTTTAATCGGGACAAAATGGGTTTATAAAAATAAAACTGATGAAAATGGAAACATTGTTCATAACAAAGCAAGGTTAGTAGCGCAAGGGTATAATCAAGAGGAAGGCATTGATTATGAAAAAACCTTTGCTCCAGTCGCACGTCTAGAAGCCATCCGGACGTTACTTGCTTTTGCATGTCATCATAACTTTATACTTTTTCAAATAGACGTAAAAAGTGCCTTTCTAAATGGTTTTATAAAATAATAGGTTTATGTTGAGTAGCCTCCGTTGTTCATACATAAAAAATTTCCTGAACATTTATATAAATTAAAGAAAGCTTTATATGGTTTAAAACAAGCACCTCGTCCTTGATATGATAGACAAAAAAACTCATTTAATAAATTCTGGATTTCAAGTCGGAAAAATAGGTACAGCCTTGTTTATAAAAAGAAATCATAATGATATTTTAGTTGTTCAAATATATGTAGATGACATGATATTTGGATCAACTAATGAAAATCTATGTAAAGAGTTTGCAGATATCATGAAAAATGAATTTGAAATGTCCCATATGGGAGAATTAATTTTTTTTAGGATTACAAATTAAACAGTTAGAAAATGGTATTTGTTAGCACCAAAATTGGTCACTAACACCTTTGAATAGAGTTATGTAGAGAGATTAATGAAGAAAGTAAATTAAAACAGAGTAATATCACAGTAGAATGCAAAAACAACAATAGAAACAAGAACATCATATTTATAGTGGTTCGGTGTAACTGCCTACGTCCACTTTGAATGTAATCTTTATTACTTTCCCAACTACTTGAGTACAAACACAATTCGTAAACAAACAACTTGGATACAAGTTCGAACAGAAAAGAGATGAATGCAAAAAATGGTAGAGTCTCCTTGGAGTTCCTGAAAAAAAGGTCCCCTTCACTGCTTCCCTGCCCCTCTATTTATAGACGAAGATAGGCTGGTCCACTTGCGTAGCCCCATGACCAAGATACTTTGGCCCACAGTGGGTAACTCGCGTTCACCGAGCCATGCATTTCGAGCCACCTATGTCGAACGATGGTTGCCAAATGACCTTGGCCGGCCTTGGGTCTTTCCGTTAGCAACTCGAAGCGTGTCCTCACATAACTCGAGGGAAGTTGCGGTACGAGTCGTAGCAAAGGAAGGCCGGACGCACCACTTCAACGGTAACTACCTTGACTGATTCAACAGGGCCGAACCAACATAGACGAGCCAACATGGCCGAGCCATTCGTGCCGAACCCTCCAATGTCAGGCCACCAGATACCGAACCAAATGAACCAATTCCTCTGGGTCCGTTCCACCAAGTGCCGAGCCACCCTCGCCGAGCGATCTTTCCTTGGACATCTCGATCGAGCCATCCTGTTCTCCCTTCCTTGACCGAGCGATATGTGCTGAATTCCTGTAGCTTCCTTTCTTGGCTGAGCGACACACGCCATCCTACAAGACCGAACGACACACGTCCTCCCTTACTCGGCCGAGCCACGCTTGAAGGCCAAACCATAAATATAAGCTGAACTACTCAAATTGGATCAAACCCTTATATCTCCAATCTCTCACTGGCTCGAGTCTTATCTTGATTCAATCAAAGCCTCTGTAATTACCACCTTATAGCCGGACCAAGTAACCGGGTAACATTTGCCCCCCCAAAGTGCGTTGTGTGAATCAACATGACGCACTTTGAATCAGCATTCAGTCCTTGCTTTCGGGAGCTAGCTCATTCTGAATGATAATCATCTGTCATTTAAATCCCGTTTTTAACTTTTCAAAAGTTGGGTGAACACAACCTCTTGAAGGCTAAATTACGGTGGACTTTCGGAACATTATACGTGCACATATTTACACATGCATATATACATGTGTGTGTGTATATATATATATATATTCATATAAGTATACATATATTTTTATTTATTCATTAATTTTCCAGGGCAAAATGTGGGTCGACATATCAATACCGATCCACTCGATCGGTTCGAACCGCATTTTCCTTCTCCGACTCATTCAGACGTGTCGACCAGTTCTACTGGGTACCGCCCGTTCGTCTCCCTCCTCCCATATATAAATCCCAGCCTTCGTTCTTTCTCCTTCTTCTCACTTTTATCTTACTTTGCCAGAATCATCAACTCACTCCTCTCTGAGCTTTACTCATTACTTAGCCTTCCATCGAACCCAGATTGTCTACCTCACAACCCTAATTGCTCACGAATTCGAACAATTCCCTAGCCCAACACCTCGGAACCACCGCATACATCGAGCTCTCTCCATAGGTACAAATTTCTTTCCAAACCCGGAGTCATATACAAAGTTTCAGTGCTTGGGTGGATGGTTCCCCCTCTTCTTTTGTTATAGGAATAGGTAGAGGACGATTTAGAGGAGGGAAAGAGATGAATTAGGAATAAGGGTGGACCTTAGGTTAGGGCCTCGGCCTGGCCTTGATGGATGACGGCATAAGATGCCTATGAGGAGTAGTTGTCGTTTCTTAACTCGGACGTTGGGACTTATGAGGAGGAAGGAGGATGTCGCTCAGTGAAGAAAGAAAAGGAGGAGAGGGGTTTGGTGATCCAAGAGCTAATGCCAGTCGATCGCTCTGAGAGAATGATAGTGTGGCTCGTTAACTTTGCATGACGTTGCAGGTCGGTAGGAGTGTAGAGATGTGGTTCGGTATTCTGAGCAAGGGATTCGTTCAGTGTTGAGGGAGAGAGTGTGGATCGGTAGGAACCTAAGAGCGTGGTTCGGCATAGTCCCAGTGGGCTGTTCGGTGATTAAAGAGTGAGAGAGAGAAGAGTGAGTGGGTCGGTGGTTTTGGTCTAGAGAGACAATCGGCTTCGGACCTTGGGGTCGGCATTGATAATCAGAATCACCTCAACTTGAACATAGCATATATCAAGACCATATATCCTTATGCCTGATCATAGAACAATGAACAACGACAAGAACTTAAGCACATGAGCGTACGGAACTGGTTCGGACTAATAACTCCATAGTTTTAATAATTATAAACGCAAACTCAACTCAATAAAAGCAAATAACAGCCCCCACAATATATGATGCCAATGTCCGACTCCAATGCCTCTACTACCGAACATAAGGCAAGCTGTCGGAGACGGTCAGCGATGACGGTCTCCGAAGACGATAGTTTTAAGCTTAATCATGTTTTACTAGTCTTTAGAACTTCAATTCTTTTGTACTCATGCTTGAATGGTTGCACTAGTTCACACACCACACGGGGGGGATATTTTGTTTTTATATCTGATATCAATTGTCTTTCAAGTATAGTTTAAACAGGTATCTACCCATATTAAACGCTCATTAAAGATGTCCAAAAGATCCAGCTCTGCTATAGTTTCTGATAAGCCTGAGCCAAGTTCCCAGCAGGAGGTAGTAGGGACTTCTAATCCACCGACAACTTCTATACAGGATATTCTGGATCCATCTGCTGTTGCTATAGGCCCGGCTCCTGATGTTATAGACGGAGCAGTTATCCTGGAAAATCCTATTGATTTACAAGCTTTAAAAATCGATGAAGCCACTCTTCGTCGACTGCGCTCAATTCATGGAATCCCTTTCGACGACATCTTAGTTCCGTCAGGACAAGATCGGCCTCACCTGCCCCTAGCCGGGTATATAGCATGCAACAAATTCATGTGCTGGGTTGGAAGTGTGCCACCTTTCAATTCATTTCACCGTGAAGTGTTACGGTATATCGGGATTGCTCCGGCACAGCTACACCCCAACAGTCACGCGTTTATTCATGGCACTTGTATTCTCTTCATGAGCACCTTATTCAGACTCCCTACTCCCGAGGGTATCCGCTATATCAACCGCTTCAAAAGACGGTCTGACAGTCCATCCTTCATATTTCTTGAGCCACATTCCAAATGTCAAATCCTGACGGGGGCGTGGAGTAAATTTTCCCAGTATAAGCAAGAGTGGTTTTACGTACGGTGCCCCCTTGGCTTTGCGAGAAGATGGCTGGAAGGGAGTAATTTTCATTCCTAGACTGATATTTGTCTAAGGCTCAAAGTGCATCCTTTCTAAACTTCCTTTGACTTTTATAGGTATTCGCCCACGACCTGAAGGCGCTGGGTATTCCGAGGCCGTTGAGGCCATTCGAGCCATTCCCATGGGAGACCGTGAGATTAAATCCGTTATTTCCAATGAATTGCTTTCGAGGTTTGGATTACTGGTGGAGGGTCGCCGAACTAGCCTTCCAATTGGCGCCACTACAACTGGATCTGCTGCGGAAAAAGGCAAAGAGCAGGCCGAGCCTTTGTTGCCCCTTACAAGAGGGGCCTCCGATACATCTGAGGAAGGTGAACTTAAAGAGTCTGGGTGCCAAGAGCGTCTGATGAGAATATAAGTCCCGACTCAGCACTAGTAACTGACGCACCCGACATCGATGAACTGCCACCTCCTTCAAAGAGGAAAAGGAGCCTTGCCTACAAACTGAGAAAGAAAACAGTGGGCGGAACCTCAAAAGTTACAATCACTCCAGTAGAGAAAGAGTTGTCTCCCCAACATCTAGAGGGTTCACTAAAAGGTCTATCAGACCTGACCATCCCTGACGACTTGCTAAATTATGGCTTCAATGATCCAGAGGCCATGGGACTTAATTCACCCACGAGAGGCGATGAAAGCGATCAGGCTCGTCATCAGGGAGAGAAAACCCCAATAAGTAAAGCAAAAGAAACTGGTCCATCGAAGGGAAACACTAGGACACACACGAACACTCACACTTCACCCTACACTTAAATTTTAGTCATCGTATATTCTCACTAACTCGTCTTCAATTGGTTTCTGTGCAGGTGATATAGGGCGCTCACACGGCTTCGACGACCTTCGCGGGTCCTCTATCTTCCACCACTCCAGCCGGGATTCAGGATCAGGTAGACGCCGAGACAAGGATGACAGCGGCGATAGGGACTACTATCCCAGAGATTCGTCATCTTCTCGAAGAAAAACTTTCAGCCATTCTTCATATCCCAACGATCCTCCCCCTCATTCAGAGCATAGTAGGGATAAATCTGTTCAGAAGGGATCTCAATTTGAAGCACTCCACGACCAACACTCTAGCTCGTCGAGCACCAAGCAATTTCATGAGCCCCATAAGAAGTCAGTGACTCCGACTAAGCAGACTTCCCCAGCCTCCGCACATGATCCATCGACGGTAGAAAAATTAGCCGAGCTCAAAGCCACGTTCCCGAAGATATGTTTCGATGGATTGAAATTTCTTCCTGCGATTCATCCTATTCCAGGGCATGTCAAACAAAGCGCCATCGCCTGCAATAATGATGTCTATGTTCAACATGACGAATTTGTTCATTTGGTGGAGAAAGTTTCAGAGGTTTCTATGGAACGTCAATACGAAATCGACCGCTTGAAACTTAAAGCCATTTACGACAAAGATATCAACAAAGCCTAAGGTAAAGAGCTATCTTTGCACAAATCTCAGCTTGAGGCCGCCCAGAAAAATGCCAAGGAAATGGGTGAGGCAGTTAGTCGCTTGGAGGCCGCTCACAAGAAGGAAATTGATGAGGCAGTCCAACGCAGTCGCGCGTTAGCTCTAGAGAAAGGCTCTATCCAGAAAGAAAAAGATATTCTCGCTCGACGAGTTAAAGAACTGGAGGAGCTGCTTGCGAAAGAGAAAGAAGAGAAAACTACCGCGCAGGAAGAGTCACAATGATATTGCAATGAAATTGTCGCAACACGACTCTTAAAGACGAAGCTCGATGAGGAACTTTCCAAGGTTGAAGCGCTAAAGGAGGCAGCTCGCGGGGAGGGTAAGAAAATGGCACTCACAAAAGTCGATTCTTGCCTCGAGGCAGCTGCTGAAGCCAGTAGGGAAGAAATTAAATGCCTATTTGATCCGCTTATTGCCGAGTATAATGCTCGAGTTCTCATGCATCGAGATCTATCTTTTCTAGGCGAGGGTTACCTCGAATCATTGCCCGAAGCATGGGATACTTTAATAAAAATTAAAAAAGTTGAGCTGAGCACCGAAGTGGTTGATGAAGAAACTCTTGTGAAGGAAGTGCTTCGAGGAAACGAGCCTTCCGACTTATCAGCAGCAAAAACCCTCTTTGGAAGAGATTCCTCCTCATCGAAGGTGAAGGACGACATTGCTGGCCCATCCAGAACTGAGTCTCCAGTTCCCCCTTCCGCTCAGCCGGCCGGTTGCTCATCACTCGATCCTTTCGAACAGCATGTCGGCTATGACCCAGAGAAGCCCGGGCTTGATGTTCACATTCTATCTCCTATTCCAGAGGGTGAGGCTCCCAAAACAGCTGAGAGTCAACCGGAAGCCGGTATGTAATTTTTCCTTCTAGGGTCTAAAGAACCATCGCTTCCAACAAATTATAGATGTATTCTAACATTTATCTTTAATGGATTCATGTAGGCCATTTTGATCCCGAACCAACTCTAAGGAGCGATGTCGCCACGGAGAAGGAAGAGAAAATGGCGGAAGAACTTCACGCTGGGGATACTCCTGGGCCCGATACCCAAGTGATCGGAGCGCTCGATGAGGACAAACTCAAGAATCCCTCGCCTGCGGACGAACATGACGAGGTTGAAATCACAGGATCCTCTGGACCTACTTCAAAACTTAGCATGGGGAGCAGATCGTGGAAGAGGAGAAAGAGAAAGCCGAAATTAATATTGAACCTCGGGTGGTGGAACTTGATGATCCTCTAAATAGGCCCCTGAAGATAATCCTCCCCGGGGGAACACGCCCCTGAATGTCCCTCTTCCTCCCCCAGACACTACCTCACTGGGAAGCAGAGGGTCCAGGAAGAAGCACTTGGCCGAGGAGCCTTCGGAGAAGCCGAAGAAGGAGAAGAAGTCAAAGAAGTAATAATCATCTCGTCATACCTCGTTCAGCCTGAATAAACTTAAGTCATGTAGTTGTTTCTATTTATTTTTATAGTCGTTGTGAATAGACTTTTGCTCCAAACTCCGGAAAAGTTGTAATGGAACTTAATTTTGGGTTAGTAAATAAAATTTTGTTTCTTTGTCTTCCACGATTCTCATTGTTTAGCTTGTTGTCTAACTTGTAGTTGAAATCCAAAATCTTATGGGTAATATAAGCTCCGGTCCGTTTCCACATGACTGAGAAAATTTTGAATTATTTATACTCTAGTCCGCACTCTGGGGACTCAGAGTACTCTAGTGCGCACTCCGGGGACTTAGAGACAGAGTACTCTAGTCCACGCTCCGGGGACTCAGAGATTTTTGAATCGTTTATACTCTAGTCCGCACTCCGGGGACTTAGAGATTTTTGAGTTGTTTATACTCTAGTCCGCACTCCGGGGACTCAGAGCACTCTAGTCCACACTCCGGGGATTGAGAGATTTTTGAGTCGTTTTTTGAGTCGTTTATACTCTAGTCCGCACTAGAGTACTGCGCTCCGGGAACTTAGAGATTTTTGAGTCGTTTATACTCTAGTCTGCACTCCGGGTACTCAGAGTACTCTAGTCCACGCTCCGGGGACTTAGAGATTTTTGAATCGTTTATACTCTAGTCCGCACTCGGAGGACTCAGAGTACTCTAGTCCACGCTCCGGGGACTTAGAGATTTTTGAGTCGTTTATACTCTAGTCCGCACTCCGGGGACTCAGAGTACTCTAGTCCGCGCTCCGGGTCCGAGGACTCAAAGTACTCTAGTCTGCGCTCCGGGGACTTTGAAATTTTTGAATCGTTTATACTCTAGTCCGCACTCCGGGGACTCAGAGTACTCTAGTCCGCGCTCTGGGGAATTAGAGATTTTGGAGTCGTTCATACTCTAGTCCGCACTCCGGAGACTCAGAGTACTCTAGTCCGCGCTCCGGGAACTAATAGATTTTTGAGTCATTTATACTCTAGTCTGCACTCCGGGGACTCAGAGTACTCTAGTCCACGCTCCGGGGACTCAGAGTACTCTAGTCCACGCTCTGGGGACTTAGAGATTTTTGAGTCGTTTATACTCTAGTCCGCACTCCGGGGACTCAGAGTACTCTAGTCCGCGCTCCGAAGACTCAGAGATTTTTGAATCGTTTATACTCTAGTCCGCACTACGGGGACTCAGAGTACTCTAGTCCGCCTTCCGGGGACTTAGAGATTTTTGAATCGTTTATTGACTCTTAATTTTGTATATGCGTTCATACGCCAGACAGAATAATGCAATTTAATTTTTATCATGGAATTATAACATATAAGACGTCAATAGTTCACAGAAAAAACGGCTTCAAGCCTTTATTGATTATAAAAAATAGGGACAAGCTGGATTGTCTTATTACATGTTGGAAACAAAGAACAACAAAAGGAAACGTACGCTGGAAACAACTACTACTAGAATGCAAAAGAAATAGACTAAGTGTAATAACGACGCAAATGCTCGCTATTCCATGCTCTGGGGAATGTCATGCCATCGACAGTCGCTAGCTTGAAGGTTCCTTCCCTAAGCTTCCGTTCGATGACATACAGACCTTTCCATGTAGGATTCATACATGACGGGATTGGAAAAACTCGCTTCAAAACAAGATCACCCACATCAAAGATTCTCGGTCGAACTTTTTCATTATAATATCGAGCGACTCGGTGCCGATACACGGCCGCCCTTAAATCAGCTTCTTCATGTTTCTCATCGACAAAGTCCAACGATTCGAGTAAAAGATCCTGATTCGTCTTAGGATCATAATGAGTCACCCGGTGAGAGGGAACTTCAAGTTCCACGGGTATAACAGCTTCAGTGCCGTATGCCAAGGTGAATGGAGTGTGGCTAGTCGCGGACTTGTAGGTGGTTCTGTAAGCCCAGAGTGCTGTCAGAAGCTCATCCACCCACTTGCCTCTAGCCTTCTCCAAACGTTTTTTCAATATGGACTTGATTATCTTATTTACGGCTTCAATTTGTCAATTGGCTTTAGGGTGAGCGACTGCTGCAAACCTTTTCTCAATGCAATATTTTTGGCAGAATTCTTTGAACTCCCTACTCTCAAACTGAGTTCCGTTGTCCATAATGATAGTTCGTGGGAGGCCAAAACGGCATATGATGTTTCGCACAACGAAATTAATGACCTGTTTGGTGGTGATCGTAGCTAAAGGCTCTGCTTCCGCCCACTTGGTAAAATAGTCGACCGCAACAATTGCATATTTTGCACCACCTTTGGAGATTGGCAAGGAGCCGATTATATCGATCCCCCATATTGCAAATGACCAGGGACTAACCATTTGTGTGAGTTCCGTCGGTGGAGCTCTCGGGATTTTCGCATACTTTTGACATTTGTCGCATCTTTTTACATAGTCCGCGACGTCTCGATTCACGGTTGGCCAACAGTATCCATAGCGGAGGATTTTTTTTGCTAGTGTCTGCCCCCCAGTATGGTCGCTACATTCTCCTTCATGAACCTCTTTTAAGACCCGCTTTATCTCGCCGTGGGCGATGCACCGAAGTAAGGGAACTGAGAATCCTTTCCGATACATTACTCCATCTTGTATTATATACCGTGAGGCTTTGCGAATGACTTGTCGTCTTTCGTTCTTTTTCTCGGGCAAAGTCCCATGTAGTAGGTATTGTTTGAACGGGGTTATCCATGACTCCCTCTCAGTTTTCGTTTTTAACACAAAATCCACTTCCATCTCGTTTATACTCGGGGCATGTAAGATTTCGACAGGAACCAAGCCCATTTGCTGTGCATCACCAGTACTTGTGAATTTTGCCAATGAATCGGCTTCCCCATTTTGTTCACGCGAGATATGCGAAATATCATAATATTCAAGGTCTGCCAACAGTTCTTGAACCCAAGCAAGGTATGGGGCAAGTCTCTGCCCCTTTTCTTGGTAGTATCCTCGCACTTGATACACCACCAATTGTGAGTCACAAAAGATTTCAACCGATTTCACTCCGAGTTCCCTGGTAAGTTTTAAGCCAGCAATAAATGCTTCATATTCGGCTTCATTATTTGTAGCTGGGAAATTGAGCTTCAAAGCATAACAAATTGATCGGTTTCCGGGAGTTACAAGAATAACACCAGCCCCAGAACAACGGTCATTGGATGCCCCATCGGTGTATAGTTTCCATCGAATGGGGGGAATGACATCAACACCACTTGGCTCGTCTAATATGGTGAATTATGCAATGAAGTCTGCTAGCGCTTGCCCTTGGATAGCCCTCCGTGGTAGGTAGGTGATATCAAATTGACTTAACTCAATGTTCCACTTGAGTAACCTTCCAGAGGTTTCTGGTCGTTGGAGCACATGTCGCAAAGGTTGATCGGTATAAACACTGATCGGGTGTGCCTGAAAATACGGACGGAGCTTGCGTGATGTGATCACCAAGCAGTAGGCTAGCTTCTCAATCTTAGGATAATTTCTTTCTGCCTTCGTTAAGGTTTACTGACATAGTACACTGGCTTTTGAATTCGGTCTTTCTCACGAACCAAGGTTGTACTAATGGCATGCTGAGATACGGCCAAGTAAACATATAATTCTTCATGGTCTACAGGTGTGATATCCCGGAATTTCAGACAAATAAAACATGTGTTGTTTATATATGTATATATATATGTGTGAGTTGATTCTAAATAGAATTTGAATTTGAATTTGAAATTCAAAAGATAAATATCTTAAAATAAATTAGATTTAATATATATATATATATATGATTTTATTAGTATATAATTAGTTTTATATATCGTTTTCTTTAAAAGATTTTATAAATTTAAATAAAGATAATGCATTAACTAAATAGAAAATAAATTATAAAGTTTATAAAAACATATTAAAAATTTATTAACTCATGCAAAATACAAGTGTAAGATTAGTGGCATGCATTTAAATAAGTGTCACATTTATTCATTTTCTTTTATTTTTAAAAATATTAGGAAATTAAGGCTATAAATATATCTATACTTTACTCCCTCATTTTCTTTTCTATCCTCATTTTTCAAACTTAGGAACCAAAGCCTATAAACACCTAAAACCAGAAGAAAAAAAATCAAAGAAAAATATACAACCAGGAAATTTACAACAATAATCTTTTCAAAGCAACAACTATCTCAAATCTCAACCTGAATCATCAAGCAAATCAAAGCAAATTCATCTCAGATTTAAAGCAAGGATCATCTCAAAAATAATAATCAATTCAAAGTCAAAATAGTTTCAAAAAGATCAAATCCAAGAACAAGTTTCCAGTTTTCCAAATTCAAACACTTCCAGGCTATTCTCTGTTATTTCAAAATGCAAGTGAGTAAACAAACTGATACTTGTTTAAATCTGTTGCATGTGATGGAAATCTAAAATAATGATGTGATAATTGTTTGCATGAATGAAATTTTGGCTTGCATGTTATAAATATGCAGATAGATAAGTGTGCATGTCTGGATATATTTATGCATCTCTGTTTCTAAGTTACAGGGTTTTAAAATCTAGTAAAAATTCAAGATCTCCGCATCTAATCTCTAATAGGCTTTGGAATCCAAATAAGTTATGGTTGTTTAAACATAAACCAAGATTTAAAAATATATTTGAGTATAATAAGTTTGAAATTTACTGGAAATTAAGAAAGACGGTGGGAATTTTGAACACATCAAAATCTCGACTCAAATAATTCATGTTTTCAGGTATATAACTTGCTTTGTTATCAAAAATCATGATTTTTAAAAGTTAAATCACGATTTTTAAGTAAGTATTGTGTGAGAATTCGAGGGTTGATCGGATTTGGAATTTTGGGCTATTTCTGGCGATCGGAGGACTCAGGAAGGTCGGGATCGTCACTGGATGGAGTTAGGAAGATGGCGGGTTTGGGAAAAATGGGAGTTGGATTTATCAATCGCCGTGGTGGCGAAACGAAGGTGAACTAAGGTTTAGACCTGGGTTTGAGTCGTGGTTGTTCTCGAAGCAAATGCGGCGTTGTTGTTGGATCGGATGTGATTGGTCGTGGAGGAAAAGGTAGAGGATGGTCAGACGAAGCCTTTGGCAATGGGCCATGGTTTCTAGTGGCTTGTGGTGATCGGACGAGGGGGAAGAAGGTGTGGTTTTGGTTCCAGTGATGATTGATTTTGCTCGATTTCATTTTACTGAATGATTGGAGATGTTGGGTGGACTGGACGTTTGAGTAGATGGTCGGCGACCAGTAGGTGACGGCATGGTTGGTCTGAACGTCGACGATCGCACGTACACGTGCACGTATGTCCGCCTGTATCAGTTGTTTTCTGAGATTGATGCTTCGGGGAAGATGATGGTTTTATCGATGTCGACTTCGAGTTTTCATATGGTAGTGGGAGCGAGTGTGGATCGGGAATTTGGTCGAAGAGATATTGGATGGGCTCGGGTAAAATGTTGAAGATTTCCAAGTTAAAAGTTATAAACAAAAATCAACTTTGAACTAATTTCTTAAAAACTAATTCTTTTAAATAAATGATGTTACTTAAACATTTGATTTGTTAAAGTTGTATATTTTCTTTTAACTTAAGTAGATTAATTCTTAAAGTTTAATTAAACTTAATTAATAATGTAATTAAGTAATAGTTAAAGGATGAAGTGTTTTATCATTAAACTTAAGGACTCTTGTTAATTTACAAGTTAATGATAATTAATACCAAGTTTATTAAATTCTGATGATGATTAAGAAAGTGATTAAGATAAATGAATTATCTTAAAATTAATTAAGGCTTGGATTAGGATTTATTAATTAGTTAATTAATTAATTATTAATTAAAGATTAATTAATTAAGGGTAGTAAATTAAAATTTATTAATTAAGGATAATTAAAATAAGGAGGATAATTAAGGGATGATCAATTAAGGTTAATTAATCCATGAGATTAATTAAGGTTAATTAATAAATATAATTAATTTAAGGAATGATTTATGATTAATTAAAGTTAATTAAGCAGAATTAAGGATAATTAATTTAATTTATAATAGGTGATTAAATTAAATTAATTGAGAATTGTTTGACTATCAATCTTGCCTATAGATGATAAACTTGAATTAAATACCTTGGTTTGTCTGAATATCTCTGATATTGAGTTGTGGTGTATTGTAATATGATATGATGGGTTGAACTGTGATTTTGTAGTTATCTATCAATAATTGATTTGCTATGAGAGTATGATAACCTGTATTTAAAATTGATTTGTATCCGCTTAAACAACTGGGATTAAGATGACATTGAATTCGAAGAGACCGGAGTCAGGTATCAGCAAATACCCGAAACCACTTCGATTAGTGATCTAAATTCTTCGGATATGTGGAATTAAACAGGCTGGAATGGAATAAATTTGGTAACATGACCATTTAAAACTGAGTAACATTTCTTGGATATCATTTTATAATATGGGTTTACCCACGCTGGTTTCCAGCCTGACCCGGGTGTTACTTTGATGTAATGCTCGGGTCAGACCGAGTATTACAGATTTCCAGGTAAGGACGTTCTGGAGCTCAGGAGGCGAGCTGGATGGCAGGAACGTATGGAGTGTATTCCGCTGTGATATATTGTAGTTGTTTGGGACATGTTAATTGTATATGTCCAGTGATTTGTGTATATGTTGTAACTCTGATGTATTAAAGTGTAATTTGACAAATACAGCTTCCTTTGTATAACTGTTATTATTTGATATTTTAGTTTTCCGCTGCGAATGTGAGAATCTGTGTTTTTGGTGCTTCTGTTTCTTCTTCTTCTACCACTTTTCTTCTTTTCCCTAACTATCTGGAATTTTCGGGATCGAAAATTATGGGTCGTTATAGTTGGTATCAGAGCTGAAGGTTAAGCGAGAACCTTGGCTCTGTTGGGGATTACTCATTAAGGAAAGGGTCAGTAGTACCCTAGAATGAGTTGAGTGTGTATATATATGAGGGCGTACTTGTTCATTTCTTATATAAAGATTTTGAAACGGTTTTAAAAATGATTTGCATATAAGCTTATATTTTGATATATAAAGCAATAGTTTTTCTAATTTTTATATATTAAGGTAATTGGTTGTTGAATTATTGGAATTAAATATAATAAATTTAAGGGGTAATGGAAATACAACCAAATAGGAACTGGATAATATGAACTATATAGATAAGATAAAACCAGAAATGGTTATTGTGTCTAATAATGGGATGTTTGTTTTCTAATGATAACAATGATAAAGCAAATGAAATGTTTTAAGGAAGTAACAATTTAGATAAGTATGACTTGTAAATTTGAATAGATTTAAATTGTGAAGTTTTAAATCTAAGTCCAGAAAATTTAAATTGTTTCATAGTGTTAAAAGTAATTTGTTTTGGATTAAAACCAAAGGTGGTTTAAAATTTAAAGTATAACATGGTGTGCAAATGAAATAAATATGTATATATAAGTAGATATACATAAGGTCAAAGTTGATTGGAAGTAAACACTGAGTGTTGAGTTTTGGATTTTCTGGAAATGTGATAAGTTTTTAAAACTTAAGTGGGAAGTTTATTAATAAGAAGTTTAAAATTTGAAATGGAGAATTCAAATTTGAGTAAGGTTGATTGGATTCTGAAGATTAAATTGTTTTTTTGAACTCTTATTTGAACTTTGAAATAAGTTAAGTAAAGGTAATTTAAAATGGAATTTTGAAATCTGGAATAAGAATTAAATTGTTTAAAAATTTAGGTTGTTGATTTAAAAGTAAAGGTTAATTTGATTTAAGGGATTAAATCAACATTTGAAAATTTAACTCGAATTTATATAATTCGAGATGGTTTAAAGTTGAGATTGGAATTGAAATTAGTTCAAATTGAATTTGATTTGAATAATCGGGAAGTAAGCTTGAAGTTGAATAAGTTTAAATTCAAATGGGAATTGATTTGAATTTGGAATGGGAATCGAAGTTAATTCAAATTGAATTGAAAATTGAATCAATTTAATGAAAGTGGAAGATGGATATCTTTATAATTGAAATTCACTTTATGAAGAGTAAGCAAGGTGGTAAACAACTTTATAAAAGCAATCAAACTTGAATATTTGATTTGGAATAAACAAAGTTATATATCTTTGTTATATATGATAAACTCCTCTTGTTGAATCTATAGCCAGAAGAAAAGGGTTTTTGAAAGTATTTGAATTATAAAAAGGGAATGAATACAAGTATGAAGTGATCCAAAGATTTTCAAAGTTATATATATCTATATCTATATATATATAAGGGATTTTATGAGAATGATTTTGGAAAAGGTTTTGGAACCTATGGATTTTGGAAAGGCTTTTGATTTTTGAGAAAAATCAGTTTTGGAAATTTGGAAAGCCAAGTTTGGAACTATCGATTTGGGATATCGATTTTGTGTAAAGAAGATTTTGATATAAATCATAAAGGGTATAATTTTAAGATACTATAAGTGTATAGTATAAAGAGTTTTGAGAATGGCTTAGGGGAAAAAGGCGCTCCCTTGAAATGAACTTCTCAGGAGTGCCACAGGGTGGTACTGCCTTGAACCCTAAGGGGGGTTCTAAAGTTGATCCTGTGAGGAGTCCGGACAAACTAGTTCCGGAGGATTATGTGTAGTGGGTAGCGAAATTCGAGGGCGTTGATGCGTACAAAGACATTAGATTATGCTGTGACGACAGTGTAGCTCGATGTCACTGCGATCTACTGCGGACCATAGCGGAAGTCGTGTGTGCTGCTGAGAGCCAACGGTCTACGTTTGATTTTGCCGGGATGGCAACGTAACATCGGTAGACTACGATCTATGAAGACATAGAGAAATTTGAGAGGCCGTGAGAGCCTAAGGCTACATTGGGACTTGACTGATGTAGTCTGCGACCTATGTGGGAGTGGAGAAGTTTCATTCTTTTGGCAGCGAAATTCGAGGGCGCTGATGCCTACAGTTACATGGACTTTTGCTGTGATGGCAACGTAACCCAGGATGTAACTGCGATCTGTAGCGGGTTCCATGGTGTAATCGAGGGGCGCGGAGTGCCTACAGTTATCTACGGTTTTGCCGTGATGGCGACGCAATCATCGGGTTAACTATGACCATGGAGGGGGTGATGATTTCCAGAGCATTCTCACCAAAGATGTTTATTCTATTTTCAAAAATGTTTTCTATATTTTCAACAAAATATATTTTTCCAAGTATTTTTTACTGGGTGTTGAAAACGGGTTTACCAAGTACTTATAGATTTTCAGTCTTGCGCCTGATCAACGTATGATCGAATTTCTGTGAGAACGAGGATGGACTTGTTAAGACATCAAGTTATATAAAAAAGGTATTTTATAAAAATATTTTGGTAATATTATATAGATTTTTAAAGTGTTTTAAAAAAAATTAATAAAAGGAGTTTATAGATAAAAATGTTCAAAGAATAATTTATCTGATAATAAGTATTGAACAAATTCTGGCTTCGTTCCTTTTCGAGGACGAAAAGATTCAAAGGGGGGAGGAATGTGATATCCCGGAATTTCAGACAAATAAAATATGTGTTGTTTATATATGTATATATATATATATATGTGAGTTGATTCTAAATAGAATTTGAATTTGAATTTGAAATTCAAAAGATAAATATCTTAAAATAAATTGGATTTAATATATATATGATTTTATTAGTATATAATTAGTTTTATATATCGTTTTCTTTAAAAGATTTTATAAATTTAAATAAAGATAATGCATTAACTAAATAGAAAATAAAGTATAAAGTTTATAAAAACATATTAAAAATTTATTAACTCATGCAAAATACAAGTGTAAGATTAGTGGCATGCATTTAAACAAGTGTCACATTTATTCATTTTCTTTTATTTTTAAAAATATTAGGAAATTAAGGCCATAAATATATCTATACCTTACTCCCTCATTTTCTTTTCTATCCTCATTTTTCAAACTTAGGAACCAAAAGCCTATAAACAACTAAAACCAGAAGAAGAAAAATCAAAGAAAAATATACAACCAGGAAATTTACAACAATAATCTTTTCAAAGCAACAACTATCTCAAATCTCAACCTGAATCATCAAGCAAATCAAAGCAAATTCATCTCAGATTTAAATCAAGGATCATCTCAAAAACAATAATCAGTTCAAAGTCAAAACTGTTTCAAAAAGATCAAATCCAAGAACAAGTTTCCAGTTTTCCAAATTCAAACACTTCCAGGCTATTCTCTGTTATTTCAAAATGCAGGTGAGTAAACAAACTGATACTTGTTTAAATCTGTTGCATGTGATGGAAATCTAAAATAATGATGTGATAATTGTTTGCATGAGTGAAATTTTGGCTTGCATGTTATAAATATGCAGATAGATAAGTGTGCATGTCTGGATATATTTATGCATCTCTGTTTCTAAGTTACAGGGTTTTAAAATCTAGTAAAAATTCAAGATCTCCGCATCTAATCTCTGATAGGCTTTGGAATCCAAATAAATTATGGTTGTTTAAACATAAACCAAGATTTAAAAATGTATTTGAGTATAATAAGTTTGCAATTTATTTGGAAATTAAGAAAGACAGTGGGAATTTTGAACACATCAAAATCTCGACTCAAATAATTCATGTTTTCAGGTATATAACCTGCTTTGTTATCAAAAATCATGATTTTTAAAAGTTAAATCATGATTTTTAAGTAAGTATTGTGTGAGAATTCGATGGTTGATCGGATTTGGAATTTTGGGCTATTGCTGGCGATCGGAGGACTCAGGAAGGTCGGGATCGTCACTGGATGGACTTAGGAAGATGGCGGGTTTGGGAAAAATGGGAGTTGGATTTATCAATCGCCGTGGTGGCGAAACGAAGGTGAACTAAGGTTTAGACCTGGGTTTGAGTCGTGGTTGTTCTCGAAGCAAATGCGGCGTCGTTGTTGGATCGGACGTGATTGGTCGTGGAGGAAAAGGTAGAGGATGGTCAGACGAAGCCTTTGGCAATGGGCCATGGTTTCTAGTGGCTTGTGGTGATCGGACGAGGGGGAAGAAGGTGTGGTTTTGGTTCCAGTGATGATCGATTTTGATCGATTTCATTTTACTGAATGATTGGAGATGCTGGGTGGACTGGACGTTTGAGTAGATGGTCGGCGACCAGTAGGTGACGGCAAGGTTGGTCTGAACGTCGGCGATCGCACGTACATGTGCACGTATGTCCGCCTGTATCAGTTGTTTTCTGAGATTGATGCTTCGGGGAAGATGATGGTTTTATCGATGTCGACTTCGGGTTTTCATATGGTAGTGGGAGCGAGCGTGGATCGGGAATTTGGTCGAAGAAATATTGGATGGGCTCGGGTAAAATGTTGAAGATTTCCAAGTTAAAAGTTATAAACAAAAATCAACTTTGAACTAATTTCTTAAAAACTAATTCTTTTAAATAAATGATGTTACTTAAACATTTGATTTGTTAAAGTTGTATATTTTCTTTTAACTTAAGTAGATTAATTCTTAAAGTTTAATTAAACTTAATTAATAATGTAATTAAGTAATAGTTAAAGGATGAAGTGTTTTATCATTAAACTTAAGGACTCTTGTTAATTTACAAGTTAATGATAATTAATACCAAGTTTATTAAATTCTGATGATGATTAAGAAAGTGATTAAGATAAATGAATTATCTTAAAATTAATTAAGGCTTGGATTAGGATTTATTAATTAGTTAATTAATTAATTATTAATTAAAGATTAATTAATTAAGGGTAGTAAATTAAAATTTATTAATTAAGGATAATTAAAATAAGGAGGATAATTAAGGTATGATCAATTAAGGTTAATTAATCCATGTGATTAATTAAGGTTAATTAATAAATATAATTAATTTAAGGAATGATTTATGATTAATTAAAGTTAATTAAGCAGAATTAAGGATAAATAATTTAATTTATAATAGGTGATTAAATTAAATTAATTGAGAATTGTTTGACTATCAATCTTGCCTATAGATGATAAACTTGAATTAAATACCTTGGTTTGTCTGAATATCTCTGATATTGAGTTGTGGTGTATTGTAATATGATATGATGGGTTGAACTGTGATTTTGTGAGTTATCTATCGATAATTGATTTGCTATGAGAGTATGATAACCTGTATTTAAAATTGATTTGTATCCACTTAAACAACTGGGATTAAGATGACATTGAATTCGAAGAGATCGGAGTCGGGTATCAGCAAATACCCGAAACCACTTCGATTAGTAATCTAAATTCTTCGGATATGTGGAATTAAACAGGCTGGAATGGAATAAATTTGGTAACATGACCATTTAAAACTGAGTAACATTTCTTGGATATCATTTTATAATATGGGTTTACCCATGCTGGTTTCCAGCCTGACCCGGGTGTTACTTTGATGTAATGCTCGGGTCAGACCGAGTATTACAGATTTCCAGGTAAGGACGTTCTGGAGCTCAGGAGGCGAGCGGGATGGCAGGAACGTATGGAGTGTATTCCGCTGTGATATATTGTAGTTGTTTGGGACATGTTAATTGTATCTGTCCAGTGATTTGTGTATATGTTGTAACTCTGATGTATTAAAGTGTAATTTGACAAATACAGCTTCCTTTGTATAATTGTTATTATTTGATATTTTATTTTTCCGCTGCGAATGTGAGAATCTGTGTTTTTGGTGCTTCTGTTTCTTCTTCTTCTACTTCTTTTCTTCTTTTCCCTAACTATCTGGAATTTTCGGGATCGAAAATTCTGGGTCGTTACAACAGGCTTCGACAGAACCGGGGACTCTCCAAGTGTCTCAACAGAGGTCGGAACGCATCCTCACAATCCGGCGTCCATTCAAAATTTCTCTTCCCTTTCCTTATCACATCGAAGAAAGGAATATATTTGTAGGTTGCTTTGGATATGAATCGACTCAACGCGGTGACTTTCCCATTCAGGCTTTGTACTTGCTTTATTGTTCTGGGCGCTTGTATGTCTCGGATGGCCTGAATCTTTTCTGGGTTAGCTTCGATTCCCCGCGCATTGACAATAAAACCCAAAAACTTTCCCGACGCAACACCAAAGGAACACTTCAGTGGATTGATTTTCATTCCGTAGTATCTGAGTATATCAAACATCTCTGCTAAGTCTCGAATGTGGTCGTTTGACTGCCGTGACTTCACGAGCATGTCATCCACATAGACTTCCATTGTCCTACCAATTTGGTCTTTAAACATCCGATTCACCAAACGTTGGTAAGTCGCTCGTGCGTTCTTCAACCAAAAAGGCATCACTACATAACAGTATAGTCCAACGTCCGTGACAAAACTAGTGTGTTCCTGATCTGGAATGTGCATTGAGATTTGGTTGTATCCCGAATACGCATCCATGAATGACAATAATTCGTGTCCTGCTGTTGAGTCGACAAGCTGATCAATTCTTGGTAAAGGGAAACTATCCTTAGGGCACGCCTTGTTCAGGTCTGAATAATCAACACAGGTCCTCCATTTCCCATTTGCTTTTCTCACTAGTACGGGATTAGATACCCATTCGGGGTAGAGGGCGTCGCGGACGAACCCATTTGCTTTGAGTCCGTCTACCTCCTCTCTGAGAGCAGCAAACCTCTCCGGGTCCATACCTCTCCTTTTTTGTTTCACTAGCACATACTTTAGGTCAATGTTCAACATATGACTTGCGATGGCGGGAGAAATCCCCCACATATCAGAGTGGGTCCAAGCGAAAACATCCAGGTTCGCTCGGAGGAAATCAGTAAGAACCTCAGTCATCGAGGGAGTGAGTTGTGATCCAATCATAAGCATCCGTGATGGGTCATCGTGGCTGACTGGAATGTCAATCGTCAGTTCAGCCGGTGCTACTTTAGACTCTTGGGTTTCTTCATCATCGTCCCTCGGATCTATGTCTCTATAGATCCGACCCTACTGCCCGAGCCAAGGCTCGGGCACTACTTGTCAATTATGGGCAACATGGATGCGGACAGAGTTGTTCACAACTTTTCTCTTCTCTCTTCGCTGGGCCTCCCTCAGCTCAGCCACATAACATGCACGACCAGTCGCTTGATCGCCATGCACTACACCAACTCCTTTATCTGTCGGAAATTTCAAGGTTAAACACCACGGGGCCAAAGCTGCCCTAAACTCTGCTAGGGCCGGTCGGCCTAAAAACACATTATACGGGGAATCAACATCTAGAACGATGAACTATAGGATCCATACCCTCCTACGTTCACCTTCTCCTAACTCAACTGGAAATTCAACGAAACCTATTACATCAGTGGCTGCACCATTAAAACCGTGAATGCGGGCTTTAGATGGTTTTAGATCCTTCGCCTCCATCTTCATTTGGTCGTACGCCTTTTTGAAGATAATATTCACAGAACTCCCACAATCAATCAGTATCCTTCTTACAAGTGCCGGCCCGATCGTGGCTGAGATGACCATCTGGTCCATGGTAGGTGCCTCCACCCGATCGGCATCTCTGCTCCTGAAATACTATATCATCCGTCATCATTCGCTGCTGTTTCGCTGGGGTCCCGTCTTCTGTGTTCGAGCAACATTCAAAATCCGCATGCTTTAGGGAACTAACATAGCGCTCCATTTCTTGCCAACTTTTGTCTGCCGGGTGAGGCCCACCGACTATCGTGTTTATAACCAATCTACCTCCAGTCCGAGCGGGTTCCTCGGGTCGATGTAGAGTCTGTCCGCGATTAGGGTCGGAGGTCCCCGGTCCGCCTTCTTGCGGATTCTTAACAAACTGCTGTAACTTCTTCTATCAAATCATCTTTTCTATAGCATCATGGAGGTGTCTACATTCTTCGGTATTGTGCCCGTAAGTCTCATGGAAGCGACAATACTTCCCAGTCTGCTTTTGTTCCTCAGTGGATTCTTTTGGGCGCGACTTTCGGTATTGGAATGTATTACAGGTTGATAAATAAATATTCTCCAGCGATGCGTTCAGAGGAGTGTATTCGTTATAGGTAGGGATCCTTGGTTTCCACTTTCCTGCTTCCCTCTTTCTTCCAGAATTTCCTCCTTCGGATTCTTTAGACTGCCCCATCTTATTCTGCACATTGACTAGGACCTTGCCGGAGTTTTCACCAGATTGTTTCACGGCGATATTGCTTTGCACCGCTTCCTTACTTGGCCCTGGCGTGCTGCTTCGCCTCTTTCATCTGGCTTCTTCTCTTCGCATGAATTGGTTCGCCTTTGAATAAAAACGTTCCAGGGTAGTCGGTGGTTTCCCTGCCAGCCAATCACCAAACTCTGAGTCCGGATCTACTCCTCGCATCACAGCCATAAGTATAGCATGGTCATTCGGGTTGCTAACTTCGGTAGCAGCAAAGTGAAATGTTTGCAAATATTCCTTTAACAACTCCCCTGGAGCCTGGATCACACTGGATAAAGACATCACATCCTTTGGACAAGTGGTATGGATCCTAAACTGCTTCACAAATATCACCGCTAACTCATCAAACCTGGAGATCGATCGTGGAGGAATTCTGGTGAACCACATGGTAGCGATTCCGGATAAGGTTATTGGGAAACATCTACATTTAGTTGCATCGTTTGCCCTAGCTGAGTCCATCATCCACTCGTATCTCATTACATGCTGTCGGGGGTCAGTCTTCCCTTCATACGCTGAAATGGTCGGCATACTGAACTTTCGGGGGGTACTCAGCCTGTAGGATAGCATCTGTGAATGGAGTATGGCTCCTAGATATGCCCCCAATCATCATTGGATAGGCCCTGATTTTCTCTCATCAGCTGTCTGACCATAGCTGATAAATCCAGGGTCTGGATAGGAGGTGGTAAGTTGGACTCCGTCCTGCGTGACCGTTCTGGCCGGTGCCTCCTTGGTAAGTGATCTCCCAAATGCATATCCTGGGGACCCGCTTCGCTATGACCCTGACGTGGTGGTGCGCCAGCTTCCACCTGTGCTCCAGATCTTAAGTTTCCCACTCCAGTTTGAGTGCGATTTTCCCGGAGCAAGTGAGGGGCGCGGTTCCAGCTAGAGAGCCCGGACCATTTCTGTTGGACTATTCCGCCGCACCTGTTTGTGTTGTTTCAATCCTGCGGCGTCTACGCATGTGATGTTCATCAGACGAAGCGGAGCTGTCAGATGATGAGTAGGAAGCGGGGCTTCCTCCAGCATTCTGATGCTGTTGTTGAGCAATTTGAGTCATGAGATTGGCGTTAGCTTGAACTTGTTTGTTAAGCTGTCTCCTGCTTTCCACGAGTTCTCTCATCAGCTCATTGAACTCTGCCCTGGTGACAACTTCCGATTGGTTTAGGACGGTAGCGGTCCCTGCACCTGGATTAGCTTGTTGATTGTTGGGTCTCACTTGCTGGACGATGGCGGTCTCGTTGACATCCGCGTTGTGGGAGGCTGATCTGGTACGTGGTCTTCCCATCTTAGAGTTATATGCGGGAACTCTGAGTGGTATCTATGGACTCTTGAGAGTGAATTTGGATCTCCTTCGGGGGATTTCTTTAATCCAGTAGCGACAAAGTAGATCCTAACAGCCTGAGAATGTACGTTCTCGGTGAAAGAACCAAAATGTTACACCAAAATTGGTCACTAACACCTTTGAATAGAGTTATGTAGAGAGATTAATGAAGAAAGTAAATTAAAACAGAGGAATATCATAGTAGAATGCAAAAACAACAATAGAAACAAGAACACCAGATTTATAGTGGTTCGGCGTAACTGCCTACGTCCACTTTGAATGTAATCTTTATTACTTTCCCAGCTACTTGAGTACAGATACAATCCGTAAACAAACAACTTGGATACAAGTTCGAACAGAAAAGAGATGAATCTAAAAAATGGCAGTCTCCTTGGAGTTCCCGAAAAAAAGGTCCCCTTCACTGCATCCCTGCCCCTCTATTTATAGACGAAGATAGGCTGGTCCACTTGCATAGGCCCATGACCAAGATACTTCGGCCCACAGTGGGCAACTCGCGTTCACCGAGCCATGCATTCCGAGCCACCCATGCCGAACGATGATTGCCGAATGACCTTGGCCGGCCTCGGGTCTTTCCGTTAGCAACTCGAAGCGTGTCCTCACATAACTCGAGGGAAGTTGCGGTACGAGTCGTAGCAAAGGAAGGCCGGACGCACCACTTCAACAGCAACTACCTTGACTGATCCAACAGGGCCAAATCAACATAGCCGAGCCAACATGGCTGAGGCATTCGTGCCGAACCCTCCAATGTCGAGCCACCAAATACCGAACCAAATGAACCAATTCCTCTGGGGCCGGTCCACCAAGTGCCGAGCCACCCTCGCCGAGCGATCTTTCCTTGGACATCTCGACCGAGCCATCATGTTCTCCCTTCCTTGACCGAGCGATATGTGCCGAATTCATGTAGCTTCCTTTCTTGGCCGAGCGACACAGGCCATCCTACAAGACCGAACGACACACGTCCTCCCTTACTCGACCGAGCCACGCTTGAAGGTCGGACCATAAATATAAGGTGAACTACTCAAATTGGATCAAACCCTTATATCTCCAATCTCTCACTGGCTCGAGTCTTATCTTGATTCAATCAAAGCCTCTGTAATTACCACCTTATAGCCGGGCCAAGTAACCGGGTAACAGTATTTTATAAATCAAGAAAAATATTGTCATAATTTGTTAAAACGTTTTGGAATGAAGAAAACATCAAGTAAACCAACACCCTTGAGCACAAGTACCCATTTAGATAAAGATGAAAACAGAAAGGATTTTGATCAAAAATTATATCGAAGTATAATAGGATCACTATTATACTTAATGGCTAGTAGACCCGATATCATGATTAGTGAGTGTCTGTGTGCAAGATTTCGAGCACAACCTAAAGATTCACACTATCGGGTAGCTAAACGTATTTTGCGTTTACTTAACAAGCACTACGAATTACGGTCTTTTGTATCCTAAAGACGGCTCTTTTGAACTTATATCCTATAGTGATGCAGATTTCGGTGGTTACAAAACCGATAGGAAAAGTACAAGTGACACCTATCACTTTATCGGTCAATCTCTTATATCTTGGTTTAGTAAAAAAACAGAATTGTGTATCACTTTCAACCGGTGAAGTAGAGTATATTGTTGCAGCCTTACCTTGCGCTCAAGTAATATACATGCAACAAACACTTAAAGATTTTGGAAAAATAATTAACAAATCTCCAATATACGGCGACAACACTAGATCTATAAACCTATCTAAAAATCCAATAAATCATTCTCGCACAAAACATATAGATATTCGTCACCATTTTTAAGAGGTTGAAAAAGATATAATAACTCTAGAATATTTACAAAAATCAAATAGCCGACATTTTTACAAAACCACTAAGCGAACAAACTTTTATTAAGTTAAGACGTGAACTAGGTATTATGTCGTCGCATGATTTATAATGTAATCTTAAAAAAAATTTATACATGTCTTAGTTTTGCTGACAACCATATTTTTTTAACAAACTCGTCCTATATTTTTTCCTGGCTGATATTTTCTAATAATTATTAACCTCTTAATCTTTCATTTGTGGCTGGAATTCTCTAACGGTTATCAACCTTAATTTTGTTTTCTTAACATAGCATATAAATTTAGTATATATATATATGTACCTAATCACAAATCTTATATAAAAAAATTCATAATTAAACAAAGCATCAGATTTCTAAACAAACATATCAAAAATGTCTTCTGATCATGATTCCGCCTACTCCGCAATTGACTACGCCTCCCCATCTTTCGGCAGTACCTACGTCTCTCCAACAAAAGTCACTCCGGCATCATCTCCATCTCTGAACATCATCCCTTCACCGACTTACCATACTGGCATCTCTCTGAAAGGTAAGAAAGCTAATCATGTAATCGACCTACAATCAGTCTCTCTCCGACAAAGTCGACGATATTCATCATTATCAACAAGAAATGATAGGGATTCAAAGAGAGATGTATGATGAACAACGCCGTCAAGGAGCTCATCTAAACTTTCTTGAAAAATGTATCCTCGCCATATGTGGTCATTCACCAACGAAAGACTGCTTACATCAGAGGTCTCCACATGAACGAGAAACTCCTTCAAGAGCACACAAGATCACTCCACAAAAGTTATGAGGAGAAGGGACATCGCACATAGAACACAGTCCCGTTCGTCCTTACTGGTCTCCTCTTAAGCTGTCAACCAAGCACACCAAGATCGAACCGAATTCATGGGAGAAACAAAACTATCATTCTTCTGATTCTCCTGCTGACAACTGAAGAAGTTTTTCATAAACAACAAAGGGTTAATATATATATTAAATAAACATGTTTATTTATAATCATTTGTAATTCTTTCGTTTTAATAAAAAAAATTACATATAGCAAAGTACATAGAGGTAATAAGAAAAAATTTACACAGAGGTAATACGAAAAATTTGACACGATCAGACGTCTGATAAAAATACCCAGACGTTTGAAAACATGCCCGAGAATATTACTGTTTCACCAACAATCGTCTAACATATCATCATTCGTCTAATTTTATGAGCAAAAATTTGTTCCTCGGCACAGACGTCTGTGAATTCTTTCCGTCACATAAAAAACATACGACTTCAGCACAGACGTCAGACCTTTAATACCAGACGTCAGTGAATTCTTTTTGTCACACAACAGAAACATACGGCTTCAGCACAGACGTCTGTGGAAGTACCCAGATGTCTGATGAGACTCTCTGGAAAAATAAGTTTTTCACAGACAGACATCTGGATTCCTACTCAAATGTTTGTATAACCTTTCTGTCTACAAAATCGTCCACGTTCAGAAGTCTGAACTCCAAAAACAGACGTCTGACTTCACCTGATCCCACGCCTTTTCATCTCCCTATATATTATCTTTTACCCCCTCCTCATTTTTTTCACCGTTCTATTTCTCCAAACCCTCACAAATCCTAATTCCCAAATTCAATTTGCATTTTCAAATTTCAAATCAATGGCTCCTAAGGCTAAAACCCCGGTTGCAAAACGTCGAAAACCTACTGCAGCCCAAAGTTCACAACCTTCTTCTCAACAATTCGTCACCGACCATCACATAGAGGAGTGGATGGTGGAAAAGGAAAATGGAAAACAGAATTTATAAGAATTGGAGAAGAAGCCTTTCCACACCGGTCCATTCTATCCCATTCGATGTTTCATCCACTACGATGCAATGGAACTACTTGAGGATGCTCAGCTCTACCACCTAGTCAACTACGACGACAATGCTGGGAAGATTGATCAACTCGCAGTATTTCTCTTTTTGATTAATCTTTGTTCCTTAAACCTTTGGAATCCTTCAAATGAGGATAACTGGATTTGGACCAGTGTAACACCCTAGATTTTTGGTAACATTATTTAGGATATTTAATTAGTTAAATAAAATAAAATAATGTGTTAATTAGGGGATTGAGATTTGATTTAATCAAGGGGTAGCCGTGTCATTTAACAATGAATTAAAAGAAGAAGTTTAAATTGAAATAGAGGAGGGATGAAATAGGAAAGAGGTCATTCCTATATCCTCTAAACCTTGGCCGTGTAAAATTTTACACGTTCATTTTTCATTCTCAAATTTTAAAAACAAGAGCCGGCCACCATTAACAAGGAAGAGAAGAAGAAAAGCTAGGAAGAAGCTAATTCAAATCGAATTCATTCAAATCTCAAGCTCCTTAATCTTTAAAGCTAAGGTGAATAATGTTTACATCTCATTTTTGATTTTGTTTTCGGTTTTAATATGAATTCCGAATATTTTGCAATGATTTGCCATGTTTTTGAACGAAGGAATGATTATATATACATGTTGATGATTTATGTATATTCATATGGATTTTATGATATGTTTTAAGGTGAAAACCCTATAAAAATGACATCCAAATGCCTTGCCAATTTTTATGAAGATCATAAATATTATTTTGGAGATGGGTTTTAATTTTCAGATTTTTCTAACTTTTCGTGGAATTAATATGAATTTTCTAGTAAAGAAAATGGTATTTTGGGTTATAAATTATTTATGGGTAAATAATTAATTGTTTGGGTCTAAAATTTTTATATGTTAGAAACATATATAATGTGATTTTTTGAAATTTTTTAAAAATTTTCCTAAGTGTTTCAATGGTTATATAAAATTATTTAAGGTATGAGACTTAAATGTTTTATATAATTAAAGAGGAGAAGGGGCTTTTGTAAAATGATTTAAATTATAAAATCTGGAAAGTCGGCAGCCCTTTTGACAAAGTGCAGTACTTTTTATTGGTAAAGAAAGAGGCAACCAATCACAATTAAACATGTAAGGCAGGTTAGGTGAAAAGAACTATTTGCTATATGATTTTCACTATTTCGACACCGTCGGCACCAGGTTCTGCCTCCTCATCTTCACTTCCGACACAGTCGAAACCAATGCACATAGTATCAGTTTACTGGTACGTTGTGAATTGGATGTAGGTGGAAGGTAGAGAGTCGAAACCAGGGATTCCGAAGGGGTTAAGGCAGTCCTTTGTTTTTCAAATTAAAGAAATACGACTGCTTGCTTTCGACTAAATGGCTTTCGACAAAGTAGTTTTTGACTAGGTCAAATGATTTAAAGGACATGGTTTTGATTGGGTTGCGCCTCTGTTTTTAAATAATTTCTTTCAACTAAGTCGAAATCTTTTTGCTGCCGCTTTTTTACCTTTCGACCCAGTTGGTTGGTTTCGAAAGGGTTGTTTTTTTTTCTATAAACTTGGTCACCTCTTCAATGCTTTCGAAGGGATGGTTTCGACACCATCACTTCATTACTTAGGAAATGGTTTCGAAGCAATTGCTTCCGACTTAAATGTTTTTAAGACCCTTTTTCTATAAGTAAAGTAAAACCCAAATTGGTTTCGAAAGAGATAGTTTTAAATGGTTTTGAAACAAATGCTTTCGACTTTAATGGGTTTCTGATCCTTTTGCTCTACTTAAAGGCAGAATCCAAATGGTTTCGACCGAAACGTTTTTCAAATATTTCGAAGGAATGAAATTTTGAATGGTTTCGAAAGGTTTCCACTTGTTTTAAATTGAACCCAAAGTGCTTTCGAAAGGATTGGGTTTTGATTGTTTTGAAAGGTTTTAATAAATGGTTTCGAAAGGGGTGGTTCCCCAGGGTTTCGAAAGGATTGAAATGAAGGTTATTCCTATGTTTTCGAAAGGCAATATTTAAAAGGTTTTAAAGCGGGATGTCTGATATTTTGAAGCTTTCGGAGAAAAGAAAGGAAAAGTTTTTCCAATGTTTTCGAAAGGCAATATTTAATGGTTAAGGGTCTTTCAATGGTTTCGAAGGGGTTACCTTCTATAGTTTCGAAAGGGTTGTTTAACGGTTTTAAACAAAGGTTTCGAATGTATTGAATAGGCAATATAGCCTAAGTATTTTCAAGTTAAAAAGGGTTTTGACTTGTTTTGAAAGGATAGTTAATCCTCATTAAAATCTCATCAACATTATTTTGAATAAAGTATATATAACATGTCAAAATGGCTTAGAGTAAAGCTAAAGATATATTTTCCTTGTGTGTATATATATATATATATATATATATATAATTTGAAGGACTAAATCATTTTGAAAAGGTTTTCAAGGAAAATTTAAAGGGTAATTAACCCTAAGAAAATAATTCGGACAGTTAGTCCATTTTGCAGGCAGTCAGCCTAGAGTTCAGACAATTAGTCCAGTTTACGAACAGTCAGCCCAGTTGTATGGACAGATAGTCCATTTGTAGCATAACGGACCTTGCTATTATATATGGGTAGATAGTTCACATATTACTCGTTTTACGGACAAATATTCCATTTATTAGCATAAAGGATATTTCTATTTTGATATAATCAGGTTGATTAACCAGTTTGGTTGCAGGAAAGGATTGCAAAATATAAGTTTTGAAAAGGATACAAGTGAGGGGAAACCCGTTCCGCTAAGCGGCGTGGTCTCACTTAATATCAGTAAACCGAGATGTAACAGAATTATTCACACCAGGCTTTATGTCTGACTCGAAGTTTTTGTTTCCCCTTAAACTCTCGGGTACTCAAAATTGATTTGAGTAGGCTGAGGGTTGAGGTTTTCAGGTTTTAGTCTTTTGGCGAATAAAGCATCCAAAGACGAGCAGGTGGCTGACGGATAGCTAACTAGGAGTTATTTTGTTGATTTTCGCTGTGTATATTAAGTCAAATATGACTATACTGCTTTGATCAACCAAGGGGGCATCGTCATATGTCGCTCTTGGCGTATTTTTGTAATGATATATCTAATCATTTCCAAGGAAACTTTAAGGGATTATGTAACATGGATTCCCTGGATATGAATTATTGTTTTGAAATGTAATCGGCTAAATGTTGTATCTGTGATTTTGTTCATATTCATGTGCTTCTAATATTATGGATATCGTTATCATTACCATATTTTGTCACCAGAAGTTAATACTATGGATGACTGCAGCATCTGTAGCGCTTAGCTTTTGGCCTCTAGATACGGGATGTTACAACCAATGTCTATGGTCACATGATAAAATTTAATGTTGAAATGCATGGGCAAATCCTTAACTGTTCTTATGCGGGAATTCGATTATAAGAAGTTCCTGATACACACTATGCCCCCAGAGATGCTATTACTCACCTTATCTGGGAAGACGATACGCGAAAATTAAAAACGTCTAGTTTCCGTACACTAGCTCGACTTCTTAACCGTATGCTTATAAACACGGTCATCCCTAGGTTAGGTAGTCACGAACAAGTCTACGAAGACGATCATAAAGCTTTATATGTTATTTTTGGTCAAATTAAAGTTAATTGGGCACAATATATTTTTGACCAAATTAAAAGCTTTTGAACACCTACCCGTCGTAGCATTATTTACGCTCCATGCATAATGAGAATTCTACGGTCATTAGAAATTCCTTCATATCTCTCCCAATATGAAGAAATATCTGTTAAAGATAGTGGCATTAGATTTCTCTCTCTGATGCATCTCCCGGAAACACCGCTAAACATAGTTCCCTTTTCCCGGTACCAACAACCTCAACAACAACAACAAGCACCCCCAACTCGACCTTCCTAACCTGCCAGAGCTTCAGCATCTACAGAGTATTACTCTGATTCCGAAATACAAAAAGTCAGGATTGTAGCGGGACCAGGAGAGAACTATCGAGATGTTGCACTTCAAAACCAATGTCTCCTCTCCTTAAACCAACAAGTGTTAGATAAAAAGATGTCTCGCTTGGAACGATCTTTTTCTACTCGCATGAACAAGGTAGAGAAGACATTAGGAAAAGTCATTTCCACTTTGGGAAAAGTCCTCAAAAGGTTCGGGGTCGTTCCTCCTCTCGGTCTTCATCTTCTCCATCACCAACACCACCACCACCAGTGTTTCACTCAGGACCATCTTCAGGCGCAGGGCCTTCACAAGAACCACCACAACATTCTCGTCATGGCAAAGCGCAAATTTGTCTTGATACCGAAGAGAGTGAAAGCATATCATTTCTTTCAGAGGATCCTCAGGCTCCGCAAGACCCCCAAGACTATAGTTACTACACCTCATTCCAGGGAATCTTTATTCAAGAGGATGAGGAGTACAGTGACCAGTCTCAATGGCAACATGGTGCATATACTGAAAATTCGTCTAACTTCTGGGGTTACTGCCACTATCAGTAAGATTTTTTTTAATTTTTAATCTGGTACGATTTATGTATCCTTATTTTGTTTTCTTCCAGACAATATGCCTGTATGACTATTAAAACTTATCTGTGATTGTATGTGAACTTATGTTCTTTCTATTTTCCATATTTCGCTATTTCTATATATTTTTTTGATAATGCCAAAGGGGGAGAAATATCATACTACATGTATATAGGGGGAGCAATCACATTCAGGGGGAGTTATATGTTTATTCAATAGAGTGATTGTATAGTTGCCATCATCAAAATGGGGGAGAATGTTAGAACCTCTATTCTATTATTTCGATGACAACAATCATACAATCATACACATACAATATATTCCATCTATTTGCAGGGAAAAGCTTTCAAAATTCAACTTGAAGACGACCAGCAGAGGAGAAAAATCATCGGTATTAGAAAAGCTATTATAGAGTGTTATTGTCATAGATTTATAGTTTGTAAAATCTCCTTTAGTAGCTTTCAACACAAACATTGCACGACAAATTTTTTAAGTCTTCATTATCTCAAAAAGGTTGACTGTAGAAATTAACATATATCAGACGTCTGTCAATACATACCAGACGTCTAATTATGGTCTCTGTTTTAAAAAATTAACACATCTAAGACGTCTGTCAACACATCTCAGACGTCTGACTCTGGCCTCTGATTAAAATATATATATATACACAGATGTCTGAATATTATGGATAGACGTCTGAATATTATGGACAGACGTCTGTGCTGGGTAACGGGCAAAAACAATGAACAGTCACCTGCTTCATTCTAACGGTTGCTTATGTATCTCTTCAACCCATCTCTTCCTCCTTAATGATTGCAACCTTTAGACTGAAATAGAAAACACTAACGGATGCTACTCTTCAAGAAAGCTCTTCAACATCTATAAATATGTAAAGATTCTAAGAAACAACTTACTTGAATTTTTTGAATCTCATATCTATACTCTTTGCATATTCTGATTTCTAAAAGCAAACAACATATCAGTCTTTATCACTTCCTAAAAGCAAAGCTTCACGTACACATACTACTCAAAGGAGATTATAGGAAGATTTGTACTGTGTAGTCAAAATCAGTGTTTCTCATAACACATACTTGTCTTAGAAAGAATTTTTGTATCAAGCTTGTTCCTTCGGGCAAAGCGATGATTGTTTACTAGTTAAGGCCGCAGAGGAGCTTCGGGACTGGACGTAGGATGGGAGGTCCGAACCAATATAAAAACTCTGGTGTGGTTGTTTCTTTACTTTTATTTACTTAACTCTGTTAGTTATATTACTTGCATATTAGATATAAATACACGATCCACACACACTTTCAAAAAGGTCGTCCCATGACTCTCTGAAATCCAGTATACAAGCTCTCAATAAGCCTTCGAGTACCTTGTTAACTCTTTTCGTTTGTCCATCAGTTTATGGATGATAAGTGATACTCATCTTCAGCTTGATATCCAATATCCCTTGTAATCTCTCGCAGAACTCACTAATAAACAAAGAATCTCTGTCGCTTATGATGCTACTCGATATTCGATAAAGTCTTACAACATTCTTTATGAATAGCTTAACCAAACTAGGTGCGTCCTTACCGACTTAACATGGATAAAATGTGCACTCTTGATCAGTCTATCACCTACGACCCATATACTTTCGTTTTCCCTATTCGACTTTGAAAACCCATCTATAAAATCCATATATATCGAATCTCATTTCCATAGTGGCACAATATGTACACACGCGTTGTGCCTAAAAAATTAATTTATATTTATGTATATATGTATGTATCTTCACCCAAAAATAGATTTATACATAAACTATTTTACGATCTATATATTATAGAATATGTAAATATATTTTCTTATTTAAATAATAGAATGAAATGACGAGATAAAAAAACAATAATTATTTAAATCAGAATATGTGCATGAAATCGAGGGGGTTTGAGATGTAGCAAAAATGAAGTGTAGCCGATCTTTGCCCATACACACACAGATACATATACATACACATTCGTATACATGATTTTCAAAAACATATGTCAAAAAATATTAAATTTAATATAATAATCATATTAATATACAACATTTATACATTTTTCAAGCTCGTTTTGATTGATCATTGAGAGGTATGGTTGTGAGACTCCCAAGTGTAACACTCCATCCTCATTAATATTTGACAGTTTGAATATTAAAGTATGCACGAACTTTTAAAGTACAGTAGCAGACACGGGGTCGGATGCTCAAAGATCATCTAAGTGAAATCCTACTTCGTAATTGCAAAGCTGCATCCTGAGTAACTGATGTATTATGCATGTCATGTCTCTTCGTTGGCACTATCACTAAGGCTTCTAGAGCTTACTCAATAATCTACACTCTAGTTACATCCGAAGATACTTGCTTCAATCTAATAGCATTTGTCGATTAACCGCAAAGGTCTTTTTGATTTTGTGTCAACTTTCAATTATGGCAACACTAACTTTCTATGTCGATGAGACAAATCTGAATTGAGTAGTGTTTCACGTCATGTACTTCAACATATACTTAATAATATAGACATGACACGATTTTTTGTTCTGTGATTGTTCATAATCTAAGTATGACGGTTACATATAAATTTCATGGTACTTTCAAATCAAACAACGACTGCACATCATCACATGAAATCTTTTGTTTGGTTTAAATACAATAACCCGTTGAAGGCTCTTAGTAAGTCGTTCCTTGTTCATTAAGTAGTAACTACACATACGTAATCTCCCCATGTCCACGTCAATCGTGAGTAATTCATGTCCATCACAAGGAGATCATTTGTCTAATGGGCACGTTGATATCTCGTTCTCAAAGCACCTCAACGAATTTAAGAATAAGTGTTTGTTTCTTGATCCAATACTCATGTTTATAAAGGATTTCATTACTGTTGTCCTAAGGATTTCTATTGACACATTCCAACATAACACTTCACGTTCTTTACATAGTAGCGACAAGTTAATAGAAACAAAAACAGCTAGTATACTATCATCTTTGAACGAGATGGGTTATGAATCAAATTATGCGATCAAAATTATATAATTTCCACTACAAGCACTCGTAACTCTACCAAACCCAGCATCAAAACTCTGTTCAATCATACTCATCCACTGATAATCCAATCCATAATTACACTAAAAACTGGAAGCAACAACGAGAAGATTCGATAGTTTACATGGATTTTATTGATTTTGCACGTAGATCAACAGGTACAAGGAGGAGCTTTTAAGGTTTCTCTTTTTATCGTTGGAAAATGGAAAGTGAGGAATGAAGGAAGGAAAGAAAGCGAGAGATGCAAAGGAATCAAGCAGGTATTAATAAGAGATATATAAGTAGCTCAGCCGAACTGTGAAGAGGCGTGTGTACTGAAGAAAGGTTTTAACTTTGCAAATCGCTTTCGCACAAAGAAACGTAACGTTAACTTAAGATGACTCAAAGAAAATGATGACGCTTCATCTTTTCTTTAGAGTACTGCAATGGTTACTTTCTATAGACGAGTCAAGCGATCATTGAAGATGAAAAGACATGGCATAAAAAAAATTAATGAGTACCTATAAGGTATCTATTAGCACCGTTTAATTGTTTTCAATAGCAACCCTTTAAAGTTGACTTTGTGTAACCACGAAAGTTAACTTAGATGGTAAGTGTGATATGCAAATGTTCTAGTAAACAAAGATAAACCATTGAAAGACCATGAAATCTTCCCTGGAGTAGTACCTAAGTACTAATACAAGTGTTTTCAAACTGCACTAGATGATTAATCAAGATCTAAGAGGGCTGGAGCAGTAGCAAGTGAAGAGGTTGACACTTGACATCACCTAGGCGATGTTCCTCGTTTTCTTTTATTTTAATTGATTAAAATATCATAATTGTGCAGTGGAGATTGGATTGGTCCACTGAAATACCAAAGAATAAGACCAGATGGTTATTCTTCAAGTGAAGTTATTATAAACGGGAAAAATCGAATAAAACATGAAAGCAACTTGGGAAAAATATCTCAATTTCTAAATTTGAAAATGCAATAAAAGTTCGGCTAGTTAGACTAAATTAATTAGGGCTGTTATGGTAATGGTTACCGTTACCATTTCACAAATACCGTTACCGTACCATTTTTACTGGTAAGCGAAAATTGCTTACCGTTACCGATAGACTAGTATACCGATAATCTGGTAACCATTACACGGGTAATGGTAATTACCATTTATCTAAAAAAGGTTAGTAACATAACACGTATTCACACCATAACAGTGCTTTATTATACAATTTATAGTGTTACTTAATAAAAGACATAAATGAGAAAGAAATGAAGTGTATTTAACATTATTTCACCTGGTTAATAAACTAAATTTAATCATTTGCTTGGTTCTAAATGCCTATAAAAAAGCATGTTACATGAATATACATGTATTATAAATTGACCGGTAAAATTACCGTTACCGCTGGTATTGAAGAAATGTTACCGATGATTTACCGTAGAAAATGGTAAATTTACCGCTACCATATCGATTAAACTGGTATACCGATTTCACTCGAAAATGGTAACCGATTGACTGGTAATGGTATGGTAATGGTAAATTTACCGTTACCATAACAGCCCTAATATTAATGATAAAATAAAACTATTTTACAAACCAGCTAAAAGCCAACTTAACCAATAATCGAACCGTGCCAATTCAAACAACCTGTTTTTGAATGACAAAAAATCACTAGTTATTTTATAATCAATATTATTTCATTCAAATTTCTTCTTAATCCTCCAACGGAAACTCTTGCACTGGATCCAAATTTACGAGTTTAAGTGAGCTTACTCATGCAATTATGCACTTTTCAAATAAGAATTCATTATCTAATAAAAATCCCAACTTTCTTGCTTTGATCGATCGTCTGAGGTCCTGTCCCTGCAAAGTCAACTCGGAAAAAACATACATTGATCTATGTTCTCCTCCTCGTCCTTCCATTCAAATACTCCACTCAAACACCTCGTTCGCACACGTTTAACTGTTCAAATACCCCGCTCAGAATCTTCGTTTTCATTTCCATTTCCAAAGAACGCACCCTAGTCAATTAGCTTTAACCTACGAACCATCTTGCATGTAGACTTGTAGTTGACATCTGAGATGTTCTGTAGCTTTAAGTAGCCAAGAGCAATCGGCTCTACTCCACTAAAGTAAAACACGGTTATGAGAAATATTAAAAGCTTTTCAACATACTGTAGTCTTAGGTGCCTTAGTTTTGCCACTGAGCTGGGGTTGGGATTTCGATAAAAGCTTGCAAGTCATCTACCATCATCTAAAATTTGCCTACAAGCTTCTAGGAGAATAAAGACCGTAAAGATCTGTTGAGCTGTAGGTTAAGACAAGCCAACAGTATTACGGAACAAACCATATATATAAACAAACCATATATATAAAGGCTTGTCAACGGATGCTTTCGGATGCGGATAATGCCATATACGCATCATCCAAAATTATTTTTGGATATCTGCATCCGCAGATACAGACGGATATCGGATAATTATTCTATCCGCTAATAACCAACAACAACAACTAAGCCATTATTCCCAAACAAGTTGGGATCGGCTAGAGATGAAACCCAAAACAAAATGAAAAAATCAATTTAAAAGTTATAATAATAACAATAACAATAGCAATAATAAAATAAAGTCAAATAAGTCAATTAATAATAATAACTAAGTAAAATAAAATAAAATAAAAATATGTGTGTGTGTAAGAGGAATAATAATAATAATACTAATAGCGATAATGATACTAATAGTAATATTGGTCAAAGACCAAACCTACGTCTTAGTCTCATGTTCCCTAGTCCTATAATCTAAAACTTATAAAACTCAACGCCCATGGTTCTAGTACGTGAATCGCTAACTTCCACTCGCTCTGATCCGGCACCAGCTCTTCGGATATACCTCAATCCTTCAAATCCCTTTTTACTACTTCCTCCCATGTCAACCTTGGTCGACATCTACCTCTCTTTGAGCATTCAACGCGGCCTATAATTCCAACACGCAGAGGTGCCTCGGACGGCCTTCATTGAAGATGTCCACACCATCTTAAACGATGTTGAATTAGCTTCTCCTCAATTGGTGCTACTCCAAGTTTATCACGTATATCATCATTTCTAATTCGGTCTCTTCTTGTATGACCGCAGCTCCATCGTAGCATACGCATCTCTGCTACGCTTATCTTTTGGACGTGTTGGTTTTTAATAGGCCAACATTCTACGCCATACAACATCGCAGGCCTGATTGCCATTTTGTAGAACTTTCCTTTAAGATTTTGTGAGACCTTCCTATCACAGAGAATCTCAGACGCTTGTCGCCATTTCACCCATCCCACTCGAATTCTAAAACTAACATTTTCATCAATCTCACCATTATACTGCAACATTGATCCTAGATATCGAAAATTATAAAATTTTATTTTAACATAAATAATTTTCAATCCCATTGATTATAGAAGTGTTAAAAATTAACAAATATGGTGATAATAAATAGTTTCGAGCAGTTAAAAAACATAAGTGCATATAATATAAACTTCTAACACAATAAAATAATAAACAAATATCTTTCACTGCACTAAAATACACATAATTTGAACTATAATCTTGACAAAAACCGAACGAATAATTTTCGGATGCGGATGGTTTCGCATCCGCATCTGTTTTCCGGATATCGGATATTTATCCGCTTTTCTGATGCGAATGCGGACGGTTCGAATTTTTCGAATATCCATTGACGGCCCTAATTCATAAGCCATATTTTACTTCGTACATACAGCATATTTTACTTTATGTACATCCAACCATTAACTACTTTATATATACCCTGCAATTTTCAGATTTACCCTTCCAATGTAACCATTTGTTACCGGAGAATCAAGATTCAGCATGTAACAAGAACAAGATTAGAAGACCTGGCGTGCACAGGTCACACCGGGTAAAATTGGTAAAATTTTATTCTCGTAAAATATCTTGGTGGTTAAAATACAAACTTAGAGGTCCCTCCACGGGTTTACTAGAGTGTCTGAGGAAATTATTTACTGTTGTTATATATAAAGGTATTTTGGTCTTCTACTTCTCTTTTAAAAAAAACTGTATGTATAACAAATTTAGATATACAAATAGAATTAGCCATGTGAAAATGAAGCAAAAATGATCCCCTTTTAACATTCCTGTCCTCCTCTGGTCGACAAGTTCTTTCCTTTTCTTATTTCTCTGCTTTTTATTTGTTTTTTCTTATTTCTACTTGTCCATGCTATGATTGTTAGAAGATGAGCTTAAGCTACAAGGCTTACAAACCACAAAAAGGGTTTAAAATGAAAATTCTCTTTATAATCGGTAGAGATGTAATTGACATACAAATTCAATTTAATTCATACTGGTTATCATTAATAAATACCACATAGACATAATTTTGGCTTTCAAAAACAAAATACATACAAAGTATCAAGACAAGCCATTCATCTTTATTTATTAAAAAAAGGACAAAAACATAATAACATCAACCTCATCAAAGTACCCAAAACTGATACAGAGATTATGGACAACTACACACCAGTTAACAAGTTACACGAGGTCGCAATTATATTCAAATTATATGACTAAAATGGAATCAAAAAACACTGCTGGTGCCAGGCGGCGGTAACTAGTCACCCTAAACTTAAGGAGTGAGCAACACTCTCCTGATAAATCTACATTAACGTTAAAATAAGACCAATGGAGGCTACAAATTGTCTATTGATATAGCAAAAAAGATATCTTGAACCCCATTTATGACCTAAGCATTCGATATTTAGGTTGACATAAATGATTTGAGTGCTTCATATGTCATGAAAACAATTCCAACTCCTGGAACAACTTTATAGTACTCGGGCAATATACCTCTGTATAAACCACAAAAGCCTTCAGATCTAATTATATGGCCAAATGTACTGAATAAACCTGAATTGTAGACTCGAGCTCTACCACCAGCTCCTTCTAATTGCATTCTGCGCCTCACCAGATCCAACGGGAATGTTGCTGAAATATATATATACCAAATTTAGAAGCAAAATAGGTGAGGATTATTGATAAGTTTTTCACCAGCTAATCTATAATACTGAAATTATGTACCTGTTGATGATACAATGCCAGAAAGACTTCCACATGTTAGGCTAACAAAGACAGTAGAGTCATCTGGTCTGTAGTGCAGCAACAGCTTTCAGATTAATAGAAAATGCATATACAGAGGAAAAAAATATATTGAGGATTAACATAGTTCAACATATTAATCTTAAAGAGTTTGATATTGGTACGATCACTTGCCTCTGTAATTGCCACCGCGATCTTAGGGTTTCATAAACAGAAAAACTGATGGCAAGACTAGGTCCAACACCCTACAATTACCATAATTAGTGCCATAAAGAATAATCATGTGATATGCGAACAAGGCATTTTCTTTAACATTGAGCAAGTGAGTTTTACCAGTAATGTCGCTCCAAGGCCTTTATACAACCCTCTGACTCCTTCCTCTTTGCAAATGGAATAAAGGGTGTGTGAAATGCCTTTATAATATACGTTGCTTGTCTGCAAAAAAATACACACCGAAGTAATTTGGATATCAAACTCCATGGCTAGTTAGTCAATGTAACAGTAGGAACGAGGCCAATAACCCAATCCAATTCCAACCTGAATTTCGCGCTACGATGCCAAAATTCAGATTAAATCCATTTACAGGTTGGGTATGGATCCTCATTCATTTCCATTTCCATATTTGAATGCAGATATGAAAGTCTAACAATCCTGAAAAAATCAAATATGATCTTTAGGCTTATCTAATTAATTTGATAGGTAACTGTATAGTTATAAAAAGAATTGAACCTAACATACCAAGTGGAGTAGCTTGTAAGTGTATGTATTTAGAAAACAATGATAAACTCATGCCATATATGTAATTACAAACAATTATAGATTGTCAATTTGTAACTGTCAGGATTAAGAATGACTTGAGAGAAAAATTATGTATTTAAGCTATTTATAAGTAGATAACCATGAAATTTGACATTCTATGCAATAGAAATATCAAAATTCATTACAATTCAATAGCAAATTTTTATTTTATTTCATGTAGTTGCATGCTATCTTTTATTTAAAGACCTACCATTTCGTTTCATACTCAGTAAGAAATACATATGTTAAATCTATTTCCAGAATTCCAGGCTTATTTACTAACACAGTTTGCTTTTCTAATATTTATTTGTAATTTGTATCCAGACGCATTGTTATCAAAAATCTTAAAATCCTACGATTCAAATTCTGTTTCATATCGGATTTTTCCCTTTACAATTCGATTTACATTCCGATTCAAACTCAGTTAAAACTGCAGTAGAGAAAATTCATTCAATGCATATTGATGGATCCAATATACTTACTTTGGTCTACAATTTCAATGCCAAGTTTTTTAAACAAAATCAAAATCGAACAAAAGAACAAAATTTGAGTTTTAGGTTTAGATATAGAAATTTAAACATCAAAATCAATTTTAAAGTGTATATGAACATTAAAATATGGATCTTTTAAATCTACTATTTACGATTTAAATCCCATTTCGATTTAAAATTTAAACTTTACGATTTAAATCTCATTTTGATAGCCTTGTCCAGATGTATTCACGTTAATATGGAGCAATATCCACAAGTTGCCATGCTTAAAGTTTCATTGAAGTAAACAAGTGCATTTTTCAGGTTAATAAATTCTATCAACATCAACACCCGGGTATTTGCGCATAAGAGCTTGATATGAGAGAAAAACAACAGCTTCAAAGATACATCTTTTTACTTGCCTAAGTTAAGGAATTCAATTTAATTTTAAGGCCTCTGGTGTATATATTCATATTGGAAAAATAGAAGGCCTCAATTTTTTAATTACCCTCAAAACAAACCCTTTATACGGATATAGTATGTAAAATGAGGCCCGCCGCATAAACTTTCACCCTTAAGAAACCTGTGTCATTTGAAGGCTTTATGTCACTAATGCAGTGTCCAGAAAGGGAAATTTCTAATGTTCTTTTAATATTATGATACAACTTATGTTAACACATTGTATCCATCTTACCCAGCAAGCCTTGACCCATCATTCATCTGATAGCACTGACATTATGGATCTATATCTTGGACATTCATTACATATATGGTAGAAGACGACCTTTTTTTGTGACGCTGATTTGCAATAAAAGTAGGTAAATCAATGGAAAAACTTTTAATGTAATTTTTACATGAGCCACCTAAAGAGCACACTTGAAATATCAAAGTATTTAAGTCGCATTGGGGGGAAAGATCTCCAACCAGATCAGCTACTGGCTGAAGACAGTCACATGTGTATATAACACATTGAATCCCTGTATATTCCACTAATCAAAAGAATGGAAGGGATAACGATGGAATATTTATCCTACTAGTTGGGCATGGAAGACATGTTTTCCAGCATATACACATTTGAAATAATATCACTGACCTATGTAATTTAAAGTTTAACAAGTAGCTAGACTATGGAGTGTGTGGAAAACTATGACCTGACAATGCATGAATAGATTACCTGAGCTGCAAGACGTGTTCTCACTAGGTCCAACGGATATGTCATAGATGCAGCTGTTATTCCTGAAAGTCCGCCTCCTATCAATCGTACACCAACATCAGCACTAATGTAGTCTTTATGCATATCTAAACCAAGTACCTTGTGCAATAACTGAAGGGAAAAAAACTAGTAGTATTAAAACATCTAAACCCATAAAAACATGAAAAATACACAAAATAAATAAATGATAAAGCCTTGAGAATAACAAAATATTAACTTACAGTTTTGTACCGTTCGTAAGTATAGAAGCTAATGGAAGAATATGGTAGACGATGAACAATAGTTACTAAGTTTCCTTTCCAAAAGGCTCTAAAACCTTCTTCACAAACAATTCGCGATGCCTCATGCCGTATACTAGAATTTCTAAGAGTTGGAACATCAGAATGCATACCTTGCACCTGATTAAGTAATCAAAGAGAGAACAGGAAATCAATGTTGCTTTTCATTCAAAGTATCGAAAATGTTTCATAACTAGTCGTGACTCACAACAAAACACAGTGGATCACATGTACGTGAAACTGCACGAGTAAAGAATGAACAATGTAATATCGATAACCAAAGTCTGAACCTCTCCAAGTATGGAGTGAACTGTGTACCGTTTTTTTGTTAAGTTGGTAATCGTATGAATTATTTCTCTTGCAACAGAACATCCTAAAATTGATATCTGAGACACCCCTCCCCCACCCCACCAAATAATAATTATTATTATTATAATTATAAATGGGAAAAAACAAACAAACAATGTAATATGTGAAACACATGACAAAATATATAAATACTACCCACCTTTAATAGGTGTATACACACACAGGGAAAATCTATTTGGACACAAACTGGTGACACAAGAGATCTTAACATAGTTATTAATGGCACACGGCATGGTAAATGGCAAGCGTCTTTATAATTTACTGCACATGTTTAGACATTTTTATAAATTTAATATATATAACAATAAATTTAAAAAGTTCGATATAATTTATATATTTTTTACTAAAACATATGTAACAAAGATTTTTTTTAGACATTTTGCAAAAAAGAAAATCAAATATATTATCATATGCATATAATTTCACGCATGATGGTCTTCAAAAGCCAAAATATAAGATAATAATGGATATGAAATATAAGATAATAATGGATATGATGATAAGCTAGAAACTTGAATCTGATTCAACAATTATATTTTTCAAATCAATATCCGCATCATTTGATTCATAAGCTTTATCATCTTCCTCATATGTCTCATGCAGATTCGTTTCTTCTCCATGAAGATGTAAATGAGCTGAAACGGATGCTGAAAAATCTCTCGATGTGTGGATGTTATTCTACTTAAATATCTAGCTTCCTTCACTCCTACTACTCTAGCAGCAAATACTAGCTCATCTTCAGCATCATATGCATCATCCATATTTCTCGTTAACCATTCATTATAATCATCAATATCTTCCAAGAATATCGGATCAACGGTGTCACGAATGTTGTACCTTCTTTTTAGTGCTCAATTGTATTTTACAAATACCAAATCATTTAGTTTAGCTTAGGCTAGTCTATTCCTCTCTTATGGAGTTTGGATTGTGAAAAACGAAAAATAATAAATAACAAAGAGGCAGGTCTTTTTTTGGCCACGCACCATTTGCGCCATAAGGGTCATTCGTTGCATCATTCATGTGTGTCACGCTATACGGAAAAAATGCGCAAACGACACGTCCCGCCATGGTGCGCGTCTTAGTGTGCTTTTCATATCTATGGATCTCAACCAGATCTTCGTTTGATTTTCATCTTTCATGTAAAGACAAAAAAATCTAATGGCCAGTACTTATTGTGTCAGATTTTGTATTCCAATAGCCGCTCACATGTGTGTATGTACACACACGGTATGACAAGCTATTTTAATCGAATAAATAGTTCATATATCCAGCATTATGTCAGCAATTGCTACCAGAGTTTTAAGTCTTGCCCGAGACCTTAGTCTACACCTTGACTTAACGAGATATCAAATCTCATTCATAACTCGTTTGACACTGGTCTTGTTCGAGATAATATACTTTCTACACAAACTTGCATAGGAGTCTCAATCCGAGATCTCATCATCTTGTCCTAGATTATGTGTTTCTTTTGTATAACTTTTTTATTATCCGTACGGAATTATCCTACCTATTAATATTTAATAATTTCTCTAATTTTACTATTTCCTTATAAGGGTAAGTCAAAATAAACAACTTCATTTATTTTCTTTTACCAATATTTAGATGATAAATTTTGATACCTTCCAAATTAATCAAGCTATTGCCCTCCCTAAAAAAATTAATCTCTTTAAAAAGCAACAACTTGTATTTTTAATGCAAATTAGGTATCTTATCGTTCTCTTTTAATAACAAACAATAAACAAAAACTTTTTAAAAGTGTCAATCAAAACTCATAAGTTACTTTTAGATAGCTTTGACATGCATTTTAAGATCCGAGATGTCAATATGTACACGCAATGTGCACTTATTTTGTCTAAAACCTCATTCGATACGAAATATCGTCTGTAAAACTCTCAAGATGTGATGTGATCAAAATTCGAGATTTGAAATCTAGATTGTTGCTTATCCCAATCTCTAATACATGAGGCTGTAAAAATCAATAACAAAATCATAGTCATGTTCTTATATATGGGGTTGAATATTATTTGGCAAGCTAAAGGCGTTGTGGTTGATAGATAGTCGTGTTGTTAAGTCATTCATGGTATCTAGAAATTTATAAAGATAAAATTAATTGAAGAATAAACAAACATGCTAAATGTTGCACATAAAAATTAGGATTGTTGTAAGCAATATTTCATGCAAAATAGGAAAAGAAATTAGAAGTTTTTTTATTAGTTTCCAATAGGGAATGCAAATCACGTAGAGAAGAAAAGAAAACGATCCATTTTGAGGATAGAAAGAGTTGAGCTTGTTAATGGTGTTTAACATCAACTAAAAAGTAAAATTGTGACCAAAAAAAGGAGTCAACATGACTTCAAATATAATTATTATTTTGTTTCCGTGTGTGGCAGAACTTAACATTCAATTTGAGAAGTTGTTAATAATTTAAATAGTAGGAAACAACTGATAATTTCCTTTCCCCATTTTGGAAAATTTGAATGGAATTTACTAATATACCACGTTATCAAACTTTTTAAACATTTTAAGTTTGCTAGATTCACTTGATATTACTTAAAAAGTTCCTTTTCAACATTTTAAACAAAATGAAACTTAATTGGATCTATACACCTACACAACAAGAACAAATATTTGTTGCTTAAAGGGTTCTTCTCCAACCTCTTTTTCCTTCGATTTAAATGTTGATGAAGATGAAACATTCATGCATGGAAATGAGATGCCCTTATAATCAGTATTCGGTATACATGAGACAAAAAACATCGAAAAGAAAACAAATGGACATAGAAAAAAAATATATAACTGATTTGATTAATGGAGGAAATGAAATGATGAAAAACAATATCAAGATATTGGGTAATATGCACAAATAAATAGAATTATGGTACAAACTAGTAAAACATAGATTAAAACTAAAATATAAATGTCAAGACATGAAAATTAGTGATGATAGATGTAAATTTGTAACACTACCCAAACAAGCACAACTTGTGTGCATGTGCACAATAATGTGCATGGGCATACACTAGCAGCCAACCACTCTAACTCGCCTATAAACACAACCGAGAACCACTTATCATCACCTAAGCGCTGTCAGATGGCACTAGCTTAAAGGAAATTTCTGTGGATGAGCACACTGATACAATGATGCACAATATGATACATGCACCTAGCTTCTGTAGCTTACACCTAGCTTATGTACCTTACGGCTAACTAATGCCATAGAGCTGATGCAACTACAATTGTCTTGCCCACACGGCAACACCCATTAAGAAGGCTAATTTGGCTCAAGAAGAACCTGGAGCATGCCAAACACAGCCAATAATGTTCATAAGTCTGTGGAAGGAGGGGACTTGGTCAATAAGAACAATACATAGTTCTATTGTGACAGCTGAAAAAGGCATACCAACCATGTACAATTGTCTCTAGGTATTTTAATTTGGTTGTAATAAATGTGTTATATGTTTGTATATAAAGATTATGCCTCAGAAAATGAATAAAATCGATGTATTTATCCTACTTGTTTTTGTTCTTGCCACTTGCCAGTTCTCTTCTTAAAGCTCTTGTGTTTATTTTCATTATCAAATTTAATGATTTGTACTCTTACAAATGAGCTCCAAGGCTTAAAAAACACCTACTATGACACAAATGAGCCTGAATGTTGAAAAAGTGTGAAAACTTAAATATAAATGATTCAAAAACGGGCTGGAATTAGTTGTAACATGTTGAAGTAGCAAATGAAATAAAGCACCATCTTTTCAAACGATTCGAAATCAAGATGAAATAAGCCAATAACTTTTAAAGCTCGAACCATTGTTATCAAAAATCCTAAAATCTTATGATTTAAATCCCGATTCAGATCGGATCTCTCCCTTTACGATTCGATTTATATTGTGATTCAAACTTAGTTAACATCGCAATTCAAAAAATGATTCAACCCATACTGATATGTTTAATATACTTGTTAGGATCCACAATTCAACTTCTAATGTTTTCTAAGTAAAATAAAGTGGAACAATAGAGAAAGTTGAGTTTTACGTTTAAATTTAGAAGTTCAAATGTCAAAATCAATGTATAAACGTGTATAAAACTTGAAAATACGGATCTTTTGAATCTATGATTTACGATTTAAATCCCGTTTCGATTTAAAGTTTAAACTTCACGATTTACGATTTGAATCCCATATTGAAAACCTTGGCTCGAACTATCTCCAAAATGGATCATCCAGCATTGATTACCCCAAGTAGCGATTCTGGCCAGTATTTAAGAGAGTAACGCAAATAGATATGACCACCTACCATTTCAAATGTTTATGTTCTTATGTTTAATGTTGTTGTATTCAAATCTTCATAACTCTAGTATGTTGATTTATTAAATCTTTTTTCTGTGTTTGCATTTTTAATTACTTTTACTCAGTAGTAAACCCCAAACAAACCAAACCCTCCCCACACCCACCCACACCCATCCACCCCCCCCCCTCCCCCCAAACCACAGAGAGAGAGAGAACGCAACAACGAAATAGCAACTTTGTGTATTAAAAAAAAATAAACATTTCAGAAAAACAAATATTTATCCAGAAAAGAAAAACATAAAACCACAATACAATTGGAATTGATCACTGCGGTACAGAAATAAAAAACTGAAATACTGATAAGGAAAATGGAATGTCAAACAAGAATAGCGATTATTTTTGCATAGCCAATTCGGATTGCATTCGGAAGCAAGAAAGAGTGATCGTTGGAGGCGATGAGTCCCTAAATCGGAGGCTGGAGATGGTAATTTAAGGAAATAACAAATAGCACTCTTTTCCAATCCAATGGTAAGCGAAAGAATATGGAATGTAAGTTGTGAAGGATTAAATGGCCCGTACTTTATTTACAATTACATTTTAGTACTCCAAATCCCACAACTAAAAAATGATCATTCAGTCTTTCTAGTTGGATTAATTCCATCTATAACACAGAAACAATCCACGAAATCAAACAGCGATCAACCTGAAATAAGATAGTGAGGCGAGCGAGAGGAGCAGTGCAAGTTTTACTGAAAGCGCCTGCTACGCCTCCTGCCAACAAATGATTCAATCCTTGCTGCTGCTTTGGCTTCTGATTTGCAAATTGATTTCTGTTATGTACGGAGCTGAGTGCTCTTTCACTTACCCTAGCCTCCATCGCCATACCCTAACCCTTATTTGAGTTTATAATAGAATTAGATTCTTTTTATTTCTTTTGAGATTGGAACCAGCCATGCTGAGTTAATTTTAATATTTTTGGGTTCTAATAATCATCTTATTTGTAATGGAATGGTTCTTGGGTATATGCTTTGATGACGAAGCGGGTTAGCCCCACAATCCTTGCATTTGTGGTGGGTTTATATTTGTTTAGTGCCCCAAAATCGAATGGACGATAATAAATACTGATGTAATCTAATTTCTAAAAAATAAAATAAATAAATAGTGTTGGACATGTCTGCAAGTGGCACGGGTAAGCCTCTAGGCTTGTAATATTCACCTTGATTTATATCATTTCGCTAATTTGTGCTTCTTTACTCGATTTGTTCTGCAAAACTCTTCGGTTTTTCTCTTTAAACAAAAGATGCACTGAAGTTGTCGGTGTTATCTACTTTATCTGTTGACTCGGATCCAACCCAGCGGTTGCTCGGGTATCATATTTCTTCTTTTAGGCTATTAACTACATGCATGTTCTCTTTCTTTGAGTCGACTACTTGGATGACATTGCTAATGTATCCGCATTTAAATAATTCATGATCATACGAATTGTTTTCTTTATCGCATAATTTGAAGTTAGATTTACATTCATCACCGACTTTGCTGGTCTACCAGGGGTAACTAGTCTATAGTTAATTGCTTTATATATAGTGAAAGTCATCTTCGAGTTGTTTGATTTTCTCCAAATGTTGGCAACTCGGTTTTTTTGTTCATGTTTTTTCCTTGTAACCTCCCACGCCGACTTTATTGTAAAGTTTCCATCTTTTGTGAGGTTCTAGGTTCAAGTATCATTATTTTGGCTAGTGTATATATGGATATACTTTAGTTTAGGTCTTATACATTGCATGTAGCTCATTCTTTCTGTGCATCATTCACCTTGTTCGATGATACTCTCTGCTTTGTTATCATAACCACTCGCCCTAGTTTGGATATCAGAGGTTGCCCATTTAGCCATGGATCTTTTCATAGACCGATATCCTTGCATTAGCTATTTTCCTCTGCATGTTTTTTCTCAATTCATCTCTACAGTTAAGAATATTTTTCCACATAGTACAAGAGTTATTATCACTATGCATTACCCAGAAATCATTTCCTATATATCTGGCCCTCATCCTTAGCCCATACGGATTTGGAGTTGTTAATTTCCATGCTAATTTTATGTTGTGGACTTTCTTCGGTTCTTTCAAATTGATGTGACCAACCCCACCTTCATACATAGAATAACATAGCTCACTTTGTGTCGACAACCCCTCCAAATTAAGTTTGCACACATTGAATTAATATTTTCAATTGAGTTATTTGAAATTTGGTATGTTTGTATCCAAAATCTCACCTTTGAAGTTATAACTATATGTACTAACTCAATCCTTCCTGCAAATGAGAGAAGTCCGGAGCTCCACCCATTAAGTTTGTCTCTGATATGTGTGATCAATTCCCCGTATTCTGTATTAGTATTAACATTTGTCGGTAGGGAAACACCCAAATATTTCACTGATAGAGAATCCTCCTGCACTTCTAGAATATCCGGAATACTTTGTTTTTCTCTACAAAATTTGTTAAAGTAGCATTTTGATTTCATATTAATTGAATTTAAAGACCTATAAATTTCTCCAAGTTGCTAAAAATAAATTTTATACAGTGAGCTTCCTTAGCACTTGATATGACTATAATAATCAAGTCATCTGCATAAAGTACCTGATGAATGATAGGTTGATTATTGAAAAGAGGTTGACACAGTCCAGTATGATAAGAAATCTCCATTTACAATGAGAAGTATTGTATTGTTATAGAAAATAGGTAAGGGGACAGGGGGTCCCCTTGCCTCAGCCCCCTATTGTTGCTAATGTACCCTTTATGATACCTATTTATGATTATTGAAAAGATGGAGGTTCATTTGCACTCCTCAACTAGCTTTAAAATTTAATAGGGAAACCTTGTATTAGTAAGCATGTATAATGAAATTTCCATTTATTTTATCATATGTTTTGTGTAGGTCAATTTTCAAACACAACTTGTCTACGGCTTTTTTGTTAAAATTCTTACCGATTCATGAGCCATAAGTGAATTTTTTGATATGTGTCTAACTTTGATACTAGTTGTTTGACACTCTGAGATTAGGTATGGTAGTATTTGGATCACTCTATTGCACACAAGCTTTGTTGAGAATTTTATATATCATGTTGAGCATGCTATAGGCATGTAGTCATCTGTTACATCCAAAAATTCCAAAAACAAGTTGGTAAAAGAAAGGGCCATCAAGGGAGGGAAAATTAGAAAGGAAGCTATCGGGTATTGATCAGGGAACCTTTGAAGATCAACATCTAAGAGTCATCGTGTGTTGACTTAATATAGCCATCGTGTGATGACTTTGAAGGTGAAAAAGGGAAGTTATCGTGATATAACTCTAGAAGCTATCATGTGATGACTGTTGAGGCCATCGTAGGCTAAAAGGCAGAATAACTGATTCCTCGTGATGTACTTCTTATAGCCATCGGAGAGCCATCGTGAAGTATTTCTTGAAGTCATTGAGAAATGAGATATTGAAGCCATTGTGGTATACTTCCGATAGCCATCGTGAAGTAAGATGCCAAAGCCATCGTGAACTATTCCCTAGAGTCATCGTGAGAAAAGACATGGAAATCATCATAAAACAAGTTATTGAAATAGCCATCATGAAGAATCTTTCAAAGCCATCGTGGAAGATTCCTCATAACCATCGTGGTGAATTCCTCAAGGCCGTTGTAAATTGTTCATTAAAACCACCAAAACTATCGTGAGTTAAAACCATCGTGAGATAATTATTCAAGTCATCAAGCCATCGTGAGATGATTATTCAAGTCATCGTGAGATAAATATGCAAGTAATTAAGCCATTGTGAGATGATTATTCAAGTTATCAAGTCATCATGAGTTGACAATTCAAAGTCGTAGCGAGTTGATTATATAAGCCATTGCAAGTGGGAGTTACAAGCCATCACATAATGGTAAAATGCTAACGATAGCTCGTATAAAGAAGTAGTATATTAACATGAAGGCAATTCTATGTAATAAAGCTTCAAAGCACTCTTATAATACCATGTGATCATCTTTGTTGATACCATGACCAAGATAGCGATCCGCGTGAACTGGTATAATATTGAGATGATAACAAGTGGCACTATCAAGATCATCCATCTTTCCAAGTCACTGATCTATGTCAACTTTGATCAACCAATCCAAACAAGCTATGACACTCTCCAACCTCTATAAATAGAGAATTACTTACACCTAAGAAGGGCCTCCTCTCCTCTTTCTCCTTCTTAGCATAAATCATTATTTTAGACTTGACATTTCTAAGCTCCCTTGAGAGCTTGAGACCTCTTTTAATAGCCGATGAAGAAGATGACTTGAACTTTTAAACATAAGGACCTTTGGAAATAAGAATTTGCATATTGACTTCGTCCTGATTTTTGGACTAGTATAAAGGAGATGATTTGTATAATTTGCATATCAACCATTGGACAATGTATATTGCATATATACTCGAATTTTATATGAGAGAAGAATGGCTTGAACATCGGATATTCTGGGCATTTTGGATATTTGGACTTATATTATTTTGATTATGAGATTTTATTTGAATTTTTACTTATTTTAACATTTTGATGTTAGGTTAAAAACTGGTTTAACATCTTCCACTCTATTTGGCTTGTTAGTCTTAGGATGAGAATTATAAATGTGCGGTTTATTTCTTGAATATTTGCCCTATTATGAATGATTCTTGCACAACATCTAATATATTTTCTTCCGTGTCTTCCCAATGCAATTTCAAGAATTTGGAATTCTAGCCATCAAGGTATGGACTGGAATCTTCATGAGTTGAGAAGATGGCTTTTTTGACCTCTTGCTCAAAGACAGTAGCCTGCAACATACAAATCCCTTCTTCATTTATCAAGGACCTATCCCTTCTTCATTTATCAAGGACCTGCAATTAACATGGGGGAAGGACTTCTCATATGTACCATTGTATAATTCAGTAAAGTATGAGATAGTGTCATGTTCAAATTGCTTCAAGTTTGTGACAGTGTCTCCATTTCTTGTCAAAGTGTTGAACTAATTATTATAGTTCTTCCCATAAGACATTTTGGTGTAGAAAAATTTGGAACATTCATCCTCTTTGGTCAACCATTTTTCTTTTGCCTTCGTTTTGATGTCCACGGCTTATTGATGTAGGGCTATCTTTAATTGTCTCTTGGCTTCATAATATTTCTCATTTAGTATTTAGCTGAGTGGGTCTTGATCTAACTAATATAGTGCATCCTCACATTGTTGTTGTAGAGTCAATATTATTGTGCTATTTGGGTATTTGTTCGTTCCAGTTTTTCAATCTATTCTTAATTTTCTTTAAGAAACAAACTAGGGTATACCAACAAGTGCCATCGGTGTGTTCTACATTTTGAATATCAATAGCATTATGATAACCATTAAACAAGTACTAGTGGTTTATTATCACTGAATTGAATGTGTAGTGGACAATGGTCATTGGTTGAGCTATGCGAACTTCCACTTTAAGTTTGGGAGTTTTGTTGACTATTTTAGTATTTACCAGTACTCTTTCATGTCTACTTGCTATTTTTCTAATTCGCCAATTCTCCATATATATCTCAGGACTATATGGCATGCTTCAAGGAGTCCAGTTGATATTACACGATTATTGAACTTTGCTACCTGGGAGAGCTTCAATGTGAGTCCCTTTATTTTCTCTTTAGTTAGCAACACTACATTGAAATCCCATAAGACCATCCATTCTTTATCTATTTGTTTTGATGGGTTAAATAGTTAATCCCCTAGCCTTGTTCTAATTGAGGCCCAAATATTAGCAATATAAAAGTGCATAAAAAATCGAGTTCACTAACATTGATAACTTCAGTAGTAATTTGTTGGTTATCTATGTTAGTTTTGTTGATTGTCCATATAGCTTTATGCTAGAAAATCAAAATTCTACCTTTGATTTGCCTAGAATTGTTATTGATTAATTCTCATTCATTATCAATAGATTCTTCAAACATGTTGATCGATTCATTCGCAAATTTATTTTCTAAAGCAACAATTAGAGTAAGGTTTAGCTTTTTTCTAATATTAAAAAGGTCCAGCTTTCTTGTATCATTATTGAGACCACATACGTTCTAACATAACATAGACATTAATCAGATGATGTTTGGCTCCTTGTCAAAGGAGTTGATGTTGGCCTAGGCTGCTCTTGCTTCTTTCTACCCTTTATAAATTATTTGGTATATGCTGGGTTTTCTTTGGTGAAATTAGCACTTTTCTCTTTGCTTCTTTTGATTTTGCATTGCTGATCTCAAGATTTATGTTTAAACTATTTATCTCCTCTATGCTTGCAAGGTTATCCTTCTCTAATGTTGGATCCAAACTATCATTTTGCTCAAGGCTTTCCACTGCATCAGCATATGGGGAGTTCTCATAATACTGGACCTCCTCCACCTGCTATGTATAATCAACAATCTGTTTTCTACCGGACCTCCTAAGGGTCCTTACTAGTATCTCTTGTTTCATGTGTTTCTTTAGTTGTAGTAGCAGCCTTTATGCTGTTATTTTTGGGTCTATAACTAAACTTGTAACTTGCGGCCTCTTCGAGTGATCAGGGTATTTTGCTTCGTTCCTGGTCTTTTGTATTTATAAACTCAGAAGAGATCGCATAAGTAAGTTATGATGTGGTTGTTTCTATGCTTGTGTTTCTTTTCCATTGTTTTGTTGGTATAATTTTTGGAATTGGGCATTGCATTGTGTTGTGCCAAAAACACTTACATTCTTTGTAGAGGGATGGAATGTATTCATATTCGACCTCCTATACATAAGCATGGCCTAGTTTATCCTCGGCTCTAAATGTTTCATTGAATATTGCATCTTCCTTTACCCCCATTAGTACTCCTGCATACTTAAGCCTTTTAACCTACCCGGTGTTCTCATTAATGTCCATAGGTTTGTTTATTAGACTAGCGATTACTAATGCCTCTAGAATTCCATAGAGCGAGATGAAAATAATTCAATCCGAATCATATAGGGTATGTTTCCAGCATGTCTCTCTCAAATTGAAAGTTTGCATCTCACTTTTTCATGAAAATTGTAACGACCCGTGTTTTTTTCGAAAAAGAAGAAAATTCAAATGTTAGAATTTAATACAGTAAGAAATTAAAAATTTATGATTTTAAATACAATTTACTTTGAATTATAACATCTGATTTTGATTTAATAAAGTGACAATTATTTTATGCGATTTTAAACGTATGGTTTAATAAAAGTTTAATTGGATAGATTTAATATTATGTAAAGCATGAAATAAATTAATGATTAACTGGAATTGGGTTTTAATTGTAAATTAACTTCTAATCTATTTGTAAACAATAAATGTATAATTATGTATTCAAACTTATTTAAATTTTAGTCTTGGTTTTTGCTCATCTTACACATCAACCTATTAAAATTAATTTGTTAATAAAATTTGTATAATTGGATTTTACATAAAAGGAAAGAAATATAAATTTTAATTTAATAAGACTTAATTAGTTAAACGATTCAGAAATTGAGAAAATTGAGAATTTAATACTGCATTAGTTAATATTAGCATTTTAATTAAGGAACTAGAAATTATAAACCAATGAATATCCAATTATATTAATTTGAAATATAGTTTATTTTGAAACTAAATAAAGGTGAATTTTATTGAATATAATAAATTGAAATCTACCATTTGAAACAAACAATAGAATTTTATGACGGAAATTTGATATTTGCTATGCGTCCATCTACACATAGCAAATGGCAAATTTTTCGTCGAATAATATAGATGTTCTATCAGTCGCTAGAAATTCTATTTAAATCAGTTAATAACAGTTGAATTTAAAAGTGTTCCGAAACCTAAACATGTCAACATGAGAAAATTTATTTAGAACACTCTAAAAAAGACTGCGTAATCCGTTTCACGAAATTCGGACGTTTCTAGCTCCGTTTGGATTTTTCCGTACGGGATAGCAACATATATCAGTCTCAGTGTAACGATCCGGAAATTTTAATAGTTTTATAACGTAATTAAATGAAAATTTGATATTTGGAATACTTCTATTTTTATATAGCAAATGGTAAATTTTCATCAGAAAATATGCAAGTAAATTTTATTGTGTAATTCTATTTCAATTTCAATCGGTTAAAAAAAATTGATGGTAACAAAATATTTTCCAAACCTGAATATTTTTGCATAGAAAATTTGTAAATCATCTTCTTAGCAAGACGTCATATTTCGTTTCTGAAAATTTGGACTGTTATTGCTCCGTCGATCTTATTTTCGGCGAAATGGCAGCATTTTCGTACCGATATCGACTTTTGATCGGATGATCGTACCACTAATATCTGTATACCGTTTTGATCGTCTCATCATACTGATCTCTGCGGTATATTCAATTCTATATTTTGAAGTCTGGTACACAGCGGAAACCGTGAAATGAATATTCGTATCAGTTCCGTATTTGAGCCTGGTGGTTTTCTATGTCCTTTGGTTATGCACCGTGTAAAAAGATAGTCGTTGGCATTTATTTCCAGAAATTCATACATGTGACTTTTGTGATTTCACAACCTTTATTATTCCAACCGTTCAAAAAAATTAATTTATTCAAGTTCTTTCCAAGATTCCAACGGTTCAAATTTGTTTTATTCTAATCCTTTCATGTGTATATATTGTTTCATACTGCTCACCCTCTTCCTCTTCCATCTTCTTTCGGTTCCTAATTTCTAAGAGAAAGGAAAAATATAAAAATACAAGTTTATCTATAAGTAAGATCTATAGAAACCGCTCCTTATTTCCTCCATTGAAACCCACTTCGCCCACCTCGTCTTTCCACCGAAACCCCTCTCCGCCTTGTGGCCAACAAGCACGCTAGTAGCCCATCCTCCGCCACAACGCAAACCAACTACCCTCAGCGAACCACTCATCTCCCCGACCTTCCTCCTCTGTTCGCTGCCACCACCTACCAGCTTCGGTTTCCGTGCTTTGAGCTTTGCCAGGCAGAGCCTCCGCCTCCCTAAGCTTTGGCGGAGCATTTGCTTGCGAGTTATATATATACTTGTGTCGGCCCTTTTATATATACATAGTTTTACAGAAATTGTAAGTATTATATATATTATTTTAAAAGCTATTTGAGTTTTGTATTCTGTCAAGTTCATATATAAAATATATAGTGTTATAGGGTATAAGTTAGCTTAGTATAGAATGGTATAAAACTCTATATCAGTCTGCAATTGTATACTTTATATATATATATATATGGTCTGATTTATATTGAATTAGTTGGTTATATGTGTATTGTATTCTTGTCAGTAATTGTTTCGATATATATAAGTATATATGTTTTATACAAAACGTGTGGTCTATATGTATATATGTTTTAAGTATGTTGATTTTAAATAAGTATATGTATATGTAGTTTATATAAGGTCTATTATGTAAGTTGTCATATGAGTGCAGAGAAGATATATAATTATAGGATAGTTGTCCGTGAGTGTATATATTTGTAGTTATTTTAATATATGTCAGTTTATACATTTTGTTATTTAAAATATTGTTTAAGTGTTGTATATTCTAGTTATAGTATTTAATAGATTTTTGTAATAATAATATGTATGTTTATTGTATATGTACTATTTTATGTTTACAGTATGAAGGTTTTATCTATAAGGTTTGTTTATAAATTTATTTTGTCTGTCTGCATACATTATTTTAGTGTCTGCATTTATATATGATCTGTTTTGGGGTTTTATGCATTATTATATAAGTTTTGATTTTTAAGTTTATGTAAAAAAATTATTTTATTTTATAGATGGTTTGTTAATATAGTTATATATAAATAAGTTCACTTATACCAATTTTTCTTCATCGATCCAGCCTGATTGATTTCGTCTATTCCTTTTTATCAGCTTTGTTCGTCAAATCGTGTCCATCTAGCATTGCTTTGAAATTCGTAGCTTATTCCATCGTCAAATCTCTCTAGCCTCGAAAGGTGAGCAGTCACTCACGATTAACGTTCTTATATTTATTAAATTTGATTTCAATTGAAATGACAATTGAAATATGTTATTGTTAGTTAGTTACATTGCTTTGTATATGTTATTATCTATATCTGTTCACCTGTGACATCTGACACCATTATATGTTATTTATATTGATGATATATGCCTGTTATATTATTATCATATCTGTTATCACTCTGCAAGTTCCCTATTAGTATAGAATTCACTATGGGTTGAAATGATACATACCCGAACAATCTGTAGAATAGGAGAAAATCGTTATGGGTTGAAATGATAGACCCAAGCGATTTTCATTAAATTGAATTTGGGATTGCGGGTTGAAATGATATATACCCGTATATATTTAAATTTCGGAGTGAAATGATAAATATCTGTATCACTTGACTATATGATAGAAAATTTTATACAGACACCGTTGGTCTATATATAAATATTTTAAAATGATTTCTATGGTTTTGAAAGGAAATATATATAGTTTTATTTAAATTTGAAAATATTATGTATATGGGTAAGTTTTACTACAAAATAGATTAATAATAAGCTTTAAAATTAGTCAAGTAAAATAAAATATGTTTAAGTATTTATTTAAAATTTCATTTTAAAAATAGATTTTTATAATGAGTCTATAAATTAAGGTTGGGAAGATAAATTTGAATTTATTCGGAATTCTATTTAATTAAGAATTTTGTTTAATTAAATCGATTTGAAACTTATTGAATTTTGTTTAATTATGATTTTATAACTTGATTTTGATTTAAAGTAATTAAATGGATATTTCAAGTTTTAAATAAATCGAAGGAAATATTTAGTTTATGTAATAATGGATTTATTAAGTGAATGTTTCAAAACTAAATAAAAATGAAGTTAAAATAATATATATATATATATATATATGAAATTATCAATTTAGTTTTGAAAGTGCTATAATTTGGAAATATATATATTTGAAATGGAAATGATATTTTGGTTTTGAAGTATAAATTAATTGGAAATTACCACGGTGTTATAATGACGTTGGTTGTTAATAGCGTATATTTCTACATTGTAGATAGTTCCACGGATCCTTAGAGGATGGTTATCCCAAACATCATTTAAGTTACTTGTATTTCAGTTGATATTTCACTTGAGTTGGATTTATTGATATAAGAATGTTAATCCTGACTCGAGTGTTTTGTGTTTTGCTTAACGCTCGGGTCAAACTGAGTGGTACAGCATTTGAGACTCACCTTTAAAGTTTGGAGCTTCGAGTGGAGATCCAACTATCGATTCAGCTTTCAGCTTTTCCAGTTGATTTGTTCAGAGATGTCATCAGTCTGTATTTGAGATATTCTGTTGTATTTATTTCTAACTTTGTTATTGTAGTAGCTTCATGAACTACTATGTATTAATCTATTCCCCTGCATTCTGTTATAATACTCTGTGTCTGTGATTGATTTATTTAATGTATATGCTGAGTTTGCCAAATTTAAATTAACAATCTGATATTTTGAGCAATTCAAGTCCGACATGTGCGGATGTGAATGGCACGAAATACCGGGTCGTTATAAAAATCAACTTATTATCCATAAAAGAGGGGCCACCATTTATCACATTCTCTAAATCTTCTAGTAATTTTAATTTCACCAAGTAGAAGTCATTGTCTCTTGAAAAAACCTCTCATTTATCCTTAGATTTCCATAAACGTACATGAAATTATTCCACGTTTGGTCATTGTCTCTTGAAAACCTCTCATTTATCCTTTGGATATAAATGTACATGAAATTATTCCACGTTTGGTTAGAGTGCTCATAATTGATTTCACTAATCTTCGCATAATCTCCTTTTGGATCTGAGATATGGTTGTGGAATTCAATGCTTTCTCTGCTTTCTATGCCTTTCCCCAATGCTTTTGCCCAAGATCTTGTTCCCCGACCACTATTAAGTTTGATTACGTTGATTTCGGATTTAGGTTTACTCCAAGCCTTTGGTTTATTAGTCATGCCTCTCATCTTCACCTTTTGTTTGCCCTTTGTTATCACTTCTTCTCAACCTTTGCCTTCTTCGTATGCATTTTTTGAAGGAGGATTGGGAGAAACCTTAGCCGCTGATGGGTTTGAAGAACTTGAGGATGTTATGTTTTTTAATGCTATGGATATTATATACATACATACATACACACACATATATATGAGAAGGGTTCCGCTACACATGACGTGCACCTCTCTTCTTTATAGACCTACACAAATCAAACGAAAACTTGTAAATATGTTATTACATAACTCAAGATCATCTCTATAAAATTTAGTTTAATTTGAGTAATCCTAACATTTTCAAAATTCATATTTCAAATCAGCTGCTAAAATAAGAGTTTTAGCGGTTGATATTTGACTTAATATTTTGAACATGCCAGGGGTTTCAGAGTAATCTCAATTTTGTGGACATGATGTTCATAATGTAGATTGAACATCCCTAATATTTCTAACTATTTTGAATAATGTATCACCGAAAATCATAGATGTGTACAATGAGGTGTAGCGAAAAAGAGGTGTAGCAGATCGTTGCCCACACACACAAAGCTAAGATCCTTGATGGTGGCTAGGAGCACCCCAATAATAGGTTAGGAGTTTATCATTTTTTGCCTATGCAAGAATATTCTTTTGTAGGCTACTCCAATATTGTAGCAATTACCATCATTTATCCAAGTTTCAAAAACTCAAGTATGGTATAATATCCAACAATTGACTCAACGTGGCCGTTTAGAATCTTTTTTATGGAAGAGTTGTCCTTAAAATAAGGAGAGCACTCGTAAATATTTATAATTATGAAAAGCAAAATCTACCAACATGCCTGCAGTTGAAAGTTCAAATATGTGGTATATGTCTTCATAAAAACATATAGAGTAAAGAGATCATTATAATGATGATCGTTCAAAGATATAGATGCTAAAACATCAATTGAGAATACAGCCAATGCAATATAACAAAACTATTCCATATAATAAAGCATGGAATTACGAGGGAAACAACAAGAACCAACTGATGTAATACATAACTGATGCGAGGGCTAAACAGATGCAAGTTTATGGTGTGTAGTACAAATGACGTGTCTTACACAGATCATGAAGTTACTATGCATCAAGTTACTCCAATGCTGCTCCAAAAGAGATAAGGACCTTGGGATCGAGCCTAAGGTGGGATAGAAAGGGTCCATAAGTGCTAGAATGTTGCGCACAATCTAACCAGGTTAGGTATCAAGATTCCTCTACTTGACCCCTATCTAAAGAGAAGTATGTCAAGTAGTAAAAAATAACAGCGAAGATGTATTTTTGTGCACGTTATTAAAGATACATTGGTTTCTTTCGTTCCATAAACGCCAACTAGTGATAGAGTATATAGTGCCCAAAAGACTTTTTTGAGACTATAAATGAACCTAAAGCTAGACCAATGTTCATATGGTGTAGGAATAGCTTGGCTTAAGTGGATTTGAAATAGATTGATTAAATTAATAGTGATATTTTGGGTATAGTGACAATCATAAAACACATTTTTAGTTGTTTCGGGGACATCTTACAGGAGTAGCATAAGCTAATATCGTTGTTGTTTAAAACTTTCAAATTTAGCATTTCAGTCGTATTTAATTTATCATGTATTATAATCCACATATGAACTTTGACTTTAGGAGGTGCACGTACTTTTTGAAGACGTTTAAAATAGGTTAGTTTGATTCTAGAGAAATTCAATAAAAAATTTATACATTAATTCTGATGTGTAATCTTATTCCAGCCTCATTCCAAACTATCTTGTTGATTATCTATATTCATATGCTCAATTCTTTCTATAAGCATTTAAAATTGTGTAAGTTAATTTCCTACTAGGTCATTAGTAAATGTAAGATTCCATTTAAGTCTTCTTGTGTTTTGAAAAGACTAGTGGTAAAGGTCATTGTTATTGCCAGAGACAAAAAATTTAAGAAGTTCTTATTCCAAAGCAATAAGTGATGACCAGGGATCATGTTGTAAAGAAGTTTTATCCCCTGAGTTGATGACATAATTGAGGGTTAGTTTAATTTAGGCCTTGTATGTTGTCGCAATTTGATTGGCTACTCCTCGAGCATGGACGTCTTTGTCCATCATTTGATATGTCACTTTTCGGGCTTGGACATCTTAGTCTGCTATAGATATGCCGCTTCTCGGGCTTGGACATCTTAGTCCCTTGTAGATATGCCGCTTCTCGGGCTTGGACATCTTAGTCCCTTGTAGATATGTCTCTTTCTCGGGCTTGGACATCTTAGTCCATTGTAGATATGCTGGTTTCTCGGGCTTGGACATCTTAGTCCATTATTGTCTGGTGCTCTTGGTTAGCTCATTCTTAGAGGTTGGAACCAAGGACTTACCCAACCTCCCTCCAGGTGGCGCCTTGACCTGACCAGAGGCGCGACCAAGGGCTTGTCCGGTGCTTTAACTTGGCCATAGTGTGGCACGGATAAAGGCTTACTCTGACCTCCCTCCAGGAGGCGCCCTGCCCTGGCCATAGCATGGCGCGAGCAGGAGCTTGTTCGGTGCTTTAACCTAGCCATAACATGGCGTAGATAAAAAGCTTACTCTGTCCTCCCTCCAGGAGGCACCTTGACCTGACCAGAAGCACGACCAAAGGCTTGTCCATGCTTTAACCTGGCCATAGCGTGGCATGGTTAAAGGCTTACACCCCTCCCTCTAGGAGGTGCTCTACCTTGGCCAACTTGACGCGGACAGAGGCTTTTGACCGTTAAAGGTAGTGTCCAAACGCAACGAGTATTTCACTCCCAACAATGTAGATCTTTCTTAGAAAAGTAATTCTTTATTGACTTTACTCATGTTCTCTTTACAAATTCATTAATCTTTCCTTGACGGAAGAAGTTGATTATCATCCCTTCTAGGGCCTTGCAATGGTTGGTTTCATGTCCGTTCATCATGTGATAATGGCAATAGGATCCTCCCAGATTCCTTTCATATTTTGGTTTCTTCTTTTGTGACGGTTAATAATTGAGCTCATCTTTTGTTAGTAAGTAGATATTCCCTATGGATGTTGTTAGATTGCACTCTTTACGAAGTCTTGACTTGAAACTTATTTCTTGAGGATGGCTTCTAAATCTTTTATTAATTGGCTCTAGAGTTTCTTCTTTAATATCTGGTTTTCTCTTTAAAATTCTTTGGAGTTCTGGTGTAGGTATTGTCCTGCTTGTGACTTGACCCCATTTGTGTGCAAAGGCGTTGTGATCTGCCATTATTCCTTCTTCAAAGATTGTGCCTTTGGTATAGCGTTGAATTGTTTTTCTCATTTAGTTAAATAAATTATCACTTTCCTTCTTTTCCCCTAAATCAAAGATTAGGGTGGGACCAACATGAAAAGGGTTTAAACTCCATTTAATTGGATCATAGTCTTCAACTTTATTTTTCCTTATGATTCTTAAAGCCTTCATCCTTAACGGTTGTTCTTCCTGGAGATTCTTATCATTAGCTGTCTCTAGGAAGAATCCAATCAAGTGTGGTTCAAAAGATCCATGCTCGGATCTTTTAACTTTGCCAGCCATGATGAAGTTAGATCAAAAGTATGTAAGCTTTAAATAGGATTTGGTTAGAGATAAGTGGTGTTGGATGTTCAACAGAGGTGGAGGTTCGAGCCCTCCTTCTAGCGCCAAAATGTTAACAATAAATCTTGTCAACACCCCAAAGTAAAGTTGAGGAAAGAGGTTGATCCCTTTTGTTCCCCTTCAGTTAAGTTGAGAAGATTATTAGGTGTGTATTTCCTTTGATTGTTCTTTCGAATAAGATGATTTAGTGAAGACTTTCTTGTATTAACCTTTCAACCTAGTCGAAACACTTAATTTCCTTTCTTCTTAACCTTTCGAGCTCACTAGAGAAGTATGACTATTCCTTCAAAAGCCTTCCTTTTGAAGTAGTTGCGAAACACAAATGAATAACACAATGAATCCCATGATAAGGTTTGACTTAGTGGGTTTTGATCCAGTCGTCGGCTAGGTTATTTGATGACTTAAGTTTTGGTTTTGAGAACTAAGGTAAATTCAGTTGGGATTGAGGCTTTGACCCTGTTGAAAGCTGAGTCTTAAGTGTCTTGGGTTTGGATTGGGAATCGAAGGTTAAAGTGGATTGGGATAAGGTTTTGACCTTGTCGATAGTAGAAGTCCAATAGTAGGTGGCTGGAAGCTATATCAGGAATTACTTGAATATGCAAGGGTTTCGATCAAGTCGGAAGAGTCCTTTCGACGTGGTCGACACCTGAAAAAACACGATTAGATCTGATAAAAGCTTGTGAAATAACTAGGTAACCAAAATAGTGAACACTTCCCTTTCGTAACTCAACAAAGTCTTTATTGCTTAATTTCCCCCAATTTACAAATTAGGGTTACAGCCTTTAGAATTAAGAAAACACAAGTGTAGAATGACCGAGTTCGGATCCCTAAAACCAGACCCCTTGGGTCTTATTTATAGGTGCGGGTCAGCACCTTTCGACCCTATTGCTTTCGACCTGATTGAAAGGTGGCTGTCATATTGTCTTTAGAATGCTTCCATCTTTATTGAAAGGGACAGTTGTGCCTTTCTTCTCTATGTTGCTTTGTAGGAGCTTTCGACTTTGTCGATAGGCTGTATCCAGGGGTTTTGAAGGTATTGCAATTCTGATAGTTTCGACTCTGTTAGTTGCTCATAAACTTTTTCTTATGACTTAATGCGGAACCTCCCCTGGATAGTAATGGCTTTGACCGGTTCGAAAGGCTTAGTTAGGCTTTTGAAAGGGTTGTTCTGACCAATGTACGCTTCTGAGTGTTTTGAGTGAAGGCGAAACCTTTGGTTTTGAAAGGTTTGGTGTGTATATGAAGAGTTGTCCTCCTTTTTCTTCGAAAGGTGTTGCTTTAACTCATACGAAAGGTCTTCATGCATGTGAAATCATCTGCTTCAAAAGGCGGACACTGAATCAGAAAGGTGCTTTCTACCCTTTCGACCCCGTCGAAAGGTTGTGAAACATTTATACTTTATTTGTAGCATCCCTTCGACTCCTTCGAAAGGACTTGCTGGAGATTCTTCTTCTTATTCTTCCTTGTCTTCTGTTCAAATTAGTTTCGACAAGGTCGAAAGGATATCTGGTAGTAACACATATAAAGCTTCGTACGGTGCCATGCTACGGTTTTGTTTTGGAAAAATATTTTGATTTGAATTTCTTAAATATGACTGGATTTATATATATATATATATAGTATATACGTAATTATTTCTAAAGGGTTTGAAATTAAATGGAAATTTAATTCTTAAAAATCATGTTAAAAGATGTTTTCAATTATAAATAAAGCTAAATTTTGGATAAATATTTAAACTTGAAATAATTGAATTTGAAAATTTTATTTGTATAGTACAAATTGCATTTCAAAATAACTTACCTGAATTATTCAGAAGTTAAAATGTAATTGGATAATGTACAATAAAAAAATGTCTTTATAAATAAAATTTGAGTGTTTATAATAAATGTTATACACTAAATTTTGATTATAAAGATGTTAATAGAGTTAGATAGGATAATAAGTAAAACTCAGTTAATAATGAAATAAATTTGTTTTGAAAGAATTAATAAATTGAAATTTGATCAACTTATGAAAATACCTTGAATTTAAAAGCAATTAGTAAATATAAATTAATTTAAATCGAAACTTTTATGGTTTAAATTAATTTATATGGGTTAAATATATGTGATTAGATATATTAAGTAGAATAAATTTAACAATAATTTGGAATAAAGAAGAATTTAAATTGCTGAAAAAAATATGATTATAATAAAAGACTATTCAAATTTATGGTTTTAGAAATTGTAAATTGAAGATAATTGGATAATAAGATAATGAATTTAGAAATAGTTGAGATTGATTTTGGTGAAATCAAATGGATTAAATCAATTATTGAATATCAATTAATTTAAATTTGAATTTATATGGTTTAAATTAATTGTTATTTTGTATTTCAAATCTGTTTTTCTTTCTGGTTGTTTCTATTCTCCTACCTCGTTCCTTTTCGGGGACGAAAAGTTTTGAGTGAGGGAGAGTGTAACGACCCGTAAATTTTAACTATTTTAATAACGTAATTAGTTGAAATTTTGTGAAATTTAAACAATAAAATTTTGAAATATAAATTTGATATTTGGAATGCATCTAGTTAAACATAACAACTGGTAAATTTTCGTCCGAAAATATGAAAGTTATTTTCGTGCGTAATTTTATTTCAATTTAATCAGTTAGGAATTGACGAAATTAAAATATTTTCGAAACCTAAATATTTTTATATAGAAAATTTCTAATACTTCTTCTGAGAAAGACGTCATTTTCCGTTTTTTCAAATTCGTACTTCTTTGGCTCCGTCGATCTTATTTTTCTGCGTTTTTCCTGCATTTTCCGCTAGTTGAAAATTCAAATTTTTATAATTCAATCATACCACTAATATCTGAATACCATCTTGATCGTATTGTCGTGCTAATCTCTTTGGTATATTCAATTCTGTGTTTTGAAGTCTGATACGCAGCGGAAACCGTGTTACGGTCTAATGCATCGGTATCCGTTTAACTTTGGATTGTTTTGTCTATTCGAATTTTCAGCTGTTAAAAATTAAATAGCCTAGCATTTATTATTGCGTAACTGTTACCTTTCCCATCACTTTAATAAGTATATCTTATATTTGCTTACAACTATCATTCTCTTTTTCGAAACGTCTGCTTATGTATTCAACCTTTTGGCCTTCTTATTACAGCAAACTTTATTAGCATGCCAGTTCATTGGATTATCTATAAGTGTGTATTTGAACCATCATTTTCCTTCTTCTTCTCTCCCCTCAATATTTTTCTCTTTTCCTTTCTTCTTGCCGTGCCCACCACCCATTCATTTTCTCCACTGCCCCTCTCTCGTTCTCTCTCCCATGCTCGCTTGTACGCCCTCTCTCCACCAATCGAACTTCGCACACCGCTCCTCTTCACGCCCTAGCCATCCACTCTCTGCCACTAAACATCCCTCGCCACCGTTCGTAGCATATCTCCACAGGGCCATCGGCCAAAACCGCCGCTGCTACCTCTGCTTCTTCCCGACCTCAGGCCGAGCTCCACAATTGCTGCTCCTTCCAGCGATCAAACCAGCATCGGCCTCCCCTCCTTTATTTAGGTATATAGTATTTGTTTAGAATGATATGGCTTAAAATTTTATATATGTAATATATGAAATACGTGAATAAATATATATTTTAATTTAGACCTACTATTTATATATATTTGTTGTATAAGAACCTGGTTACTATTTATATATGTATATTTCTACGGTATGTATATGTATATAATATGTTGGCTTTGTCTGTAATGATATAAGATATGGTTATATATTTATAGTTAGATAGGTTTGTATATTCTATGATTAGCTGTGTTTTGAGTTCGCCGGTATATATATTAATTTAACTAAAGCCGTATATACATATGTGTAATCTGTTGCATACATACGTATAAGAGTTATTATATATATCAGTTTATAATTGTTATATATATATTTCTATTTCAAGTAAATACGTATGTAAGTTTATAGGTTTAAAATATGATTGTGTACTAAGTTGGATATATGTTACAGTGCTTAGTATATATATAGTATAGGTTGTTGTTTATAAATATATATAAGTTACGCATATTAATATGTATTGTGTTTAGTATATATAATGATTTGGTTAGTTACTGTTGTATAAAGGTAATATATATTATTTAATAACACGTATTGTGGAGATGAACTTTCTGTAGAATTTTGTAAGTTATATTTGGTACAGTATTATATTCGTATCTTAGTTATACTTTTTAAAAGGACGTGTTTTATAACCGAGATATATATGCCGTGTTTTACTGTTGCTTGCATATTAGAGTCTTCGACCTATTCATTTTATCATATTTCTTTTAGTTTTACAGTGATTTATGTGTTAGTGTATATTTTATTAATTGTAAGCTTATATATCGTAAGTTGGTTGCGTATTATAGTTTATGCTTTACCATAGCATATATGTGTTTACAGGGTATATGAACGAATTTTGGTTTTGTGATTTGAGTTGTTGTTTATACATATATTTTATATGGGATGCATATATACTGGTTGTTCGTGTGTGTATATATATATAGGCAAGTAATTGAGTCTATACAAATATATCCTTAGTTTATATATGCAGTATATTATATATGTGCTTTCCATGAATACAGTATGTTATGCTCTGATACTATATTATATTTTGTCGAAGCTATGTCAGCTTATATCTATTTTTTTTATTATGTATACTCATGAATTTATATTAGCCATATATTATTATTTTATCTTAAATTACGTATTGCTTATATATATATCATTTGGTTTTAAACAGTTTATATATATATATATATATGTTGAAGTTAAAAATATGATTTTATTTAGTTATATATCAGTTCAGTTATTCCAATTTATATTCATCAATTCTGTTCTAATTCGATTTCGTCTATTCCTATTTGTCAACTTGTCCGTCGAATCCGTATCTATCTAGCTTTGCTTTGGATTTTGGGCTTGGATTCGTAACTCAATCTCAGTTTGTGTATCAGTGTCATCTCTTTGTTTTCTCTAGCCTCGAAAGGTGAGCAATCACTCACGATTAACATTCTTTTATTTATTAAATTTGATTTCACTTGAAATGACAAATTGAAATATGCTGCTGTTAGTTAATTACATTGTTATATATGCTATTACCTGTATCTGTTCACCTATGACATCTAACACCATTATCTGTTAATTATTTATGCGATGATAATACAGTTTGGCTGATAATTGATTGATTATTGATGTTTAATTAGACGTTAATTGTAAATGTTAAATTGATAAATAGTATGCAATTGAATTTGATATAAGATATTTAACAATTTAAAATGGATTTATATGTTGAATTTGATTAAGTTAAATATGACCCCTTTAAATGTTGAATTAATTGACACGTAGAAATTTGGTAAAAATACCTTGAACCATTTAAATGTTTGTTGCTTAAATTGATGTTGTATGAAATTGAATAATGGATATCAAGTGAAGAACCGTATGAATAATTAGTGAAATAATCTTTGATCTACATGAAATGATAGTGTAGATTCTAGAAATAATTATATTAATTTGCACAAACAACAATGTGAATTAATACGATTATTTCGGGATTATTTAAATTGATTATTGGATTGATATTGAGTGTTGTTATTGCTTGTTTATTTACTTTGACACCATCCCAGTCATCACACTGCAAGTTCCCTTTGCTATGCTTTGATTTTGAATTGAATTGGAATTGGGTTGAAATGATAAATACCCAAATTAAACTTTGACCCAGGATAGAGAAATAAAAACCGATTGGTCAATAATTTGATTTAAAAATAAAATAAAGATTTTATTTGAATAAATAATATGGTTTTGAAACGAAGTTGGAATTTGAATTTTAATGAAAGGAAATGTTAATATTTAATAATCTGAATCAAAGTATTAACATGGTAGTTGATGAAAGAACGTTGTTTAAAATTAATTATTTAATAAATAAATTTGGAATTATAAATAATTAAGTTTGGAAATTAGTTAATAATTAAGTTTTGAAATTATTTAATAATTAAATAAGATTGAATTATTTAATAATTAAATTAAATTGAATTCTTTATTAAGTAAAATTGAACTTCTTGAATAAGTGAAACTAAGTTTCATTATTAACTGAGTTTTGAAATTTGTAATTAAGTAAATAAATAAATGAAATTGGAATTTTTCTTTAACAAGAAATAAAATGTGTTTTCTTGAAATTAATGTAAGACTTGAAATGTAAAGAAATTGATTTGATGAATTTAATTTAATGCAATTTGGAAGTTTTGATATAATGAAGTTGAACTTAAGTAATTGATTTAATGAATTGGAAATTAAATAGAAATTGTTTTGAACGACAAATTTACTTAAAGAATATTGAATGAAGTCGATCAATGAATTTAAATTGATTTGAATGTTAAATTAAATTAATTTAAATGATTTCAAAATGAAACTTATATACAGACAAGAATCAATATTTGAATTGTTTTAAATAAAAAAATTGAAATTGAATTATAAGATTTTGAAATGAATTTGGAAGTTTTGAAACGTAAATTATGGAAATTGATTTAGAAAGATAAATGAAATGTTGGTTTACAAATTCTAATTGGAATTGTAATTGATTTGGTTTTGAAATATATAAACGACCAATCGGTGTAATAATCACGAAAGTTATTAAAGAGACCGGAATCGGTTAGGGACATACTCTCTGTCTAAACCGAAAACCACTTTAATAACTATACGCGGAGTGTGATCCAGAATGAAGTGGTTGGAATGATGTACGTGATGACTGAAGAAAGAGAACGATACTGGATAGCCTTGACACTTGCGTCAAATTGGAAATGACTAAAACAGGAGCCGTGCCAGGCCAAATGGGGGTTAGCTACCTCGAGCGAACACACTTCTTCGAAAACTACTCATTACTTGTTGTCGATTGGTGCACCCTTGATTTGGGAGTGTTGTTTCGCGGTGTTGCGATCGCTGCGGCGATGCGTTCTCACCAGTCCGGATCAGGCAAACGGTAGTTTCACTACCTTGGGTATTGCCTCATGTGCCTTGTCATACTTGTATCCCTATATACGCGACCACTACGATTTGTTTTGTGTTATACCTATGGAGTACTCCCTGATATCCCACCAGTTTACGGTGGAGTTTACAGTGCTGTATAGACTATAACGCTTATATAAAATATGTTAAGGGGGATAATGGTAACGCCTTAACACTATTTTGATACTTTATATTACTGATAGGCATTATCTACTTATCGTACACTACTACATAGTAGATAGTTTAACGGATCCTTAAAGGATGGTTATTCCAAACATCCTTGAGTTACTTGTATTTCAATTTCTATTTCACTTGAGTTGGATTTATTGATATAAGAATGTTAATCCTGACTCGAGAGTTTTGTGTTTTGCTTTACGCTCGGGTCAGACTGAGTGTACCAGTATTCGAGACTCACCTTTGGAGTTGGAGCTTCGCTTGGAGATCCAGCTATCTATCCAGCTTTCAGATATTCAGTTGATTCCAGTGATTGTATTCTGATTCTTGTATTTGATTATTGTATTCGAGACATCTGTTGTACCTTGTTTAACTCTGTTATTTGTATATAGTAGCTTTATGAACTACTATCTTTTATTTCCGCTGCAAATTATTACTCTGTGTTTGTGATCTGTGATTATTTTATTTACTGTATATGTTCGGTTTTGCCAAATTTAAATTAACAATTCGGTATTTTGAATTATTCAAGTCCGACATGTGCGGATGCGAATAGTCCAAAATAGCGGGTTGTTACAGTTGGTATCAGAGCTTTGGTAGCTCTAGGCAAAACTCAGCATATAGGGTAAATGTATTTACCGAATCACTCTCATTCGAGTTTCAATCTCTTCCTTTTGACTCAATTCCTTTGAATTTTGGAACGTTCCCTGCAGTTCCAAAATCCATTCGTGTCCCTCACTATTCGCTTTCTCATTCCGGAGTATCCCATAACTCCACCTTGAATGATCTTTATAATGAATCGGCGGTCACGCCAAACTTCGAATGATTTGTAAAGGGTGAAACTCCTTTACAATTGGCATTGATTTACCAGAGATTTCTGTATCCTCGGTTCATGATGCTATCTATCTCCTGCTATACCTGAATTCTATTTCTTGAGATCGAATGTAGATTTGTCTCGAAATTCTACATCGATCTTATTCTTGAAGTCACAGTCGACCTGGTTAAGGTTGCCCGCGATTTATATAAACTTATTTATCTTCCTATTTTGTTATTTAATCATCTTATCTTTGTTTCGAAGAATATAAAAATGTTTCCTTATTGTGTTGTTTGAGTTGTTGATGTTGATTTGGGTTTTCGATCGATTCGTCTGATCAACGCTATCGATAGGATTTCCAAAAGACTTGAACAGAGCAAACTGACACAATAGTATTTTCAAAATTTGGTAAATAAAATAATCTTGTATGATTATATTATAAGTATAAATTTTCTGAAATTGAATTGTTAACTGATTTGGTTGTAAGAAAGGTAATATTTGATTTTCACTATTTGTTTTGTAAATCATTGATTATTCCAACATAAAAATAAATGGAATTATAAAAGTTGGTTTATAGATTTATTTAGAAATTTAAATGAATTTAAAGTAAGAATTCGAGAATTTAATTTCCTAAAATTTCAAGCTTTGGGTTTTAAAATTTTAAAATGTATATTATTGAAGGTATTTTCAAATAGGAACCGTTTTCAAAGAATTTTGAAAATGTTGAAATCAGTGCTCTTCTCTTTGTCGCTGGAAAATAATTTCGGTGATGGCGGCCGCATCATCGACATTCATTTTCGAGTTTCGAAGTGGAGAAATCATTATGTAGCTTTGCTACGGTTTTGTTTTGGAAAAATATTTTGATTTGAATTTCTTAAATATGACTGGATTTATATATATATATATATATAGTATATACGTAATTATTTCTAAAGGGTTTGAAATTAAACGGAAATTTAATTCTCAAAAATCATGTTAAAAGATGTTTTCAATTATAAATAAAGCTAAATTTTGGATAAATATTTAAACTTGAAATAATTGAATTTGAAAATTTTATTTGTATAGTACAAATTGCATTTCAAAATAACTTACCTAAATTATTCAGAAGTTAAAATGTAATTGGATAATGTACAATAAAAAATGTCTTTATAAATAAAATTTGAGTGTTTATAATAAATGTTATACACTAAATTTTGATTATAAAGATGTTAATAGAGTTAGATAGGATAATAAGTAAAACTCAGTTAATAATGAAATAAATTTGTTTTGAAAGAATTAATAAATTGAAATTTGATCAACTTATGAAAATACCTTGAATTTAAAAGCATTAGTAAATATAAATTAATTTAAATCGAAACTTTTATGGTTTAAATTAATTTATATGGGTTAAATATATGTGATTAGATATATTAAGTAGAATAAATTTAACAATAATTTGGAATAAAGAATAATTTAAATTGCTGAAAAAAATATGATTATAATAAAAGACTATTCAAATTTATGGTTTTAGAAATTGTAAATTGAAGATAATTGGATAATAAGATAATGAATTTAGAAATAGTTGAGATTGATTTTGGTGAAATCAAATGGATTAAATCAATTATTGAATATCAATTAATTTAAATTTGAATTTATATGGTTTAAATTAATTGTTATTTTGTATTTCAAATCTGTTTTTCTTTCTGGTTGTTTCTATTCTCCTACCTCGTTCCTTTTCGGGGATGAAAAGTTTTGAGTGAGGGAGAGTGTAACGACCCGTAAATTTTAACTGTTTTAATAACGTAATTAGTTGAAATTTTGTGAAATTTAAACAATAAAATTTTGAAATATAAATTTGATATTTGGAATGCGTCTAGTTAAACATAGCAACTGGTAAATTTTCGTCCGAAAATATGAAAGTTATTTTCGTGTGTAATTTTATTTCAATTTAATCAGTTAGGAATTGACGAAATTAAAATATTTTCGAAACCTAAATATTTTTATATAGAAATTTTCTAATACTTCTTCTGAGAAAGACGTCATTTTTCATTTTTTCAAATTCGGACTTCTTTGGCTCCGTCGATCTTATTTTTCTGCGTTTTTCCTACATTTTCCGCTAGTTGAAAATTCGAATTTTTATAATTCAATCATACCACTAATATCTGTATACCGTCTTGATCGTCTTGTCGTGCTAATCTCTTCGGTATATTCAATTTTGTGTTTTGAAGTCTGATACGCAGCGGAAACCGCGTAACGGTCTAATGCATCGGTATCCGTTTAACTTTGGATTGTTTTGTCTATTCGAATTTTCAGCTGTTAAAAATTAAACAGCCTAGCATTTATTATTGCGTAATTGTTACCTTTCCCATCACTTTAATAAGTATATCTTATATTTTCTTACAACTATCATTCTCTTTTTCGAAACGTCTGCTTATGTATTCAACCTTTTGGCCTTCTTATTACAACAAACTTTATTAGCATGCCAGTTCATTGGATTATCTATAAGTGTGTATTTGAACCATCATTTTCCTTCTTCTTCTCTCCCCTCAATATTTTTCTCTTTTCCTTTCTTCTTGCCGTGCCCACCACCCATTCATTTTCTCCACTGCCCCTCTCTCGTTCTCTCTCCCATGCTCGCTTGTACGCCCTCTCTCCACCAATCAAACTTCGCACACCGCTCCTCTTCACGCCCTAGCCATCCACTCTCTGCCACTAAAGATCCCTCGCCACCGTTCGTAGCATATCGCCACAGGGCCATCGGCCAAAACCACCGCTGCTACCTCTGCTTCTTCCCGACCTCTGGCCGAGCTCCACAATTGCTGCTCCTTCCAGCGATCAAACCAGCATCGGCCTCCCCTCCTTTATTTAGGTATATAGTATTTGTTTAGAATGATATGGCTTAAAATTTTATATATGTAATATATGAAATACGTGAATAAATATATATTTTAATTTAGACCTACTATTTATATATATTTGTTGCATAAGAACCTGGTTACTATTTATATATGTATATTTCTACGGTATGTATATGTATATAATATGTTGGCTTTGTCTGTAATGATATAAGATATGGTTATATATTTATAGTTAGATAGGTTTGTATATTCTATGATTAGCTGTGTTTTGAGTTCGCCGGTATATATATTAATTTAACTAAAGCCGTATATACATATGTGAATCTGTTGCATACATACGTATAAGAGTTATTATATATATCAGTTTATAATTGTTATATATATATTTCTATTTCAAGTAAATACGTATGTAAGTTTATAGGTTTAAAGTATGATTGTGTACTAAGTTGGATATATGTTACAGTGCTTAGTATATATATAGTATAAGTTGTTGTTTATAAATATATATAAGTTACGCATATTAATATGTATTGTGTTTAGTATATATAATGATTTGGTTAGTTACTGTTGTATAAAGGTAATATATATTATTTAATAACACGTAATGTGGAGATGAACTTTCTGTAGAATTTTGTAAGTTATATTTGGTACAGTATTATATTCGTATCTTAGTTATACTTTTTAAAAGGACGTGTTTTATAACCAAGATATATATGTCGTGTTTTACTGTTGCTTGCATATTAGAGTCTTCGACCTGTTCATTTTATCATATTTCTTTTAGTTTTACAGTGATTTATGTGTTAGTGTATATTTTATTAATTGTAAGCTTATATATCGTAAGTTGGTTGCGTATTATAGTTTATGCTTTACCATAGCATATATGTGTTTACAGGGTATATGAACGAATTTTGGTTTTATGATTTGAGTTGTTGTTTATACATATATTTTATATGGGATGCATATATACTGGTTGTTCGTGTGTGTATATATATATAGGCAAGTAATTGAGTCTATACAAATATATCCTTAGTTTATATATGCAGTATATTATATATGTGCTTTCCATGAATACAGTATGTTATGCTCTGATACTATATTATATTTTGTTGAAGCTATGTCAGCTTATATCTATTTTTTTTAATTATGTATACTCATGAATTTATATTAGCCATATATTATTATTTTATCTTAAATTACGTATTGCTTATATATATATCATTTGGTTTCAAATAGTTTATATATATATATATATGTTGAAGTTAAAAATATGATTTTATTTAGTTATATATCAGTTCAGTTATTCCAATTTATATTCATCAATTCCGTTCTAATTCGATTTCGTCTATTCCTATTTGTCAGCTTGTCCGTCGAATCCGTATCTATCTAGCTTTGCTTTGGATTTTGGGCTTGGATTCGTAACTCAATCTCAGTGTGTGTATCAGTGTCATCTCTTTGTTTTCTCTAGCCTCGAAAGGTGAGCAATCACTCACGATTAACGTTCTTTTATTTATTAAATTTGATTTCACTTGAAATGACAAATTGAAATATGCTGCTGTTAGTTAATTACATTGTTATATATGCTATTACCTGTATCTGTTCACCTATGACGTCTAACACCATTATCTGTTAATTATTTATGCGATGATAATACAGTTTGGCTGATAATTGATTGATTGTTGATGTTTAATTAGACGTTAATTGTAAATGTTAAAGTGATAAATAGTATGCAATTGAATTTGATATAAGATAGTTAACAATTTAAAATGGATTTATATGTTGAATTTGATTAAGTTAAATATGACCCCTTTAAATGTTGAATTAATTGACACGTAGAAATTTGGTAAAAATACCTTGAACCATTTAAATGTTTGTTGCTTAAATTGATGTTGTATGAAATTGAATAATGGATATCAAGTGAAGAACCGTATGAATAATTAGTGAAATAATCTTTGATCAACATGAAATGATAGTGTAGATTCTAGAAATAATTATATTAATTTGCACAAACAACAATACGAATTAATACGATTATTTCGGGATTATTTAAATTGATTATTGGATTGATATTGAGTGTTGTTATTGCTTGTTTATTTACTTTGACACCATCCCAGTCATCACACTGCAAGTTCCCTTTGCTATGCTTTGATTTTGAATTGAATTGGAATCGGGTTGAAATGATAAATACCCAAATTAAACTTTGACCCAGGATAGAGAAATAAAAACCGATTGGTCAATAATTTGATTTAAAAATAAATGAAGATTTTATTTGAATAAATAATATGGTTTTGAAACGAAGTTGGAATTTGAATTTTAATGAAAGGAAATGTTAATATTTAATAATCTGAATCAAAGTATTAACATGGTAGTTGATGAAAGAACGTTGTTTAAAATTAATTATTTAATAATTAAATTTGGAATTATAAATAATTAAGTTTGGAAATTAGTTAATAGTTAAGTTTTGAAATTATTTAATAATTAAATAAGATTGAATTATTTAATAATTAAATTAAATTGAATTCTTTATTAAGTAAAATTGAACTTCTTGAATAAGTGAAACTAAGTTTCATTATTAACTGAGTTTTGAAATTTGTAATTAAGTAAATAAATAAATGAAATTGGAATTTTTCTTTAACAAGAAATAAAATGTGTTTTCTTGAAATTAATGTAAGACTTGAAATGTAAAGAAATTGATTTGATGAATTTAATTTAATGCAATTTGGAAGTTTTGATATAATGAAGTTGAACTTAAGTAATTGATTTAATGAATTGGAAATTAAATAGAAATTGTTTTGAACGACAAATTTACTTAAAGAATATTGAATGAAGTCGATCAATGAATTTAAATTGATTTGAATGTTAAATTAAATTAATTTAAATGATTTCGAAATGAAACTTATATACGGACTGGAATCAATATTTGAATTGTTTTAAATAAAAAAATTGAAATTGAATTATAAGATTTTGAAATGAATTTGGAAGTTTTGAAACGTAAATTATGGAAATTGATTTAGAAAGATAAATGAAATGTTGGTTTACAAATTCTAATTGGAATTGTAATTGATTTGGTTTTGAAATATATAAACGACCAATCGGTGTAATAATCATGAAAGTTATTAAAGAGACCGGAATCGGTTAGGGACATACTCTCTGTCTAAACCGAAAACCACTTTAATAACTATACGCGGAGTGTGATCCAGAATGAAGTGGTTGGAATGATGTACGTGATGACTGAAGAAAGAGAACGATACTGGATAGCCTTGACACTTGCGTCAAATTGGAAATGACTAAAATAGTAGCCGTGCCGGGCCAAATGGGGGTTAGCTACCTCGAGCGAACACACTTCTTCGAAAACTACTCATTACTTGTTGTCGATTGGTGCACCCTTGATTTGGGAGTGTTGTTTCGCGGTGTTGCGATTGCTGCGGCGATGCGTTCTCACCAGTCCGGATCAGGCAAACGGTAGTTTCACTACCTTGGGTATTGCCTCATGTGCCTTGTCATACTTGTATCCCTATATACGCGACCACTACGATTTGTTTTGTGTTATACCTATGGAGTACTCCCTGATATCCCACCAGTTTATGGTGGAGTTTACAGTGCTGTATAGACTATAATGCTTATATAAAATGTGTTAAGGGGGATAATGGTAACGCCTTAACACTATTTTGATACTTTATATTACTGATAGGCATTATCTACTTATCGTACACTACTACATAGTAGATAGTTTAACGGATCCTTAAAGGATGGTTATTCCAAACATCCTTGAGTTACTTGTATTTCAATTTCTATTTCACTTGAGTTGGATTTATTGATATAAGAATGTTAATCCTGACTCGAGAGTTTTGTGTTTTGCTTTACGCTCGGGTCAGACTGAGTGTACCAGTATTCGAGACTCACCTTTGGAGTTGGAGCTTCGCTTGGAGATCCAGCTATCTATCTAGCTTTCAGATATTCAGTTGATTCCAGTGATTGTATTCTGATTCTTGTATTTGATTATTGTATTCGAGACATCTGTTGTACCTTGTTTAACTCTGTTATTTGTATATAGTAGCTTCATGAACTACTATCTTTTGTTTCCGCTGCAAATTATTACTCTGTGTTTGTGATTATTTTATTTACTGTATATGTTCGGTTTTGCCAAATTTAAATTAACAATTCGGTATTTTGAATTATTCAAGTCCAACATGTGCGGATGCGAATAGTCCAAAATAGCGGGTTGTTACATGTCCCAATCTTGGACTACTACAACTTTCCCTGGATCAACTAAAACTCCTTCTCCTGATACTACATGCCCTAGGAATCTTATTTCTTTCTCCTAGAAATGGCACTTCAAGAATTTGGCTTTAAGCATATTCCTTCTTAATATCTCCAATACAATCTCCAAATGCCTATCGTATTCTTCTTCAGTCTTCGAATATATAAGAATATCGTTAATAAAGACTAACACGAATTTATTAAGCACATCTCTGAATACTCTATTCATGAGGTCTACAAAATAAACGGGCATATTATTTAGTCCAAAAGGCATTACTAACCACTTATAGAAGAAATATGGACCTCTGAATGCAGTTAAATGAACGCAATCTTATGCTATTCTAAGTTGATGGAATCCTGAGGCCAGATTCATTTTTGAGAATACCCAAGCACCATGAAGTTGATCAAACAAGTCATCTATTCGAGGTGGAGGATACTTATTCTTGATCGTTTGCTTATTCAGGTCCTGATAGTCTACACAAAGCCTTAGGGAACCATCAGACTTGGCAACAAAGACTACTGTTGCTCCCCAATTTGAGTGACTTGGTCTTATCAATTCCTTTTTCGATAACTCATCAGTTTGTTCCCTCAATTCATCCATCTCTCTTAGATACATTCTTCGCTTTTGGTGAACAACAGGTCTTGCATCAGGAATCTAATCGATACGAAACTCAATTTCCCGATGGGGGGGGCAAACCTTTTACCTCTACAAAAACATCTGGAAACTTATTAACAGTCGGTATAGTTTCCAAGTTTTCTTGGGGTGAATCAAGGGCGTACTAGAAACTATCCCTTACCGGGCTAGGCTTGTTACAAGATATTTCTATAAATTTTCCAAAGCTAGTCCATAAAGATACCGTTCTTTTAACGCAATTAAGGACAACTCTATTCTTGGATAACCAATCCATACCAAGTAATACTTCAAATTCGATAAAATTGAGGACAAACATGTCACATGAAAAACAATAAAAAAGGTAGGTAGCTTGGACCTTTTCAAAAATCATACAAAGGTTTGTTGTACCACCTATGGGATTTAACACACAGATATGGGTATCTACTATTTTTGTGTTAAGATTCAATTCTTCCACCAATTCTTTGGAAATAAAACTACGGGAAGCCCCAGTATCAAACAATACTTTAACCATAATGCCTTCAACATAAATAGCACCATCCAGAACTCCTATTTCCCCGGTCCCTTCCAAAGTTAATGGTTCTTCTTCCATGGTATAGGTCTTAGCTGACTGGACTATCTCCATAATGGACTACCCATCATCATATGCCCCTGTTGCTGGCAATTAGAACAGAGTGCCTTTTCTCGTTACCTCTTCTCACTCCTACAATCTTCCATAATATGTCCTTTCTTTTAACAATTCCCACACCTGGTACTCGTTAAATTCTTTTTCTTCTTTCCTCATTGTCGCCTTTTTGCCTTTGGATTGAATTCCTTCTCACTGGGGTTGTCGCTTTTATTGCTAATATTTAGTTCTGATGTTGGCTTCTCCTTATCAAGAAATTCATATCGCAAACCCATATCTACTAGGTTCATGAATGATCCCTTTAAGTGAGCAGTCATTCTATCATGAAACTCTTTTCTCATCCCAGCCACAAACATTTCATTCTTCTTAAGTGGAGTATCAATCAATCCAGGCCAAAAGAGAGATAATTCATCAAACTTTCTTAAGCATTCCTCTACCGACATTTCTCCTTGCTTTAGATCCATGAAGCTTTTATAGAGACGGGGCTTCCCATAATTGGGTAGGTATCGTTATCCAAAAACTTTCTTAAATCTTTCCCATGAAATATCATCTTCCGATTCATTGTTGGTAATTGACTCCCACCAAGCCAAAGCCCCATCCTGCAATTGCCAAGATGCCAAGAAGCGCTTTTGCTCATCCTTGATGCCCAATCCTTTAAAGATTCTCTCACATGAGCGGAACCAAGCCTGAGCTTCACTAATAGATTCTGTACCCCTGAATGGTTTCCCGCCCAAGTTGGTAAAAGTTAGGCAGAAAGTTTCAAGGTTAACTTAAGGTTGTACAGGAACTATCATTTCTTCAACCCTTTTGTTTCCCTTTCCTCATCCTTTTTTAGTACTCATTTCCTACCACCTGATTATAGTAAGGAAATATCTTTAGGATCATAGACGAGATTATCTTAGGGAATGACATAAAATTTGAATATATTTATTTGGATAAGGTTTTCAAATGTGTGCTCTCTCGGACTAAACTCATTCAAGGGCATTGCTAACCTCATCTCTAATGAGTTGACCCCAACCAGGCTTAGGTATTCGCTCAACCATAAGCTCCGATACCAAATGTGACGACCCATCTCCTCGGCCCTCGAAGATCGACACTAATACATCTTCGGTATTCATGTGCCGCAAATTCAAGTGCCGGAGAGGCAGATAATCATGGGGTAAAATAAAATAAAGATAGAAGATAGAAAAAAAAGAATCTCACATTGCATTAAAAAAACTTGTAATTTTACATATGGAAGATACACACAATCAGTCCCAGTGATTTATCAGAGTTAGAGCATGTACTAACCCAGCCAGGATAGTTATAATGGTCTATCCTTACAAGTGCTGGTAGATACATAATATAGATACGGTGGAATATAGATAACTTCTTCAGAAGAACCCAAAATGCTCCATGCTCCATTCCAAAATGCTCCAAGCTTTCCTAACTACTTGGTTGCTCGAGAAAATTAGGGCACCTAGAGTTTAATGGAAAAAAATAAACTCCGGGTCAGTCATGAGACTGGTGTGAGAAACTCAAAATACAGATGTTTTGAAAACAAAAGGCATCTCATAACAACATGCCGCACATAAACACGGAACTGGTTTTTAGATTATGATAACCAAAACATTTACTACGTAAAATCATTTGATATTATTTTTAATGACATTCTTTGAAAACATTTGCAAGTAAACTTATTAATCTTAGCCGAAATTGTTACCATTATTAAATTCCGGATATGTTAGGCTCTACAAACAAAACCCTTACAGGGCCCATTCGGAGAATGAATTCCATACAATGGCATGGTGAGGGACTACCTTCCGTATAGTATACTTCTCTAGAGGGATATACCTAGGGTCCAGATATTGAATGCCTATACCAACACAGAACCAGCCTAACCCTTCACTGGATAGTACCTAATATGACATCACCCAAGTCGTTACCGACCTTTAACGGGATCCTGAAGCATACACCACATACTTGACATATAGAAAGTAATCTAGAAAGGTGATGGCCATCTCCTAATGGGCGTGACCCACATAGCTCTACCGCATATACCCTGCTTTAGCCATTTTCGGTTGATGAGGCCTGACCTTTCACATAACACGTTCCACTTTGAATGTAACACTACCATTCTATGATCACACAACTGATTTTGACACACATATAACTTCTGTGCTTGTACGTCTCATGAAAGGGTATTAAGCTAAGAGAAGTTGCATTCTCCACCACCAAACAGATGATACGTTCATAGAGATCAATCAATGTAATTAGAAATGCAACATCAGACATTCATCCATACAAGTTGTCCAGGAACAGGACAAACTGAAGGCACTCTCCTATCACATCTTATCGATAATTACCCTTAGGATTAGTAGCGATAAGTCCTTGCATCGAAGATCTCAAATGAAGAAATACTATCACATAATATGATATGGGAAATTTCCCCAAAGGGTCAGTGACAAGCAGCCTTACATTCCATCTTCCAAATCATTTTCATGTCTTCGCTTTGAATATGTAAATTGGTTCGAAGTGGTTTTCGAATAAGAATTACTCAAATCCGACCCCGGTTCCTTCAACCAATCATCGATAAAAAGATGTTAGGTGAATAAGGAATTATTCTTTGATTGATTAATTTCTTTTTATCAAAATTATCTTCACGAGATATATATCTTTTAAAACATGTATTTCTCGTATATACGGAATCATTAAACCTCTCTTTGGAAAATTATTTATTTAAATCTTAACAAAGATTTCTTAATTTAAAATCAAAATTTTATTGAGTTGAAACCATGTTATCTAGGATGTTAATCCAAAACTAGTAAATATTAAGTGAGAAGAATCATTAGAAATCATCTAATTCTACTCAATATCAATTCCCGTATTCAACAAGTACTATGGGCGGCATAACGACAAAATCACCTTTTAAATTCAACGAATAGTATGAGTTTCCTCTTCGGGCTTAAACACTAAGTGCAAGAAGATTATCTCCATAAAATCCAAGTTATTTAAATTTGGAAAATTATACCCTTTATACTTTAGAAAATTTTGATCCGAGTAAATCAAATTTACTATCCCCTCCATTGGGCCAGTCTGGATAGCCAGGGAGATCGGGAAACTATTTTTCCAAACTCAAGCCAAGACACTGTCTCTTTGTCACCCAAAAGGCGGTCAAGTTATTTGATCGACTCTAAATCATTTAACATTTATTTAACCATTCAATAAATCCTTAAATCATGTTTAAAATACTTTATTAATCATTTGAATTTTTTTTAAAAATATTTGGAAAAGAATGGTTATGTTTAAAACAGTATTTCAAAAGTTATTGAAAAGTGCTGTGAAAAAGTGCTGCAGAAAGTTCTTTTTAAGCTATATTGATCAAAACGACTTTTCTATCATTTGGAAATTAATTTTTATAACTCAAATCACTTTCAAAACATTTCAAAAGATTTTTAGAATTTATTTCATATTTTTAAACTATATTAAAATATCATATTCAAAGAAATCCTTTTATGGATTGCGAACTACACAACCGCAATTTTTTTAAAAAACTTATTTTACTCATATTTCAAAGTCTACTAATCGAAATCTCGATTTTCCTTCTTTATTTGAATACTATGGATATAATAGTTTGAAAAATTCTTATCTCGAAAAATTACGAGCTATATTCCATTATATATATTCGTTTGACTTTTACGGCACGAAATTGTGAACTGCCGTTACGCGACGTGCCTATTTTTGACTCAATTTTTAATATTCATTTAAACTTTGTCAAAACAATTTTAAATGTTTATAAAACATTTTGTTAACAAGATTTCCTATTAACATCCCCGATGCTTTTCACAGAATTATTTTATATGGGCTCAACCTTTCGGTTGAGTGAATTCACATTTCCGAGTGAAATGACTAAGTCGGAAGGTTTTAAGGTCTTAATTTTAACCCCGACAAGAGGGGGTTAGCACCGAAAGGGTATAAGAGATTGTTTATCTCCTACAAGGATTTGAGTGAAGAACATTCTTACTTTTGACCCTACCGAAGGGTTTAAGTACGGCTCAAACATTACGGTTGGACTGGAAAAATGGAATTATTAAACCTTCTGATAGACCAGAGGGTTTAAGAAGACATTTAGCCTCTACCGAAGGGTGTAAGTATGGCTCAAACCTTATGGTTTGACTGGAACAATGGAATTATTAAACCTTCTGATAGGCTGGAGGGTTTAAGAAGCCATTTAGACCCTTCGGTCAACTCGTCATGATTATGTTATCTTCGTCCATGCCATTCCATTGAGTTCTATCTCCCTCAAAAACTGAAAGTGATCCACATCTCCTTTGAATCCCTTCGGGAGGTTATGAATCCTTCGGTGACATCGAATGGAGATATTGCTTTATTTATCACTCCTTTGACACTTTTGGCTTCCTAGGTTGATATTCCACTTGTGAAAACCTTTCGAAAAGAATGCATCATTCAAACATATTTGGATAATAATAAGAGCTGATTCAATATGCCATGAGACTTATATCTGGAACTAATTCACAAGTTACATTCTCCCTTTTTGTAGTTGGTACTATGTAGAGGAGAATGAAACCTATGAGGTTATCCAATGATAGTTTCACGGCACATTCTCGAAATAAACAAAGAATATAAGAAATAAATCATAAAAGATTAGCCATTAATATCGAATTAACGCCTAATCATGATTATCCCCAAATTCTGAGTCAATCGCAAGCCACAATTCTCTTTATTTCCTTATGATGGAATCTGATACAAAATTTAAGAAGTTAGCCCCAAATCCGATTTCTAAATTAGGGTTACAAAGTAATAAGCGGGAGCAATAGTAGTTGTTGAGTAGAAGAATGGGAAGAAAATCAGATCCCGAAACTTGATCCCCTGGGGTCTTATTTATAGATGCCGACGGCCTTCCCTTCGGCCTTATGCTCTCATCAAGGATGGAAGGTTTCTTCTTATATGTAGTTGTAAACCTCTCGGTCTCGACGGTAGGTTGCTCCTTATTCATCATCATGGGCCGCTGAATGTCATCGAAGGGTTTGTATTTCCTAATGTATTCATGAACCCTTCGTTTTTCCTGAAGGGTTAATCTTTTATGAGGTACTATGAACCTTTCGGCCTTATCGGAAGGTTGCTTCCTCATTTGATTACTGCCAAGAGCCGCACTTTTCCTGAACGTTGTCGGAAGGTTGTCTTTAGTTGACTTACGAATGCCGCCGTTACCTTATACCTTTCGATACCGTCGGAAGGTATTAAACATGAGTTCCGATCGACCCGAAAGGCTTATTATGCTTTCAGAAGGGTTGTTATAGACTCAAATATCCTTGACTGGACTTCTTTATCCTTTTCGGAAGGTAATGACTTCTTCAAATGATTAGACATGAAACCCTCCATCCCTTTGGAAGGTTTCAAGCTGCTACCAATTTTTATCCGCATTCCTTCAACTCTTTCAAAAGGGTTTGGAGCGACCTTCTTTTCCCCGATCCCTATATTATATTGGACGGTTTCATAATCATTTCCCTATTTGGTCCAGGTGGTGCTTAACAATTTTTCTTTCGTGCTTGAGAAAGCTTCACTCTGGAGTTATCATGCGCTTTTTCTTCATTACTGTTATATAAACCTTTCGGTATCATTGGAGGGTTTTTTCTCCTGATGTTCTTTTCCTATGCGGAGGGTCTCTAAACTGCCTTCTTTTATCTTCACTTATATTTTATGGTTAACATTTAGCCCCCCCTTGTATAAAGAAGGCTATTGTTCTTTAGGACAAAGGTTCCAGGATCACCTAACTGTCCCTACATTCTTCTGGCTAATAATGAGTAACTGAAGACTAGATAATCCGATTTGGCATTGATAATGGAAACCTAGAAAGTCGTTTTTGGTAGTGGGCAATAGTTGATCAAGATCTCTATTTCAGATATTTAATAGTAGAAGTTCAAATATCATTTAGGTGATTAACCATTGAAGCCCAGGATGCCACTTTTGGGACATCATTTTCTGACAATTAATAACAGAAGTTCCAGAACGCCATTTTTGGTAATTAATAATGGAAGACCAGAATACCACCTCCGGCAGTTAATAATAGAAATCTAGAATACCAATTTTAGTAATAGAAGACCAGAACACTGTTTCTGATAATTGATAATAGAAGACCAAAATACCACCTCTGGTAATTAATAATAGAAGACCAGAATACCATCTCTGGTAATTAATAACAGAAGACCAGAATACCATCTCCGGTAATTAATGATAGAAGACCAAAATACCATTTTTGGTAAATGTTCGCGAGAAGAAGTCAATGACTTTTCTCTAATTTTCTTGTTGTATGTGTCATCTTCAAACCTTGACGAAGTTCCGCATGCTTTTTTTCTAGGGCCCGAGTTTTCTTTGACCATTTGTTATTTGTTTTGGCCTATTTCAGGCAGGGACTCTTCAGTCCAATTTTGTGCTTATCTAAGCCGAGCCTATTTCAAGTTATTTGTCATTTTAGACATCACTGACCTTTTGGTGTTTGCCTTTTTAAGCGATGCCGATTTTTGACGGTGCCTAATTCAGGCATGGACTTTTCTTAGTCCACCGGACATTTCATCCGAGTTTCCGGTGCGCTCGGCTAGCTTTTTCTGAAGCAGGGCCTGAGGACTTACCCGACCTTCCTCCAAAAGGCGCCTTAACCTGGCCATAGCTGACGTAGTTAAGGGTTTGTTTGGAACCTTGGCCAGTCCATAGCATGGCGGGACCAAGGGATTACCCGTCCTCCCTCCAAGAGGTGCCTTATCCTGGCCATAGCGTGATGCGGATAAGGGCTTGTGCTGCTTTAACCTGGCCATTTCTGGTTTTGGCGCAGATAAAGGCTTATGCCCTCCTTCCAAGAGGTGCCTTGACCTGGCCTTCTTAGAGCGACCAAGGGCTTTCTACCATTATTGGTAGCCTACCATCGTAGGTAGTCCAAGTTTTTTAAGGAGAATTTCACTCCCGACCATGTAGACTTTTTTTAATAAATCATATCAGGGGCATTCTTGGAAATGCTTTATCCATTTAAAGTCGAAAAATATGGTCTCAAATGTTCTACATTCCAGGTTCTTGGTACCATATTTCCATTAGGGTAGCATAGCTTGTAGGCTCCCGAGGGGATTTCTTTGAAGATTATAAATGGACCTTCCCAATTCGGTCCCAATGGCCCATCTGATGGGTTTCTTGTATTGGCCATTACCCTTCGAAGTACTAATCTCCTTGTCTGAATGACCTGGCTTTTACTTTTGAGTTGTAATATTTCGATATCCTCCTTTGGCATTCAGCCGTTCTCAAGGCTACTTCATCTCTTAATCCATGAATCAGGTCAAGTGATTCCTTTCTCAATTCTTGGTTTGGGTTAAAGGCATAGGCAATCCTTCTATGAGAAGTTACCTCAATATCTACAGGTAGCATTGCTTCACATCCATATGTTAGAGAATACGAGGTATGACCCGTTGTAGTTCTAGTTGACGTTCTATAAGCCCACAGAATTAGGGGTAATTCCTCTACCTAATTCCCTTTTGCCTTGTTCAGCCTCTTTTTCAAGATCGTCTTTATTTTTTTTATTAGCAGCTTCGACGGCTCCATTGGCCTTTGGTTGAGTGACTGAAGAGAAGCTTTTTATGATTCCATTATTATGGAAAAATCGTGAAAACTCTTCACTTTCGAATTGGGTCCATTGTCGGATATTATATTGTAAGGTATCCCAAATCTTGTGACAATGTTTCTGATGACAAACCTTAGCACTTTCCTAGAGGTAATTTTCGAGAGTGGTTCCGCTTCAACCCATTTTGTAAAGTAATCTATTGCCACTATAACATATTTCGCTCCTCCCTTGGAAATTGGAAGTGGTCCGATTAAATCAATTCCCCAAACATCAAATGGCCATGGAGTAGTAACGGGGGTTAATTGACTTGGTGGGAGACGCGGTATCTTCGAATAACGTTGACACTTTTCACACCTTTTAACATATTCAATTGCTTGGTTAGTCAAATGTGGCCAGTAAAACCCTTGCCTCATTATCTTTTTGGCTAGTTTTATTCCATTAGAGTTATCCCCACAAAACCCTTCGTATGCTTCCTTTAATATTCTCAATCCGCTTTCGGGTTTCACACATCGTAAATAGGGAAGAGCATATCCTTTCTTATAGAGAATTCCATCCATGATATTAAAGCTTTGAGCTTGTCGTTTTAGTTTTCGCGCTTCTATTTTATCTGCTGGCAATGTTCCATTGACGATATAATTCATAATTGGAGCCATCTAAGTGTTTTTATAATATTCCTCCATTATTGGAGTTATAGGTTCTTCATTCGGTATCTCATGATCTATCCCTTTCGATTCTGGTGCCAAGGCTTGCGATCGGGTTAACACTAATAGCTCCTGGGCTTTCTCCTATTTGTTTTCCTCAATGCTGGGATTAGCCTAAAATCCTATAGGTACAATTCGAGTTTCAAGGGCTCCTCTCGAACTTGCCAACTTGTCCAGTGAATCCGCTTGAGTATTGTCTCCTCTCGACATTTGATGTATGGAAAAATCTTCAAAAAGTGCGAGCATTTTTAAAACTTTCTTCAAATGCTGACTAAGTTTAGGATCCTTGGTTTGGTATACTTGTTTGATTTGGTTAACCATCAACTGAGAATCGCTAAATACCTGAATCCTCTAGATCTTAAGTTGCAAAGCAAGGGTCAATCCTGCAACCATGGATTCATACTCTGCTACATTATTAGTTGCTGAGAATCCCAACTTCATAGCATAATGTAGTTTGTGTCCATCTGGGGTGATTATCACATATCCTGCTCCGGCCCTTTGCTCGTTTGAGGCACCATCCACAAATAATTGCCACTTGGGTTTTACATCCTTTTCCTTTTCGTACTGTTCCGAAATGAACCCTGTACACTCGTTAATGAAATAAGCTTGCCCTTTTATAGTCATTCTAGGCTGATATGCTATATCATACTAACTTAGTTCAATGCCCCACTTAATCAATCTTTCTGAAGTTTCGGGCTTACCAAAGACTTATTTTAGTGGAAAGTTGGTCAACACCTTCACCGGGTGTGCTTGGAAGTAAGGCCTTAATTTTCGAGCTGTCAAAATTGAACAATATGCCAGCTTTTCAATGACTGGGTATCGGATTTCAGCATCCTTTAACCTCCTGCTTACATAATAAACTGGTAGTTGCAGTCCCTTGTCATTTCTAATCAATACTGAGCTCACTGCATGTTCGGAAATTTCCATATACAAGAATAGATCCTCTCCTTCTTCATGGCTGGATAAGATTGGAGGCTTTTCCAAATGTAGCTTCAATTATTGGAATGCCTTTTTGCAATCTTCGTTCGATTCAAAAAATTTCTTCTTCTTTATTACCTCTAAGAATGGTATGCACTTACCAGTGGCCTTTGATATAAACCTGCTTAGTGCTGCCACTTTTCCATTCAAACTCATAACATCTTTATTTGTCCTAGGTTCTGCCATATTCTTAGTGGCCTCGATCTGTTCTGGGCTGGCCTCAATCCCTTGTGCACTTACAATATAGCCAAGAAAATTTCCAGAATGGACTCCAAAGTTGCATTTTTGGGGGTTGATTTTCATTTGATATTTGCGGAACACTTTAAACATTTCGTCCAAATCTTTAAGATGATCTTTCGCCCCTTGAGATTTTACCAACATGTCGTCCACATAAACTTCCATATTCCTCCCAATTTGCTCTTTAATCATTCGGTTAACCAACCATTGATAAGTTGCCCCAGCATTCTTTAATCCGAATGGCATCACTTTATAACAATAGGTTCCCTCATCTGTAATGAAGCAAGTATGCTCCTCGTCAGGTTTAAGCATAGGGATCTGATAGTACCCAGAATATGCATCCATCAGGGAGAGCAGCTTGTGTCCACTGGTGGAATCGACCAATTGATCCTTGGCATCGGGTAACAATCCTTTGGACAAGCTTTATACAAATCTGTGTAATCCATGCAAGTTCGCCACTTTCCATTAGATTTCTTTACCAGAACTGGATTTGCCAACTATTTGGGGTATCAGACTTCTCGGATAAACCCATTTTGTTGCAATTTCATGATTTCTTCCTTTAGGGAATTGGTCCTAACCTTATCAAATTGTCTTTTCTTTTGCCCAACCTGGAGGAATGTCTGGATTGATATTCAAGGCATGGCTCATGACCGTAGGGCTAATTCCAACCATGTCAGAGTGGGTCCAAGCAAAAACATCCTTATTGTCTGTTATCCCACCTTTTGGTCAAGGCTGGAATATCAACAAATTGGCTAGAAAAGATGGATGTCAGGATTGGAAATCGGTTGGAAATAAGGCTTCGATCGATGTCGTTAAAATTTGGCCAAGCTCCGATCAAGGCGGGATCGATTGGGAATGATGATCAAGGCTAAGAGAGACTGCGTTTCGAATTTCAGGTCGAACGGAGTTCATTCGCTCAAGATTATTGATCGATACGAACAAGGCTTACGTATCGATCAGCATGGATACGAACAACGCGTTCGTATTGATCAGGTAGGAAGGCCAGGTAAGTTTCGACTTGATGGCTGTGGACCCGGATTGAATAGATAGGCGCATGATGACTTGTTCGACTCGATGATGTTCGTATCCATCAGGAGCTAGTCTTGTTCGAATCCATCAGGAGCTAGTCTTGTTCGTATCCATCAGGTAAGACCTCATTCGTATCCATCGTAAGATCGAGTTTCGCATCCATCCGTTGGTTCCTGTTTCGTGCCCATCACCTTCTTTTCATATCGATCAATAGCGCATTTCCCTATGGTTATTTCGTATCGATCGGCACTTACGAGATCGACACGAAATATACTCCTGGAATCGATACGTAAAAGGGCATAGATTGATGGATGTGAAGAACGTGATGACACTAACATCAGTAAAGCAAAGGACGGATGAATCGCTCAGAGCTTTTTTAACTCGGTTCAATGCGGCGGTTGCTTCGGTGGATCGGTTGGATCCATCGATGGTTTTAATGGCAGCAGTATCAAGAATCAGAGAGGATTCAGATGTCAAAGTATCTCTAGTACGGGACCCACCAATGGATCTCGGGGAGTTCTTTCACGAAGCTGAGAGATTCCTTCGACAGGAAGATGCACGTTCGAATATGAAGTTAAAGGAGGTAAACGCAGCTGAGGATGGTGGGCCATCCAGTGGAGGCTCGGATAAAGATAAAGCGAAAAGGAAGCTGGATGACGAGTCAGGAAAAGCTAGGAAGCGGTGGAGGGAACCAAAGTTTTCCACTTACACAGGATTAAACGAGACGTTGGAACGGATATTCATGGAGACTCGGAATCGCCTTCCCTACCGGAGGCCAGCAAGGAGAGAACCCTCGGAACGTGAAAGGGCGTTAGGAAGGCACTGTTTTTTCACGATTTAGACGGACATGATACCAACAGTTGCAGGCATCTGAAGAACATAATCGAGGAGAGTGTAAGGAATGGACAGTTACGACAATATGTCGGGGCTCGGAATGCGGCGGTGGAGCAAGAGCGGCCACCGCCCACCTCAAACAATGATGGCGCGAGGCACGGGACTGATGGCCGGTTGGTTATCAATTGATAGGGATGACATGAAATAAGTAGCGAACTGTCGGCAAACGGCCAAGTCATTTACTCATGTACGGGTACGGAGATGGCCCCTAGGCATGCTCTGACTGACGATAAACCGCGATGCTATGGTTTGTGAAACCCGTTTCTTCTTTTGGTTTGTTCATTTGCTTTTTCTGGTTCGGTTTTGGAGTTTGGTTTGAAATCCTGGCTTTGTTTGTTTTCTGGTTTGGATTTTCATTTGGATGATCATTTTCATGTTTGGGTATTGGTTTTGATTTCGGATGTGGATTTTTGGTTTTATGATTTGATTTGGATTGGATTTTCCTCTGATTTTCGGTAAATGATCGTCGAGCATGAAATATGCTCGGCAAGGGTCTGGAGAGACCAGGATTCGGCCTAGGACTTAGGCCCCATAATACTTATCAGTTACAATTTCAGGTCGTTGAGTATGGACATGCTCGACAAGAGTCCGGAGCGACCAGGAATCGGCTTAGGACTTAAGCCATGGCAATTATTTAACGCCCAGGGACACTGGGCCACGGTCGTCAAGTGTGGATTGCGCTTGGCAAGAACCCGGAGCGGTTACGGATTTGGATATCGACCCGGAGAGGTCCTGGATTCGGTTATTGGTTATCGGATAAAGATGGATTAGAACTCGATTATCCAGTTCGGATGGATATAGAATTGGCTAAAACTTTGGTTACTGGATTTGGAGTCAGACATCGACTCAGAGCAGTCACGAATGATGCACTTGGATGATATGGCTATGGGCTTTAGATATCGGATTCTGAACTATTCAAAACATGCCTTCTTATCACAAGGCATGTTTTGGGGGGCAAATGTTATCCCACCTTTTGGTCAAGGCTGGAATATCAACAAATTGGCTAGAAAAGATGGATGTCAGGATTGGAAATCGGTTGGAAACAAGGCTTCGATCGATGTCGTTAAAATTTGGCCGAGCTCCGATCAAGGCGGGATCGATTGGGAATGATGATCAAGGCTAAGAGAGACTAAGTTTCGAATTTCAGGTCGAACGGAGTTCATTCGCTCAAGATTATTGATCGATACAAACAAGGCTTTTGTATCGATCAGCATGGATACGAACAGCGCGTTCGTATCGAACAGGTAGGAAGGCCAGGTAAGTTTCGACTCGATGGCTGTGGACCCAGATTGAATAGATAGGCGCATGATGACTTGTTCGACTCGATGATGTTCGTATCCATCAGTAGCTAGTCTTGTTCGAATCCATCAGGAGCTAGTCTTGTTCGTATCCATCAGGTAAGACCTCATTCGTATCCATCGTAAGATCGAGTTTCACATCCATCCGTTGGTTCCTGTTTCGTGCCCATCACCTTCTTTTCGTATCGATCAATAGCGCATTTCCCTATGGTTATTTCGTATCGATCGGCACTTACGAGATCGACACGAAATATACTCCTGGAATCGATACGAAAAAGGGCATAGATTGATGGATGTGAACGTAACGTTGTGATACCATGGATACGAATGAGCGCGAAGTGTGTATGCAGACGAAGAACATCCACGATTCGAGGGAAGAAGCGTTCAATGCGGCATGGAGAGTGGATCGAACCTTGAAGATAGCGCCACGTCATCAGCAAGCGCGTGCGCTACATCGATACGAACAGGTATCATTACGAACTGATCGATTCGAACGTAATACCACACGAGCACTAAATTTCGTATCGATCATATCTGAAGATCTATAGGTCCAAATGCCACAAAATTTTCACAGGAGCTTACGCACAAGCTAAGGAATGTTCACACCAAGTTTCGACTCCATCGGACAAAATCTTGATCGAGACGAATTACGTTCATATCGATCACGGATCGAGTCGAAACTTCATGGGCCTCGTCGCGTGGGCCTACTCACGTGCCAAAAGAAGTCTCCCGAGATCTGAGCGAAATATCATCCTCCAACACCTATAAATAGACCCCCGGAGCCAACAAAAAGGGGATCTTTTTGGCTTCTCAACGTCCAGACTCTGTCCGATTCAACCTCGCACTTCATAGCTGTTGTTGTACTTGAATTCTATCATTATAATCTGTTGTAATCAATTGTAACCAGCGAGGAAAGTTAATAAAATATTAACTTTTGGAGTGGACATAGGCCGGAGATAGCCGAACCACTATAAATCTCGTGTCTCTGTCTATTTCTTTCGGTTTTAAGTTTATTATTCTTCATTTTTTATCCTCTACATTACTTAGATCTCTGATTTGTGATCATATACTGCTGATTTTGTTCATACACTGGTGCTTTCACAATATTTGGGGTTTGTGACCAATTTTGGCGCAAACACTGTCTTTTAAAAATTCTGTCAATCTTGACTTTAAGTGCTCTTCAAGATTCTTTCCCACTCTGATTATTTTAGTAGAATCGGTAGAATCTATTAGAACTTCTTCAATTTCTTCGACCGGCTTAACTCTTTCCATCTCTCCTCGACAATCCAACTCTATAACGATTTCACTTTCCTCTATTGAGTTGGAATCTGTTCTCTTTCTCTTCCCATAAACTGCAAAACATCTTGCAGCAATACGTTTGTTAGTTTTATCAGATTTTTTCTTTGCTTCGAATGATGAATGTAGAAATCCGTCTTCCGAAGGCTATAAAGTAATGGAGGAATCAAAGTAACAAGTGAACTCCCTGTTATATTGCTTTAGAGTTGCAAAATACATTTCTCGTGATGCGAATTGCTCGCCTCGGATAGTGCCTCAACCGCTTTTTGTGAGGAACTTGAGCGTTAGATATTTCGGTGAGACGAATGCATCCACTTCGTCCAGTTTCGGCCCTCCAAAGAAGGCATTATAGAATGATGGCTCATCTACGTCACAAAGGTTGTTTCAAAGACTCAGGAGCATGGGGGAAGTCCCAGTTGGACTAAAAGCTTTACTTGACCAAGTGGAGTTGTCCCCTTATTGTTGAACCCGAAGATAGGCTCGGGACTAGGTTCAAGCTTGTCCTTGGAAATTCCCATTTGATCAAACGCATGACGAAATATCACATTTACAGCACTCCCTATATCAACCAAGATTTTCGTGACCACCGAGGACCCTATCTGAGCTGTAATCATTAAGGGATCATTGTGGGGGTGATGGATCCCCCTTCTAAATTCTTGCGGATTGACCACTAGTGTATGCATATTGATGTTGTACTTTGGACTTTTGAGTGGCAGTACCTCCTGTATAGAAAATACACCTTTCTTGGCCTCTCGAATGTATTTATTCCGATTACTTTGACTTCTACCGACGGGATGTGGTCCTCCATATATGACATCAATCTTGTTCTGGGGTGGACTTAGGCTTAGTGGGTCTTCTTCCTCAATCACATTCACGGCATTACCAGCATGCTTCCTTGCTTTAGTGTCTGACGGGAAAGTTTGTTGCGAATTCTTCACAAACTCCTCAACTACCCTTCTCGAATTAACTTCTGAATTATCTCAGCCAATACCTTACATTCGTTGGTTCTGTGGCCATTCGCCTTGTGGTGAGCACAATATTTGTCTCCTTTTTTCTGTTCAGGGTAATTTCGGGCTTTGAATGAAGTGAGGAAGTTGACCTTATCCTAGATCATTGCATAGATGTAGGAAATTGGTCGGTTTAATGCCACCACATTAGTATTAGCGTCTTCCCATCTAGCTCTCTTAGAAATCCTTTCCGGGCTGAATTTACCGTTGTCCTTCTTGTGACCAAAATTCTTCTTTGAGTAGTACAATTCGTCCATTCGATTAAATTTGTCGACTTGAAAATGGAAATCTTGAAGATCCCGACATCCATGGATAAATAACTCCTTCCAGAAAGGACAATTAACTATGAGTTCCGAGTGGATAGCAATGAGCTTGTCTCTATCATTCTTGCCTTTGGCTTTAAAAGCTTCGGTGTTGAACCTTTTCGGATAATCTCCTAAAGATTCTCCATGGTTTTGTCTGATGTTAGCAAGTATGGTATAATCAATAGAGGGATCTTTGCATATGCAAAATTGAGCATAGAACTCATATGGGAATTTCTTCTAGGAATATATCGTGTTCTCGTGATATTGTCGGTACCATTTAGCCGCAGCCCCTTGTAGGGTGAACGGAAAGAGCCGATATTTAACGGCGTTGGAAGCATTGTATAAATTCATCTGACTATCAAACGCCATCAAATGGTCATCTGGGTCAGTTGTCCCATGATATTTAATAGTTGGGACTTTTACATGAGGTGGTATAGGAGCTGACAAGATTTCGTCGACGAAAGGGGAAACCCTTTCGTTGTCGTTCACTCTTTCATCTTCAGTTCTCTTACACTTGACATTTAATAGGTCCTTCACAACCTTTTGTGCTACATCTTTGAGGTAGGCCTTATTATTCAAGTAGTTCCTTTTATTAGGCTTGTAGCCATCTGAAGTTGAACTTGCAGAACAATCTTTATCTTCCACTTGGACTCTTCCTTGATAATTTTCCTTCAGCGGAAGGCAACCCTTCTATTTGGATGAAGAAACGTTAACTTTACTTTTTGCGGCCTTCGTGTTGATTTTTGGATTCCTACTTGGAGATTCAACTGCTTCACCCATAGTAGCAGCTTTCATAGATGATCAGTGAGATAGCACTTCGTTCAGGAGATCTTTCATGTCTGCCATTTGTCATCTAGATATACGATCTTAACAATGTGTTCCTCTGGCTGGAGATTTTGAGTTGGAGCCAGTTGTGGAGACTGTTTGATGTGATTTTTTGTTTGATGATAACAAACATATATCAATTTATATATGTGTTTGCAGATTGTACTATACACATATAGGAATAAATATTCATATTGAATAATAATACTATTGCACCGAATTTATATAATTCAATCAGTATTTTTTATTCAACATAATATTTTATTTCAACACTTTTACAGTACAAAGTTTTCAGCTCTCTCTATATACATACACTAGTTTCATACATTTCACATTCACATTTTTTCTCACTACAACACTCAACACTCAGTTTTTCACTCTGTCTGCACATCTGCATCTATCTGCATTGTCCAGCTCCAGTTCTTGTCCTGTCTCCTGTGTACCTGTATAATTAGCAACTACAGCAGTAATCTGAAAATAAACAAATTTGAATTTGCAAAAATATAAATTTGTTTTTATTGGTGCCTCAGATATATGGGTTATTGTCATCATTTTCGATTGTGTAATATCTGTGCATATCAGTATTCTTATCAGGGACAGGTAATCATGAGTGGCTGCAATACACACGTGTACATTTATACACGTGTGCACTGCCTCGCCAACTCATGTGCACAGTCAACAAAAGCAACTGCAACAATGCAAACTACAGATCTGAATCCAGACTATATGAAGGCAATGCATGACTAAATCAACTCAACTCAACATAGATGCATATGCACAAGTCAATTGATGCACCAGTGGACAACTGCAATATCAAAGTGATAATATACAGATGCAAACAAATCACAGTGTCCAGACTCAACCAAAAAGGATTCATATGCAAATGAAATAAGGGCACAAACCAACAAACAAAGGTATCAGACCATCAAGAAACACTACAGTGAAGACTACATAGTCAGACTGCACCATATCAATGCTAACATGAAGTGCTCACATACTCAAAGTCAACCACTAGACCAACAGCAAGTAAACAAATGAATACAAGTTGAAATGCTCAGAACAAATGGAACTGCTCATCAAACACAAACCAAAAATATCAGACTCGAGTATACAATGAAGACTACAAGTTCAAGTCCAGTTCCAACAAAGATATGGAAACACAGCAACAAAGACTATGGCACCGGCATATGAACAACTACAACAGGACAAGGAAGTAATAACAGCAAAGCCACAGTGAAATGCTCAAAGCAACTGCACAAGATCAGTCCAGGCATCATGCAATATGCATATGGTCAAGCTCAAATGCATGTACACATATGGTGATGAACAAGTTTAAAACAATGAGACAGCAAATAAACAAGTCTGGCAACAAATGTCATGAACCAGACAATGCAGAAACTACTCTAGACGAAGAGGTACAAGATGATAGCACATATATACATACATGAATTCATATATACATGCAAGCAATCAAGTACAGCAGCCTCGAGAAGGAAAAATTATAATCAAGTGTACAGTTTGAACAATTATTCAGCATGTTAAGAAATCAAAATGGCCGAAGTAAACACGATTAGTGTCAAGGCCGAAGTCATCAGAGAAATGGAGTTGAATTCACAAATTAAAAATCGAAGTTGACCAAGGTAGAAATCAAGTGTGTGTAAAAATTGAAAAAGTCAAAAGTAAAATCCAAATAAAATAGGAAAGTTGCTACCATGACGATCAAGGAAGGATCGAACGGTTTCAAACTAAAACCGTGACAGTGAAGTAAGGGAAATTATTCGATATGAACAAGTCAGATAAATCATCAACGTCCAACAATAATCAAATGGCCGAAGCACCATGTTGAAAAAATCATACGAACGAAAATCAAGGGCTTCGACTCCTATATAAACCAATCATCATCGGCACTTTTCATTATCAAATTCAAGCAATCAATCCAGAAAGCAAAAGGAACAAATAACATACCAGAGAAAAGTCGAATTCGATCAACTCGAAGCAACCAGCCGATTTCACCAAATTTCACAAGCCCTAATTTCAAAGCAACGAACGAACAAATAGAAGCAGCCGAAGCCAAGCTAAGAAGAGAAGTCGACCGACAGAGAAAACAACTTAGAATCATCATTCGATCGAACTATTGAAAGAGGCGCTTTTAATTTCCATGACAAAGCCCTAATTTCTCACAGAGGAACGAGATCGAGCAGAGCCACCATTATCACAAGCAAAGGAACGGGCCGATAAAAGAAAAAATTATTTTTGGGCCGGCTTTGTTTTTAAATAAGGGATTTTCTTTATCACTTGTTTGTTTTGGGCTGGTCTTTTTTTATAATACTTTTGTTTTTATTTTTGTTCTTGTTTTTATTTTTAGTCTACTTTTCGAATCAACTCTTGGTAAATCACTACCTAGGATTTAGGTTGTGTCAGATTGTCTAGTTAGGATTAGTTCAGTAAGCAGGGTTTGCGAGTTTGCAAAACTCTATAGGCGGTAGCAGGGTTTGCGAGTCTGTTAGAGTGTTTGTAAGCGGGAGACTGTTTAATTCTAATAGAAATCTGGGAATGCAGCAGTAGGCAGGGGTTGCCGAAGCTGGGTAAATTTTGACTGTGATTTACTTTACAGCTTATTTACTTTTCTGCAGTTTGTTTAAATTAGAGAAAATTTGCTATAACCCTATTCACCCCCCCTCTAGGGTTAATCTAGATCCTACAGAGACAGCCGGATCTAAGCTGGAGGTGGAGTTGATTGAGGTGGGATGGAAGATTGCCCCTGTTCCCTGTTCTTAAGGTTAAAAGATGGTGATACGTTTTCCTCCAATAAAGTAGCATGCCCATTCCTTTTGCTTGCGGTAAGAGGTCCTTTTGATTTCATCTTCCTACAACAAACCAAATTTCACCATTAGTTGTATTAATAAAGCAGGTCGGAGGTTCAAGCCCTCCTTTTAGCGCCAAAAATGTTAACAAGATTTCCTGTTAAAATCCTCGATGCTTTTCACATAATTATTTTATATGGGCTCAACCTTTTGGTTGAGTGAATTCACATTTCCGAGTGAAATGACTAAGTCAGAAGGTTTTAAGGTCTTTATTTTAACCCTGACAAGAGGGGGTTAGAACCGGAAGGGTACAAGAGATTGTTTATCTCCTATAAGGATTTGAGTGAAGAACAATCTTACTTTCGACCCTACCGAAGGGTTTAAGTATGGCTCAAACATTACGGTTGGACTGGAACAATGGAATTATTAAACCTTTCGATAGACCGGAGGGTTTAAGAAGCCATTTAGCCTCTACCGAAGGGTTTTAGTACGGCTCAAACCTTACGATTTGACTGGAACAATGGAATTATTAAACCTTCCGATAGGCCGGAGGGTTTAAGTAGCCATTTAGACCCTTCGGTCAACTCGTCATGATTATGCGATCTTCGTCCATGTCATTCCATTGAATTCTATCTCCCTCGGAAATCGAAAGTGATCCACATCTCCTTTGAATCCCTTCGAGAGGTTATGAACCCTTTGGTGACATCGAATGGAGATATTGCTTTGTTTATCACTCCTTTGACACTTTCAGCTTCTTAGGTTGATATTCCACTGGTGAAAACCTTTCGAAAAGAATGCATCATTCAAACATATTTAGATAATAATAAGAGCTGGTTCAACATGCTATGAGACTTATATCTGGAACTAATTCACAAGTTACATTCTGGTACTATGTAGAGGAGAATGAAACTTGTGAGGTTATCCAATGATAGTTTCATGGCACATTCTCGAAATAAACAAAGAATATTATAAATAAATCATAAATGATCGACCGTTAATATCGAATTAACGCCTAATCATGATTATCCCCAAATTCCCAGTCAATCGCAAGCCATAATTCTCTTTATTTCCTCATGATGGAATCTGATACAGAATTTAAGAAATTAGCCCCCAATCTGATTTCTAAATTAGGGTTACAAAGTAATAAGCGGGTGCAATAATAGTTGTTGTGTAGAAGAATGGGAAGAAAATCAGAACCCGAAACCGGACCCCCGGGGTCTTATTTATGGATGCCAATGGCCTTCCCTTCGGCCTTATGCTCTCGTCGGGGGCGACAGGTTTCTTCTTATATGTAGTTGTAAACCTCTCAGTCTCGATGGTAGGTTGCTCCTTATTCATCATTATGGGTCGCTGAATGTTAGCGAAGGGTTTGTATTTCCCAATGTATTCATGAACCCTTCGTTTTTCCTGAAGGGTTGGTCTTTTATGAGGTACTATGAACCTTCTGGCCTTATCAGAAGGTTGCTCCCTTATTTGATTACTGCCGAGAGCCGTGCTTTTCCTGAACATTGTCGGAAGGTTGTCTTTAGTTGACTTACGAAGGCCGCCCTTACCTTATACCTTTCGATACTGTCTGAAGGTATTAAACATGAATTCCGACCGACCCAAAAGGCTTATTATGCTTTCAGAAGGGTTGTTATAGAATAAGATGTCCTTGCTTGGACTTCTTTATCCTTTTCGGAAGGTAATGACTTCTTCGAATGATTAGACATGAAACCCTCCGTCCCCTTTAGAAGGTTTCAAGCCGCTACCAATTGTTATCTGCATCCCTTCAACTCTTTCAGAAGGGTTTGGATTAACCTTCTTTTCAACTCGAAATAAAACTCCACGAAATCGAGCTCAAGAGCCTTGGATGGGCTTGGCCTAGCCTTGGGGTACTCACGGCCTTGGCTTTGGAGGTGGGAAAGGCTCGGCTTTGATGGAAAATGGCGGTGGCTGTGGTATTTTAAGGTGGAGAGGAGGAGATTGGTTATTGTTTTTAGGTGTTTGAATATATATATATATATATAGACACACACACTATATGATTTTAAATTTCTTTTTGCACTATCTTTTGCCATTAATTTCCTAAGGTTAGAAGCCATTAAAGTAGAGAGTAAGGTGTGAATAAAGCTTAGGAATTTTGAGAGGAGAAAGTGTGAAATGAAGAGAAGAGAGTGATGGGTAATTATAGGCAAAAATGGAGATGAAAATATCTAGATATTTTCACAATTTACATCACCATTTCACCATCACCCCATCCCCCTCCTACATCATGTAGCACAACCACATCCCTCTTCCCCATGTGCACATCACTTCCATCACTTTAAGGCATGCATATGTTGACTTTGGTATACTTAAGTAGTAAGAAAACTAAAATATCTTGGATATGTGTATATATAAGTGTATATATGTAAGTTATGTGTATTTATATGTTCATATGTGCACATGACGAGTTTGTGCATGTATATGTACGGTTAAATATGTGTACATAACATATAAATAAGGTTGCAACAACCTTTTCCATTCGTTAAACCGTTGAAAATCGAGAAACCGATTACTGACCACATTTTTACTTATTAACTTATATACACAAATTTTTAAATAAAATTTAAAAATAAATTTCATATCATTTTTATACTTATCATTTTTAACTAATTAAATCGATCATGTTTTATTTATAAAACCATATAAATTAACAATAACAATTATTTACAAAAATCGCTATTATATCGATAAAGCGATATTCTTATATTTTCAAATCAAGTATACATCTTCATAAAATTATTACAAATGATTTATTATCATTTTATAACAATTTAAAATAAACTATCATCATTTAAAACAATTATTTGAATAATCAAAATAATTATTAAATCATTAAATCTCAATTTAAATTCATAAATCCATTATTAAATATAAGGGCATCACTGATGATATCTTAAATACATTTTATTCCCAAAATTGAAATAATTAATTTTATTTCATATTCTTGTTCAATTATAAAAATATGTGTATGTATCCAGCTCCGTACATGACGTTTTACGATTTTAGAGTTGTTTACCGATAAAACGGTTTCCGACCATTTTATCGATTTTTACCAAAGTGTATATTTTTTTTATATATATTTTTCAAAATAAGATCACCCACATTATTTATTATTTAAAACATCATCATATATGTTTAAAAAACTTATTTTTTGAGTATTTTGAAATTTTCCTGAAGTGATGAATTTACAGGTCGTTACACAATGTATAAGTAATCATCTTTCCATGTTTATGGATGACATTTACATGTGTATATGTGTGCTTATGTACGTGAATTGGTTTATGTTCGACATCGAGATCCCGTGTGTTTTAAAACTTGTTTATTTCCTTATTTTCTAGAAATGCTTATAAAAGGTTTTTCGAACTTTACTTTAATTTTCAAATCTTTATACAAGTTGCTTATAGAAGGAAGATATTTATAGGCTATTTTGATGTATAAAACAAGTTTAAAGATTATAGTCCATATAGCGATAGACGCTATGGATGGAGTTCGTAAATCGACAACTTTTGTGTAAACTAAAAAGAGTTTCTACTTTAAATATTTTTGAAGATTCTTTTAAAATGTATTATAAGTATTAAAAAGGAATTTTAAAATATTAAAAATAAATAATTATGAGTCAAATAATTAATCAAGCAAAGGTTTAATTATTATTTATTTATTAATTAAGTAAAGAGTTAATTATTAATTAAATAAAGGATTGATTATTATCTAATTATTATTCAAATAAAAGGTTTAAATTATTATGAATTAATTAAATAAGTTCTTAATTTTAAATCACTTAATTTTCAAAGGTCAGTTTTATTTAAAAGGAATTATCTTTTACAAAGGATATTTTCGAATACAAGGGTCCTTTGTTTGTGCCATTAAGTAGTCAAACAAATATGATAAGTAGTGCTAAAATGTTGACATATTTTATGGAAAGTAAGTGATCTTATATTTAGCACTAAAAGCCGATGAGTAGGCTTTCCTCTATCTGTGAGATCTAAAAATTGATTTCCTGGTAAGGGATAGAGAAGTCGGAATGTCGAAGACGTGATGAATATAAGAGAGTTAATTTTGATAAATGGGTCATGATAAATTAAGTATATGGAAGATACTTTATTGTATACTTAACACTAAATTCCAAGGTATGGAAACTCATCTCTATCCCGAGAAGTAAGAATATACATCGATGCAAGGATAGTTTCCTAACTTGTCCGACTTCATTGTTAATCTAGGAATAGTACTATTTGAAATCGAAAAGTGGAGAGAAGTATAGGATGTTTTATTTTTCATATGAAAATTTATACACACCCTATATAGTGGATTTATCCACTATCGATAAGTTGACCCGTTTTATAATTATCAAATTTTGGTTCGAAGAGACCGGGATCAGATAACATGCATTATTCGAAAATCACTTCAAACCAACGTAAGCCTTCGAACTGGAAACATCTTGAAGATAATGGAATCAAATACAAAGATGTTTGACGTGCAAAGGCTACTTGCTACTAATCTTGAGGGTGATTCTAAAAGGGATGTAGTAGAAGTAGTGCCTTCAGTTTATTCATATCCTAAACGACTCTTATGGATGAATGCTAGCATTGCATTATGCCTAAAGGGCTGTGTTTGAATTCCATGTGGGATTTCTATATGAAAAGGTAAAACGTAGACTCAAGCCTCACAACCAAGAATTACTAAAATAGGGGATATGCTTCAAGGCTATGTGGTATGCTATCATTAGGGTGTGATCATATCTGATCTAATCGATATTATTCCTTTTGATGTATGCTTGGGCATAGTATGGTTGTTGATCACAACTGAGGGATGATCATATTCGGTACTATCTAGTAAGGGGTAGGTTGATCTTGACTCGCATGGGTTGAAAGGTTTTCAACCTCTGTACATTTTATCTAGAGGTATACTGACAGTACCCCGGTAGCCTTGTCATTATTGGAATCCATTCTCCTATAAGTGTCGTACGAACTCACTTGTGCCTAAATATGTTGGAATGTGAGATGCAAGCATTCCAGTTGTATTTATATTTATTTTAAACCCTAGATATTATTATAATATCACTAGATTTTCTATTGAAAGATTTTAGTTATCGTAAGGTAAAAACCCATCCGTGTTTATTTGCGGCATGGTCCTACGAGATACCTTTAATTTTAAAAGAGTTTTATAAATAAAACAATACAGTTGTTTGGAGTTTATTCACATCAGACCCACATTTGACCTGGAGTTTTTCTTTCTTTCCTTAAAACTCATGGGTACTCAAATTTGTATGAGTAGCCAAGTAGTCCAGGTTCTTATGGATGCATTTTGAGGAGCATGGAGCAGGAGGCTTCGTATTTTGTTATCTATTTTAATTCGTATATTATTTATTAGGATTGTAGGGGCAGGAAGTTATAACTGTCCCTGGTTGAACTTAGTACCTATTGTAACTCTGATGTTTCATTTTGGAAGTGACCGTATGTACTATCTTATGTTCTATTACAAGATTTCCTCGTTGTCAGATTCTATGTTTCTTTCTTCTTGTATTTTTTACCCCAACGACTTGTCTTTCAGACACCTAGGTGATCGATACATGAATATCGTGGATGTATTAAGTATTGTCTTTAGAAGTGAGAAAGGTGGATCATTACACGTGGTATCAGAGTTTAGGTTGAGTAAACACCTAGGCCGTGGTTGGGGTCAACTCATTATAGATAAGGTTAGTAATACCCTAAAATGAGTTTAGTCTATAAGAGCACATATTTATAATTTTTGTTCGTATGTATTCGAGTTATTTAGATAAGCTTTGATATGTTTGATTTGGTACTCTTTCTTTTAAGATTATCTCATCTGAGAATTCTAAAGTTATCTTACTATACCTCGGTAGTAAAAATGAGAAATAGAGGAAGACGAAGTAGAGGAGCTAGTAGCACCGCGACCACCAATGTTCAAGTTCCGAATGTTGAAAGAGTTGGAGTAGTTGAAGAGGCAGCACCAGTGCAGCCCCGTGTGAACTTTGCAGCTTTGTGCAAAGACTATACTAATCTGGAAGGAAAGTCATTTAAGGGTATAGAATTTGTCATCAAAGTCCAAGCTTGGCTTTGTTCTTGTGAGAAGATTTTCAAGGGGTTGGATATTTAAGACGAGCAGAAGCGTTTCTTAGCATCTTGGCAGTTGCAAGATGGAGCTGCAGCATGGTGGGACTCCATTACAACGAATGTTTCGGAGAATGATTTTTGTTGAGCTAGATTTAAGGAGGTGTTTGAAGCCCAGTTCATACCCGCTGCAGGAAATAGCCGTATGTATAGGAGTTTCTTAAATCGTAAGTAAGGTGATTTGTCATTGTCTGAATATGAAACCAAGTTTAATAAGCTTTCGCGATTTAGCCCGGAGTTGATTGATACCCTCTTAAGAAAATGAGATGTTTGTGATGGGGACGAAGGACTGATTTCAGAAGAAGATGACTATCCATTTAAAGGGATCTTTTGTGGATTTAGTAGATAGGGTGTTGCGGTATGAAGTTTTGGAGAAGAAGAAGCCGGTAGCAGCACCAAACAACAATAACAACAACCCAAATAAGAGGAAGTTCAATCATCAAGGGAAGAAGCGGTGGAAAAAAATCCAGGAGGAGGGGTACAGGAAGATCGTTTCAAGGATTATATTTGTAATACCTGTAACTGGAAGGGTCATATCACAAGATTCTGTAAGTGTTCCGAAGCACAGAAGCAACAAGCAGAACCTATTTCTCCGATGGTTCAGAAAACACTTTGTTACAACTATCACCAACCAAGGTATATGGTAAAGTATTGCCTGCTTATGAAGATGGGTCAGCAAGCCGAGGTTTATGCCATCAAGGATGAACTATCAACCTCAAGGGATATGAAAAGGAAAGGAGTTCTTGAAGGTACTTTAATTGTTAATTGCATTTTTGTTCGAGTATTATTTGATACCGGGGCTTCCCATAGTTTTATTTCTATAGAATCGGTAAGAAGATTGCAACTTTTCCCAAGAATTGTAGAAACCCCTATCCGTGTGTCTAACCCTATAGGTGGTGTAACAAATCTATACATGATTTGTGCGAATATGCAAATTACGTACCTTACCCCCATTTTGCGTGCGACCTTTTCGTTCTAGATTTAAAGGGTTTGACGTTATACTCGGTATGGATTGATTGTTGGAGAATGGAGCCATTTTAGATTGTTTTGGGAGAACTATATTTTAAGAACTAAATTTCGGGGATTTGTTGAAGTATCATGTGAAGATCTAGACAAATGAATGAGTAGTTTCTTATATGCCCATGAACTGTCCCTGGCAGAGTTGGGATTGATAGTAGTTGTTAAGGATTTCCCTGATATTTTTGAAGAAGTTAACAGTCTACCTCCGCATTGGAAGATTGAGTTTTGTATAGATTTAATTCCCGATTGGAAACTTGTTATTCAAATTATACATAAGATAGCTTCGTGGGAGAAGCAGGAGTTAAGAAATTAGATATATGATTTGTTTAGTAAGGGACTAAATAGACCAAGTCTCTCAAGTTGGGGAGCAACTGTAGTTTTTATTGCAAAGTTAGATGGTTCATCAAGACTTTTTGTGGATTATCTGGAGCTAAACAAGCAGACAATTCGGAATAAGTATCTCTTACCTCGTATAGACGACATTTTTGACCAACTTCATGGTGCTAAAGTGTTCTCCCAAATGGAACTTGCGATAAGATTTCACCAGTTAAGGATAGCGGAGGATAGTATACCCTGGATAGAATTTAGAGGATCAGATTGTTTCTTCCAGTGGTTGGTTATGCCTTTTGGGCTAACAAATGCACCTGCTTATTTTATAGATCTTATGAATCGGGTTTTTAGAGATGTGTTGAATAAATTCATGTTGGTTTTCATAGATGATATTCTAATTCATCTAAGACCGAGGAACAACACAAACGCCATTTGGAAGTGGTGTTGGAGACATTAAGAAAGCATGTTTTAAAAGCTAAATTTCTAAGTGCCATTTTTGGCAATCGGAAGTAAGATTCCTCGGACATGTTGTGTCCGGGGATGGTATTTCAGTTGATCCAACAAAGGTAGCAGCTGTTCAAGAGTGGAAGACACTGCAGACTCCAATGGATGTTCGAAGCTCCTTAGGCTTGTTTGGATATTGTAGAAGGTTCATCCAAGACTTCTTTAAGATTTCCTCGCACCTGACCAAGCTGACAAAGAAGGATGAGAAGTTTGTTTTGACTTTAAAGTATGAGGAAGCGCTCGTGGGATCAAATTAGAGGTTGGCTAATGCTCTTGTTCTAGCTGTTCCAGATGGAGGTGAAGGTTTGATGGTGTATACAAATGCTTTTGGTGTAGAATTGGGTGCAGTTTTAATGCAGCATGGGAGAGTCAATGCTTATGCTAGTAGGAAGCTGAAGCCTCATGAGACGGATTATGAAACACATGATTTAGAGTTGTTAGCTGTTATGTTTGCATTGAAGATGTAGAGGCATTACTTGTTAGGTGAAAAGTTCGAGCTCTTCACGGATCACAAATCCTTGAAGTATCTTTCAACGCAGAAGGATTTGAATATGTGGCAGCAGTGATGGTTGGAATTTCTGGCAGCATATGACTTGGATATTTTATATACGACTAGAAAAGCAAATGTGGTAGCAGATGCCCTAAGTAGAAATGCAGTTTTGGCTCTTTTGGAAGTTACTCCGACTCTACTGGAAAGGTTGCAAGCAAACAAAGGGAAGATAGTCTTCCGGTGGAATTTATGCAAGGATTTGAAGAAGGTCGATGTTCGAATTTTGAAATAGATAACTGTGGTATTTTGAGGATGAATGGAAGGTTATGCATTCCTGATGTTGATGATCTTAGACAAGGCGTTTTGATGGAATACCATAAATCTAAGCTGAGTATCCACCCTGGGGTTAATAAGATGTACCGAGATATGAAGAGAGTATTTTGGTGGATAGGGATGAAAAAGGATATCTCAATCTATGTTAGCCGATGTGCGAACTGCCAGCAAATCAAGGGCAATCACCAATGGATTACTGGGTTACTAAAACCACCGGAGATCCCAAATTAGAAATGGGAACAAGTTTCAATGGATTTTATTGATGGCTTACCTAGATTGAGAAAAGGTAATGAAGTTGTTCGGGTCATAGTGGATCGGCTAACCAAGAGCGCTCAATATTCCAGTAAAGCCAACAAGGACTGCAACAACTTTCACAGAGATTTATATGAGGGAGATCATCCAACTGCATGGAGTTCCGGTTAGCATTGTGAGTGATTGGGATCTAATCTTTACCAGTCAGTTTTGTGAAGCGTTATAAGTAGCTTTCGAAAAATATCTAAGTTTGAGCATAGCCTATCATTCTCAAACTGATGGTCAAACAGAAAGAGTGAATAGAGTCATGGAAGATCTTTTGAGAGCATGTATTTTGGACTTTGGAGGATCGTGGGAGGATCAACTTCACGTGGTGGAATTCTCTTATAACGACAGTTATTAAGAAAGCATTGGCATGGCACCATAAGAAGCTCTTTATGGACGGCCATGTAAATCAACATCGTGTTGGGTGGTGACTAGGATCCCGACTAGTGCTAGGACCTGATATGATTTGGGAGGCTACAGAGAAGGTTGCTGTGATCAAAAGGAGGATGAAGGAAGCTCAAGATCAACAGAAAAGCTATATCGATCAAAGGCATAGGGATTTGGAGTTTCCAGTCGAAGACTTTGTGTTTGCGAATATTTCACTGATTAAAGGATTTGTTCGATGTGGAAGAGCAGGGAAGTTTGCGCTCAGATATGTTGGACCTTTTCGAATTCTTGAGAGGATCGAACCGCTTGCCTATAGAGTTGAGTTGCTGGAAGATTGTCGGAGTTCGTGATGTTTTTCATATGTCACATTTGAGAAAGTATGTGCATTACCCATCGTTGATTGTTGAGCCATCTGTTTAGGAAAATTTTGAGGTGGAACCAAACCTGACCATGATAAGACATCCAGCTCGCATTATAGATCGAGATGTGAAATAATTGCGTAATAAGGTTGTGAAATTGGTTAAAGTTCAGTGGAGTGAAGATCCCAGAGACTGGACTTGGGAGATTGAAGATAGCATAAGGGAAACTTATCCCGAGTTGATGATAGGATAATAGTTCGTTTGTTATGCGGATTGTGTACTCACTGTTTGTAATGTAGTTTCTTAGCATGTATCTTTTTTATGTGTTTCATTGTATATGATATATATGCCTTTCTGAGTTATTTTGAGTTATTTTTTCATGTGTTAATTTCGGGACGAAATTCTATTATGGGGAAGAATGTAATGATCCGTAATTTAATCACTTTAAATATGAATATTTGATATATTTTTAAATAATTATTAATGGATTTTATAACTCAAACAAAACTCTTTTAAGTAATAACTAATGATGGTGAAGTTTTTTTAAAATTTGGTTTAAAAATAGTTAGTTCGGAGAAAAATCGAAAATGTGACCGAAAAGCATTTTTTGGATTTTTGACTTTTCATCATCTATAAGTTGTCGGAATATGTTGTGTACACTAGAGTATATATACACACATGCATATATAAATAACATATGCTTTGGTTTAGAGTTAAATAAGTTTAAATTATTTACTTAAGTAATAAAGTAAATGATGACTTTTCTTTTAAAATTTTAAAATAAAAGAAAATGTAAACGGTAACGTCAAATCTTAGAAAAGTGATGAAGTGATGGAGATGAGAGGAGGATAATGTGTTGCATGTAGAATAAGGAATGTAGGGTTGATGTGGCAACAAGTTAAAATGGGTAATGGCAAAGGGAAAAAAGTAATTTACTTTATTTCATTTTATATAAAAATAATTCCACTTTTTCTTCAATTCTCATTTTACTCCACTTCATTCATTTTCAAAACATTTGTTTCTTCCATTACAAGCTTCCTTCTTCATGTCCATGGCTTCTTTAAAAAATTAAAAACTAAATCTTTCTTTTTCCATTTTTTAAACCTTAAACCAAGCTAAAAATACTTCCTTTCTTCTCTATACCTTCTCTCTTTCAAAACAAAGCACAAAACCACACTCCTCCACATAGGCCGAGTCCTCCTCAACCTAGGCTGAGCCCATTTAGCTCCTTAGGCTCTTACAAATCAAGTCTTTGAGAAGAAAAACTAAGTTCGTGTGTTGGTGTGAAGTGTGGTGATAGTTTGATTTGAATTCGGTTAATATGGTGAGTAAATTTCACTTTTAAAAACCAAGTTTTAAACTTTATGGTGAAAATAATGTTAGTTAATTTATTTAATATGCATATAAGTTTAGATTGAATGTTGCTGGTTTGGTTCCCACTTAAAGCGGAGGGTATATATGATGGTTGGTTGATGACTTGGAATATAGTCGTAGTGCTTATGTATGATGTATAAGTGATAATCTTTCCTTGTTTATGGATGACATTTACATGTGTATATGTGTGCTTATGTATGTGAATTGGTTTATGTTCGACATCGAGATCCCATGTATTTTAAAACCTGTTTATATCCTTGTTTTCTAGAAATTTTTATAAAAGATTTTCCAAACTTTACTTTTAGTTTTCAAATCCTTATACAAAGTTGCTTAAGTAACTGAAATATAGAAGGAAGATTTTTAAAGGCTATTTTGATGTATAAAACAAGTTTAAAGGTAATAGTCCATATAGAGATAGTCGTTATGGATGTAGTTCGTAAATCGACAACTTTTGTATAAACTAAAAAGAATTTCTACTTTAAATATTTTTGAAAATCTTTTAAAATATATTATAAGTATTAAAAAGGAATTTTAAAATATTAGAAATATTTTCAATAGATATTTGTTAATTAATTAATTAAGCAAAGGTTTAATTATTAATTAATTAAGTAAAGGTTTAATTATTAATTAATTAATTAAGTGAAGGATTAGATATTACTTCATAATTAATTAAATAAAAGATTAATTATTATCTAATTATTATTTAAATAAAATGTTTAAATTATTATTAATTAATTGATAAGTTATTAATTTTAAATCACTTTATTTCAGAAGGTTGGTTTTGTTTAAAAGAAACAATTTTTTATAAAAGGTTGTTTTTAACATAAGGGATTTCTTTGTCTGGACCATTGGGTACCAAAAAAAATGATAAGTAGTGCTAAAACGTTGGCATTTTTTGGGGAAAACAAGTCATCTTATATTTAGCTCTAAAAGCCGATGAGCCGACTTTCCTCTATCTGTGAGATCTAGAACTTGATTTTCTAGGCGAGGGATAGAGATGTCGAAATGTCAGAAACGTGATAAATACAAGAGAGTTAATTTCGATAACGGGTCATGATAAATTAAGTATATGAAAGATACTTCATTTTATACTTAACACTAAATTCCAAGGTTTGGAAACTCGTCTCTATCCCGAGAAGTAAGAATGTACGTTAAGGCAAGGATAGTTTCCTAACTTGTCCGACTTCATTGTTAATCAAAGGATAGTACTGTTTGAAATGGGAAAGTGGAGATAAGTATAGGATGTCTTATTTTTCATATGAAAATCTATACACACCCTTGATAGTGGATTTATCCACTATCGATAACTTGACCCTTTTAAAATTATCGAATGTTGATTCAAAGAGACCGGGATCAGATAACATGAGTTATCCGAAAACCACTTCGAACTAACGTAAGCATTCGAATTGGAAACATCTTGAAGATGATGGAATCGAAGATCTTTGAAGTGCAGGGGCTACTTACTACTAATCCCGAGGGTGATCCCAAAAAGGATGTAGTAGAAGTAGTGCCTTCGGTTTGTTCATATCCTGAACAACTCGTATAGACGAATGTTGGCATTGCATCGTCGCTTGGAGGGCAATATTAGCATTTTAAGTGGGATTGCTATATAAAAAGGTAAAACGTAGACTCAAACCTCACAACCAGGAATGACTAAAACAGGGGATATGCTTCAAGGCTATGTTATTCGCTACCATTAAGGTGTGATCATCTCTGATCTAGAATAACTAAAACAGGTAAAATGTAGTTATCTATTTTTTTTCCACTGTGCATGTATATTTTGGATCAACATTGTAGGGGTAGGCAGTTATAACTATCCCTTGCTGAAGTAGTACATGTTGTAACTTTAATGTTTCATTTTGGAAGTGGCCATATGTACTATCATATGTTTTATTATATATGATTTCCTTGCGTTGTCAGATTATATGTTTCTTTCTTCTTGTCTTTTCTTTTCTTTTACCCCAACGGCTTGTCTTTTAGACACCTAGATAATTGGCACATGAATACCGTGGATGTATTAAGTGTCGTCTTTAGGAGTAAGAAAAGGCAGATCATTACATATGGTATCCGAGCTTAGGTTGAGTGAACACCTATGCCTTAGTTGGGGGTCAAATCATTAGAGATAGGATTTGTAATACCCTAGAATAAGTTTACTCTATGAGATCGCGTATTTGGAATTTTTATTCATATATATATATATTTGAGTTATTTAGATCAGCTTTGGTATGTTTGATTTGGTACTCTTTTCCTTAAGATTACATCGTCTAAGAATTCTAAACTATATCCAAGTAGTAAGAATGAGCAACCAGGCAAGACAAAGTAGAGGAGCTAGTAGAACCACGACCACCAATGGTCGAGCTCTGAATGTTGGAAGAGCTGGAGTAGTTGAAGAGGCAGCACCAATGCAACCCCACGTGAACTTTGCAGCTTTGTGCAAAGACATACTAATCTGGAAGGAAAGCCGTTTAAAGACACGAAATCCATTATCGAAGTCCAAGCTTGGCTTTGTTCTTGCGAGAAGAATTTCAAGGGGCTGGATATTTCAAATGAAAAGAACTATGTGGTTAAATCCCCGCAAAATACTCGCTATAGCTCATAGCGCTCTTCGACCACTACGCTTTTTCAATATAGCGCTATTAAATTGTAGATCTGCTTTAAGCCTCGCTATTTTCTACTACATCCGCTAAATCAAGGCTTTTAGCACCCGCTTTAGCAAAATTAATATAAAAAGGTTGATTTGACTGGTTTTCTTTTGAACCAAATAAAAAAACTTAGGTCATACCTAATTTTAAGGCATAAGTGCTCAATATAAGCTAGAAATTTATTATAGTCACCAGATTTGGACTTGATAAATTGTGATATTCTTCAGTTTTGTTATCTAAGATAAAACGATATTTCATTTTCCTACACAAATGATGTAAAAATGAGAATAAATTGACATTAAATATTTAGTTTTATGTCTAATGAAGTTTTTCATACCTCTGCTATTTTATGATATATCCCCACTATAATTTTTCACACCTCCACCACTATGGAACCGCTAAGCACTTTAACTGCATAGGAGTAGAGGCATTCTTAACATCTTGGCAGTTGCAAGATGGAGCTACAACATGGTGGGTCTCTGTTATAGCTAATGTTCCATATGATGATTTTTCTTGGCTAGATTTAAAGAGGTGTTTGAAGACCAGTTCATGTCCGCTGCATGAAAGACCCGTATATATAGGAGTTTCTTGGATCTTAAGCAAGGAGATTTGTCAGTATCTGAATATGAAACCAAGTTTAATGAGCTATCGCGATTTGTCCCAGAGTTAATTGATACCCCTCTTAAGAGATGTTTGTGATGGGGATGAGGGAAGGATTTCAAGAAAATATAAATGCCAATTTGAAGGGATATTTTATGGATTTGGTGGATATGGCATTGCGGTATGAAGTTCTGCAGAAGAAGAAGCTGGTAGCAGTGCCAAGCAACAAGAATAATAACCCAAGTATGAGGAAGTTTAATCATCAAGGGAAGAAGCAGTGGAAAGGAAATCCAAGAGGAGGGCCCCAGGAAGATCATTTCAAGGATTGTAATACCTATAATCAAAAGGGTCATATCACAAGATTCTATAAGAGTTTCAGAGCTCGAAAGCAACAAGCATGACCTATTTCTCCGATGGTTCCGAAGACATTTTGTTCAACTGTCAACAACCAAGGCATATGGTGAAGGATTGCTTGCTAATGAAGAAGGGTCAGCAAGCCGAGGTTTATGCCATCAAGGATGAACCATCAACCTCAAGGGATGTGAAAAGGAATGGAGTCCTTGAAGGAACTTTAATTGTTAATGGCATTTTTGTTCGAGTATTGTTTGATACCGGGGCTTCCCGTAGATTTATTTCTATAGAATCAGTAGGAAGATTACAACTTTCCCCAAGAATTTTAGAAAACTCTATTTGTGTATCTAACCCCATAGGTGGTGTAACAAATCTGTGCATGATTTATGAGAATGTGAAAATTACCTACCTTACCCACCATTTTGCGTTCGACCTGTTTGTTCTAGATTTTAAGGGGTTTGATGTTATACTCGGTATAGATTGGTTGTTAGAGAATGTTTCTATTTTAGATTGTGTTGGGAGGATGATATTTTTAAGAACTAAACTTGGGGGTTTTTGAAGTATCATGTAAAGATCTAGACAAAGAACGAGTAGTTTCTTGTATGCCCTTGAATCATCCCAGGCAGAGTTGGGATCGATAATAGTTGTTAAGGATTTCCCTGATATTTTTGAAGATTAACATTCTACCTCCACATCTGGAGATTGAGTTTCGTATTAACCTAATTCTCGGTTGGAAACTTGTTATTCAACCTATTCATTAGATGGCTCTGAGAGAGAAGCATGAGTTAAGGAATCAAACATATGATTTATTAAGGGTCCGATTAGACCAAGTCACTCAAGTTGGGAGCACCTGTAGTTTTTGTGGCAAATTCAGATGGTTCGTTAAGACTTTGTGTGGATTCTCAAAAGCTAAACAAGTAGACAATTCGGAATAAGTATCCCTTACCCCGTATAGACGACATGTTTGACCAATTACATGGTGCTAAATTATTCTCCCAAATGGACCTTGCAATTGGATTTCACCAATTAAGGATAGCAGAGGATAGTATACCCTTGACAACATTTAAATTGTTTCTTAGAGTGGTTGATTATTCCTTTTGGGCTAACCAATGCACCTGCTTATTTTGTAAATCTTATGAATCAATTTTTTAGAGATGTGTTGAATAAATTTGTGTTGGTTTTCATAGATGATATTCTTATTTACTCTAAAACCAAGAAAGAGCACAAACACCATTTGGAAGTGGTGCTAGAGACGTTAAGAAAGCATGTTTTAAAAGCTAAATTTTCTTATTGTCATTTTTGGCAATCAAAAGTAAGGTTCCATGGACATTTTGTGTCGGGGGATGGTATTTTGGTTGATCTGGAAAAGTAGCAACTGTTCAACATTGGAAGACACTAAAATCTCCCATTGATGTTCAAAGCTTCTTAGGCTTGGCCAGATATTATAGAAGGTTTATCCAATGCTTCTCCATGATTGCCTGGCACTTGGCCAAGTTGGCGAAGAAGGATAAGAAGTTTATTTGGACATCGAAGTATAAGGAAGTGTTTATGGAGTTTAAAAAGAGGTTGACCAATGCTCCAGTTCTAGCTATTATAGATGGAGGTGAAGGATTGACTATGTGTACATATGCTTGTGGTATAGGATTGGGTGTAGTTTGATGCAGCACAGGAGAGTCAATGCTTATGCTAGTAGGCAGCTGAAGCCTTATGAGAGGAATTATGCAACACATAATTTGGAGTTGTTAGCTGTTGTATTTGCGTTGAAGATATTGAGGCATTACTTGTAGGTGAAAAGTTCGGGCTTTTACGGATCATAAGTCCTTGAAGTATATTTTCACATAGAAGGATTTGAATATGAGGTAGCAGTGATGGTTGTAATTTCTAGCAGCATATGACTTGGATATTTTATACACGCCAGGAAAAGCAAATGTGGTAGTGGATACCCTGAGTAGAAATGCAGTTTTGGCTCTTTTGGAAGTTACTCTAACTCTACTGGAAATGATTGGATGCAAACATTGGGAAGATAGTCTTCTGGTGGAATTTCTGCATGGAGTTAAAGAAGGTCGATGTTCGAATTTGAAATAGATAGCCATGGTATTTTGAGGATGAACAGAAGGTTATATGTTCATGATGTTGATGATCTTAGACAAGAAGTTTCGACGGAATGCCATAAATATAAGTTGTGTATCCACCATACGGTTAATAAGATGTACCAGGATATGAAGAAAGTATTTTAGTGGACAGGGATGAAGAAGGATATCTCAATCTATGTTAGCTGATGTGCGAACTACCAGCAAATCAAGGGTGACCACCAAAGGACTGCTAGGCTACTACAACCACTGGTGATCCCAAATTGGAAATGGGAACAAGTATCAATGGATTTTATTGATGGCTTACCCAGATCGAGAAAATGTAATGAAGGTGTTTGGGTCATTTTGGATCGGCTAACCAAGAGTGCTTATTTTATTCCAGTAAAGCCGACAAGGACTGCAGCAACTTTGGCAGAGATTTATATGAGGGAGATCGTCCGACTGTATGGAGTTCCAGTTAGCATTGTGAGTGATCGGGATCCAATCTTTACTAGTCAGTTTTGGTAAGCGTTACAGGTAGCTTTGGAACAAAGCTAAGTTTGAGCACAGCCTATCATCCTCAAACTAACGGTCAAATAGAAAGAGTCAATAGAGTCTTGGAAGATCTTTCGAGAGCATGTATCTTGAATTGGAGGATTATGGGAGGTTCATCTTCACTTGGTGGAATTCTCTTATAACAACAGTTATCATGCAAGCATTGGCATGACACCCTATGAAGCTCTTTATGGATGATCATATAAATCACCATCGTGTTAGGTGGAGACCAGTAATCGACTAGTGCTTAGACCTGATATGATTCGAGAGGCTACAAAGAAGGTTGCTGTATCAAAAAAAGGATAAAGTAAGCTCAAGATCGATAGAAAAGCTATGCCAATAAAAGGCAAGGGATTTGGATTTTCCAGTCGAAGACTTTGTGTTTGTGAAGATTTCCCCGATTAGAGGAGTTGTTCAATTTGGAAGAGCATGGAAGTTGGCACTCGAATATATTAGACCTTTTCGAATTCTTGATAGGATTGGGCCGCTTGCTTATAGAGTTGATTTGGTGGAAAGATTGTTGGGAGTTTATAATGTTTTTCTTATGTCACATTTGAGAAGTATGTGCATGACCTATTGCTGATTATTGAGCCATATGTTCAACAAGATTTGAAGGTGGAACCAAACCTAACTATGATAAGACATCCAGTTTGCATTGTAGATCAAGATATGAAACAATTGCGTAATAAGGTCGTGAGATTGGTTAAAGTTCAATGGAGTGAAGATCCCAGAGACTACACTTGGGAGACTGAAGATAACGTGAGGGAAGCTTTTCCGGAGTTGATAATAGGATAGTAGTTTGTTTGTTGTGTGGATTGTGTACTTATTGTTTATGATGTAGTTGCTTAATATGTATCTTTTGTATATGTTGCATTGTATAAGATATATATGCCATTTTGAGTTATTTTGAGCTATCTTTTTATGTGTTAATTTCGGGACGAAATTCTTTTAAGTGGGGAGAATGCATCGACCCGTAATTTAATCACTTTAATTACGAATATTTGATATATTTTTAAAAAATTAATCAAAGGATTTTATAAATCCAATATATCTTTTAAGTAATAACTAATGATGGTGAAGTTGTTTTAAAATTTGGTTTACAAAAATAGTTAGTTCAGAGAAAAATAAAAAATGTGACCGAAAATCGTTTTTTGGATTTTTCTACTTTTCATCATCTAAAAGTTGTCGGTACATGTGTACACTAGAGTATACATGCACACATATATAAATAACATATGCTTTGGTTAGAGTTAAATAAATTTAAATTATTTACTTAAGTAATAAAGTAAATGTTGACTTTTTAAAAAAAATTAAAATAAAAGAAAATGTAAAAGGTAACATCAAATCTTGGAAAAGTGATGTAGTGATGGAGATGAGGGAAGGGTGATGTGTTGCGTATAGAATAAGGAATGTGGGGGTGATGTGGCGACAAGTTAAGGAGGGTAATGGTAAAGGGTAAAAAGGTAATTTACTATATTTCGATTTATATAAAAACAATTTCTTTTTTTTCCAATTCTCGTTTTACTCCACTTCATTCATTTTCAAAACTTTTATTTCTTCCATTACAAGCTTCCTTCTTTATGTCCATGGCTTCTTAAAATCTTTAGATTAAAAATCTTTCTTTTCCCATTTTTTAAACCTTAAACCAAGCTAAAAATACTTCCTTTCTTCTCTCACCTTCTCTCTTTCAAAAAAAATCCCAAAACCACCCTCCTCCACATAGGCCAAGCCCTCCTCAAACTATGTCGAGCCCATTTAGCTCCTTAAGCTCCTAAAAATCAAGTCTTTAAGAAGAAAAACTAAGTTCATGTGTTGGTGCGAAGTGTGATGGTAGTTTGATTTGAATTCGGTTGATTTTGGTGAGTCAATATCACTTTTGAAAACCAAGTTTTGAACTTTATTATGGTGATAATAATGTTAGTTAATTTATTACTTATGTGTATAAGTTTGAATTGAATGTTGTTGGTTTGGTTCCCGCTTAAAACGGAGGGTATATGTTACGATTGGTTAATGACTTGGAATATAGTCGAAGTGCTTATGTATGATGTATAAGTGATAATCTTTCCTTATATGGATGACTTTTACATGTGTACATGTGTGATTATGTATATGAATTGGTTTATATTCAACATCGAGATCCCGTATGTTTTAAAACTTGTTTTCTAAAAATATTTATAAAGGCTTTCCAATCTTTAATTTTAGTTTTCAGATCTTTATACAAAGTTGCTTAAGTAATTGAAATATAAAACGAAGAGATTTAAATGCTATTTTGATGGATAAAACAAGTTTAAAGGTTACAGTCCATATAGCGATATTCGCTATGGATGTAGTTCGTAAATAAAAAACTTTTGTGTAAACCAAAAGGATTTTCTACTTTAAATACTTTTTAAAACTCTTTTAAAATATATTATGTATTAAAAAGAAATTTTAAAACATTAAAAATATTTTCAATAATTATTAGTTAATTAATTAATCAAGCATAGGTTTAATTATTATTTAATTAATTAATTTAGTAAAGATTTAATTATTAATTAATTAAAGGATTAATGATTATCTAATTATCATTTAAACAAAAGGTTTAGCTTAATATTAATTATTTAAATAAGTTCTTAATTTTTAATTAATTTATTTTCAAAGGTCGGTTTTGTTTAAAAGCAACTATCTTTTACAAAGGATGTTTTTGAATACAAGGGATTTCTTTATCTGTAAGTACCCAAAAAAATATGATAAGTAGTGTTAAAAAGTTGATACGTTTTATGGAAAGTAAGTCATCTTGTATTTAACACTAAAAGCCGATGAGTAGACTCTCCTCTGTCTGTGAGATCTAGAACTTGATTTTCTAGGCGAGGGATAGAGAAGTTGAAATGTCGAAAACGTGATAAATATGAGAGAGTTAATTTCGATAAATGGGTCATGATAAATTAATTATATGAAAGATACTTCATTGTATACTTAACACTAATTTCCGAGGTATGGAAACTCGTCTCTATCCCGAGAAGTAAGAATGTACGTCGAGGCAAGGATAGTTCCCTAACTTGTCCTGCTTCATTGTTAATCAAGTGATAATACTGTTTGAAGTCAGAAAGTGAGAATAAGTATAGAATGTCTTATTTTTCATATGAAAACCCATACACACCCTAGATAGTGGATTTATCCATTATCGATAACTTGACCCATTTTAAAATTATCGAATATTGGTTTGAAGAGACCGGGATTGGATAACATGAGTTATCCGAAAACCACTTTGAACTAATGTAAGCGTTCGAATTGGAAGTATCTTGAAGATAATGGAATCGAAGACGAAGATCTTTGAAGTGCAAGGGATGCTTGCTACCAATGCCGAGGGTGATTCCCAAAAGGATATAGTAGAAGTAGTGCCTTCGGTTTGTTCATATCCTGGACAACTTGTATGGAAGAATGCTAGCATTGCATCGTTGCCTAAAGAGTGGTGTTAGCATTTCTAGTGGGAATGCTATATAAAAAGGTAAAACGTAGCTTCAAGCCTCATAATCAGGAATGACTAATACAAGGGATATGCTTTAAGGCTATGTGGTTCGCTACCATTAGGGTGCGATCATCTCTGATCTAGATCGATATTACTCCTTTTGATGCATGCTTCCGGCCTAGTATGATTGTTGATCGCAATCGAGGAATGATCATATTCAGTACTATCCAATAAGGGGTAGGCTGGTCTTGACCCACAGGGGTTAAAAGGTTTTCGACCTAGGTATATTTTATCTAGAGGTGTACTGTGACGGCCGGTACTCCAATAGCCCTATCATTATTGGAATCCATTCCCCAATAAGTGCCTTACGGACTTAGTTGTGGCCAAACTGTGTAGTTAATGCCCCGCTATTACCCCACTATAACCCTACAATATCTCATAGCGGATCTCTACTGCTACGATTTTTCCATATAGCCCCAAATATAGCCTTTCCGCTTTAAGCCCCGCTCCCATTATTCCCGCTATATTTCGCTATTTCCACTATATCTTCTTTAAAAGAAATGAATTGAAAAATGACGTTTATATATTATAAAAATTATGAAATTAATTTATTTAATTGAATTTTTAATATATTTTCAGAAATGAAAATACTCTAATATTCTACTAAATTCAATTATGTTATATAATAGTTTTACGTTTGTTTATAATATATTCGCACATGTTTTTATTTAAAATTATTTATGTATTAATTATTAATTTAATTGAATGTTAAATTTTCATTTAATTACCATTTATATATTTGTAAAAAAATTAAGTACGGGTTTTATATGCTATTTTAGAGTCATCCACTATATCCCGCTATATCCTCGCTTTATCCATGCTATGACCTTTTGCACCTCTGCCGCATTGAATCTGCCGAGCGTTTTAACTGCACAATGCCCAAATATGATGGAATGTGAGATGCAAGCATTTAGCTATGTTATATACTTATTTTAAACCCTATACATTATTATAATACCATTGGATTTTCTATTGAAATGTTTTGGTTATTATAAGGTAAAAACCCATCCCTGTTTATTTGCGGCATGGTCTTACGAGATACCTTTAATTTTAAAAGATTTTTATAAATATAACAATTCAGTTGTTTGGAGTCTTCCCACACCAGACCCATGTCTGACCTGAAGTTTTTCTTTGTTTCCTTAAAACTCTTGGGTACTCAATTTTGTATGTGTATCTAGGTAGTTCAGGTTCTTGCGGATGCATTTTGGAGGAGCATGGAGTAGGTGGCTTCAATGTTATTTAGTTATCTATTTTATTTCCCCTATGCATGTATATTTTGTATCAGCATTGTGCGGGCAGACAGTTATAACTGTCCCTAGCTGAATTTAGTACATGTTGTAACTCTGATGTTTCATTTTGGAAGTGACCATATATACTATCTTATGTTCTATTATATATGATTTCCTCACATTGAAAGATTCTATGTTTCTTTCTCCTTGTCTTTTCTTTTCTTTTCTTCTTACCCCAACGGCTGGTCTTTCGGACACCTAGATGATCGGCACATGAATACCATGAATGTATTAAGTGCAATCTTTAGGAGTAAAAATGACGGATTGTTACAAAAATCTTGATTAATCATGTCAAAGATGGAGCTGATCTTGTTATTTGCACGCTTTAACCATAAGGAATTGCTGAAGTGAGAAGAGTTTCCGTCTCCATGAATATCCAATTGCATTATTAGTTCCTATTTTGCCATCATTCCTTCATCAGAAAGAGCTTTTTGCAGTGATTCTCTTAATCTATTTTCTTCCATAGACAGGGCTATATTATTGGGATTAGATATCATGTACCGAGAAGGGATTTCTTCTGATGTTAGTGGAGGTTAAAGGGGCATCCTTAAAGGTGTCATGAAACCATGCTTTCAAGATAGTTTTCATGTTCGTTAGTTTAGCCTACAAAACATACATAGGATTTGTAACACCCCATATTTTTAGTAACATTATTTAGGATATTTAATTAGCTAAATAAAATAAAATAATATGATAACTAGGGGGTTAAGATTTGTGATTAGTAAGGGTAGTCGTGCGATATACAAATGAACTAAAGAATTAAAATGTTAAGGCAAATAGATAAGGGGCAAAGTTGGAATAAGAGTATTCTAATACCTTAAACTCCTAACCCCATCATTCTCACATTCATTCCAAATTCATAAAACAAAAAATAGAAGCTAGAGGCCGTCCACCGTTAAGCAAGAAGGAGATAAAGAAAGCAAAGGAAAGAAGATTAAACAACTTAATCCATTCAAATCTCAAAGCTAAGGTGAATAATGACTACATCTCATTTTTTTCTATTGTTATCGGTTTTAAGATGGATCCGAAGTATTTTGCATGATTATGCATGTTTTTGAATGTTTAAGTGTTTATATATGCTTGTTGATGATTTATGTTTATTCATATAGGATTTACGATATATTTTAATGTGAAAATCTTATTTAATGACATCCAAATGTCTTGTGATTTTAGATTTAGATCAGAAATGATATTTTAGAGATGGGTTTCAATTTTCATAATTTTCTGAATTAATATGGATTTTATATTAATTTTCTAGTAAAGAAAATGATTAATTAGGTTTAAAATTATTTACGCTTAAATAGTATATGATTTGCTGAAATTAATATATGTTGGAAAACATATTTAAATGATTTTTTGGAATTTTTGTAGAATTTTCCTAAGTGCTTTGATAAATATATAAAATTATTTAAGGTATGAAACTTAAATGTTTTATATATTTATAAAAGGAGAAGGGGTATTTTATAAATAAATTAAATTGTTTATTTCTGAAATATTGGCAGCACTTTTAGAAAAGAAAATTAGCAACCAATAATATTTTGACAAACAAGGCAGGTTAGTTGAAAAGAATTTTTTTAAAGAAAAAAATCAGTTTTTACATGCTTTTAGCATGTTTCACTACTTTCGGCACCAGGGGTTCCGACCAAGTACTTCCGTCTTCATTTCCATCGAAACCAATGCGCCTGGTATCAACTAATTGGTACGTGGCGAATTGGACTAAGGCGAAAGGCACTGGGTCGATGCTAAGGGTTCTGAAGGGGTCGAAACTTTGCCTTGCTTTTAAATGAAAACGCGCCTGATTTGCTTTCGAAGGAAGAGCTTTCAACTTGGTTGGCTTTCGGCGGAGTCAAATGTTTTAAAGAAATGGTTTCGAATGGGGTTGCGCCTTTGTTTTAAGTACATGCTTTCGAATGGGGTCGAAACCCTTAGCTGTCGCTTTTCCTACCTTTTGAGGTCAATGGTTTCGGAAGGTATACTTTGTTTTGAAACTTAGCCGCTTCTCCAATGCTTTTGAAAGGTTGGTTTTGACACCATCACTTCTTTGCTTAGGAAATACTTTTGAAAGAGTGCTTTCGACTTAAATGTTTTATGACCTTTTTGCTCTGTTGAAGGTAGAACTCAAAGGTTTTGAAGGAGTTAACACTACACCAAATAGTCCATTTTGCAACATTTTTCCTATCCCAATTTTTAACCGTTATTTCCGTTATAAATTAACAACATATATTACTATGACAACATGTACCCATGCTTAACATCGTTACAACAGCTGGTAAAATCATGAATAAATCTAACTGCACTGGATTGCTTAGTAATTTTATCTTTTATGACTATATTTTGCCCAAAGCTTTGCAATTTTTTAATAAACAACAAAACCCTCGAATTAGGAATTACAGCCGCCACCTAAATTCTTCTTCAACGCTCGTCTCAGCTCCACTCTTTCTTCTTCATTCTCGTCTATTCTCTCTCTCCCCACCTTCCGTGTTATTTTTCCCCATTTACCATCACTCTTCGCTTCAGATTTGGCTTGTTTGGTCAACAACCACTATTTTGAAATAAAGGTTTCTCTTTAAACACGCAGCTACAGTCAAACATTCTGTCACCAGATCTAAGAAGATTGGGATTAAACTGCCCATTTCTCTTCCTGATGCGAGTTCCTGACCCAGTCGAGCTCTAAACAGAAAGTAGCCAAGTTCTCTTCTCTGTACAAGTTTCCAATCTCCAAGGACCTACAAGATTGGGAACTAACATTTTCACCTATAGGGTTACTGCCGCTGCTGCCATCGATTCAGGTTTTTTTAATCGTAATATGAGTTTTCCATCTCCAATTTCGCCTCGAATTGAAATTGGAAGTTCGGCTGAAAATTTGATATTTGATTTGGCAAACAGTGGTCATCATTATTACAATTGTTCCCCTTCACCTTGATCTTAAAGTTATTAATATAAACAGATTTGAAGGCAATTAATTGGAATAACAAAAACAACAATTGTTTTGTTTATATAATTTGTTGGCATTCTTATTGGAAATATTCATCCATGTGTTATACACGTTATATCATGTCTCATGAAACATTAGTTTGATTAATTATCACATTATAGTTTGTATCCTAGTCCTTAGAACACATTATTTTACTTATATATAATAATAAAAGTGTAAGGTTGGCTGTTTAATCTCTAGCCATTGACGAGAAATACAGCTAATTGATTATTATATCAATTGTTTGGAAATAATTAATATTTATTTGCTAGTACCATTTTGTATTTAATCCTTTTATATGCTTAAAAGGAGTAAAAATCTAATAAAGTATGGACTAATGATGAATTCAATTTGTCAAAAGCCATGGATGAATACATAAGCAACATAATGTTCATGGACAATAATACGTCAAACAAGTTATTAGGAACCAAGTAAAAAGTAAACAAGCAGGTTTAGAAATAAACAAAATTTACCTTGTGTCTGGAACATGGCGCTGAGCTGCTTACCACCGCTTTGAGTAATGAATAAATATTTATTAGTTTTTTCCTTGTTTTGGAACAAGGTGTATTAGGCTCCTCTTTGAATGAGAAAAGAAAAGTGTTGCTTAATGGTGCTTAAGCAGTGGTTAATTTTTAATATCGAAACTGTGTTTTTCGGCATTAGCAGAAAGCCTAAAAACCTATATTTAGTTTTAGGACTAAAATTTATCTTTATAATACAATACAAACTTTTTATGTTACTTCCATAACATAGTGATGGGTTTGATCTTTTTTTGTTGTTTTCATAAAATGACAAATAATTCATAAGTCGATGATGTTTTGGATTGTAAAATGTTGAATTTTTTTATTACAAAGTAAAATGATATATATCATCATGCATGTAATACTTGGAATGATTTTATTATGAAATGAATATTCATAACATTTCAAATTTTCTTTTTAGTCTATAAAATAAATGAAATGCGAGTACTAATTGTTATGATACAATATCTATGAAGTTTGTCACCTAATTTCCCTTGACTACTATATTTGTTAGCATATTGTTTTAATTGAGATAATTACATTATAATATCATAAAATCAATTTGTGGATGGGTAGGCTAGTAATTTGCTACTATTATCATTTCCACCAAAGAATTTCATTAGCTTGTCAATTTAATAGTGTCTAATATCAGCCTCTACTTTTCGTTTTTAGTTTTAATCTTTTTCCCAAATTAGTGTCTTTGAGTATTTTGAGATTCAAGTATATAATTGGGTATTTTTTGGATTATGATCAAAATAGGATAGCATGTTAAAGTATAAATTATACTATATTTGTTTATCAGTGATACACTATATGCATATATAATGCAATAAAACTCATGATCAACTACATTTTGAGAACGATGGCAGGAGACCCAAGAAGGATAAGTTAGAGAAGTCAGGCTAGATAAAATAATAAAACCACGTCAACTAAATTAGTAATTTGCAGTACCGATCATTTTATTTCATTGTTCAAGAATGATATCTGAATTGTCTAACACAAAATATCAAACTTTATATTCAGTATACTAGTAGAACAATTACTGACTATAAAAGTAACATAAAAAGAGAACAAAGACTGTATATGCTTAAAATAATGCATCAACCGATATAAATAAATTTAGTTAATTAATGCTTCTAATCAGTTTCATACTTTGATTGTTTAAAATATGGTTAACCCACCGATGTAACTCATTAATGCTAAATTTTACAAATATATGTTCATTTCTTTACAATTAGACTGAATTTTCACCACTTTTTTTTCCAATTTGACTGATAGCTCTCCTTTATCTTATGCTTGAAACTCTTATTTTATTATACTTTCAACATCAATTATAACCATTTAATTTTCATATAATTCAAAATATTATCTTGCCTTCATTTTTCATAGAAAGCAATGTAATGTAATTGCGGTTTTTGGGTGCAAAAGGCAAAGCTAGATGAAAGTTGGCTTTGTAGTGCAAAAGGTGAGTGTAATTCTTTGACTTTATTTTATGGAATCATAGGTAAATTGCATGTTGGTGATTGATATGGTTTTTCTTTGAAATTTATTGATATAACATTGCAGGGATGGTTGAAATGTTGGAAATTATAGGGGAGGTTATACGAATTTTCCCCACAAAATTTGTATATTTTACTGTGATGTTGGAGTGTAGCTTTGGACTGGGGTGTTGCCAGACAAGGAAGGTGAGGAACGTTAGAGGATGGGGTTGCACCCATCCCGGTATCAAATGAGGCACTACTGCCATTAGGCAGTAGTGAACTCAGATGCATACACATGTGAGAAATTATTCTCACCTGCTGTGTGCAGGTAACTCACCTGCATATGCAGGTGAGAAATTATTTCTCACCTGCTGTGTGCAGGTAACTCACCTGCATATGCAGGTGAGAAATTATTCTCACCTGCCTTATGCAGGTGAGTGATTAACATGTGCATGTGAGAATATATCCCACCTGCACATGCAGGTGAGGAGTCCCCACCTGCGTAGGTAGGTGAGGAAAAATCTCACCTTCTTGCACAGGTGAGGTGTGGGCCGAGGCCAAAGTGGGCTTACAACCCACTACCTCTTTATGGTTTGGGCCTATTTTGGCCCAACAACAAGATTTTTTTTAAAAATATGAATTTGAGAATGAATAAAAATAAAAAAATGTTTCTTTGTTTCAATATTATAAATTAAAAATAAAAACGTATGGCAATAACGGTATTAAGGTTTGAACGTAAAAGTTAATGTACGATTGATAGTTGTATAATTTTGGGTGCTATGCTTGTATGTGAATGAAGGTAATCATGTGTTGAAATTTGTTATATATTTCTTTTAAATGCTTTTGCTGACTTATATCAAATCAGCCATTGTATGTGCAAGTTAGAAACATTAAGTGCACTGAATACATTTTTTTGGTCATTAACTTATTTGTTTTTCCCAGAAAGACTTTATTTCCAATTCATCCTAAAGGATACCTTAGAAATTAGGTTTTTTGTTTCTGATTTTCACTTTGTAGTGCTAAAATAGTGAAGCATTTTGAAACCAGAACCTTATGGAAGTTTGTGTTTGTATGGTTGACTATGATCGATTCAGAAACCCAGCAGCTAGCCTGCATGTAGATTAAACAGTCTGATTCAAAGCTTCAAATTTTGACAAAAAGGTAATCTTTTGGATCCAAAGCTTCAATTTGATTCAAAGCTTCAAATTTTGATTCAAAGCCTGCATGTATATCAATTCAGAAACCCAGCAGCTAGCCTACATGTACAAATTTTGACATCTTAAAGATTTACACTGCATAAATCCGGATTAACCTTTCTAGAAAGACAAAAAAGGTAATATTTCTATAAGTTGTAAACTTGTAAGCATAGAGAATATGTACAGTAACAAATGCATCACCAAAATCCTAAGTGTTATGATTTGCTTAATCAGATCAGTATAATTTTTCAAAGTTCTATGCAGCAGTTACTTTTCTCATAACCAAGAATATCGTTTGTAGTAATAGCTTTATATGTGTTACATTACATATGAACCACAAACACGTGTCTTCATAATTTGAAAATTATTGATTGTAAAAGCAATGCACACAACATTACTTAAACACAAAAGATGTATGGGTAAGTTTTCAAAACACATTCAGGTAATATGAATTATGTATGTGTCAGTCCAGGATCTCCATAACACTTATTGAAGAGCCAAGAAAATAACCTTAGAACGGTTTGTAAGAAATCATATAACAAGGCCAATCATGTAATATTTATACTGCAATGAAGGAAACAGATATATTTGTGTAATTCATATACTCAAAAAACATCAAGCACCTGAAAATATCAGTCCAGTCTTCAAGTTTTGTGTGCTTTAAAAGGGTATGTTGTTAACAGTTTACATTCTTCTTTGATTGCTCCGTCAAGTTACCTGAAAACATCAATGGTAGAATCACTTCTTTTGTGTGTTTATGACTTTACCATATTGGCGTAAGCATTCAAATGGGATTCTATTTTTGTGTGTGGAACGTGTGTATCCAAATCTGGAGTGTTGAGTATTTTTATTTATGCGTGAGTGTTTCCATGTTATCATATTATGAGAATTGGATTTTGTATAGCCATGGATTTCACTTGGTTTTGACATGTGAAACTGGAGACATGGCATGTGTGCGCGAAAGTTGTTTAAACTAAGGCCATGTTGGCGAAAGTTGTTTTTGAGGCCATTGTTGCCTCAGTTGTTTAAACCGAGGCCACGTTGGCCTCGGTTTAAACTAAGGCCGTTGTGCCTCAGTTTAAACAACCGAGGCCTATGTGCTTCAGTTTAAACAAGCCATGTTGGCCTCAGTTTTAAACTGAGGCCATGTTGCCTCAGTTTAAAACTTAGGCCATGTCCGCTTTTAATGCATGTTAATGTATGTTAATATCCTTTTATTGCATATATGAAATGTCTTTAATGTCCGTTAATAAAAAAAATCCAAATATGTCATTGCATATATGAAGTACTTAATTTCAAATTATCGTCCTTGCATATTGCTTGTTTTATTTAATGTCCTTTTATTGTTAAATCATGTGCTATCACCATGATTACTATTTGCCATTCTTTTTAGTATAAATTTCAATTTAATATGATATTGAATGCATGTAGGTACTTATAGAAGAAGCAGAAGAAGAGAAGAAATTGGATGGTAGTTATAGTGGTAACGGTGAAGTAGAAGATCTTGAAAATGATCCAATTGCAGAAGTTTTTGGTTCCGATAGAAAGAATAATTATTGTCGAGCAGTTAGTTTTACTTCTTCTATGAAACAAGTAAAGATGAATCAAAATGGAACGTACAAGTTATGTGAACTTTCTGATGGAGGCTTCGTTATATGGCCAGAGTTTCGTATTTGGTATTTGTTGACTTTAACTATGAACTATGTCTTATCTTTTGTTATTGCAATTGGTATTAGTATGGAATTGGTAAACTATGTATTGATAACTTAATTATGTATTGAACTTCTCTTTTGTTAATTGATACTTTGTTTTATTATTGATTATGAATATTGTTTATTGATATTGATTGGGTTATAATTTTCTAAATTAAGATAATATTTCATATTATATATGGTCTACATTATTTCTTTTAACATTCAAACCATTATATCTTTCAACATTCACATTACTGACAAGTGTTTATTTGTTTGTATTTATTTATAATGCTTATAAGCATTGAAAGATATTTTTCCCAACGCTTATAAGCGTTGGAAGATATTTTTTCCAACGCTTATAAGAGTTGCAAATAAATGTCCACGCCCCTATAGCGATACATATAAGTGTTACTGAAATTCCTGGCAACGCTTATACTCGTTGGAAATCCTCTGTTTTGGTGTAGTGTAATTTTAAATGCTTTTGAAAGGTTTGTTGTTTACAAAGGTTTTGATGCTTTCGAAGGGTTTAAAGAATGATTTCGAAGGGGTAGTTCCCCAATGGTTTCAAAAGTTTTGAAAGGAAAGGTTTTTCAAATGGTTTCGAAAGGCATGTTTAAAGTGTTTTAAAGATAGGATGTCTAAGGTTTTGTAGCTTTCGAAGGAATGGTTTTTCAAGTGTTTTCGAAAGGAAGATTGAATGGTTTCGAAAGGAATGTTTTGGCCTTTCGGCCTAGGTGAAAGAAGGTCTTTACTTGGCTTTGAAAGGGGTACTTTCAATGGATTCGAAAGTGGTACTTTCAAAGGTTTAAATGTTTTCATCAACAAAAATTTAAGTAAAGTATATATAACATGGCAAGGTGAATTTGAGTAAATCATAGAGTATATATTTTCCTTGTTTAGGTTTGATTTACAGGTTTTAAATCAATTTGAGATGAAAAGGTTTTCAAGGAAAATTTAAGAGAAGATTACCCTAAGTAAAATGACTTAGATATTAGAATACCAGATGAGACTGGTATAGGGTCGCGCCCTATACATTAGCTATTATCCCCAGCTAATTTAGTCCAAAATTCCAGTGTGTAGGGCTTTGTCATAGGTAAGACTAAAATGATGATTACACATAGAAGAGAATATATGTTTGTATACAGATAGGTTATTGGTGAGCCCGCAAAACCATTAGGATCGGGCGACCCTGGGAGAAGATATTTAGGGACAGACCGTCCAAAAAATGAGTATCTAACAGGTGTTAGATTATTTTATTTGTATTGTCTGGTAGGCCCAAGTCAGCCAAATGTTAGTAGTTAGCCAAACAAAACTATAGTGTTCAAACAGATAGTTCATTTATTACCTGGTATGTATGTTTACATGATAATACTTTACAGTTTTTACCAGTTTTGGTTGGAGGAAATGATTTGCAAAAGATATGTTTTAAAAGGATATTAGTGAGAGGAAACCCGTTCCGCTAAGGGCGTGGTTTCACTTAATATCAAATAACCGAGATGTATAGTATTATTCACATCAAGCTTTATGTCTGACTCGAAGTTTATGTTTCCCCCCTTAAACTCTCGGGTGCTTAAAAATTGATTTGAATAGGCTGAGGGTTGAGGTTTATAGGTTTTAGTAGGTTGGCGAATAAAGCTTCCGAAGACGAGCAGGTAGCTGACGGATAGCTATTTAGGAGTTGCTGTTTTATTTTGTTTTATTCTGCTGTGTTGTATTAAGTCAGTTATGGCTATATAGTACTTTGGTCAACCAAGGGGGCATTTTCATATGTCGCTCTTGGAGTATTTTGTAATAATTATATCTGAACCTGGGAAATGAATATGTGATTATGTAATCTGGATATGAAACATGTTTAATGAAATGTAATAAGAAATGTTGTTTTATGAAATCTGTGATTTTGTTTCATATTCATGTGCTTTTGATACTATGGATACCATTAACATTACCGTATATGGTCATCGAAAGTTAATACTATGGATGATGCAACATCTGTAGCGCTTAGCTTCGGGCCTCCAGATAGGGGATGTTACAACTTGGTATCAGAGCATAGGTTTATGAACAACTTTAACAAAAAATGATTTTTGAAAAAATAATCCTAAGGAATTGGAGATAAGATTAGGGGTATGGGATAACGCTATAGTAACGTACTTGTATTTACTATATATAAGTATACGCTATATCTCCATTCTCCTATCTCTCGTATGCTATTCTTCTGTATCTCAAGAAGCTTGAATATAGATACGGACGCTCGAAGTGGAAGAGTGAATCTTGGAGGAAACACCACCACAAATGGAAATTCTAAACCGAATACTAGAAGGAACCAAGGTCAGGCATAAGCGGGGAATGTTGGTGTTGGAGTCCCACAAGTGGATATGGGAGCTATGTATCAGTTTTTCGTGAACATGATGCAAGAAGGAATTGCTGCTGGAGTGGTCGGAGGAAATGCTGGAGTAAGAGTTCAGGAAGCTCCGGTGGTTAACAACTATGCTAATTTGAGTAGAGATTATGCTAGGCTTGGAGGAAAGACATTTATCGGAACTGAGGACGCTATTGAGGTGGAGAACTGGTTGCTACATTGTGAGAGGACCTTTGTAGACTTGTGGCTCAATGATGAGCAGAAGAAAAGGCTTGCTTCGAGACAGCTTCAGGGAGTAGCTTTATTTTGGTGGAATAGTATGACAGCCGGAGTGGATGAGGAAACGATGACATGGGCTGATTTTAGGAGGAGGTTCCAGGAGAGGTTCATCTCTGTGATGGCACAGTCTGCTTTGCTCAGAAAGTTTGCTGAGTTAGAACATGGATAGATGTTTGTGTTGGAATATTCTAGAAGGTTCGAGGAGTTGGCAAGGTATGGATATGCTACTGTGGATACTGTGATGAAGAGAAATGAGAAGTTTATAAGGGGGTTGAAGCCTGAGTTGGCAAGGGCTACATTACCTCATATCAGAGATCCTTGTGATGTTGTGATGGAAATAGATTAAGACATGAGGAGATACTTGCTTCTCTGGAGAAGAATAAGGCAAAGGAGATCCAAATAGTGCAGAGCCAAAAGAGGAAGTTCTTTCATAAGAAGGGTGCTTAGAAAGGTGGATCCATGAAGAAAGGAAAGTCTAAGGTTGTTTGCTTCAAGTGCGACAAGAAGGGGCATTTCGCTAATGAGTGTCATATTGGAAAGGCGAATGAAGTGATCGGGAAGAAGAATATTAGATGCTTCAACTGCGATCAGATTGATCATTATAAGAATCAATGCAAAGAGCTTGCTGAGGATGGAAGGGGCTAAGTATTTGCATTGGAGCCAGCTACATCAGGACCGACAATGTAGGAAAAAAAGAAGGCAGTGTTAGGAGGTACGCTTCGGATTCATGGTATGTCTATTAGCGTTCTGTTTGATACTGGTGCATCACATTCTTTTATATCTCATTGTTTGGTAGATAAGCTTAACCTAGAACCTACATACTTAGTTACTTCCTTAAGAGTTGCAAATCCAATAGGAGGGTATGCGACACTTGGGATGAAGTGTGACCACCTAGAGTTTGATTTGTTAGGTCATACCTTTGTTTGAAGTTTGCATGTATTTGACTTTATAGGGTTTGGAATTATTTTGGGTATGGATTGGTTAAGTATGATGCTAGGATATTTTGCCATGATAGGAAAATATCACTTAGACACCCTGACTATAGTGATCAGATTATTTATACCATAAAAAGCTCCAGTTGTGAGGTGAATGCTTTGTTGGGTGTTGTGGAGGTAGAAGACGAGTTGAATCGAGTTTTCATGGTTAGAAAATTCGCAACTGTTTTTGAGCCTGTAGTTGGATTGCCACCGAAACGAGCCATTGAGTTTCAGATAGATTTGGTGCCAGGCGTAGAACCAGTGAGTAGACCGTCAAGCAGGATGACACCTACAGAGATGAGAGAGCTAAAGGTGCAGTTGGTAGATTTGGAAAGCAAGAATTTTATTTGACCTAGTAGTTCACCATGGGGAGCAGCCGTAGTGTACGCTAAGAAGCCGGATGGATCGTTGAGGTAATGTATTGATTATCGTAAGTTGAATGAGAAGACGATAAAGAATCGATATCCGTTGCCTAGAATCGATGATTTGTTCGATCAGTAGAGTGGAGCCAAGGTATTTTCTCAGTTGGATTTTGCAACAGGATTTCATTAGCTTTGAGTAGTAGAGGATAGTATTCCTTTGACGGCGTTTAGAACTAGATTTGGATCGTACGAATGGTTAGTTATGCCGTTTGGACTAACTAATGCGCCGGCATTCTTTGTGGATTTGATGAACCGATTTTTTCGACAGCACTTGAATAGGTTCGTGTTGGTGTTCATAGATGATATTTTGATATACTCTAAAGATGAAAGGGAGCATGAAGTTCATCTTAGGATTGTACTTGAGACGCTGAGGTAGCATTAGATGAAGGCGAAGTTTTCAAAGTGCCATTTCTGGAAGAAGGAAGTGAAGTTCCTTGGTCATGTAGTCTTAGAGAAAGGGTTGTCTGTAGATTCAACTAAGATTGAAGCGGTGAATAATTGGAAAAGACCCGAGACAGTGACTGAGATAAAGAGTTTTCTTGGATTGGCTAGGTATTATCGAAGGTTCATAAAGGATTTTTTCATGGATAGCAGCACCGATGACCAAGCTAACGTGAAAGGATGTGAAGTTTGTGTGGACCGATAAATGTGAGGAAGCATTCCAGAGCTTGAAACACTTATTGACCCATACACCTGTATTAGTTGTTCCGGAAGGGAATCAGGATTTGGTAGTATATATGGATGCATATGGAACTGGATTAGGAGCTGTGTTAATGCAGAGAGGTAAAGTAATTGCCTATGCTTCTCGACAGCTTTGACCACATGAGGTTAGATATCCAACGCATGATTTGGAATTATCTGCTGTGATTTTTGCATTGAAGGTGTGGAGACATTACCTTTTGGGAGAGAGTTTTGAGCTTTACATAGACCATAAGTCGTTGAAGTATTTATTCTCTCAAAAGGAGTTAAACATGAGATAGCAGAAATGGTTAGAGTTTATTGCTGCTTATGATTTTAGAATTGAGTACCCATCAAGGAAAGGTAATAAGGTTGCAGATGTGCTTAGCAGAAAGCATCAAAATGCAGTGTTGACAATGATAGCCGAGTGGAAGGATTTGGAAGCATTCACGGCATGCCGAGTGCAGTGGAGATCAGAAGTTGGATCTAGTGAAGGAGCTGTTGTGTTGTCTTGTTTAGAAGTTCAACTGGTGATGATCAAAAAGATTGCTTCTAAATAGGAGGAGGATCCAGTATTAGTTGAAAGGATCAAGAAGTTAAGGGATGGAATGGAGGGCGATGACTTGAAGGATTTTAGTCTTGACCAAAATGGGTGGTTGAGAAAGAATGGAAGATTATGTGTTTCGAATGTGGGAGACATAAGGAAGGAAGCTTTGGAAGAATGCCATCATTCGAAGTTCACTATTCATCTAGGAGGAACTAAAATGTATCAGGATATGAAGAGAAGTTTCTTCTGGAAAGGTATGAAGAGGGATGTTGGCTTATGGGTGAAGTAGTGTTTGAACTGTCAACAAGGTAAAAGCCGAACATCAGAAGCCAAGTGGGTTGCTATAGCCATTGGATATTCCGGTATGGAAATGGGATTCTGTTTCTATGGATTTTATAGATGGGTTGCCAAGATCTAGTAGAGGAAATGAAAGTATATGGGTCATAGTGGATAGGTTGACCAAGAGTGCCTATTTCATTCCAGTTAAGTCGACTAGGACGACACCTGATTTGGCTAAGTTATTTATAAAGATTGTAGTTAGACTTCATGGAATTCCTAGTAGTATAGTATGTGATAGAGATTCTTTGTTCACTAGCGAGTTCTGGAAGAGTCCACATGATATTTTAGGAACCAAGCTCAAGATGAGTACCGCTTACCATCCATAGACCGATGGACAAGCGGAAAGAGTTAATAAAGTTTTGGAGGATTTGTTAAGAGCTTGTGTGTTAGATTTTGGCGGATCATGGGAAGATCATCTACACTTAGTCGAGTTTTCATATAACAATAGTTATCAGATTAGTTTAGGGATGGCACCGTTTGAAGCTTTGTACGGAAGGCCATGCAAATCACCAGTTTGTTGGTTAGAGACCAGGGATAGGTTGGTTCTTGGTCTAGATTTAGTTAGAGAAGCTATAGAGAAGATTGAGTTGATTCGAGCTAGAATGAAGGAAGCTCAGTCTAGGCAGAAGAGTTATGCAGATAGAAGATGGAAAGATTAAGAGTTCTCTGTTGGAGATCATGTTTTTATTAAGGTATCACCGATGAAGGGTGTGATTAGATTCGGAAAATCAAGAAAATTGGCACCGAGATTCGTAGGACCATTTCCTATTGTAGAGAGGATCGGGAAACTCGCATATAGAATAGAATTACCGAGCAGTTTGGCAGGAGTCCACGATGTTTTTCATGTTTCTCATATAAGGAAGTGTGTTAGAGACCCGGAGACTACTATAGCACCGACCGTGTTAGATGATTTAGTAGTAGAGCCGGACTTGACTATATTAGAAAACTGATTCGTATAGTCGCGAGAGATGAGAAGAGGCTTAAGAACAAGGCAGTCCGATTAGTGAAAGTCCAGTGGAGCGACGATGAGAGAGACTGTACTTGGGAGACTGAAAGCAGGACTATGGACGCTTATCCTGATTTGTTTGATGGTATGTTTTACTTTCTTGATTGATTTGTTGTGCACGTTATCGTAATTTCGAGGACGAAATTCTTTAAGGAGAGGAGATTGTAACACCCCATATTTTTAGTAACATTATTTAGGATATTTAATTAGGTAAATTAAATAAAATAATGTGATGATTAGGGGGTTGAGATTTGTGATTAGTAAGGGTAGCCATGCCATATACAAATGAACTAAAGAATTAAAATGTTAAGGCAAATAATAAGAGGCAAAGTTGGAATAAGAGTATTCTAATACCTTAAAACCCTAACCCCATCATTCTCACGTTTATTCTAAATTCACAAAACAAAAAATACAAGCTAGAGGCCGGCCACTATTAAGCAAGAAGGAGATAAAGAAAGCAAAGGAAAGAAGATTAATCAACTTAATTGTAACACCCCATATTTTCAATAACATTATTTAGGATATTTAATTAATAAACTAAATAAAATAATGTAAGATGATTAATGGATAGAGATTTGATTATAACTAAGGGGTAGCCGTGCCATATAAATGAATAGGTAAATGAAGTAAAATGGACTTAAGTGTTAGAAAATAGGGGATAGCAAAATGGGAAAAAGGGATTTCCTAATACCCTAAATCCTTAGGGAAAATGTACACACCTTCATTTCATTCTATCACAAACAAAAACATCAAAACTAAGGTCGGCCCCCATTAGCAAAGGAGAAGAAGAGAAAGCTGAAGTTTTCAAAAGGAAAAATCAAATCAACTTAATCAAGATCAAATATCACATCTTTAATCACAAATCTAAGGTGAATAATGACTACATCTCACTTTTCTATATGTTTTCGGTTTTAAGATGAAACCCGAATTTATCTTGCATGATTTAGCCATGTTTTAGAAGAGCAAAATGTTTATATATGCTTGTTGATGATTTATGCATATTTATATTGATTTTTATGATATGTTTGACATGAAAACGCTATTAGATGACATCCAATCGCCTTGCGAATTTAAATGTAGATCTGAAATAATATTTTAGAGGTAGGTTTCAATTTTCATAATTTTCTGAATTAATGTGGATTTTATATTAATTTTCTAGTGAAGAGAACGATTTATTGGGTTATAAATTATTTACGGCAAAAATAATAATTATTTGGGTCAGAAATTTATATATGTTAGAAAACATATTGAAAAGGATTTTCTGGAATTTTTATAGAATTTCCTAAGTGTTTTGATGAATATATAAAACTGTTTAAGGTATGAGACTTAAATGTTTTATATATTTAATTAAGGAGAAGGGGTATTTTGTAAAATAAAATTAGTTTATTTCTTAAAATATCGGTAGCACTTTTGAAAAAGGTATTTAGCAACCAATGGAAATTTGACAAATAATAGCAGGTTAGTTAAAAAGTGTTTCTCTTTTAAGTTAAAAACAAAAATAACATGATTTTAGCATGTTCCGCCATTTTCGGCACAGGGGGTTCCGACCCAGACCTTTCGCCACCATTGGTTTCGAAACCAATGCGCATGGTATCAAGCAACTTGCTACGTAGCGCATTGGATAAAGGCGAAGGGTACTTAGTCAAAACGCTAGGTTCTGAAAGGGTTGGAGGATGCTTTGTTTTAATTAAAGAAGCGCTTGCTTTGCTTTCGAAAGGATAGCTTTCGACTCAATTGGCTTTTGACTGGGTAAAATATTTTAAAAGGAAAAGTCTCGAATGGGTTGCACTCTTTTATTTTAAGTAATGCTTTCGAAGGGGTCGAAACCCCTAGTTGCCGCCTTTCTACCTTTCGAGTTCAATGGTTTCGAAAGGTATACTTATCTTTCAAAATTAACCACTTCTCCAATGCTTTCGAAGGGATGGTTTCAACACCATCACTTCATCACTTTGGAATAGGTTTCAAAAGGAAGGCTTTCGACTTAGATGTTTTAAATGACCCTTTTTATTCTGTTTGAAGTATAACCCAAATGTTTCAAAAGAGTTGGTTTAAATGGTATCGTAAGGTGTTTTTCCACATGTTTTAAATTGAACCCAAGTGCTTTCGAAAGGTATTTAAAATGGTTTCGAAGGGGTGGTTCCCAAAGGGTTTCGAAGGAGTCGAAAGGTGATATTTTCTGATGGTTTCGAAAGGGTTGAAATGGAAGGTTTTTCCAAGGGTTTTTAAAAGAAATGTTTTGAAGTGTTTTAAGATATGATGTCTAAGGTTTTAATTCTTTCGAAAGAAAGGTTTTCAAAGGTTTCGAAAGGGTTTTGAGAATGGTTTCAAAAGGGAGGTTTTGGCTTTTCGGCCTAGATAAATGAAGGGTTTTACTTGGTTTTGAAATGGGGACTTTCAATAGAATCGAAAGGGGTACTTTCAAATGTTTAAGTATCTTCATCAACTAAGGTTTGAGTAAAGTGTGTGTGTGTATATATATATATAAATGGCAAGGTGATTTTGAGTAAAACATAGAGTATATGTATTTTCCTTGTGTGAGTTGATTTAAAGGTCTTAAATCATTTTGAAAAAGGTTTTCAAGGAAAATTATGGGAAGGGATCCCTAAGTAAAATGACTTAGATATTAGAATACCAGATGGGACTGGTATAGGGTCACGCCCTATACATTAGCTTTTGGCCCCAGCTAATTTAATCCAAAAAAATTCCAGTGTGTAAGGCTTTGTCATAGGTAAGATTAAACTTATGATTACACATAGAAGGGAATATATATTTGTATACAGATAGGTTATTGGTTAGCCTGCAAAACCATTAGAATCAGGCGACCCTGGGAGATGTTAAGTTAGGGACAAACCGTCCGGAAGAGAAGTATTTAATAGGTAGTTGAGGACAGACCGTCCAGAAGAGGAGTATCTAACAGATGTTAGATTAATTTTGTCTATAATGTCTGGTAGGCCCGAGTCAGCCAAAGGTTAATAGTCAGCCAAACAGAACTAAAGTGTTTGAATAGATAGTTCTTTTATTACCTGATATGTACGTTTATATAATGATGCTTTATAGTATTTAACCAGTTTTGGTTGTAGGAAAAGATTTGCAAAAGATATGTTTTATAAGAATGTTAGTGAGGTGAAACCCATTCCGCTAAGTGGCGTAGTCTCACTTAACATTAATAACCGAGATGTATAGTATTATTCACACCACTCTTTATGTCTAACTCGAAGTTTATGATTTCCCCTTAAACTCTCAGGTGCTCAAAATTGATTTGAGTAGGCTGAGGGTTGGGGTTCTTTCAGGTTTTTATTAGGATGACGAATTAAGCTACCGGAGAGGAGCAGGAGGCTTACAGATAGCTATTAGGAGTTGCAGTTATTTGTTTTGTTATTTATTTCCGCTGTGTATGTTTTAAGTCAATTATGACTATATGACTCTAATCATCCAAGGGGGCATCTTTATATGTCGCTCTTGGCGTATTTTGTAATAAGTATATTTTATCATTGCTTGGGAAACGCTGTGGGATTATGTAATCTAACTATGGTACGTCTGTTTTAAAATGTAATGGAAAATTGTTGTTTTGAAATTTGTGATTTGTTTCATATTCAAGTGCTTTTGATATTATAGATACCATTAACATAGCCGTATTTAGTCACCAGAAATTAATACTATAGATGACTGCAGCATCTGTAGCATTTAGCTTTGGGCCTCTGGATAGGGGATGTTACAACTTGGTATTAGGGCATAGGTTTATGAAATACTTTAAATAAAAATGATTTCTGAAAACATAATCCTTAGGAACTAGAGTTAAGATTGGGGTATGGGATAATGCTATAGTAACGTACTTGTTTTTGCTATATATAAGTATACGCTTTATCTTTAGACTCCTATCTTTGTTAGGATATTCTTTTGTATCTCACTGGACTTAAATATAGATGTGGATGGAAGAAGAGGCAGAATTAATCTAGGAGGAGACAACACCACCACAAATGGAAATGCCCGACCAAATGCTAGCAGAGGTCAAGATCAGGCTCAGGCTAAGAATGTTGGTGCTGGGGTTCCTGTAACGACCCGCCTTTTTGGATAGTTTAAATCGACAAATCAAACACACATGTCAACTCAAACCATTCAAAAGGGAGGATTGTTAATGGGGTAAATAAGAAAAGAAGAGAAAAGGAACAAGAAACAATCACAGAATCTCGCAGCGGAAAGATAAAATATAATAATCAAATAAACAGTTCATGAAACTGTTTAATATACTTTTGATTATCATTTATACAACATTTATCAAAGTTATACATATACAACAGAACAAATAAAATAATGCAACAGACAACATGATGCAAAGATAATAATAGTAATAGTATACCAAATCTTCGTCTTCGTCCTCCAGAATAGATCTTCAAAAATCTGAAAACTCAGGACTGACCCGAGCGTAATGAAAAGGCAAAACACTCGAGTCAGGACTAAAACATCCTTATGTAAGTTAATCAATCGTAAATAAATATGAATGCAACGGCGTCAGAGATGTTTACGGGGTTTGACATCTCCTATCCAGTGTCAACGTGAGTGCAATAACTTTAAGAGATGTTACGGGATTTTCCATCTCTCAAGGATCCGTTAAACTATCTACTATGTAGTACAATACGCTATTATAATATGTCTACATTAAAGTAAAAGTATTAAAATAGCGTTAAGGCGTTACCATAATCCCCCTTAACACATTTTTATTCCCAAGAGCATATACAAGACCGTAGTTTCCCCAAAACCGGAAGTCACCAGAGGGCAATCCATATACTAAAGGTACAAACCAAAACGTAGTGGTCGCAAATAGGATAATCAGTATGACAAGGTACATGAGGCGATACCAACTAGGATACTAGTAGTTGCGTGATCTGGACTGATGTTGAGCATAGCAACTACTACCTCAACACCGCGAAACAACACTCCCAAATCAAGGGGTGCACCCAAATCGAATCACAAAGGTAATAGATATGGTATCGAAGAAGTGTGTCCGCTAGAGGTGGCGAACCTCAATGGCCCGGCGCGGCTCCTGTTTTAGTCATGTCAGGGGTCATCCAATATCGTTCTCTTTCTTCAGTCAACGCGTTCACCAAACCATCCACTTCATTCTGGATCAACACTCCGCGTATAATAGTTATTAAAGTGGTTTTCGGTATCGACAGAGAGTATGTCCATATCCGATCCCGGTCTCTTTAATAACTACGTATTATTACACCGATGGCTCTTTTACATTTCAAATTGATTCAAAATTGATATCAAAATATCATATTCACTTCAAAATCAAATCCATTTCAAATATCATCATATCTATTCAAAATGTAAGATCCCGTTACAAAAAATCATTTTTCGACTCAATATCTCATTTCAATTTCAAAATCATTTCGAATTTCAATTTAGGTTGCAACTTCATTTAACCCAATTCGTATTTAAATTCAAGATTTAAACATAAACATTTCACCTTATTGACCAGCTTGAAATTTTTAGAAAATAGTTTTAAGTAGTTTAAAAGTAGTTTTAAATAATTAAAATAGTTAAAATACTTAAAATCTTTAAATGGATTCCAAATAGATAAATTAGTTTAAAATAATTTAAATTGGGTTAAGTAGATTTAAAATAGATTAAATAGTTTAAGTATTTAAAGATGGTTTATATAACAGAGAAATTTGGAAACAAAATGAAACAGCTTCAAAACCAAACCATTTCAATTATAACTTCCCAATTCAAATCAATTTCAATTTCCATTCTACCGATTCAATTTCGATTTCAATTCAAATCAATGTCAACTTTGACTTCAAATTAATTCAATTCTACATTCACCTTCAATTAATTTAATTTCAATTTATATCGATTTGGAGCTTGATTTTTCAAAATATCAACTTATAACTCTTAACAAAATTATTCTTCAATATTCAAATTTAAATCCAAATTTCAAATATGATTCAATTTCAAGCTCAATTTCAAAATATCATTTTATATCACTTTTACTTAGTAATACTCAAAGCTCGAGATAATATTCAATCTTTAAAACAAATAAATTTCCGAAATTCAATCATATCCCAATTTTAAATTTCAAAGTCTCAACTTAAATTATTTAACAATTTCTTTTAACCCAAAATTTATTTCAACATTCCAAACTCAATTTGCGATAAATTCGATTTCTATACATTGATTTTATTTATAACTTTTAAATCAAAACATTTAAATAAATTTCAAACCAACTATTTTAAAAATTTATTAAATTAACCAATCCGGTGTCCGTATATAGTTTTCTATCCTATGGCCAAGTGATTGGTTATTTCAATTAAATGTCAGGGATGAATATATATCACTTAAACCAAATCACAGTGTCATATGTATGCATAACAGGATATATATAAGCAAATAAACATCCAAACATTTAAATATCAACCAATAGCATCCATCGAAATACATCATCCAATAGACAATACAATTCACGGCAATTTCATAGTTATCAATATCAGGTAATTTAATCGCAATTCAATTTTAATTTCAATTTGACTGTCAATTTAATTTTCAACGGTGAATTCAAATGACACTCTATATGACAATTAAATTTTATCAAACAACGACCAATAAAATTCATATCACTTCATAATATCAAATTTAACTACCATAAAGATATTCAGTACATTGTGAGCGTTATAAAACACTCACCTTGATTTTACGATTTTAAATCAAATCGAACGACGTTCGATTTAACCAAAAATTTAACAAGCTCGAAACAGTCCCGGATCTGCACTGTAGCGTAGCACTCGTCGTTGCGATTCCAACGTCGCCAGTTTCATCCGATTCTGATAACGAATGAAGGAGTTACACTATTTTCAAGTTTGAATACAATTTAAATAAACAATTTTTCTTTATATATACCGAGACAGATCTGCCGTTTATTTTGAAATTGAGATCTAGGCCACACGATCTTGCTTCTCCCCCTTCTCACGAACGTATCCCAGGTTATCAAAAACCCATCAACGCCACCATCTCCTCGATGTCGCACCCACAATGAAGCTCTAGAAATCGATCGGGGACCACCAAACGATGCGTCACAGCCACCTCCACCTACGCCCTAAAAATCACGAAGCTCGGCTCCACCATTGTCACCCGTGGCCCATTCGAATTCCGTGCCTTCAAAAGTCGATTGCCGCCAAACCACCTCGTCTTCGACGATCTTGACCGTTGGATGCGTAGATCGTGCTGCCCTCTACCAAATCCCAGTTGGAAGTTTCTTCGATCGAAGCACTGATGGTGAGAAAATCGAAGGGAAAGGATAAGAGATTTCGGCCATTGGAAACGTTAGGGCCGGCAGCAGTGATAACAAGGGTTTCTGCGTGGATGCATATATACACGCGTATACTAATTATTTTAATATTATTTTCATATTTAACATGATTTTTCGAACGAACTCCAAATTAGACGTGCCGATAGGCGTTCGTAATGTCTTACCCACCTTCCGAACACAATGGAATAGGTTTCGGGGCCTACTTTGATCGTCTGTGTGAGTTATGGAAATAAACGATCGATTTTAAATTAAACCGATTAAATGAATTTCTAAGCATTTTTAGCTGCCACGGTCAAATGGCAACTCCGATTGCTACGAAATTTTAAATCCGATAATAATACACTATTATGGAACTAGTTTCGTCGAATTCTGAGGCTGTGCCTCGGAATGCTATTTTTACTCGTCGATTAAATCGACGACTTTTCAAAATTTACAAAGTTTCTTAAAATTCCAATTTTAAAATCTTATTAACTCTATTATAATCCAAATATAACTTATATTCACTTTGGAAACCAATTTGAATCATATTAAATCAAATTTCAGTTATTCACTCTATTTTCATATATTAAATTTCAATATCAAATTATCATATTAAATTCAAAATTTAACTTTTGAAACAAATTCAAATCATAGAACAACCATTTCCATTATATAGTTATTCAACTCCCGTTATTCAATTATTCAGTTATTTTCAAATATTGAATTTAAACAATTTAATTGTTCAATATTCAACAAATTTCAATAATAGATTTTACTTTAATTTTTGTTATCACTCAATTACTTTATTCACATTCAGTGCATCCAGCATTATTATTTAACTTTAGTAATTGATCATGAACTCAGCTAATATATAAAATTTCATTTCAGTTGCAATTGGTTTTCAAATTCAATTCGACTGACAAATAAACAAGTAACTTATAATAATTATCACCATTAACTTTTAATCACAGTTATTAGTTTATTATTTACAAACAAGTGTCACGATTGCCTATATAATACTAATTAGATTCCATTACCATTGACTATATATTATTTCATTAGTTAACCCAATATTTACATTTGTTTTCTTATATCCCCTATATAACCAAGTTATAATATTTAAGTCATTTCAATTGATTGGAATTTCATTTAATTCATTGAAAATTAACTTAGATAAATATTGTTGCAATTCATTCTAGTTATTATTATAAATAAATAAATTACAAATTTTTAATTCTTCCAACATTAAACCATGAAATCTTATTAAATTAACTATTTTAATTATTGAAATCTATGGGGCGTTACACTCTCCCCCACTCAAAACTTTTCGTCCTCGAAAAGGAAAAAGAAGGGAAAAGGAACTAAGTAAAGAATTCAACATTTGATAATTTCTATTCAAAATTATCAATTTACAAAACAAAGAAATTTCATTTATAAAGTCGTTTCTACGCTCCCACTACGCTACTCCGATAAGCTTACGAAATTTTCAAGTTGGTTATCTAAACGAGTTATAAAATTTTAAAACCTGAAAATTTTCTAACACCCGGATTTACGGAAAATTTCGGCAGCGTCTCCTTTGCGCGGCTCGATCGGTACAACTACAAAATGCCTCTACTGGCCCCAAACCAACAAAAGAAAATCAAAAGCCAAGTGGCTCATCAAAAATCACCAAATCTAATGACAAAATAAACATGTACCTTTTGTTGGGCAATCCAAATTTCCTTGATTTTAAATACCTGCATCTTATTTACCAATGATAACCAATCATATAATTTTAAAAGAATCATTTTATATTTGGCATCTTAAATTTCCAATATTAACTTTAATTAAGTTCGCAAGCCGTACATATATCATCCGTGAGCAATATCAAATCTAATCGCTTATTCGATCACACAATTTCACTTCCAACTAGTATCGTTCACACGACTCTCTATTGCGGACTCAGATTTGGTTCCTTGATTGGAAACTGTTACTCTCCTTGCATAGCCATATACTATGATAGAGAATTTCCAGAATCAAATCAAAAATCCATATCCAGGGTTCGCCGTCGAGAATCGAGTGAAAAATCCTAACTTGGATCGATATAAATTATCTCGAAATTTTGTGCTCGAATTTGGATCAAATCGTTATGCGAATAAAATAATATACGTACAACTCACGTATCACCTTCCAATGGATTTTCTATCCAATTTATCTATACTAAATTATTTTATTGACTTCTATTCTTATTTACAATTAATTATTCACAATCCATTATTCAGTTAGTGTATTCATTTCTCTACATAGCATATTCTTTAACATTATCTTTTCTTAAACATCATATCATAGAATTTTCTTACTCAAGTTCATTTTAAACATTCTATATAATTTAATTAAATTCAATTTCATTTTCCAATTGATTCTTAGCTATACCAAATTCTTTTGTTTACATTTATTTCAATTTCATAAATTTAGTTACTAATAAATTTATTTATGGAACATTTTTATTAATCAGCATTTTAGTTCATTAATCATCTTATAAAAGTCTAACCTCTCATAAATGACTTTTCTTAGTTTACAGTTAACTTAAAGGTTACAAATTCAATTCAATTTTTTTAATCCCTTTGCAATTTATATTTATCTCTATAACCAATTTACAAAGATATAATATGATTCATTTATCTTCTTTCTTAAGTTCACTTACTTGTTCCATTTATCCATTCATCATTTCATGTTATTTTTAAGTTTTTTCTTATTTTTTTATTTTTTTATTTGTTTTATTTTATTTTAATCACCACCAAATTTTCCATTTATATACATTTTAATTCCTTTTGAGTTTTCCTTACTTGTATACTTCAATTATTTTTAGGTTCTGTTTATTTGTACAATATCTCATTACATATCCAAAACATCATTTCAACTTCTTAATACTTGGTAAGTCATATTATATGTTATTAGAATGCAAATTTTGGTATTATACAAATTTATAGAATTTCATTTTACTTAATTAGAATGTACACAAATTTAATTTGTTTAAATCCTCTTTACCTTTCAACTTTAAAGGTACACTACAACTCTAAAGTTTCCCAAAACATTAAGCTTAGATATCTTAATCCTATTATTATATAAGTTCTGGTTATTCACATTTCATTCAAATAATTTGAAAATTATTAGTTAACAGAACTTAGAAATTTAATGCCCGGTTCATTTCAAATCGTTTGAAATAACTATATACACTTATATCTTTAATATATCAAATCATACCTTGAAGTTTAAACAAAACCCATTTACCCAAAATAATTTCGAAGAAAAGCAAAGCTTCTCAGAAGTCTTCCCCACTTTGAGACTCGAAAATGAATGTCGATGATGCTGCGCAGTCATCACCGAAATTATTTTCCAACGACAGAAGAGAGGGGTACTGAATTCATTTCTTCTTAAAATCCTTTCAAAATATTTCCCATAAATATTTTCCAACTAATATCACAATATATTTTCTTCAAAGCTTTGAGAACCATTGTCAAAACCCCCGGGTCTTAAATTCAATATTTTCCAATTTAAATCTATTTTAATTTATAAGTCACCTTTATAAAACATTCTTATAGGATTTTCTTTCTTAAAACATTCCACAAGTGTTCTATCATTGTTCTTTTTGTAATTCACTTTATTTATTAAATTACAATATCCAATTAATGATAATAACCAATATTATCATTCCTAACAACCAGGTAAGTTAGATAAGTCACAATAATTTCTGAAAATTATTTCTTTATATACAAAATATAATTAGGGCAAAATTATTTCATTTACCCAATTTCAAAAGGATACTATGTCGAATTGTTCTGTTCAAGTGTTTAGAGATCCCTATCAATGACGTTAATTACTCGTATTGACCAGAATCCATAAGCCACTCAACAAATCAACCAACACAGTATAAAACAAATTTATATCACTAACAAATACGCTCTCTCATACATATACACCCAGCGACTCATCATAGGGTATTACTACCCTACCCATAAAGAGTCAGACCCCACAAAGCTAAGGTTATCGCTAAACAAAAGCTCTGATACCAACTGTAACGACCCGCCTTTTTGGACAGTTTAAATCGACAAATCAAACACACATGTCAACTCAAACCATTCAAAAGGGAGGATTGTTAATGGGGTAAATAAGAAAAGAAGAGAAAAGGAACAAGAAACAATCACAGAATCTCACAGCGGAAAGATAAAATATAATAATCAAATAAACAGTTCATGAAGCTGTTTAATATACTTTTGATTATCATTTATACAACATTTATCAGAGTTATACATATACAACAGAACAAATAAAATAATGCAGCAGACAGCATGATGCAAAGATAATAATAGTAATAGTATACCAAATCTTCGTCTTCGTCCTCCAGAATAGATCTTCAAAAATCTGAAAACTCAGGACTGACCCGAGCGTAATGAAAAGGCAAAACACTCGAGTCAGGACTAAAACATCCTTATGTAAGTTAATCAATCGTAAATAAATATGAATGCAACGGCGTCAGAGATGTTTACGGGGTTTGACATCTCCTATCCAGTGTCAACGTGAGTGCAATAACTTTAAGAGATGTTACGGGATTTTCCATCTCTCAAGGATCCGTTAAACTATCTACTATGTAGTACAATACGCTATTATAATATGTCTACATTAAAGTAAAAGTATTAAAATAGCGTTAAGGCGTTACCATAATTCCCCTTAACACATTTTTATTTCCAAGAGCATATACAAGACCGTAGTTTCCCCAAAACCGGAAGTCACCAGAGGGCAATCCATATACTAAAGGTACAAACCAAAACGTAGTGGTCGCGAATAGGATAATTAGTATGACAAGGTACATGAGGCGATACCAACTAGGATACTAGTAGTTGCGTGATCCGGACTGATGTTGAGCATAGCAGCTACTACCTCAACACCGCGAAACAACACTCCCAAATCAAGGGGTGCACCCAAATCGAATCACAAAGGTAATAGATATGGTATCGAAGAAGTGTGTCCGCTAGAGGTGGCGAACCTCAATGGCCCGGCGCGGCTCCTGTTTTAGTCATGTCAGGGGTCATCCAATATCGTTCTCTTTCTTCAGTCAACGCGTTCACCAAACCATCCACTTCATTCTGGATCAACACTCCACGTATAATAGTTATTAAAGTGGTTTTCGGTATCGACAGAGAGTATGTCCATATCCGATCCCGGTCTCTTTAATAACTACGTATTATTACACCGATGGCTCTTTTACATTTCAAATTGATTCAAAATTGATATCAAAATATCATATTCGCTTCAAAATCAAATCCATTTCAAATATCATCATATCTATTCAAAATGTAAGATTCCTTTTCAAAAATCATTTTTCGACTCAATATCTCATTTCGATTTCAAAATCATTTCGAATTTCAATTTAGGTTGCAACTTCATTTAACCCAATTCGTATTTAAATTCAAGATTTAAACATAAACATTTCACCTTATTGACCAGCTCGAAATTTTTAGAAAATAGTTTTAAGTAGTTTAAAAATAGTTTTAAATAATTAAAATAGTTAAAATCTTTAAATGGATTCCAAATAGATAAATTAGTTTAAAATAATTTAAATTGGGTTAAGTAGATTTAAAATAGATTAAATAGTTTAAGTATTTAAAGATGGTTTATATAACAGAGAAATTTGGAAACAAAATGAAACAGCTTCAAAACCAAACCATTTCAATTATAACTTCCCAATTCAAATCAATTTCAATTTCCATTCTACCGATTCAATTTCGATTTCAATTCAAATCAATGTCAACTTTGACTTCAAATTAATTCAATTCTACATTCACCTTTAATTAATTTAATTTCAATTTATATCGATTTGGAGCTTGATTTTTCAAAATATCAACTTATAACTCTTAACAAAATTATTCTTCAATATTCAAATTTAAATCCAAATTTCAAATATGATTCAATTTCAAGCTCAATTTCAAAATATCATTTTATATCACTTTTACTTAGTAATACTCAAAGCTCGAGATAATATTCAATCTTTAAAACAAATAAATTTCCGAAATTCAATCATATCCCAATTTTAAATTTCAAAGTCTCAACTTAAATTATTTAAAAATTTCTTTTAACCCAAAATTTATTTCAACATTCCAAACTCAATTTGCGATAAATTCGATTTCTATACATTGATTTTATTTATAACTTTTAAATCAAAACATTTAAATAAATTTCAAACCAACTATTTTAAAAATTTATTAAATTAACCAATCCGGTGTCCGTATATAGTTTTCTATCCTATGGCCAAGTGATTAGTTATTTCAATTAAATGTCAAGGATGAATATATATCACTTAAACCAAATCACAGTGTCATATGTATGCATAACAGGATATATATAAGCAAATAAACATCCAAACATTTAAATATCAACCAATAGCATCCATCGAAATACATCATCCAATAGACAATACAATTCACGGTAATTTCATAGTTATCAATATCAGGTAATTTAATCGCAATTCAATTTTAATTTCAATTTGACTGTCAATTTAATTTTCAACGGTGAATTCAAATGACACTCTATATGACAATTAAATTTTATCAATCAACGACCAATAAAATTCATATCACTTCATAATATCAAATTTAACTACCATAAAGATATTCAGTACATTGTGAGCGTTATAAAACACTCACCTTGATTTTACGATTTTAAATCAAATCGAACGACGTTCGATTTAACCAAAAATTTAACAAGCTCGAAACAGTCCCAGATCTGCACTGCAGCGTAGCACTCGTCGTTGCGATTCCAACGTCGCCAGTTTCATCCGATTCTGATAACGAATGAAGGAGTTACACTATTTTCAAGTTTGAATACAATTTAAATAAACAATTTTTTTTAATATACCGAGATAGATCTGCCGTTTATTTTGAAATTGAGATCTAGGCCACGCGATATTGCTTCTCCCCCTTCTCACGAACGTATCCCAGGTTATCACAAACCCATCAACGCCACCATCTCCTCGATGTCGCACCCACAACGAAGCTCTAGAAATCGATCGGGGACCACCAAACGATGCGTCACAGCCACCTCCACCTATGCCCTAAAAATCACGAAGCTCAGCTCCACCATTGTCACCCACGGCCCATTCGAATTCCGTGCCTTCAAAAGTCGATTGCCGCCAAACCACCTCGTCTTCGACGATCTTGACCGTTGGATGCGTAGATCGTGCTGCCCTCTACCAAATCCCAGTTGGAAGTTTCTTCGATCGAAGCACTGATGGTGAGAAAATCGAAGGGAAAGGATAAGAGCTTTCGGCCATTGGAAACGTTAGCGCCGGCAGTAGTGATAACAAGGGTTTCTGCGTGGATGCATATATACACGCGTATACTAATTATTTTAATATTATTATCATATTTAACATGATTTTTCGAACGAACTCCAAATTAGATGTGCCGACAGGCGTTCGTAATGTTTTACCCACCTTCCAAACACAATGGAATAGGTTTCGGGGCCTACTTTGATCGTCTGTGTGAATTATGGAAATAAACGATCGATTTTAAATTAAACCGATTAAATGAATTTCTAAGCATTTTTAGCTGCCACGGTCAAATGGCAACTCCGATTGCTACGAAATTTTAAATCCGATAATAATACACTATTACGGATCCAATGGAACTAGTTTCGTCGAATTCTGAGACTGTGCCTCGGAAGGCTATTTTTACTCGTCGATTAAATCGACGACTTTTCAAAATTTACAAAGTTTCTTAAAATTCCAATTTTAAAATCTTATTAACTCTATTATAATCCAAATATAACTTATATTCACTTTGGAAACCAATTTGAATCATATTAAATCAAATTTCAGTTATTCACTCTATTTTCATATATTAAATTTCAATATCAAATTATCATATTAAATTCAAAATTTAACTTTTGAAACAAATTCAAATCATAGAACAACCATTTCCATTATATAGGTATTCAACTCCCGTTATTCAATTATTCGGTTATTTTCAAATATTGAATTTAAACAATTTAATTGTTCAATATTCAACAAATTTCAATAATAGATTTTACTTTAATTTTTGTTATCACTCAATTACTTTATTCGCATTCAGTGCATCCAGCATTATTATTTAACTTTAGTAATTGATCATGAACTCAGCTAATATGTAAAATTTCATTTCAGTTGCAATTGGTTTTCAAATTCAATTCGACTGACAAATAAACAAGTAACTTATAATAATTATCACCATTAACTTTTAATCACAGTTATTAGTTTATTATTTACAAACAAGTGTCACAATTGCCTATATAATACTAATTAGATTCCATTACCATTGACTATATATTATTTCATTAGTTAACCCAATATTTACATTTGTTTTCTTATATCCCCTATATAACCAAGTTATAATATTTACGTCATTTCAATTGATTGGAATTTCATTTAATTCATTGAAAATTAACTTAGATAAATATTGTTGCAATTCATTCTAGTTATTATTATAAATAAATAAATTACAAAATTTTAATTCTTCCAACATTAAACCATGAAATCTTATTAAATTAACTATTTTAATTATCGAAAATCTACGGGTCGTTACAGTTTCTCAAGTGGACATGGGAGCCATGTATCATTTTTTTGTGAACATGATGCAAGCTGGAATCGCAGCTGGAGTTGTTGGAGGGAATGCTGCTGGAGGAGGAGTTCAGGAAGCTTTGATAGCTAACTAGTAAGCTAATTTGAGCAGAGACTATGCTCGGCTTGGGGGAAAGCCGTTTATTGGAACTGAGGATGCTATGGTAGTGGAAAATTGGATGCTACCTTGTGAAAGCTTTTTTGCTGACTTAGGGCTCAATGACGAGGATAAAAGGAGATTTGCTTCAAGACAGCTTCAAGGGGCTGCTTTGTTTTGGTGGAATATTGTAACTACTGGTGTGGATGAAGAGACTCTGACGTGGGCAGAGTTTAGGAGGAGGTTTCAAGAAAGGGTCATGTTAATAATGGCGCAGTCTGTGTTGGTTAGAAAGTTTGCTGAGCTTGAGCAAGGGGAGATGTTAGTTCTGGAGTATGCTGGTAGATTCGAGGAGTTAGCCCGATATGGGTACGCTACTGTTGATACAGTGATGAAAAGGAATGAGGAGTTCATTAGAGGTTTGAAGCCAGAATTGGCTAGGGCTACTTTACCGCACATTAGAGATCCATGTGATGTAGTTGTGGAGATGTCACTGACACACGAAGAGATGTTAGCTTGTTTGGAGAAGAAGAAGGAAAAGGAGGTCCAGGTTGCGCAAAGCCAAAAGAGAAAGTTTTTCCATAAGAAGAATTCTCAGAAGGGAGGAGCAACAAAGAAGGGAAAGTCTGAAGTGGTATGTTACAAGTGCGACAAGAAAGGACACTATGCCCATGAGTGTCGTACTGGAAAGGGAAAAGGAAAGGAGGTGACTGGAAAGAAGAACATCAGGTGCTTCAATTGTGATCAGATCGGCCACTACAAGAATCAATGCAAGGAGCCCGCAAAGGATGGAAAGGGCCAAGTGTATGCATTAGATCCCGCTGCTTCAAGGCTAGCAGTGAAGGAGAAGGGAAAAACGGTGTTACGAGGTACGCTTCAGATTCACGGTATGTCTGTTAGCGTTTTGTTTGATACTAGTGCATCTCATTCTTTTATATATCAATGTTTGGTGGATAAACTTAACCTAGAACCCACATATTTAGTTACTTCCTTAAGGATTGCAAATCCGATAGGAGGGTATGCGACGCTTGGGATGAAGTGTGACCACTTAGAGTTTGACTTGCTAGGTTACTCTTTTGTTTGCAGTTTGCATGTATTTGGTTTTGTAGGGTTTGGAATTATATTGGGCATGGATTGGTTAAGTAAATACGATGCTAGGATAGGAAAATATCATTTAGACACCCGGATTGTAGTGATCAGATAGTTTATACCATAGAAAACCCTAGCTGTGAGGTGAATGCTTTGTTGGGTGTTATAGAGTTAGAAGATGAGTTGAATCGTGTTTTCGTAGTTAGATAATTCACAGATGTTTTTGAGCCGGTAGTTGGATTACCACTGAAATGAGCCATTGAGTTTCAGATAGATTTGGTGCCTGAAGAAAAACCGGTAAGTAGGCCGCCAAGCAGGATGACGCCAACAGAGATGAAGGAGTTGAAATCTCAGTTGGTAGATTGGGAAGGCAAGAGTTTTATCAGACCAAGTAGCTCACCTTAGGGAGTAGCCGCAGTATTTTCTAAGAAGCCGGATGGATCGTTAAGGCTATGTATCGATTATCGTAAGTTAAATGAGAAGACGATAAAGAATCAATATCCATTGCCAAGAATTGATGATTTGTTCTTCAATTGAGTGGAGGATATTCTCTCAGTTGGATCTAGCGATAGGATTTCATCAGCTTAGAGTGGCAGAAGATAGTATACCTTTAACGACATTTAAAACAAGGTATGGATCGTACCAATGGTTAGTTATGCTGTTCGGACTCATTAATGCGCCGACATTCTTTGTGGATTTGATGAACCAGATTTTCCGAGAGTACTTGGATAGGTTCATGTTGGTTTTTATAGATGACATTCTGATATACTCTAAGGATGAGAAGGAGCATGAAGTTCATCTTAAAGTTGTGCTTGAGATACTGAGGCAGCATCAGCTTAAGGCAAAGTTTTCAAAGTGCCATTTTTGGGAGAAAGAAGTGAAGTTTCTTGGTCACGTGGTTTCAGAGAAAGAATTATCAGTTGATCTAGAGAAGATCAAAGTCGTTAATAACTGGAAGAGACCAGAAACGGTAACTGAGATAAGAAGTTTCCTTGGATTGGCTGGGTATTATTGGAGGTTCATAAAAGATTTTTCGTGGATAGCAGCGCCGATGACCAAGATAACACGAAAAGATGTAAAGTTTGTGTGGACCGTTAAGTGTGAGGAAGCATTTTAGAGCTTGAAACACTTATTGAACCATGTTCCAGTATTGGTGGTTCTGGAGGGGAATCAAGATTTAGTTGTTTATACTGATGCATGTGGTACTGGGTTGGGAGTTGTACTAATGCAGAGGGGTAAAGTGATTGCCTACGCTTCTAGACAGCTTAGACCGCATAAGGTTAGAAATCCAACGCATGACTTGGAGTTAGCTGCAGTTATATTTGCGTTGAAGGTGTGGAGGCATTACCTTTTGGGAGAGAGGTTCGAGCTATATACAGATCATAAGTCGTTGAAGTATTTATTCTCCCAGAAGGAGCTGAACATGAAACAACAAAGATGGTTGGAGTCTATTGCTGCTTATGATTTTAGAATTTAGTATACACCCGGAAAAGGAAATAAGGTGGCAGATGCACTTAGCGCGAAACATCAGAATGCAGTTTTAACAATGATTGCTGAGTGGAAGGATTTAGAAACATTGGCAGCTTGCAGAGTGCAGTGGAGATCCGAGGCTGAGTCTAGTGGAGGATCTGCTAGGTTGTCTTGTTTAGAAGTCCGACCAGTATTGATCGAGAAATTTGCTTCTAAACAGCAAGAGGATCCAGTGTTAGCAGAAAGGATCAGGAAATTAAAGGATGGAACGGAGAGCGATGACTTGAAAGATTTCAGTCTTGACCAAAGTGAATGGTTAAGAAAGAAGGGTAGATTATGCGTTCCAAATGTGGGAGACATAAGGAAGGAAATTTTGGAGGAATGCCATCATTCGAAGTTCAATATACATCCAAGAGGAACGAAGATGTGTCAGGATATGAAGAGAAGCTTCTTCTGGGAAGGAATAAAGAGGGATGTTGGCTTATAGGTGAAACAGTGTTTGAACTGTCAGCAAGTGAAAGCAGAACATCAGAAGCCAAGTGGATTGCATCAGCCATTGGATATTCCAGTATGAAAGTGGGATTCTATTTCTATGGATATTATTGATGGGTTGCCAAGAACTAGTAGAGTAAATGAAAGTATATGGGTCATAGTGGACAGATTGACCTAGAGTGCCCATTTTATTCCAGTTAAGTCAAATAGGACAGCACCTGTATTGGCTAAGTTATTTATGAAGAACGTGGTTAGACTGCATGGAATTCCTAGTAGTATTGTTAGTGATAGAGATTCCTTATTCACTAGCGAGTTCTGGAAGAGTCTACATGAAAGTTTAGGAACAAAGCTCAAGATGAGTACCGCCTACCATCCGCAGACAGATGGGAAAACGAAAAGTGTTAACAAGATCTTGGAGGACTTGTTACGAGCTTGTGTATTGGACTTCGAGTGATCATGGGAAGACCACCTACACCTAGTCGAGTTTTCGTATAACAACGGTTATCAGACTAGTATTGGGATGGCACCTTTTGAAGCTTTGTATGGAAGACCATGCAAATCCCCTGCATGTTAGTTAGAGACCGGGGATAGGTTAGTTCTTGGTCCGGATTTGGTAAAAGAAGCTATAGAAAAGATTGAGCTGATTAGGGAGAGAATGAAGGAAGCTCGATCTAGGTAGAAAATCTATGTAGATAGAAGATGGAAAGATTTAAAGTTCTCTGTTGGAGATCATGTTTTCGTCAAAGTATCGCTGATGAAAGACGTTATCAGGTTCGGGAAGATGGGGAAGTTAGCACCAAGGTTCGTAGGACCATTTCCTATTTTTGAAAGGATTGGGAAACTCGCATATAGAGTAGAGTTACTGAGTAGTTTGATAAGAGTGCACGATGTTTTCCATGTATCTTATCTGAGGAAATGTGTTAGGGATCCAGACACTACTATAGCACCAACTGTGTTAGAAGATTTAGTAGTGGAGCTAGACATGACTATAGTGCGAAAACCTATCCGGATAATTGCGAGAGATGAGAAGAAGTTGAGGAACAAGACAGTCAGATTAGTGAAAGTCCAATGGAGTGACGATGCTATAGACTGTACTTGGGAAACTGAGAGTAGGATTAAGATGCTTATCCTAATTTGTTTGATGGTATGTTTTAACTTTGATTGTTTTGTTGTGTACCTTATCGTAATTTCGAGGACGAAATTCTTTAAGGAGGGGAGATTGTAACACCCCATATTTTTAGTAACATTATTTAGGATATTTAATTAGTAAACAAAATAAAATAATGTAAGATGATTAATGGATAGAGATTTGATTATGACTAAGGGGTAGCCGTGCCATATAAATGAATAGGTAAATGAAGTAAAATGGACTTAAGTGTTAGAAAATAGGGGAGGGCAAAATGGGAAAAAGGGATTTCCTAATACCCTAAACCCTTAGGGAAAATGTACACACCTTCATTTCATTCTATCACAAACGAAAACATCAAAACTAAGGTCGGCCCCCATTAGCAAAGGAGAAGAAGAGAAAGGTCGGCCCCCATTAGCAAAGGAGAAGAAGAGAAAGCTGAAGTTTTCAAGAGGAAAAATCAAATCAACTTAATCAAGATCAAATATCACATCTTTAATCACAAATCTAAGGTGAATAATGACTACATCTCACTTTTCTATATGTTTTCAGTTTTAAGATGAAACCCGAATTTATCTTGCATGATTTAGCCATGTTTTAGAAGAGTAAAATGTTTATATATGCTTGTTGATGATTTATGCATATTTATATAGATTTTTATGATATGTTTGACATGAAAACCCTATTAGATGACATCCAATCGCCTTGCGAATTTAAATGTAGATCTAAAATAATATTTTAGAGGTAGGTTTCAATTTTCATAATTTTCTGAATTAATGTGGATTTTATATTAATTTTCTAGTGAAGAGAACGATTTATTGGATTATAAATTATTTACGGCAAAAATAATAATTATTTGGGTCAGAAATTTATATATGTTAGAAAACATATTGAAAAGGATTTTCTGGAATTTTTATAGAATTTCCTAAGTGTTTTGATGAATATATAAAACTGTTTAAGGTATGAGACTTAAATGTTTTATATATTTAATTAAGGAGAAGGGGTATTTTGTAAAATAAAATTAGTTTATTTCTTAAAATATTGGCAGCACTTTTGAAAAAGGTATTTAGCAACCAATGGAAATTTGACAAATAATAGCAGGTTAGTTAAAAAGTGTTTCTCTTTTAAGTTAAAAACAAAAATAACATGATTTTAGCATGTTCCACCATTTTCGGCAGAGGGGGTTCCGACCCAGACCTTTCGCCACCATTGGTTTCGAAACCAATGCGCATGGTATCAAGCAACTTGCTACGTAGCGCATTGGATAAAGGCGAAGGGTACTTAGTCAAAACGCTAGGTTCTGAAAGGGTTGGAGTATGCTTTGTTTTAATTAAAGAAGCGCCTGCTTTGCTTTCGAAAGGATAGCTTTCGACTCAATTGGCTTTTGACTGGGTAAAATATTTTAAAAGGAAAGGTCTCGAATGGGTTGCACTCTTTTATTTTAAGTAATGCTTTCGAAGGGGTCGAAACCCCTAGTTGCCGCCTTTCTACCTTTCGAGTTCAATGGTTTCGAAAGGTATACTTATCTTTCAAAATTAACCACTTCTCCAATGCTTTCGAAGGGATGGTTTCAACACCATCACTTCATCACTTTGGAATAGGTTTCAAAAGGAAGGCTTTCGACTTAGATGTTTTAAATAGGGGAGGGAAAAATAGGAAAAAGGGATTTCCTAATACCCTAAACCCTTAGGGAAAATGTACACACCTTCATTTCATTCTATCACAAACGAAAACATCAAAACTAAGTTCGGCCCTCATTAGCAAAGGAGAAGAAGGGAAAGCTGAAGTTTTCAAGAGGAAAAATCAAATCAACTTAATCAAGATCAAATATCACATCTTTAATTACAAAGCTAAGGTGAATAATGACTACATCTCACTTTTCTATATGTTTTCGGTTTTAAGATGAAACCCGAATTTATCTTGCATGATTTAGCCATGTTTTAGAAGAGCAAAATGTTTATATGTACTTGTTGATGAGTTATGCATATTTATATTGATTTTTATGATATGTTTGACATGAAAACCTTATTAAATGAAATCCTTTGCCTTGCGAATTTAAATGTAGACCGAAATAATATTTTAGAGGTGGGTTTCAATTTTCATAATTTTCTGAATTAATGTGGATTTTGTATTAATTTTCTAGTGAAGAAAATGATTTATTGGGTTATAAATTATTTACGACAAAATAAATAATTATTTGGGTCGGAAATTTATATATGTTCGAAAACATATTGAAGAGGATTTTCTGGAATTTTTATAGAATTTTCCTAAGTGTTTTGATGAATATATAAAATTGGTTAAGGTATGGGACTTTAATGTTTTATATATTTAATTAAGGAAAATGAGTATTTTGTAAAATAAATTTATAGTTTATTTCTGAAAATAATGGCAGCGCTTTTAAAAAAGATATTTAGCAACCAATGGTAATTTGACAAATAATAGTAGGTTAGTTAAAAAGTGTTTCTCTTTTAAGTTAAAAACAAAAAATAACATGATTTTAGCATGTTCCGCCATTTTCGGCACAGGGGGTTCCGACCCAGACCTTTCGTCACCAATGGTTGCGAAACCAATGCGCATGGTATCAAGCTACTTGGTACGTAGTACATTGGATAAAGGCTAAGGGTGCTTAGTCAAAACGCTAGGTTCTGAAAGGGTTGGAGTATGCTTTGTTTTTAATTAAAGAAGCGCATGCTTTGCTTTCGAAAGGATAACTTTCGACTCAGTTGGCTTTTGACTGGGTCAAGTATTTTAAAAGGAAAGGTTTCGAATGGATTGCACTCTTTTATTTTAAGTAATGCTTTCGAAGGGGTTGAAACCCTAGCTGCCGCCCTTCTACCTTTCGAAGTCAATGGTTTCGAAAGGTATAGTTATCTTTCAAAATTAACTACTTCTCCAATGCTTTCGAAGGGATGGTTTCGATACCATTACTTCATCACTTAGGAATTGGTTTTGAAAGGAAGGCTTTCGACTTAGATGTTTTAAATGACCCTTTTTATTCTGTTTGAAGTATAACCCAAAGGTTTCGAAAGAGTTGGTTTAAATGGCTTCGAAAGGTGTTTTTCCACATGTATTAAGTTGAACCCAAGTGCTTTCGAAAGGTTTGAGTTTCTAAAGATTTAATGGTTTCGAAGGGTATTTAAAATGGTTTCGAAGGGGTGGTTCCCCAAAGGGTTTCAAAGGAGTCGAAAGGTGCTAGTTTCTGATGGTTTCAAAAGGGTTGAAATGGAAGGTTTTTCCAAGGGATTTTAAAGGCAATGTTTTGAAGTGTTTTAAGATATGATTTCTAAGGTTTTAATGCTTTCGAAAGGAAGGTTTTCAAAGGTTTCGAAAGGGTTTTAAGAATGGTTTCGAAATGAAGGTTTTGGCCTTTCGGCCTAGATAAATGAAGGGTTTTACTTGGTTTTAAAAGTGGGACTTTCAATAGAATCGAAATGGGTACTTTCAAGTGTTTAAGTATCTTCATCAACTAAGGTTTGAGTAAAGTATATATATAACATGGCAAGGTGATTTTTAGTAAAGCATAGAGTACATGTATTTTCCTTGTGTGAGTTGATTTAAAGGTCTTAAACCATTTTGAAAAAGGTTTTCAAGGAAAATTATGGGAAGGGATCCTTAAATAAAATGACTCAGATATTAGAGTACCAGATGAGACTGGTATAGGGTCGCACTCTATACATTAGCTTTTGGCCCCAGCTAATTTAGTCCAAAAATTCTAGTGTGTAAGGCTTTGTCATAGGTAAGACTAAAATTATGATTATACACAGAAGGGAATATATATTTGTATATAGATATGTTATTAGTGAGCCTGCAAAACCATTAGGATCAGGGGACCCTGGGAGATGTTAAGTTAGGGACAAAACGTCCATAAGAGAAATATTTAACAAATAGTTGAGGAAGACCGTCCAGAAGAGGATTGTCTAATAGATGTTAGATAAATTTTGTTTATAATGTCTGGTACGCCCGAGTCGACCAAAGGTTAGTAGTCAGCCAAACAAAACTAAAGTGTTTGAACATATAGTTCTTTTATTACCTGATATGTATGTATACATAATGATGCTTTACAGTATTTAACCAGTTTTGGTTGTAGGAAAAGATTTGCAAAAGATATGTTTTATAAGAATGTTAGTGAGGGGAAGCGGCATGGTCTCATTTAACATTAATAACCGAGATTTATAGTATTATTCACACCAGGCTTTATGTCTAACTCGAAGTTTATGTTTTCCCCTTAAACTCTCGGGTGCTCAAAATTGATTTGAGTAGGCTGAGGGTTGAGATTCTTTTAGGTTTTTAGTCGGATGACGAATAAAGCTACCGAAGACGAGCAGGAGGCTTATAGATAGCTATAAGGAGTTGCAGTTCTTTGTTTTGTTATTTATATCCGCTGTGTATGTATTAAGTCAATTATGACTATATGACTCTGATCATCCAAGGGGGCATTTTCATATGTCGCTCTTGGCGTATTTTGTAATAAGTATATTTTACCATTGCCTGGGAAACGTTATGGGATTATGTAATCAGAATATGGAACATCTGTTTTGAAATGTAATGGAAAAATGTTGTTTTGAAATCTGTGATTTGTTTCATATTCAAGTGCTTCTGATATTATTGATACCATTAACATAGCCATATTTAGTCGCCAGAAATTAATTCTATAGATGACTGCAACATCTGTAGCGCTTTGCTTTAGGCCTCTAGATAGGGGATGTTACATTAATCCATTCAAATCTCAAAGCTAAGGTGAATAATGACTACATCTCATTTTTCCTATTGTTTTTGGTTTTAAGATGGATCCAAAGTATTTTGCATGATTATTCCATGTTTTTGAATGTTTAAGTGTTTATATGTGCTTGTTGATGATTTATGTTTATTCATATAGGATTTATGATATGTTTTAATGTGAAAACCCTATTTAATGACATCCAGATGCCTTGCGAATTTAGATTTAGATTAGAAATGATATTTTAGAGATGAGTTTCAATTTTCATAATTTTCTGAATTAATGTGGATTTTATATTAATTTTCTAGTAAAGAAAATGATTAATTGGGTTTAAAATTATTTACAGTTAAATAATATATGATTTGGGTCTGAAATTAATATATGTTGGAAAAAATATTAAAAATGATTTTCTGGAATTTTTGTAGAATTTTCCTAAGTGTTTTGATGATTATATAAAATTATTTAAGGTATGAGACTTAAATGTTTTGTATATTTATAAAAGGAGAAGGGGTATTTTATAAATAAATTAAATTGTTTATTTCTGAAATATTGGCAGCACTTTTAAAAAAGAAAATTAGAAACCGATAATATTTTGACAAACAAGGCAGGTTAGTTGAAATGAAATTCTTTTTAAAGAAAAAATCAATTTTTACATGCTTTTGGCATGTTTCACTACTTTCGGTACCAGGGGTTCCGACCAAGTACTTCCGCCTTCATTGCCATCGAAGTCAATGCGCCTGGTATCAAGTAATTGGTACGTATTAAATTTGACTAAGGCGAAAGGTACTGGGTGAAGCTAAGGGTTCCGAAGGGATCGAAACGTTGCCTTGCTTTTAAATGAAAACGCGCCTGCTTTGCTTTCGAAGGAAGAGCTTTTGACTTGTTTGGATTACGGCTGAGTCAAATGTTTTAAAGGATTGGTTTCGAATGGGGTTGCACCTTTGTTTTAAGTACATGCTTTCGAATGGGGTCGAAACCCCTAACTTCCGCTTTTCCTACCTTTCGAAGTCAATGGTTTCACAAGGTATACTTTGTTTTGAAACTTAGACGCTTCTCCAATGCTTTCGGAAGGTTGGTTTCGACACCTTCATTTTTTGCTTAGGAATGACTTTCGAAAGAGTACTTTCGACTTAAATGTTTTATGACCCTTTTGCTCTGTTGAAGGTAGAACCCAAAGGTTTCGAAGGAGTTAATTTTAAGTGCTTTCGAAAGGTTTGTTGTTTACAAAGGTTTTGATGCTTTCGAAGGGTATAAAGAATGGTTTTGAAGGGGTGGTTCCCTAATGGTTTCGAAAGGTTTGAAAGGAAAGGTTTTTCAAATGGTTTCGAAAGGCGGTGTTTAAAGTGTTTTAAAGATAGGATGTCTAAGGTTTTATAACTTTCAAAGGAAAGGTTTTTCAAGTGTTTTCAAAAGGAAGATTGAATGGTTTTGAAAGGAATGTTTTGGCCTTTCGGCCTAGGTGAAAGAATGGTTTTACTTGGTTTTGAAAGGGGTAATTTCAGTGGATTCAAAAGGGGTACTTTCAAAGGTGTAATTGTTTTCATCTATAAAGATTTGAGTAAAGTATATATAACATGGCAAGGTGATTTTGAGTAAAGCATAGAACATATATTTTCCTTGTTTAAGTTTGATTTAAAGGTTTTAAATCAATTTGAGATGAAAACGTTTTCAAGGAAAATTTATGGGAAGATTACCCTAAGTAAAATGACTCAGATATTAGAATATCAGATAAGATTGGTATAGGGTCGTGTCCTATACATTAGCTATTAGCCCAGCTAATTTAGTCCAAAATTTCAGTGTATAGGGCTTTGTCACAGGTAAGACTAAAATGATGATTACACACAGAAGGGAATATATGCTTATTTACAGATAGGTTATTAGTGAGCCCACAAAACCATTAGGATCTGGTGATCCTGGGAGAAGATGTTAGGGACAGACCATCTAGAAGAGGAGTATCTAACAGGTGTAAGATTATTTTATTTATATTGTCTAGTAGGCCCGAGTCAGCCAAAGGTTAGTAGTTAGCCAAACAAAACTATAGTGTTCGAACAGATAGTTCATTTATTATCTGATATGTATGTTTACATGATAATGCTTTACGGTTTTAACCGGTTTTGGTTGCAGGAAATTATTTGCAAAAGATATGTTTTAAAAAGATATTAGTGAGGGGAAACCTGTTCCGCTAAGCAGTGTGGTCTCACTTATTATCAAATAACCGAGATGTATAGTATTATTCACACCAGGCTTTATGTCTGACTCGAAGTTTATGTTTTTCCCCTTAAACTCTCCGGTGCTCAAAAATTGATTTGAGTAGGCTGAGGGTTGAGGTTTATAGGTTTTAGTAGGTTGGCGAATAAAGCTTCCCTAGATGAGCAGGTGGCTGACGGATAGCTATTTAGGAGTTGCTGTTTAATTTTGTTTTATTCCGCTGTGTTGTATCAAGTCAGTTATGACTATATAGTACTCGGGTCAACTAAGTGGGCGTCTTCATATGTCGCTCTTGGCTTATTTTATAATAATTATACTTTTTCTGAACCTGGGAAACGATTATGGTATTATGTAATCTAGATATGAAATATGTTTTATGAAATGTAATCAGAAATGTTGTTTTGTGAAATCTGTGATTTTGTTTCATATTCATGTGCTTCTAATATTATGGATACCATTAACATTACCATATTTGGTCACCGAAAGTTAATACTATGGATGACTGCAGCATCTGTAGTTCTTAGCTTCGGGCCTCCAGATAGGGGATGTTATAGGATTGCCAAAATGGTCAGTGTTCCAATTATCGGTAATAATTTTTTGAAAATCAGGATGCTTAGTCCAAGAATTTAAAAATGTAAAAGAGGAATGACTTCTAGTGGCAGCATTGCCCCGTTCTAGGATTATAGTTGAATGGTTAGAGGGAGATGAAGGAGGAAAGTGGGAAATAAGGTGAGACCAAGAAGACAAGTCATTCATGTTGAAGTAGGATCTGTCCAACTTACAGAAAGTTCTAGGCCATGTTCTACTACTGTTATTCCACGTATAGTGACATCCTGATGCAGGAATAGGGATGAGTTCAGAGGAGTGAATGTAGTTATTTAGAGGTCTTGTGGCCTGAAGAGAAAATGGATTACCCCAGTTTTGTCATTTGATTGTTGCATACTATTCTTGTGTCAACCCCAGTATATTACAAGGCTTGGATTCCTAATGAATATACCGGGAAAGCTAGTCAATATTCAACTTTCATAGTAATTGTGTTAAGCATGTATAATGCCTTCTGAGGACTTAACAGACTAGGTGCTACTTTTTGTCATATTTGATAGGATTTAGCTTCTTCTGTGCTAAGTTGTCCGCTCCTTAACGAATCATTCCTATTGATTTATACTTTGAAAACGAAACCTGTCATGCCAAGTATTTACTTACTACTAGAGTTAAGACTTTGCCAGTAAATTAATAGGTTTTCTTTTCGTCCATCCAAACATGAATTTGAGCAGTGAGAAAGAAATATTTATTATATTTCTTGTTGTCCGCCCTATCATGCGCATTCGGAAAACACTTGATGATTCTCTCACAAATACCAATCTGAGCCGTTCCCATTACAGGGACTACTCAATCACCAAAACACAAACATGGGGAGTTAAGTGGTTTGAGGGAAGGAAGGAGATCAAATATAACTTGTCTGTGGTCTTTCTTGTTTTTAGCATATATTGATGTAAGATGAAAAGAAAGATTTGATGGAATATAGGAGATATGATAGCGGATGAGTTGTCTATGGACAAGAATAGGAGAGACAGAGAAAATACAAGGATTCTAAAGCATAAGTAGTCTACCAAAAGGGGATTGAGAGAGATTATGGAGAATGGACCAAGATTGGTTTATGAAGTTTGCATAGTTGAAAGAAAGAGAGTGATTTAGTTTAGTTTTAGAGATGACAATGAGATTAATGTTGTGGAGTTGAATGAATTTATCGATTTCAAGTTTCTTTTCATAAGTATGGGCTCCTCTGATATTCCACAATGAAATTTTGTCTATCATTAATGGGATAAAGATTTGGAGGCTGTTCTGGTTTGAATACCAGCAGGAGTGAATACAGAGATATCAATTTTAGCAATAGCAGTTTGTTCCTAAGAGTATAATGTTCCTTTGTCTAAGTCAACATTTGATAATGTTATTTTCCTTTTTGGTCTTCCTCTTCTTTTGTCATTGGAAGTAGAACCAGTAGGAGTTTTAGGGAGATAATTTTCCATTATGAGGAGGTTTGTTTGTATGATACCATCATGGAGGGTTAGATTGGCATATGGACTAGAAGTATTAAGAGAATCAAGTAAGGAGGTGAGAGGGTTTAGGTTATGCAGGTCAGTGTGCATGTTTGGGTTCAAAGTTGAAGGTGATGCAGAAGAGTTTTTTGGTGAATTATGAATGAGGTTTGAGTGGTCCAAGGTAGAGTGATTAATTTGTAAGGCAAGTTGTTTTGTTGCATGATATTCCTAGTGCTGGCCAATAGCTATAGTTGCATTGGCATGAGATGTAATATCCACAACATCAGCATTGAATTCTTTTGATATTTGAGTTGCCTGAGTATCTAATTCAGTGGCATGTGCATGGGAAGAGATATGAACATTTAATGGTATCTCTTTTGATACATGAGTTGAATTTACCGTTCCAACAACATTCAATTCATCAGCAGACGATCCACCTTTCTCTAGAATAGAGAGAACAAAGAATTTAGTGGATTGATTGGGATTAAGCAAGAGGTCAGGAATGCCATTTCCAATGTTTACAATTATTACATCAGTGGGAGTCTCATTATGTTCCTCAATGGAAATATGCATTCACAAGGGTATCAAAATTGCCATTTTCTGGCACTTCAATGAGTTTTACATTAGGATCAATTTGACTACTTATAATAGGCACTTCCACCACTTCCTTTGTATTTTGTTTGTTCATTGCATTATGATCAATCTTCCTCCATTCCATCTTTTTCCTTTTATTTCTCTTTCTAGCTCAATAAATTCACTATTTGCATTCATTCTTTCCCTCCTTTTTTTCATTAGTGAGTTTTTCTTTGCTATTTTTCTTTCCATTTACCGTGGAATCCTCATTTACTTTCTCTTCCATGCAATTATTTTCCATCATACAATCACTTTTAGAATGTCCAAAAATCTTATAATCAGTACAAATAAGAGGCCGCCAAGAGTATTGAACTTTTCACATGACTCATCTCCAATACTTATATAATAAGGCAATTCATTTTCATGTGTCTAAACATTTGGCCTATTCAAATCTTTTCATTTTTTCTGTGTTTTCATCATAGCAAACTAACTTACCAAGGTGGCAACACAGTCGGTTAATGCTAACTAGAGTCCATGCCATTAAAGGAACTTTGTATCAGTGTATCTAGACAAGAACACTCTTGATATTTGATTGAGTTAAGCTAAAGCTAGGGTTCCATGCAGTAATAAAAAACATCCGTCCCTTAATGAATGTAGGATCCATTTTAAGTTTTTTCTTCTTATCTTCATTGCATGAGAACTTGAAATAAACATTTTGATTGTCAGATAACATCTCATACGTGCCTTTGAGTTTCCGGTGTCTTGCAAGGTGCATTTTTACTTCCATGAAGTCAAATGAACCACCAAGGAAAAATCCAACCAGGCAACCTGACCAAGCCTTAATGCCTTCATCAATGACAATAGCAGGAGGATCCAGAGGGGATCCATCGTATGATAGGTCAAAACGAAGATGAGTGAAAGTGCCCGCATTTCTAGGTTTGTTGTTAAAGAGTGAAGACTACTTAGCATTAGTGGTAGATGGAGCAAAAGGAACAAAATAGGGGACAGAGAGAAGAGGAGGAGTGGAGTTGGAGAGAGGATTGGAAGTCTAAGGGAAGGGAGGAAAAGGGTTAGGAGGGAGAGGAGGGGGAGGAGGTGGTGGGGGAGGGTTAGAGATAGGAGGAGGTAGGGTGATAAAGATAGGAGGGACAAGGATAGATTGAAATAATGGTTGAACAATTGAAGGAATGGTTAGGGGATGAGAGGACAAGCTGTCATCCATGAAAGAAAGAGAATCAAAAAATTAATTAATTTTAGAGATGAAATCTCCAAATTTATTTAATTTTTTTTATAAATCTCTACTATATTTATAAAACTTTAACGATACTAAAATCGGACTAAATACTTTCCATAAAAGATCATTCAATATATCACTATAAATTCATAAATGTGATTTATTTCCAATTTATCAAAATGATATCACTTTCTTTTCTGTAAAATATCATTTATAAATCTATTCTATTATTTATAAAATACCATTATAAATCTGTCTTTCTATAAAACATTTTATATAAAGCGTTTCACAAATATGCATACCAAAATATTTCTATCTTCTTTTTAAACGAATCAATTTATTATAAAAAAAATATTCCTCTTTTCTTTAAAATAAACATCTGTTAATATAATAACTTTTTATAAAATAAATATTTTGTCATCCCGCCTTTTGGCAAGGCCGTGACACCAAGAACTTGACCAGAAACCAATGACAGTTCGTCTTAGAGATCGGTTATACGCAGACTCACCATGGATATCGACGAATTTTGTCTAAGTTCGAATCAATCTACAATCGACAAGACACAGCGAGCGAAGCAATGAAAGTCAACGTTCCAAATTTCAAGTCAATCCGAGTTCGTATGCTCAAGTTACGATCGATGCAAAATGAAGGAAATAGCTCATTTTTCGTATCCATAGCTAAGCCCCTATTCGAATCCATCGGCTTCATATCGATCAGAAGGCCCCAGTTTGTGTCGATCAACTTCGAATCCATCGCCAAGTCACATTTCGTATCGATTAACTCCGCATCCATCAGGTTCCAGTTGTTCGAATCCATCGAGTATGTTCCGTTTGCATCGGCAAGCAACCCTCTGTTCGTATCCATCAGACGACTGCTATTTCGTATCGATCGTGGGACTCCTGTTCGTATCCATTGAGCATTGCGCTATTCGTATCCATCGAGCATTACACTATTCATATCCATCACAAAGTCGCTTGTTCGTATCCATCAAGTCGAAGTGGCTATGATCGATACGAACAAGGGCTACCTTCATCGATACGAACAAAGTCACCATCATCGATACGAACAAACCACCTCCATCGATTCGAACAAGGCATGCTACAAATCGATACGAAGGAGACTGCTGTTGATCGATTCGAACTGGGCAACGGACTTCGATGCGAACAAGGCGAAGATCAAGGATGACTCGACCAACTCGGCGAAGAAAGTGGATCGATACAAGGAAGGCTCACCACATCACCACCTGATCACGCGCGACCATCGATTTGAAGTGATCGAGTCGAAATGATCGAGTCGAACGAAATGAACTGCCGAAAGTCTCCATTTCATATCGATCATATCTCGAGATCCACAAGTCCAAATTCTATGAAATTTTCACAGAAGCTTACGTGCATGCTAAAGAATGTCCACGTCAAATTTCGACTCCATCGGACACAATTTTGATCGATACGAAATCCGTTTGTATCGATCACGGATTGGGCCAAAACTTCACGGGCTTAGGCGTGCGGGCCTACTCACATGCCAGAAGAAGCCTCCCAAGATCTGAGCGAAATATCAGCCTCCTACACCTATAAATAGAGCCCCAGAGCATAAAGAAAGGGGATCTTCTTCTTCTTTGAATTCTCCAACGCCGAGACTCTGCCAGATCCAATTCTAAACTCCATTGCTACTGCTACTAACGAATTTCACTACTGTAAATCATTGTTATTTGCTGTAACCCGCTGAAATTAATTGTAATCATCAAAGGAAGATCAATAAAGCAATCAACTTCATAGTGGACGTAGGCAATACGCCGAACCACTCTAAATTCTTGTGTCTCTGTGCATTTTAATTACTTTCATATCTGTTTTTTTTTTGGAGTTTTTGTTAGATAATCCTCTTTTTCCATTTAATTTCTTCGCTTTATCTCTTCAAAAACTTCCGAAGAGTGTTGTGCCCAATTTTGGTACAAACATATTTTAAAACATTTCCAAAAAGGTTGGAGTAAAATAGGAAAGTTCCAAAAACCATTTCAAAATTAAATACTACAGAAAATTCCAACAGTCTCATTTAAAATAATTATCTGAATCAAAACCATTTTCAGATCAAAATAGCAAATATTAGTATTTCCAAAATACTATAATGAGGCTAATAACTACCATAGCACTTAGCAAGTATTTCCACAAATTTACAACTAAAAGAGTTCAACTTTTCAACGTATCAAAGTCATATCCAATATGGCCAAAGTACCAAGTTTTTGACATTCAACAATTTATATAATAACTATATAACTAAAATTAAAATCAATAGTAATAAGGAATTTGAATTCCTCTACAAAATTCTCTGTATTTCATTTTATATGTCATTTACTTTTCAAAGCAGAAATTCAACCAAACCAAATCAATAATCGATCAAACTCGAAAACAATAATTTATATCAACACATATATCATATAGTATTCATCCATAGGTGAGATAACTCGTCGAAATTCTAGTTAACGTTTAAGCATTTCTGTTCGATCTAAAATTGAACGACATTCGATTTTAGCTCAAAATTCTACTTGATCCAAAATCAACGAAATCAATTCAAGTTCGTAGATAACGCTCCTACGAGTGCAACGCAAAAGACCGCGTTTCGATTGGACTTCGTATGAAAAGACTGTTGATTTAATAAGTTTTTGAATTAAAATATTCATTGATTGACTAACTACTTGATTAATAATTAGTTACCCCTTATTAATTCTTCTACCCCCTCAAAATCAAATTCGTGCATACAGTATCACTTGTACACTAAATCCATACATGCCGATCACCTCTCTCCCCCTTCCTCCCTCCACACTCGACGAAATCAACCGAATTCGGAAATGCTTCGTGACCGATCCAATGAGACCAAGTTCAATCCACTAAAGAAGACCACGACCTGGGCTTCCTCCACGCGATAGTAAAAAATCGCGATTCCTCGTAGTCGATCGCATGGTACCAAATTTGCTCCACCAATGCTCCTTCACGCGATAAGCGCGATGCAACCAATGCTATAACCTACCTCCGCCTAAATCCCCTCAAAATCCAAACCCTATTTAGCTGTCACCACGCCGAACAACCCAAACACCACCACACCTCTCAGTTCCTATATAGACTTGAAGCTTGCACCAATATGAACTCAACGAATCCAGTTTCATAATTTATCATTGAGCATTGCTTTTGATTTTAATTTTTATTAAGAGGAGACTAGGTTTTTGGTTTTCTATAAAAGAGGGAGAATGAAAAGCAAAGAGGGAAAGATGAAAAAATAAAGAATAGCCTAAGTGTTGAAGTTATTAAATTTACAATTTTCGACACTTCGCTACATAGCATCTCGTTTGCGTACGAACCACAAACGATATAAATAAAAATACGATCGCGCACAATAATGCGACACCATCCTAAAACAATAGTAAAATATTCTGGTTATCCTATTCTACGAAATTTCAAAAATACCCACTTTGCCACAAAATATTACAAACGATAATTTAAATATTTTCAAATTAAAAATCATGGAAAAATCCTATAAATTCATTTAAAAATAATTTATTAAAAATAAAATTATTTTGAATTAATTTTGAATTGAATTTGAATATTTAAATAAATTAAATATTTCTATTCGAAAAATTAAAAATTTCGGGTCATTATGTTCCTTCTCCCTTAAAAGAATTTCATCATCGAAATTCTCCAAAGAAAGAAAAATGCCATCACACCCTTAAGCTTTTAAAATCAATTACATTTAAAATCCCTTATGTTACGGAAAATTCCAACAACACGTCCTTTGCGCTGCTAGGTCCAAAAAAAATCACAATATCAATATAAGCCCATATCTAGGATCTCCTATATCTAGGGACAACACAACAACAATATATATGTATGATATACCTTATAGAGTGTGTATAGCACATAACAAACACACCCGTTAAGCATAAACGTGTACCTATTTGCCGAGCAAATCAAACTCTACTCATGAAACCAAAAGCAGCAAGCCAGCCATTGTCTTTATATACCTAAATCTCACTTACATAACCCAAAAGAGAGTTAAACACGACAAATGAAACAATAAAACTATCCATCCATCATATATTATGAATCTAAGCATGTTAAATCATATGTAGAAATCATCTCACATAAACACGCCATAACAGACCATGTAACTTGCATTTATAATGAAAGAAGCATACAATATATTAAAGCACGTACGATGTACATATGTCATCCATACACAATATAAAATTCGATCACTTGCTCGACCACATAAATTTCACTTCCGAACTAGTATTGCGCACTCAACTTCCCTAGTGCGGACTCCGATTAGGTCCTTGATTAGATACCTCCGTTTTCCCCACATATGCATATACTAGATAGAAAACCTCAAAATCTTCAAGAATCTGTATCAAGTGTTCGTAGTTAAAAACGAGTGAAAATTCTAACTCGGACCGGTGTAAATCACCTCAAAATCAGGTACTCAAATTTGAATCAAGCACAGTTATGTGAATAAAATGATCTACGTACAACTTACATATTTATTCCATTGGTTTCTTAACTACACCAATTTCTTTTTAATTTAAATCACATCCATTTTTTCTTATAGTATATTTCCTTTAATACTAAAATCATTTATGAACCATTTCATAACACATTACCTACGTCCATTACCATTTTACAACTCAAGTTCACGTCGTGTAATACTCTTCTACATCCTAAGAGTATATATAAAACATTAGATTTGTTCTTTTAACCAAGATGTTCAACAAATTTAAAACTCATTTTAACCTACTATCCTTTTATTCTAGAGTTACAAAACTCTACTTTTATATTTTCCAAAACTTAGCTTCAAGTTCTTAACTAATTCGGAAGTTTTCGACCGTCCAAAATCACCAAAACTTCCATTTCATTTTCAACAAATGAAATTACCAAACAACATATCATAATGAGATGCACAAACCAAACTACCATAATGCATATGATACATGCGTCCATAAAATCACTTAATAGAAAACATCAGAATAAACACCCGAGTTTTATTCCAACTCAATTTGAAATGATAATATATACATATAAATTTAGTATATCAAATCATACTTTTTGGATTTTTAAATCTAGATCCATATTACCAAAACAACTTTATAGCAATTTACTATGGTAGCATTCCTCTACTTTGAAACTCGAAAATGAACGTCGATGATGTTGCAGCCATTACCAGAATTATTTTCCAGTGACAGAAGTGAGTTCAGTGCTTTCTATTTCCTTTAAAATCATTTTAAAAATATTTATAATCATAAAGACTTTCAAATAATACTATTATTTTTAGCTTTTTGGAACATTAAAAATTAACAAATTCGGTTAAGAAACGAAGAAGTTATAGCCAATTTCGTTTCAGTTTCAAACACAGAGCAAATATTGGTTTTGCTCTCGGGATAGCAGTAAAAAATTCGATTTTGACATAGCTAACCTCAAAATTACAGAAAACTTAATACATGAAAGTTGTTTTCATTTTCAAAACTTTGAAAAACTTCCAAAAACTGGGATTTATGTTCTCAAATTTTCAATTTTAAATCCTTTTTAGTTATAAACCATATTTGTATAATTTCACTTTCTTATATAAAATCATTTCACAAATGTGTATCGTTTTTTAGATTGAAATAAACAACTTTTATTAAAATTAAATTTTAACCTAACATTATCACCTAACGCCTTATAGTCAAACTGTGAAACTTAATTCACAAGGTATTTGTTTCAATATTCCCACAATTACCATCTGTTTGTACCAAAAATGGGCACAACACTCTTCGGAAGTCTTTGAAGAGATAAACGTGTAGAATGAAAATTAAAACTGTGGATTATCTAACAAAAACTCCAAATAACAGAAAGTAAATTGCAAAGACAAGCGATTTAGAGTGGTTCGGCTTTTTAGCCTACGTCCACTATGAAGTTTGATGATTTTATTGCTCGACACTCGAAGATTACAATTGTTTATACTGTAGTACAACTGGTTTTATAAGCTAAGTCTGAAACTAAAGCAGTGGCGGTGATGCAGAGTAAATCTGGCAGAGTCTGGGCGCTCTTTAGCTCTTAGAATTGTCCGACCCCTTTTCTGAATGATCGGGGGCTCTATTTATAGGTGTAGGAGGCTGATATTTTGCCTAAAATTTGGGGAGACCGCTTCTGGCACGTGAGGGGGCCCACATGGCCGAAATCTGGAGATCCGGGCCCACTTTGGGATCGATTCGACCCTTGGTTCGAATCGATCAAGAAATCATCCAATCGAGCTAAAATTTGGTGTGAACATTCTTCATCATGTGCTTAAGCTTCTGTGAAAATTTCATGGCATTTGGACTTGTAGAACTCGAGTTATGATCGATTCAAGTTGGTCCATATCGATTCGAACTCAACTTCGAATCGATCAAGATTTGCTCCGATTGAGCTGAAATTTGGCGTGGACATTCCTTAGGTTTCCAGTAAGCTACTGTCCAAATTTGGTGGCATTTGGACTTGTAGATCTCAAGATATGATCGATGCAAGTTGGTCCATATCGATTCGACCCTTGGTTCGAATCGATCAATAATTGCTCCGATTGAGCTGAAATTTGGCATGGACATTCCTTAGGTTGCCAGTAAGATACTGTCCAAATTTGGTGGCATTTGGACTTGTAGATCTCAAGATATGATCGATGCAAGTTGGTCCATATCGATTCGACCCTTGGTTCGAATCGATCAAGAATTGCTCCGATCGAGCTGAAATTTGGCATGGACATTCCTTAGATTGCCAGTAAGCTACTGTCCAAATTTGGTGGCATTTGGACTTGTAGATCTCGAGATATGATCGATGCAAGTTTGGATTTCTCAGCCGTGATCCATCAATATCTGGAGCATATGAACTCCGATTGACTTGAAATTCCGAATGTTGGCTCTCATAGCTTTGCTTGTCATGTCATATCAATTGTAGCCCGATCCGGACTCGGAAAAAATTCGTCGATATCCATAGTGAGCCTGCGTATAACCGATCTCCAAGACGAACTGTCATTGGTTTCTAGTCAAGTTCTTGGTGTCACGGCCTTGCCAAAAGGCGGGATAACATTTGCCCCCCAAAGTACGTCTTGTGTGAACATGACGTGCTTTGAAATGCTGCATCCTTCATTCTGAAAAAGTTCTATCTGATTCGTTGAGTAGTTGCTATCTTTTCGTCAAAAGATGTAACCTTCGATTGATTTCCAGTAATATAAATGTTGATTGAACCACTATCAGTGGTTATGTAGTGCAATGTTGTAACTGAGTGTCGAGTGCTAGCGATTTGTTGTTCGCTGTTGTAATTGTCATCAGGTGAGCATTCAATTTCTGTAAATTTTGAAAATTGAATGTTAGTCTGTCATATATGTACGTATGTTAACCTGGCTCCCGTTAACGTTTGCATGTTCACGAGTCATTGTCAAGTTCTTTAGTTTTTGTTTGGATTGAGTTTCGTATCGATCCTCTCCTGGATCGAAGTGAAATTCAAGTTGTAACAACGTTTGATGGTTGTCTTTGAATGCTCCTTCGTAACGATCCTCTCCTGAATCGATGTGAAGGGTTGGAATGTATGCTTCGTATTGGTGGATACGTAATATTGGATCTCGGATTGATGGATACAAAAGTAATGCTTTGTATCGACAAAGTCAAACGATCCAGACATAATCATGCAGTGATGCTTCACGGAGGTTATGCCATTCCTTATTCGTTTATTCAATAAGAATCCCCGATTGTGGATAATCTTTGATAGGAGTCATCCATGATTCTTCTCCTAGATCCATCTCTAAGATCTAGTTGATCTTCATATGTCAATGCTTGGAATAATAAGCATTTCAACTGGGATAAAGTGTTTTTGCCATGCATCCCCGGAACTGGCTAGCTTGGCCAGTGACTTAGTTTTTTCATTTGGCCCTCCGAGGATGTGTGTAATGGTGTAATAGTCGAAGTCGACTAGTAGCTTTTGGACCCAGCTAGGATGAGGAGCAAGATGTTGCCCCCTAGTTGAATAATCTTCCCTGACTCGGTATACTACTAACCAATAATCACATAATATATGCAAAGTTTCCACTCCTAGTTTTCTTGTGAGTTTGAGCGCCAAGGCTTCATACTTAGCTTCGTTATTTGTTGCAAGGAAGTTAAGTTTGAGTGCGTGGAAGATCGATCGTTCCTCAGTAGTCATTAACGCAACTCCGACATTAAAAAAGCCGATTATTGGAAGTTCCATCTGTGTACGTCCTCCATCGGTTGGACGGTTCGCCACTGTTCTTTAGATAGTCGTCTGATGTGATGGATTCAGACATGAAGTATGCTAATGTTTGATCATGGAGAGCTTCCCGAGGGAGATATGTGAAATCAAATTGGCTTAGCTCGATATCCCATTCGAGTATCCTTTCAGACATCTAAGACCGCTGTTGTAACTATCATAACGGTTGGTTGATATGGACGTTAACGGGGTGAGCTTGTCAATAGTCATCCTTCATCATATACTGGTCTTTGGATTCGTTTCTCTTCACATAGCATTGCGACGCTTATGGCATGTGTTGACACGGCCCAATTGATGTATAAATCTTCGTGATCCAAAGGTTCAGGTAAAATGGGAGGTCTCTTTAAGCGATCTATCAGATCTGCTTGGTTGTCCTCGGTACATGGGTGTCCCTAACTGTCATAATTTTCTAGAAATTAGACTTGATTCCATGAGAATTGATGATGAAAACAAAGAATCTTTCTGATGTAATGGTGAAAGAGCATTTCAAAGGATCGAGTTTCATCCTGCATTTTTTGGAGAGCACTGAATACCTCTGTCAAGTCATCGATATGGTCGTTTGATAGCCGTGATCTCACGAGCATATTAACCACATCTACTTTCATCGGTCGGTCGATCTAATTTTTGAATGATCTGCTAATCGTCCTTTTGTAAGTAGCACAAGTGTCCTTAAGTTTTAGTCTATAGATTGCAGCATAGCACTATAGGCCTAGGTTAGTAGCGAAACAGTTGTATTCCTGGTTTGGGACATGCTTCGGTATCTGATTGTATCTGGAGTTTGTATCCATGGATGTGAGTAATTCATGTATGATGGTCAGGTCCATCAGTTGGTCGATCATTGGGAGTGGAAAGCCGTGCTTTGTCATATCCCATGCAAATCTGAGTAGTTGATGTATGTCCTCCACTCTCTGTTCGTTTTTCTTATAAGTAAAGGATTGGATATTCACTTTGGTTGGAGGGCATCATGGATAAACCCACTGGTTTTGAGCAGATTCGCCTCCTCTTTTAGTGCAACAGATCTCTCCGGATCCATGTCGCATCGTTTTTGTTCACTGAGACATGCCTCGGGTCGACATTTAATGCAGGGTTCTTCATGGCTAGCGAGAGTCCATATATATATATATGAGGTCGAATCCAAGCGAACACATCAAGATTCACTTGAAGTAAAACAATTGACTCTTTCTTCATAATTGCGTAGAGTTGTGATCTGATCTACAATACTCGTGATGGGTTGTAGGTGCCTCATGTGTTTATTTGCAATGGTAAATGATCAGGCTTACAAGGACGTTGAATCAAAGGATTAGTAGAACTTAGCCTTGTATTGCACGCTGCTACATAGCTGGCTCCAGCTTTGAGATTGAATTGACTTATGTTTCTGAATGATGCGCTTTTCATTCAATGTACCTGCGATCCATTGCTCATTGGAAAGGTCAGAATGATGATCAGTCGCCCATAAGTCCTGGTATTGATCCGATGATTCTATCTCTAGGCATCCTTTCGGTCGCAACCTAGAGTTGTTATGAATATCAGGCATGGGTCATAGGTTCAAATTGTCATAGTCAACTCTCGGATAATTACTCTTTTGCCCCCAGCCTCGGGTTGGCGGATGCATTACGGGGACGATCTAGTCTTGTCCTAGCTGTGTCTATACTGTAGTTCAAGCTTTAAGAACCGGAGTTGACTGATGAATGGTTGAGTCATATTACCTTATCTTCTTGTTCGTGCCCCTAAGTCTGGGGAGTATCTCGATAAGTGGCAAGGTAGACAATGTCCACTTCAATTTTGTATTATATTCCATTGAACCATAGGATCAAATTAACGGACGGAGGGCAGAGTCGTGCCTATCATGCATTATGTTCTAGTTCTTTCCTCTAGGCGGAATACATTGTTACTTTGCCGACATTCGGACATAAGCTAGATTCTGGACGGTCAATGACATTCGCTCTGCTGCTTATGTCGCCATACTTTGGGCAAAAAACTGAAGAGTGAATCGTCTAGTCAGATCCAATGCAGGATTGGTGCTTACCTTGTCGAATCCAGGGTAAGAATCAGTGTGCAGATGTTTAGGTTGCACTTGTTTCGAATTGTTCTTTGAGTCGGATCATGGTAAGAGTCAATGAATGAATGGTCGCGTTGCATTCATTTGGAGTTGGCTGATCAACCATGTCCATTTCGATTTACGTTCTCCCGTTAGATCTAGGGTAAGTCAGCTCAAATGCAGTCATGTCATGCTCATCTGGTCTCATGTTCTTCCTAATGGATTGAAGGAAGGCGATGGAGGACGAATGGTAAAGTCACACTCATTTGTGATTTACACTTCTATTCATGCTATGCTGGTCGAAGATATTCGATGCATGCTCGGGTCACATTGATTTGTAGTTGAAGAAGATTGATATTGACCGTCGATTCGATGGCATGATGCAGAATGCTCGGACCTTATTTCCTGTCTATCCGATGGTATGATATGAAAGGCGCAGATCGACATTGCCCGTCGATCCGGCGGTATGATATGATCGGTTGCTTGTAACTTTGGGCATCATTATGTTTGGTTGGCATCAAGGCCTCCATGCAGTCGTTGCCTTAAGTTTTAATGGACGCTAAGCCGGAGAGGCAGCGAGTCACCTTTCTCTTCTTTCAGTAATTTGTACTTCTGCCCCCAGTCTTGGGGATAAGCCGTAATAGGCGTTATGCAATATTGTTCACTACTTAATTTTAACATCCACACTCTGGGGACTTGTATCTTTATGACAGTTGTTGATCACTCATTTTCATGTGTTGAGTCTGCGCCTATGCTCGGGGAATGAGTGATGTAACTTGGTTGAGATGCAGTCGAAGTTGTTAGGTGGACGGGTCCACCCTCCTCGAGGCCGTACTTGATGGAGATGCAGTCGAAGTCGTTAGGTGGACGGGTCCACCCTCCTCGAAGCTGCATTGAATGGAGATACGGTCGAAGTCGTTAGGTGGATGGATCCACCCTCCTCGAAGCCGTAGTTGGTTGTAGTTTATACTCCGGCTCGAGCTCTCGGAGTCCAGAGTTAGTTTAATGTTTATACTCCAGTTCGCGCTCTCGAAAGCTAGAGTTTGTTGATGTATATACTCCGGTTCGCGCTCTCGGAATCCGGAGTTAGTTAATGTTTATACTCCAGTTCGCGCTCTCGGAAGCTAGAGTTTGTTGATGTTTATACTCCGGTTCGCGCTCTCGGAATCCGGAGTTAGTTAATGTTTATACTCCAGTTCGCGCTCTCGGAAGCTGGAGTTTGTTGATATTTATACCCAGCTCGCGCTCTCGGAGTACTCTGGGGTTTTGTGAATGTTTATACTCCGTCTCGCGCTCTGGGAGTACGGAGTTGAATGAATGTTTATACTCCGCCTCGCACTCTGGGAGTACGGAGTTAAGGAATGTTTATACTCCGCCTCGCACTCTGGGAGTACGGAGTTAAGTAAAAAGTTTGTACCCAGCTCACGCTCTCGGAGTACTCTGGGGTTTTAGGAAAATGTTTATACTCCGCCTCGCACTCTGGGAGTACGGAGTTAAGTAAAAAGTTTGTACCCAGCTCGCGCTCTCGGAGTACTCTGGGGTTTTAGGAAAATGTTTATACTCCGCCTCGCGCTCTGGGAGTACGGAGTTGAATGAATGTTTATACTCCGCCTCGCACTCTGGGAGTACGGAGTTAAGTAAAAAGTTGTCGTGTATCAGCCCGTTTCTGGCCTGATGTGAGGGCTTGTCCCTGAGCTAGGTGTTTCGCTTAGCGAGTGATCGGCGGGATCCCGATTAACTTCCACTTATAGGCCCCTCAACAAAGGATGAGGTTTAGAGTATGGACGGTTAGATCGCGTCCATGTTCATTTTGATTCCGCTTTTGCCAGGCCTAAGGAGTAAGATTAGTGTTCTGGCAAGCTTTGTGCTCGAGCATAGGAAAGGATGGTCGAACTACATCCACTTTGAGTTGTGTATTTTCCCTTAAGTTGGGTGCAAGAATTGGGGAGCAGACAGTCGAGTCATGTCCAATTTATACTTTGCATTCTTTCGATCGAGCTAAGGAAGAGAGTTGAATGACAACTCGTGATGGTTAGTGAGTAGACAATCAGTCGTTGATGACTTTAAATTGAGGGTTGGCCCCTGATGAAGTCAGTTTAAGGCATTATCATTTTGTCGAATCACAGACACAAATGGAGAGTGAATGGTCAAATCACATCCACTTTAAATTTCTTTTCTCAAATAACCCCAAGTGTCTAATGTAGATTTGATGTATAGATGGTCGCGTCATGTCCATCCACAGTGTGGTTTCGTTCTTATTGGGCATCAGAAGAAGCATAAGTATTTTGGCAAGCTTGAGAGTGCATTGTAGGGACATATAACTCCAAGTCTTTCTTACATCTCCTAATTAAATTGCGTAGGCAGATGAGTGGATGGTCGGTTGCATCCACTTTGTACTAAAGTCCTGACCTTGCCGGTCTCTTCCGCTTTGATGCCTTGCCCCCAGTCAGGGGCATATAGTAGCCAATGAGTGGTCGAATCATGCTCATCACGATGATACCTCAATGATTTGATCATGGTCCGCGGAGGTTGTTTTGCACCCAATCTTAAGTACTCGGTTACCTGCATCATTTGCAAGTAGTTTAATTCAAGTAGGTCATATTTCGCAACGTAAATGAAATTGAATTAGAAATAATTCAAAAGAGATCAGATCAAATCTCATTGATAAGTGAGGCAGCGTCGTATGCTCGCTATTGCACATCATTCCATCCCTTCTCAGTTGGAAGTCTAACGCAAATGGTTCAATTTGATCAAAGTCCTTGATCGATAGGGATCGGATGTTCCCGGTCCTTCGTTTTATGGGGCTTGCATATATGGTCGGAGCTATCCTTCCCGGAGAAGCCTTATGGCGTTGGCGTTCACGGTAGCCATTTAGAGAAGAGGAGTTTTCCGATCTAGAGTATGGAGCAGGTCCCCTCCTTATCCTGCTATGTTGATCCTTCATCTGATTCATCAACTCAAAATTTGCCTAGACATGTTGGTGCAGTTGTCGGCGGCGGTCTACCAGTTCTCTTGTCAAAGTCTGGAAATAAGCGCCGGTGATGAACTCATTTATGGGTATCGGCAGCAACTGGCTGCGGGCTTTGGATAAATTCGTTGGCTGCCAGCTTCTTCATTCACTTCAACAATATAAGAAGTAGATCTGGTATGTCTAACCACGATTGACAATGTTCTTTGAGGAATGGGGGAAGACAGCTACATTTGATAGCAGTCATCACTCTTGGTGTAAGCCATGCGCAATTCTCACTTCATGAGGTAGTGCCGGGGGTTGTATTTCCATAACACACCGACATAGTTAACATGTTGAATTTTCATTGGAAGTTCTGCATGTAGGATGGTTTCAACGAATAGGTCTCGACTAGGAAAGATTCCCCAATCGGCATTATGATCAGGCTCATTTTATTGCCCAGGGGTCTTGTAACACTGGTCAATGACGTATGCATGATTGCGTTCGAGTTGTTTGCAATGCCGATAGGACGGTGAGTTGGTTAAAATGGGCTAACAGATTGGTGTTTATCCCAAACTTTCATCCAGATAGGGGACCTATATAGGGTATTAAGGAAGTCTTCTTGAGGTTGTATGCCATGCTTTTAGTCATGTGGACGTAGAATGATTAAGATGCTGGCATTTGAAGATGGTTCAGCGCTGACCAGCTATGCTTTGAGTCGGTAGAGTAGACAGTGTAGGGGAGTCGTCATATTAGCCGTCGTACCATAGTTGTCAACTCAGGAGTTTGAAAGCTGGTCAATTGGAGGAAGTTGCATTCCACCTTAAAAGCATGATATATTAATCAACCCCAGTTCTTGGCATACTAACTAGGTTCTCCAGCCTTTGGGAGTACGGTTGAGTAGTATTTCTTTACCCATTCCTTGATTGCAACTCAACATTTTTTGTTGTGATCTCCTATGTCTTGTTCAGTCATGGAACAATCAGAAGCATGGATGTAATGTTCCTTCATTAAATTGGTGATTGAATCGACAATGCGGGTGCCCTGCGCTGCGGCTAGGGTTCGGGGGGTTTCCCCCGAAAAAATTTTTTTTTAGGCTCTTTTTAGGAAATCTGGGTCGTACCCGAAAAATATTTTTTTTTGATATTTCGTATCGATACGAATTGGATCGATTCGAATTGCAGTTGAGTATCGATACGAATTGGGTGAAGTTGGATCGATTCGAATTGCATTTGAGTATCGATACGAATTGGGTGTAAATGGATGGATACGAAGTAGCGCATCCTGATGGATACGAAGTAGCGCACCCTGATGGATACGAAGTAGTGCACCCTGACAACGCACCCTGATGGACACGAAGAAGCGCATCCTGATGGATACGAAGAAGCGCATCGTGATGGATACGAAGTACCTGTGACTATCGATACGAATTGGAGACAGATGGATGGATACGAAGTATTGCTTCCTGATGGATACGAAGCAGCGCACCCTGATGGATACGAAGCAGCGCACCCTGATGGATACGAAGCAGCGCACCCTGATGGATACGAAGTAGCGCACCCTGATGGATACGAAGAAGCGCACCCTGATGGATACGGAGTAGATGGATGCGAGGGTCTTGTGTCTCTGATCGATACGAAGACAATGGATTCGAAGTGAGGCTATGCTTATGGATACGAACGCTCGGTCCAGATGGGTTCGAAGACATGGATACGAAAATCACCATATTTTCATGGATTCGAAGACATGGATACGAAAATCACCATACTTTCATGGATTCGAAGACATGGATACGAAAATTACCATACTTTCATGGATTCGAAGACATGGATACGAAAATCACCATATTTTCATGGATTCGAAGACATGGATACGAAAATCACCATACTTTCATGGATTCGAAGACATGGATACGAAAATCACCATACTTTCATGGATTCGAAGACATGGATACGAAAATCACCATATTTTCATGGATTCGAAGACATGGATACGAAAATCACCATACTTTCATGGATTCGAAGACATGGATACGAAAATCACCATACTTTCATGGATTCGAAGACATGGATACGAAAATCACCATATTTTCATGGATACGAAAAATTGCATTTTTTCTGGATTTGAAAATATGGGTATGGAATTCATGATGAATGTAGTTCCTCTTAGATCTGGAGCAATCTGAATAGAATAGAAGGAACTACTTATGAACAGATCTGGATCTTCTCCTTAGATTTTTGCAATCCAACGACGATAGTAGATCCATAGAGCAGGAGAAAAAACTGCGTTTTTTCTCAGTGAAAGCACCAAAGTGTTTGTACCAAAAATGGGCACAACACTCTTCGGAAGTCTTTGAAGAGATAAACGTGTAGAATGAAAATTAAAACTGTGGATTATCTAACAAAAACTCCAAATAACAGAAAGTAAATTGCAAAGACAAGCGATTTAGAGTGGTTCGGCTTTTTAGCCTACGTCCACTATGAAGTTTGATGATTTTATTGCTCGACACTCGAAGATTACAATTGTTTATACTGTAGTACAACTGGTTTTATAAGCTAAGTCTAAAACTAAAGCAGTGGCGGTGATGCAGAGTAAATCTGGCAGAGTCTGGGCGCTCTTTAGCTCTTAGAATTGTCCGACCCCTTTTCTGAATGATCGGGGGCTCTATTTATAGGTGTAGGAGGCTGATATTTTGCCTAAAATTTGGGGAGACCGCTTCTGGCACGTGAGGGGCCCACATGGCCGAAATCTGGAGATCCGGGCCCACTTTGGGATCGATTCGACCCTTGGTTCGAATCGATCAAGAAATCATCCAATCGAGCTAAAATTTGGTGTGAACATTCTTCATCATGTGCTTAAGCTTCTGTGAAAATTTCATGGCATTTGGACTTGTAGAACTCGAGTTATGATCGATTCAAGTTGGTCCATATCGATTCGAACTCAACTTCGAATCGATCAAGATTTGCTCCGATTGAGCTGAAATTTGGCGTGGACATTCCTTAGGTTTCCAGTAAGCTACTGTCCAAATTTGGTGGCATTTGGACTTGTAGATCTCAAGATATGATCGATGCAAGTTGGTCCATATCGATTCGACCCTTGGTTCGAATCGATCAATAATTGCTCCGATTGAGCTGAAATTTGGCATGGACATTCCTTAGGTTGCCAGTAAGATACTGTCCAAATTTGGTGGCATTTGGACTTGTAGATCTCAAGATATGATCGATGCAAGTTGGTCCATATCGATTCGACCCTTGGTTCGAATCGATCAAGAATTGCTCCGATCGAGCTGAAATTTGGCATGGACATTCCTTAGGTTGCCAGTAAGCTACTGTCCAAATTTGGTGGCATTTGGACTTGTAGATCTCGAGATATGATCGATGCAAGTTTGGATTTCTCAGCCGTGATCCATCAATATCTGGAGCATATGAACTCCGATTGACTTGAAATTCCGAATGTTGGCTCTCATAGCTTTGCTTGTCATGTCATATCAATTGTAGCCCGATCCGGACTCGGAAAAAATTCGTCGATATCCATAGTGAGCCTGCGTATAACCGATCTCCAAGACGAACTGTCATTGGTTTCTAGTCAAGTTCTTGGTGTCACGGCCTTGCCAAAAGGCGGGATAACACCATCTATACAAGCCATGTAGTAAAAAGGTAAAACTGCTCATAAACTGGCCAAGCACAACTAATCAAACAATAAACGATAATAATTGAATATTATCATTTCCAAACAACAAACACATCATGGATAACTATATTAATTTTTTAAAATTATTCTTTTATATATAAAAGATAAAATCTAGGTAAAATTATTTCATTTATCAAATTCAAAACAATGCTCTGTCGGTTTTCCTTGTGCAAGTGTTTAGAAACCCCTATCGATACAGTTGTTCTTTCTGTATCGACCAGAATTCATAAACCACTTAATAGACCAATCAACATAATATAAAATATTATTATAGCACTAACAAATATGCGCTCTCATAAATATATACACTCAACTCATTCTAGAGTGTTACTAACCCTATCTCTAATGAGTCTACCATACAAGGCTTAGGTATTCGCTCAACCTAAGATCTGATGCCATATTGTAACGACCGACCCTTTTCGACCCTCAAAAGTCAACAATAATACATGCACAGTATTCACATATCAAGCATCCAAGGGCTGGAAAGACAGAATCTCACATCATGAGAGTAATATATAATACACTCATGATCTTTACAAAAGGACACTGTAATATACAAACATCAATCAGAACAAACTAACCCATCATCAGCCTAGACAGTTATTACAGCTTATACTCACAAACGCTGGTAAATACAATACAAGAAATGCAACAGAAAATAAAGTACATCAATACGTCTTGGAGGCATCCAGCTTGTCTCCCGAAGCTTCAAAGCATCCATAACTAAATTTGAAAATATGTTTGGGCTGACCTGAGCATTATAAGGAAATAACACCCGGATCAGTCTAGTAAACCAGCGTGAGAAACACAAATCATGTGGATCTTAAATGTTACAAAACCTTTCAAAAATAAAGCTAGCTCATAAGACCACACTGCACATAAACACGGACATGTTTTTTCCTTACGATAACCAAGCCATTTTATAGAAAATCTAATGGTATTATAATAATGTCTAGGATTTAAAATAAATATTGAATCATAGCCGGAATGGTTACATTAATTACATTCAATAGCATATTTAGTATACAACTAAGTCCGTAAAGCACATACTTGAGAATGGATTCCAACAATAACAAGGTACGAGACTACCTTCCGTATAGTACATTCCTAGATAAAATGTACCAAGGCCGCAAAACATTTGCACCTCTACCAACACAGAACCAACCTACCCCTTCCTAGGGAGTACTGAATATGATCACTACCTCGGCTGCCAACTTAACAAATCATTTCCGTGGCCACAAGCATACATAATCCAAAAATATCAATCTAGATACAAGTGATGATCATACCCTAATGGTAGTGACCTACTTAGCCCTGCTGCATCTATCCTATTTTAGCCATTTCTGGGTGTGAGGCTTGAGTTTATGTTTTACCTTTTAGGAAATCCCACTTTAAATGCTAACACTACCCTCCAGGCAACATGCATCCATACAATTTGTTCTGAGGGTGAACTAACCAAAGGCACTACTTCGACTACATCCTTAGGATTAGTAGGTAGTAACCCTTGCACTTTAAAGAACTTTACCTTCGACTTTCGTCATCTTCAAGATGTCTTCTATAACGTCCCACAATTTTTGGCGTTTCGAATGTGAATATTTAATCTATTTAAATATTCGGATTTGATTCGAATGTAATAAATTATAAGAAAATCAAATTTTGATAAAATGACTTGAATTTTGATGACGTCATTTTAATTTAATTTATAGAGTTTTTTCATAATTTTTAATTTGGAAAATAAAATTATTTTCGTTTGATGCGTTTTGCGCCAAATGTCGGTTCATTTGAAATTTTACATAATAAGTTAACCGGTCTATTTTATTTCTGTTTTGTAATCGCGTAACGTTGTTGTGCGCGATCATATTTTTATTTCCGTCATTCGTGGTCCATACTCGAACAGAACATGGAGTAGCGTCGTAGCCCAAAACTTTTAAATATTCAAAGTTTCAAAAACAAATATCTTTCCTTGCCCACGTAATCATTTAACGTAACGGTCATGGCCTTTGTATTAAATGTTGGCCATGCTTGCATTTATTGGTGGGTACTTCCTTCTCCTTGGTATGAAGTGTTTGCACCTATATGTACATTATATACAGTACGAAAGAAAGGGACACGTCAGAGATATTTTTTTCTTCTTCTCTACTTATGTATTTACACTTTCCTTCCTTGATTAATAATTCCATTATCTCCCAATATAAAAAGAATTAGAGAAAAGTGTAAACATCAAAGTTGTAGTGGATGAAGCAAGCTACGACTTTCATTTATGTTACACTCAAGATAGTGGAGTGTAGGAGGAGCTAGGACGCTATGCAGTTGTGCACGTGTTGCTTGGAGACGTGTTGGGCCAATGGACGAACGTGCATGGAAATGAGGAGAAGCGGACGCATGAAGGTAGGTGTGAGTGGAGAGGCGTTAGTATGCAAAAAAGGTGGGGAGGTGCATGCGTTTGCAGGGATATAAACGTGTGCATGTACGGTGAAGGAGAATTATGCGGCAACAAGAAATAAAGTGGGAGATGAGTACTGTTCATTGCACATGATTTTGCATTAAAGTCCCTAGCAATATGGACAATTGCGAGATGGGAATAAGAGAATGCAACTATGTATGTTGGATCATGTTTTGGGTTTGACTGAGTTGGGCTGGGCTCTAGCAGACGTGTTGGGTGAGAGTATATATTAAATAGTTTATATATTTTAGTTAAATTAATTAGTAAATTAAAAAGTTATTGAAAGTTAATAACTCTCTCATACGAAGTCTGTTTAACTCACGGTCTTCGATGTTAGATTCGTGTTAACGAATAGAATACGCTAGTGTAGTTTATTGGCACATCTACCGAAGTATAATTCAGTGATAAATTATTAGTGGTTGAATTTAATTACAATTAACGTAGTTAAATTATATTTCGTTTATGACATCTATTAGCAGAACAAACCTCATTCTGCTATTATAATTTGAATAGATAAATTTATTATTGGTTATAGATGTGTTCTCAATTTATTATTGTTGTTGATTGATTGTTTGGTTGTTTGGATTGCGCTCGGCCAATTTATGAACATTGATTATTATTTATCGATTATTGACATTGCTCGACCAGTTTATGAGCAATTAATTATCCATATGCATGGGCTGGGTTGAAAATAATTGTAGGCTAACACCTTGTGATTTATTTCACGATTTGACTATAAGGTGTTTAGCGATAAATATTTGGTTCACTTCAATTTAATGAATTGTTTTTGAAAGTTGGTACAAATGGAAATGTTATGAAATGTTTTCCTTTAAAAGAAAAGGCGATACTTGAAAAAGAATATTTTGAAGTGATTTTATATAAAAGTGGTTTATATAAAGAATGGTTTTATAAAAGTGTTTTATAAAACGGAAAGAATTTCGAGGACTAAACCCGATGGTTTTAAGATGATTTTAGAAAGAATTTGGAAATGGAAATTATTATAGATTAGAAGTATTTGTAATTATTAGTGTAAATGATTTTTTCTACTTCGGGATATAAAGTGATTTTTTATGTTACCAAAAATTCGGGTAACCCATAATATACGAAACGCATGGGCAAAGGAGGTGTAGATGTTATGTAGCCTCGGTGTAGTCTGCTCTTGGAATAGAGAGATGCACCAATCTATTATTTATTCGGAAGGCTTGACCCAGGGGCCTGATTTTGGCTAAAAACCTCCCGAGATTTGGTAGCATATATGCTTGTATCTTAGTATCATTTCAAAAGGTGATTTGTTTTTAGTTTCCGAAGTAAATGACTAGTTTGAATATAAAAGATATATGTATATATTTCAAAAGTTTTGAAATAAAAATTTGGGAATAAAATCCAAAGAGATAATTTTCGTAAAAATTGTCATTCAAAGGTTCTAGCTTGAACTTCTTAGTGTCAAAAATAGGGCTTTAGTGTTAAAATCAATCTTTAATCATTTAAGGTTGCTACTGACTTACATGTTCATGAGATATCTATTCCAATGATGAATGCAATTTATCAAGCCATTTCATACCGTTGATTAAGGGTTAATTATTTAACTTACTCCTAATCACAAAACGAGAGGGCAAATCACTCCATTGTGATTCATACATATGTATTTATCATATATTAATCAACAAATTATCATAAAATCAAACCAACATCATCAACTGGTGAGACTAATATCCTATGGCTTACTAACTATTTCATATACATATATATTCCCATCCCTTTAGCCAAGATCAATTCATTTATGTGTTATACACACTACAAATAACAAGATTAATCACCCATAACAAAACGCTTAATATCATACTCATAAATTCCAAACTAACTTAGCAATTAAACATGAAGTCAATGCATAAGAGAGATTATAAAGAATAAAGAGAAGTTCCACCCGATAAAGAAAGCAAGAGCTCTCATCTTGATCAAGAACTCAATAGTAAAGGTTCTTTCTCTTCATGCTTAAAATTTAAATCTTCTATAGTCACTTCCAAATGAATTGAGTTTGCAGAGAATCCTCTAGTTTAAATTTAGGTGAATTTTATTTTATTTTAGAGAACTTATTCGATGGGAGTTGAGATGGTGCTAGGGCTTGATTCATTAGCTATTTAATTAAATGTTTCTTGAGTTTAAAATGAATAGGAGAGAAAGTATACATATATAGGCCTCAGCTCAAAAATGGAATTCTATCCAAAAACTCATTAAACTAATTCCCTCCATAGCTAAAAATCTCAAGCCAAAAATATAAAGTCCTATATGTATTCCTGTGTGGAAAAGATAGTTCGGATGCATTAGAATGCATCTTGTGGTTCAATTTTTCGATGTGAAACAATTTGCTTTTTGGATTATTTATAAATTGACTTCCAATATCAAATCTAAATCCGAAGTTCCAAACATATCAATGCTTATACTCAAAGCTCTTTTAAATGATATCTCAAACTCAATTGGAGATCCCTTAAGTCCTAATTCGTTCATCTATAACAATTGACTTTTTTTTGGCTTTTGCAGAAATCTATTTTGACTCCAAATAAATTATTTAAATCAGTAGTGTTAATTTATGGGTTATTATATCTATGTCTAGTCCTATACCTCCTATATAGATTTTCGAGATCAACCTTCTATACTTCCACCTATATGAATGAGCTTACAACTACTAGAATCTCCCATTTGGACTTCAACACTAGAATCTCCAATTTGGATTTCACAACCTTACCAATCACCTATTGGACTTTACTTTATAATTTTAGGACTTTGATATATAAGCACTGTGCCTTGATGCACAAATCTTACCAATACAGTACAAGTTTATATAAACTCTTTAAAAAAGAATTGGAAAACGAAGTTTGAGAGTTTATTGGAAGAAAATAAGAGAATTAGGAGCAAGACTTGAAGTTTTATCTCTGATCTTGTAGTTGCTATTTTCTCAAAATACAGACAAACACCTCCAATCTATTTACTATGGAGCTGTGAACATAGAGGGTACAACACAACTATTATATTTGTATTATGATTGATTTTAGAGAGCAAATCACATATAGGTTATGTAAAAAGTAAATTGCAGTAAAGTAAAGAACACAAAGATTTATAGTGGTTTGGCTAGAACGTGCCTACATCCACTATCCATTTTCATTATCCTTCATATAAATCTTTAGTACAATCTTAGGGTACCAAATATGATGATTTGTTGCTCAGTAGAAAGTAAGATATAAATCCAAGGAAGTATATTCGACAACTACTGTTCATTTATTCATGTTCGTCTATTCCTGTTTGGTTATTCCTATTCGTCTATTCATGCTTGCCTATTCTTATTCGGCTGTTCATGGTAGCCTATTCCTATTCTGCTATTCCTGGCTTTCTCCGACTTGTCCGCCATTATTGTTGTAAGCTTGGCTCTTCTAAATTGTCTGCAATTGTTGTCAGAAGCTTGAATATTTATAGGAGTGAAGATATAGGGAGGCTAGGCCAATAAAATAGGCAATTTCCTTTTATAACTTGTTGAGTTTGGTATTTTCCTTATTTAACATATTTATTTGACCATCACGACATCATTCGTTTGGCACCCATGATTGGTTTGGTGGTGCTTAGGATCGGTGGTGCATGTTTGTTTGGCAGTTCCTAGTTTGATGGTCATCTCATAGTTCGGCCATGCCTGGGTTTGGTAGTAGGCTACCGAACATGATATTGTGTTCGATGGGTGGTGTTTGACAACGCTTGGCTCGTTAGTGCTTTGGTTCAATAGTTCATGCTTGGTGATGCTGATTAGTTCAATAGATAGCTGAACATAATTTACTATTCGGTTGACAAACACCAAACAAGATTCTCTGTTCGGAAGTAAGCTACCGAACCATCCATCTTATTCGATTGTCTGCCGAACAAAGCACTTAGACCCTCTAATCTTTGTGCCATCTTCTGACCTTCTTGCCTTTATGTCCTAATCCTTTGGCTAAGTGATGATGCTCTGATTTCTAATTGCCACAATGCTTGCAAGATCTCTCTGAAGTGGTTAGAACAATTGTGGGTTGCTAAATCTATGATTGGCAAAGCTATGATACCATAAATCTTAAGGTTGGTCCACCATAACCCAATGTTGGATGGTGGACATGATATTTTAAGGTGATTGGATAAGACTGAGATGATTCATTGCTGTCTAGAAGTGCTCTAAAGATTTTTGTAAGCAGAGATTTAGTTAGGTAGTTTAGAGAGCTCCAAGTTTGTCTGCCATATCGCTTATCCATTCTCCTCCCTCCTCTAGTTGTGCTCATCCATGAAGTATTTATAGGTGCGAGGTTAAGTAGTAATCTGTTAGGTACTAAATGGTTAGGCAGTAAATGATTAGCTTTTCTACCAAACTATTTCTCCTGTTCCATAAAAATAGTGTGCTTTCCAGAAATCCAACTCCTGACCTCTCCATTGGATGTTTGACGCACAACCACTTGAGCTATACATGTTTTTGTACCATAACTCCTTTATTTTAAGTCGGAATTAAATGAAACTTAGAACAATAGCTTCGTATCGTCGAGTAGAATACTCTAATGCCTTTAGGTGTTCCATTTGCTTGAAGTAGATAGTAGCTCTCCAAGGTGGGGGCCCAAAGTAGTCAAATGGTAGATAGATTTTAAGATGATCTTATCTTTCAATCTGTAGCTCGGATTGAGAACATTTTCCAATTGGTTTTAATTTGTTTTGAGACAACTAAATTTTTCCATAAAACTTCTCCTTGCCCTTGTAGCTATTTTTCTTACGGACTTTCCAACTGTTTCTATGATCCTTGATGTATTTTCACATTCACCATTCTATTGGCAAAAATGCCCATAACACTTGCACCCCAAAGCAAACTTTTGTAGAATACAAAGTATACTTTGCTTAATCTAACATTCTTTTTTTTCTTCTCGTGCGATGGTTATCTCAAACATTGAACATCTATATCCATATTCCCGTCCCTTAGGTGAGTTTTCCACTAGTAACATGTTATGGAGCCTTATTCACTAGAGGGAAAGCTTGTTAATCAGTCCAAAACATCTTTTATCAATTTAACGTTTGTAGCTTGTGCTTTCTTGGTAGTATAGTTATCTAGTCTGATTTCACATTATTTCTCATCTCTGTCCAATAGGCTTTTGCTCCCTTTAGCTTAGCCTCCTTGGCCCTAGGCCTTGAAAGCCACACATTATCTCATGAATATTCTAAGTTTATTGAGATGCTCTAGGGAATGGAATATATAGTGGTTCCATGGTACGTGGACTTGACGATGTGTATTTTGTTACATTGACTACAATTTGGTTGATTGTGATTGGTTGTTATGATGTATTTGTTCCATATAATCGCCAAGTTACTCTGCTAGCGAGTCTGCTACTACCGTGCATACCTGAATAAGATCAGGCGCCAATAAGCTCAGCCATGTACATGGATTCTGCTGAAGTTTTGGGCATATGTTGACTCTGGGCTTATGATGTGAAGCGAATATTCTTTTGTTATTTATGTGTTGTTGTGTCTAACATTTATTAAGGCCCATGCTTTCCTTTTCCAGCTAGTCATCATGATATGTTTATTCCACACAATTTCCTAGTTTGCTTATTCTATTAATTACCTTTTTTGCCACTACCGTGCATACCTGTATGTGATCAATCACCAACAAGTTCGACAGGTAAGCGGTTTCCACTATAGTGTCTTTTACTATGAGACATGATTTAAATGTAATGTTGACCGTGCTTTGATGTTAGCTTAATCTGCCGTTGACACTTTCCCTAGATTAGACTTTATATTTCCTATATGTACACTTGGACAAGCACATATCTATCTTATATAATTTTTATTAATGGAGTTATCATACCTGATTATGATCATTTGTTGCATTATTTTCGTACAGCGTCCTCACTTAACCATTAGCTTTTTATCAATTTTTTCATTGCCACCTTACACACTCATACAGGATTAATCACAGACAAGTTTGGCAACATGGGCGGTTCTTCATTGAAGCACCTTTTCTATTCCATTGGCTACATTTTCACCGCTCCACTATTTTATGGGACTAATCACCAACAATTTTGGAAAGGTAGCTGGTTCTTCGTGATCCATGTCACTACTATCTTGTAAGTTTTTCCAACATCTCTTCCTTTTCCCCCGACATATTTTCAGAGGATCAATCACTGCAGATTTGGTGGGGTAAGTGACCTATGATGGAATGTCTATTCATTGCTACCTTTCAGACTTGCACAAGATCGATCACTATGAAGTTCGGCAAGGTGAGAAATCTCTGGTAGAGTGTCTTTGTAATCCAGTATGTGTGTCCATGTTGGTTTACAGTTTCTTTGTCTTGGGTTTGAGCGAGTTAGTCCACACCATAAGGCGAGAATATTTTCTATACCCAGAAAATTTAAGTCCAAAGGCCAATCGTCAACAACGAACTACCCAGTCAGTGATCATGTCCTAATCGTGGGTAAATTAGTTTGTTATTGCGAACCAGAATTTGTAGGTCGATCATCAACAGTGAACTACCCATTCCATGATCATGTCCTGATCATGGGTAAATCTTATTCATTATTTTTGGCCAAGGCTTTAGGACCGATCGTCAATGATGAACTGCCTAATCGACGGTCATGTCCTGGCAGCTGGTAAGTTCGGGCGGCTATTACCGGCCAAGGTTTTCGAGCTGGTCATCAATGGTGAACAACATAGTCGGCAGTCATGTCCTGACTATGGGTAAGTCTAGTTCACCATTATCAGTAAAGGTTTGCAGGCCGATCGTCAATGATGAACTACCTAATCGGTGGTCATGTTTTGACCGTGGGTAAGTCCGATCCACTACTCCTAGCAAAGGTTTTTGGGCCGATCGTCAATGGTGAACTACCTAGTCGATGATCGTGTCTGAACCACGGGTAAGTCTTCTTCACCATTGCTAGCCATAGTTTGCGGGCCAATCGTCAATGGTGAACTACCCAATCGACGCTCATGTCCTAACTACGGGTAAGTTTGGTTCACCGTTGTCAACCAAGGTTTGTGAAAGTTTATTATAACGCCCCACTATTTTTACGTCAGAAATTAATTACAAACGCCATAAAATATGCTGCATTTAATTTTAAATATTAAAAATAGTGGATCTATTATATTTTAAAACTTTTCAGAACTATGAAAACAAAAGAAAACCATACAACGGAATCAAATATCAATATAAATGTACATTAAATTAATAATACAATTATTTTACAACATCATCAGAATAACTTAAATCTCGATATATCAATTATTATTAACTCATTAATAATAAAACAATGGTATAAAAGAATGTGCCAATCAGCTATCCATAATACAACCTGCATCCACCTTTCCATTTCCTCTTCTGCTCCTACTTATAACTCTACAACTGTACAGGTATGTATAAAAGAAAAGAAAAATGTTTCAACTATTTTTGGACCGTGCCTAACCATATACACTACGGGTATAGGCTCAATAGTTATTGCATAGGAAAAGACTGCCTACGTACCATTTTTAGGGATCAAGCCTACGTAGTTCTGTTTCATGCTCTTCTCCTGCATCCAAATAATCATTAGCATATAACAATAATAGCATCCATGCAACCACCATAACCAGTGCAACTAACACAACCAACGCAAGTAGGAAGCACTACTCCTACTAATCCATTACAATCAATCTTCATAATATGGGGTAACAACTATAATAGCACACTTAACCATTAAATATTACAAACATTTGACAACACATAATGTCAACCCTAATCATCAAATAAGCTAACCACATTATATATATATATATATTCACATATACTAATTATCAACCATTAGAAATACACTGTCAATGTAAGTATAAATCAATCAAATATGTACTAAACCGCTATATTAGTAACACAAACACCATCATAATAAAATCATAGTTAACTACACACGTATTTAATAATGGCAAAATGTCGCATACACATCCAAATGTGATTTCATCATCAATATATGTTTTAAATAAAATCAACCATCAATTACACATTACATCCATTCAAAACATCGTATTTACGACTATTATTTTCTCTTAAGTATAAATCATTTTATTATTGTTTATTACAAAAGTACCTTTAATTTATCTCAAAACAATAACAATTCTTCCAAAATGATAATACACTTCAGAATATTTTGTTATAATATCATTACTTCAAATCCATCCAAAATCGTATTTTATATTAAAAATACCTTTCAAAACAAAAATATTACTATTTATGAAATATCATTTTTATTCAAATTATAATATTAAAATTTCCTATTTTAATTTAAAATATATTTTCTGTTGTTATTTATGAATTTTCCTAGAAATTCACAACTAAGAACCTCAACAAATTTCTTTCATTAATTTCGTTCCATTTCATCAAACCACTATTATTTAAAAACATCACATAAATAATGTAAATAATCACATTTACCATTTATTTATCAAATTCTCCCCTTATTACACAATTTTACCTACCTTATTTCAATTAATTACATTCAATAATACAACAATCCACAATAAATTATCCACAAGGCACAATAATATCCAAATATTCACAATAACCAAACAATTATCAATATATCACAACACATATCAATCATTATGACTTTTCAATAATGGTAGCGTTTCACATTTTAAATTGAATTAATTAGATAAATAAGTCATACCAACACACTTTTTTCAATAGTCTCTAAACTTAAAAACTTGACGCCATATGGTCGGGAATTCCACCACTAGTCCTATGGAAGAAACCACGCATGACTCTGAGTTTGTATGCAAAAGTTATTTAAATTATAAAATTCAGTGGCAACATTGTAATTGTCCACAATTAAATAATATTTGAATAATTATGTCACAAGGTTATCATCTCCTTCGTGTGGACTTAACCCATCCACACCTTTAACCATTAATTTTGACCATCGATGCTGACCACCACACACCAATATTGACCGATCCAATACCAGATCCATGACCCTGACGCTACCGCCTCCTTAACAGACCCCACCATGACACCCCGCCATCGTAAATAATGTCATGCCAACCCATTCCCCCTGCCACTTCACGACGAAATTCCGACGATTCCAAGCTCCTATGGCTTGATCTAACCGTATGGATCATCCTTACTCAACATACTCTCATGCTCCCTTTGATTGACCAATCGTCGCCAATTCATTCTTGATTTTGAAACCCTAAAATGGACGACCATGGATAAATAGCCAATTTCAGATCAACCGGATCCTTAGATGGAAAAACACATCTTATATGCCTCTTCAACTCATCGAGAGCTATGAATCCATATATAATTCGATAGGGTTTGGACATTTTGATTTTTAATTAATTTACTAATCACAATTAGAGAGTTATTAGGGTGATTTTAGGATTAGGGAAGAAAATTAAAGATAGAGGTGACAGCTAGAGTTCTGTAGCCTCGCTTATATCTCCTCTTCAGCTAAGTTATGGACTGTGTACCTGATTTGGCCAAAAAAATATGCGTACACTATTTAAACACTATAACGTCTCTATTTCGCAAACCATAACTCCAAATACATTGAAGCTATATATCAAATTAATCATCTCGTAAAGACCTTCGCAACGGTTATAAACACAATGCCTAATTCACCAATCATCATTACATGTTTATTCACAAAATACGGAGAAGTATATTAATCATAATCAATTATCTTCAATGTATTACACGAAATCCACACCATACAACCAATCATGACACACAACGATTCATTCACAATAATGAACACTCATATTATAGTACCACACACATTTCTTCACTCCTGCCATTTGAACTATAGTATGTAAATAACGCCCCATTAACAAAGGGTGAAATAGTCTCAACCATAGATCAACCCCATATACAAGCCACAATATGCATGCACAGATAAATACATGGATCAAAAATCAGTATAGCTCGCTAAAATAAAGCACACATACTCAAAACAATAGGGCATCACCATCATAGTAGCATATAAAAAAAATACGTGTGCGAAATCCTATATCGATCACCCTTAAGGTCAAAAAGTATAAACCACCACTATGGTCTCACTCTAAACATAATGGATACACAATAACCCTTTTGACCATCACTAAGATCAATAACTGTTTAACACTACATCCTCAGCAAAGCCTAAAGTATCCACTTGCCATCATTAAGGCAAACTAGACCATCACCAAAGCCTCATATTAAACACTCCTCGCCACCTATAAGGCGGATTAGACCACTACTAAGGTCTTGCATCACACTAAGATGTTTCCTAATATATGACAATTCATACAACCATTACCGGAGTTTCCAATCATCATAGCTATCAATAATGCTTCACGTCATCATGGCCATCACCAAGGGTTCACATCATCAAGATGTCTGTAACAACCCGTACCTCCATGGGCTTAAATTTTGACAAAAATCAAAACCCAAGTCCATCAAAGCACAGATCGTTGGATTTGGTACCTGCAAATAAGCATCAGCATTATTATATATTAATAGAAATTTAAAGTCATAGCAGAAACAATAATAGGATAAGAACACTGATTATAATTACTACCTTGGAATTAATGGTATTCCTTGGATAGCAGATTGTCACATCATCGTTGAGCATGAGAGAAAAAGAAGACTTCTCCAACACAAAGTACATCCAGCTCCAATGAGTTGTTCCTCTAAATCTATCCTGTGGATTATAATAAGGAGGGGATAAGAACAATGTTCTAGTGATCAGAAAATATATAAACTATCCATAACATAAATTTATACCAATTGGCTTCCATTTAATGGTTATGTCCATTAAGGTTGGCAATTCTAGTCTAACCTTGCACTGTACACATGATTACTTAACTAACCCCTTCCCAAGGTACAAAATACTGAAGAAGCCTTATCAACCACCCAATATTTCCAAACTCATTGCCACTTAATACTTCTAAATATGAAGTGGGCTTCTATAATATTTTTAAAAGAGAAATAGTTAGACCCCGTCATTTAAGACCTCAATCAAGTTAGACCCCATCAATTAAGACCTAAATCAAGTTAGACCCATCATTTAAGACCTATTTCGAAGGTGGTTTCCTAACAATGTTGTCAACGGTCGGCATGTCCTGACTATAAAGACCTCTAACCACTATTTTGAGGCTTCCGACAATTATTGTCCAACTATTACCGCATCTATCGCCGATAAAATCGTAGCTATGTAATAGACAATACCCAAGCCGCTTAATACCTTTAAAAGGACTATGCAAACTTCTACCATTTAATACCTATATTCTAGGCAAGTCCCCATCACTTAATACATATCCCCAGGCTCACTCCTCACTGGTAATATCGTTATTACGGCCTTAGCACTGTGAGAGACTGTACCCAAGCCACTTAGTACCTTATTAATAAGGACTAGGTAGACCTCTGACCATTTAACACCTATTTATAGGTAGGCCTTTATGATTTAATACCTAACCCCAAGGCGGACTCCTCACTGGTACTACATAGCTGACATTGCTTGGAAATCTCATTGGGCTACTTATTACTTCTTTTATAGGAAAGAGGCGGATCCTGCAGTCACTTAATACCTCAAACCTAAAGCGAACCCTTCCTGAGATATCAACTATCACTCTTAATTATAATTATGGAATCTCATTAGGTTATTTCTTTCAGTAGGGAGGCGGGCCCTATAGCCACTTAATAAATCAATATTGAAGTAAACCCTTTTAGAGACATCCTTATTCATTTGGAATCTCACTAGGTTACTTAATACTTCCTTTTAGGAGAGAGGCGGACCCTACAACCACTTAATACCTCAAACCAGAAGCAAACCCGAGATATTCCTCACCGCTTCTAATTCCAAATTCGGACCATTTAATACTTTCCAATCAAGAAAGTAGGCCCAATCTCTCACGTCGTCATAGGTCCTAGGATTAGTGATATCTCACATCAGTATTAAGTGCACCCCGACTACTGTTAGCCTCAAAGTGAACGGCGGTCTTCTGCCGAGTTACTCTACTGACCTCGCATCACTAACCTACTAAGTCCAACTAACCATCCTAAGTCTTTACATATATTATCTTCGGTAGACATTGGACTTAGGTTAATAATTCCCTTTTTATTTAAGGCAATAGGATTTACCTTAAATACTTATTTACCCACAAAACCCATTTTAATGCTCATAAATGTCAATTTGTCCATAAAATCCTAACGGATAATTTCTAGACATTTATGTATGATTACTAATTTCAAATTAGTAACCTTTTTAATTATTCCATAGTTATTAATTCAACTTCTTTATTTATTAGTACCATTAGTACATTTACCGTATTAAATTATTGCAACTTCCATATTTATTGCCATATATTCCCCATTTATCGGAGTTACAACCTTTTAAATTCCTTTCCCATTAATTAATTATCCTAAACGTGAATATTACATGCAAACACTGTTATTAGCTATGTTTTATTATTGTAAGCGCATTAAGTTACGTAAAAATATCCACTTTTATCAAATATATTCTAGTTATATATCTTCACAAGAATATTATTTTCCATGTTCAATTATTGAAATCATATTTAAAAGGATTATCCGCTATAATTTCCATAAATTAGGCCAAAATAAAATATTTAACTTTAAAAGGTTATATTGTTTGAAATTACAAGGAATAATCTTTTTTTTATTACTGAAATAAACAGTGTAAACTGTAATGAATTCATACTTTACACATCTCTTTCTCTTTCTATTTGCATTTATTCCTTGTTAGACCGAATGCTGTATTTTCTAAAAAGGAAAGAAATCAAACTATTTTACAAATATTTAATGGATCTAAATTCCAGCAATTCCAAACATAGAAAAGTTTACATTCAACAAGATTAGGGTAATAATCCAAATTTATTACATTATTTTACAACCTATTTCAGATCTAGAATAAATTTCATTCAAACCAATATTCTAAATTCATACTTTTCAGACTGATTTCTAGATCAGGTTGTAAATAATTCTAAATCAATTCATAAACAAGAATACGTCGGCGATATTTATTATATTTAGGTATGTTCAATTTGTTGCCTACAACTCATATACAATTATCCAGTTAGGGATAATACTCAAATAAGAACCAATGGGATAATTTCCATATTATAACAATCTATTAATTTCCCACTTACCTTTCAAAATCGATCCAAATCTCTAGTTTTGAAGTAGAACTTTTGATTTGTCTCCAAATCCTTTTTAATCTAAGAATTATGTATAAAAGGGTATATACATACATTAGAATTATAGATCTGAGAAGTGATTTAGGATTGGAAGAGAAAATAGATACAAATATATATAAATATATAAATTACCTCAGATACGCGTGTAATTGATTCTCTTCTCTTTCTTCTTTTTATTAGATTTCTATTCTTCTTAAATTTTTATAAATATAAATACAAATATCTTATTCTTATAGTTTAGAAAGAAAGTGGAGAAGAAGAAATGGCAGAGCTTTGCTGCTGCCTCCAAAAAAATATGAGAAGAGAAGGGAGGGATCAACCTGAATTTATAGGCGCTAGAATCAACCATAACCGTTAGATCAAAATATATTTAATTTAGACCGTTGGGCCTAGGCTAACCCTAGCCACCTGAGGCAACCGGTCGACCACCCATGGAGCACCGATCAACCAGGGGGTCGACTTATCCCAATGACTGGTCGGCCTTGGGCCCGGACGATTAATTAATAAACATTAATTTTCCTTATTTATTTATTTTCATTCCGAATTCGTTTTTCATCCGTAACTTCTTCGTTTGGACTCCGATCGCAAAACTCCAAATATGAAAGTTGCTCAGAATTTCACGACGAACGCAACATCGCAAGTTTCGTGGTCAAATTACATCGTTTGTACAAATTCCATTTTCAAAGCCTAATTAATTAACTAACTAACTAATTAAACGACTAACGCGAAATTATGGGGTGTTACAATGTTACTTCATCTCGACCATCACCAAAGTCTTGCATCATCACCAAGATGTCACTTCATCCCAACCATCACCATGGTCTTGCATCATCACCAAGGTGCCTTTGGATTCTTGATAACTCGTATGACCATCACCATGATCGGCAACACACCACATCATAATTGGATTTGTTGTTCAATCACGTGCCATCACCAAAGTACTTCTATCACCAAGGCCGGTTGGACCATCACCAAGGTCCAGGCGACATAGTTGAGCATCTGCATATACCATTGCCCCACAAAACACCTACCACATTCAGAGTTATCAACGATCCCTTCGGCACATGACTCGATTCAGAACCTACCACCATATCACTTCACTTCATTAAGTGTGCCTCCTTAGACATCACCAAGTCCAACTATACTTTTTTTCCTTCCGCCTTGGCCACCGCCAATTCCAAATACACTTCCCATTCAAAATACTCGACTTAAAAGGATTCACACCATCGATACGTCAAAGTTCAGAACACCTCACTTGGCTCCTAGGATTTCCTTGCGCTTGATCAAACAAACCATCATTTTCCCAAGGCACGACTCGAAGTCAACCAGAGAAAATCTCACATCGTCTACCATGATTGATCTAAATATGTCCCTTGTCATCTCATTAGTTTTTCCAATGCACATCTCCCAAAAAGTTAACATTAGATAAACACCTCATCATAAGAATATTAACACTAACAAGCAATGTATCCTACCATATAATGTACACAATCATAACAAGGCAAACAATAAAAAACCAATCAATTAAGCAGGTTGAAGAAAAACAAACAATCAATAAAAATATTATGCAACCAAAAAGAATTAAGTCAAAAATCTATAAAATAACTAATGAACAACCATTATCAAACAAGTAAACAATAATACAATACAAATGGAATAACTTAATTCAAACAATCATGCTATATATCATAAAACAAACATAGCCAAATGAAACAGCCAAATCAATATAACTAATGTCAACAAGCAATAGAGCAAAACAACTAATTCAATCAAAATGAATAAGTACTACTAAAGTAAAATACCTCAAACATGTACACCAAAAATAGGTCATCATAATAACATATTCCTACTCTTTTCTCTAGAAAGGAATAACTGGACATCCCTACAACACTAGGGTAAGCCACACGATATTTATGTCATCATAATGGGTTTTGGACAAATCTAAAATTCACAACGTCGGTCGTCCCACATCTCATGGCACCTAGTCTAGTTTTACAATCTTCAAATTGAGTTTTCCAATTAAAATACACCTCCAGAATTTTATTTAAACCAAATATTTTGCTTCTTTTATTTTAAAAATTCTCTTTTGAATCAAATTATTTCCATCATTATAAAGTATTTTACCAAAATATTTAACGATATTTTTAAATACATCTCTTTCTCTTTTTTTCGAGTGGAAAAATATTTTCACAGTACTCTCTATAAAACATTCTTTTAAAAATTGGGTACTTGTAATGCCCTAGAAATTCATGGAATCTTATTTTGGTTGAATTTTGAAAATATATGAATTTATTTGTATAGGAATATATGGAATTAATTATGTGCAAGTGTGTGTGTGCATGTGTGCACGTGCACACTGATATGGCACAAGGAAGAACTCCAAATCTCCTGAAATCAAAACAAGAATTAAAAAGCATTACAAACATGATTTTGTGATATGGATATTTGATTTCTGGAATTATATGAATCATCCCAGAAAATAAGAAAAGTAAGTTTTGTTTTGAATCAGTAAACAGATTTTATTTAAAACCCAGAAAAAAAAAATATATGTTACAAGGATTTGAAAACCTGTGTGCACATATAGGTGCATATCTTTCTGAAATTAAGGAGGAGTTAAATAAGCCTAGATAGGATATGTATGCAAATGTACATTTCTGTAAGTACTGAAAATATTAAAAAGAAATAAGCAAGGGAAAGTTTAACACTAAAATAGCAAAAGACAAATTGCAAGCAAAATAATTGCTTTAGACAGAAAATAGAAAGGAGGATTTTTAGAAAATAAACAAGTGACAATATCACACAATTATCATGACTTGATAAGAATATGATATTTTGGAAAAGTAAAAAAAAATAAAAATAAAGGGAAGGCAAGCATCACATATGGCCGAGGTATTAAGGGTGAAAAATAAGCAAATCTGAAATGCAGAATGCATGAGTCTTGGCCAGGGTAGGAATGGGATTTTACAATGATAAAACCCTAGAAAAACCTCTCTTATAAATCCAAGTATAAACCATAAAAATCATTTGCTACCCAAGACATTTAAGAAAACAGAGAAGAAAATATTTGCAAGCAGAAAAGCAAGTTTTAAAAGGTTTCTTTTCTGGATTAAGCAAGAGAAGCATTTTTCAGTGAGTAATCTCACTAAACCCATGGCATTAAGTCCTGTTATGAGGCAACCAAGCTTATGTTATTTTTTCTACATATTTTTGATTTTATTACTATAGTTTTAATGGATGCTTTAATGGGTGTTTCTGAATGCTTTTGATTGCTTTGATAGTTGAGTATTTTGCTCTGTTTGGTTATACCCAGAAATGTTAAAATATGAAATGATGAAAGTAAATAGAGAATACTTGTAACTGGTTCAGATATGGCATGGAAAATATAGAAATCAAAATGTATATGAGTTGCATTACACTTGTGTAAGTGCTGAGGCTCAAATGAAAGACTCAAGGTTGCAATGGAAATATCCAAAAGTGCTGAACCCTTGATCAAATAGAAACCCATGAGCCAGAAATCTTGTTTAAGCTAGATCTTGAATTTAGTTCAAACATGGTTGCTTATGAAACAATAATAACCCACATGCCTAGTCTTCATTTCCAGTTGTAAATATTCTTGTATTTTCTTTGAGCTAGAATATTTGAAAATGGGATTTCCCTGGACATGAATGTTAGCTTGTTCTTGAATTATGCTTGTAAGCTCTATGTAATGTTTCATGTATACTGGGATTTAGTCACCTAGCTATCTCATGATAGGATCAAACATGAACACTTAGTAAATAAACTAAGGATTGTGAGCCAAGAGGACTGCTGGAATGCTTGTTGTATTTAAAGTATGCAAGTTGGCACATGGTTTGTTTAAGCCCTGAGATCTTTGTGCAATATTGTGAATTATTTTATTGCAATGTGTCCCCGTGATTCCTTATGGCAGGTGAGGCTAGGAAGAAACTTGGTAAATGCAACCTCAAATTGATGAAGTAGGAACTTGTGTTATTCCTAGGTTGGTTGGACTGAAGCTATGATAGTTCCTGAATATTTCTATTTGAAATGTATGTTTGCATAGTTGAATGTGTGTACATAATTAGTCTTAAATACTGATCATATATGCACAATATATCATAAACAAGTCAGGCAAATTGATCAAAGAAGCTATGCCAACTTATACAAAATGTTTATGTCTCACTTATTTACTTAATATCATGGAATTTTTGATATTGCTCATACCAGATCTTGTATCTGACCCTTATTTGCTTATGGCATCTGGGGTGTCTCATTTAAAATGGGGCAGCCTCTAATGCTCTTTCAGGGAATGCTGGTTCTAAATAGGAAGCTGCTATGGCTAATGAGAATGATTGGATAAGCATGCTAAATTAGAATTAAATAAGAACTTAGAATGAATTATTTGCATGTAATCTGGGAAGTTTTTATAGTTTTGCTTTGGTTGTTATGTAATGATCTTGAATGTTGGGATTTATTTAGTTGTTTTAATTGAATCTAGTAATGTATTAAGTTTGGGATTAACCGAAGACTTAGTTGAATCTATGCAAGAAAATATATATATATTTGAGTATTATGGTGGAAATCTGTAAATGACATATGCCTGTATTTGAGAAATGGATATGTATATACATATACTGTATTAGTTAATTTCAAGTTACTTAAAACTTTAAGTTTGAAGGTTAAAAATCTGAATTTTTAGCTAGAAGTAATATTTCAAGAATTTAGAAATAATATGCAGAAGTGTTTTGATGATCTAGTCATGGGGTTAACCCACTTCAAAAAAATAGTGAGGTCTGGGTTGATCAAGATGACCAGAGTTTTTGGGTGTAAAGTTTGAAAATGCATTTGTAAAATCTGAAGCTTTCTTTGCAAATGCAAGTACAAAGACATTTTCAAATACTTGAGCAATTCTCTTTTATTTTTGAGAAGCTTTCTTAGTCCAGAGAGCACAATACATCTGATATGCACACATATTACTTAATTACTACTTTTGTTAAGTGACCATAAAATCTGGATTCTCTAAATCCAGTAAAGCAACCTGTAAATTAGATGCAAGCTGAGGTAACTCAGGGATTAGGGAATAAATTTGGTTCAGAAAAATACAACTATATAGATTATGAAAGAATTACTCAACTGACTTGGTTATAAGTAAAGAAATTTGTGATAAAATCACTTGTGTTGAAAATGATAAATGAGTATATATTTTTCCTTTCTGACTTTAATCAAATACCAAATAATTAAACTAAAATTACGGTGGCTTGCTATATAATCTGAGATCACCTGGCTATCTCAAACTAACAGACAATCACTATAGAAATGGTCAAAAATTACTAAGTATAGATTGCATATGATTATGAGATTCATTACCCTGACTCAAATATCAATAGGCATGGAAAATGAGCTATGTACTGGTTGATTCAAATTCAAATTCAATTAGGATGCACTCTTGCTAAACAACACTCTGATCCAAGCAAGAGGGTCACATACATCTTCATATTATGTATGTGAATATATTTATTAATGAACTGATATAAATATATTAGTAGAAAAATTAGGATCTTGGATAATTTAGTAGAAAGGCTAAATGACTCTAGGAAATTACAGATGTAAAAAAAAAATCCTAGTAAAAAATTAGGTAAAATAGCTAGGGTCATTTCATTTGGTATCAGAGCTATGTAAAAACTATACATAGCTAAGAATGATTGTATTAATTGATTGAAGTACTATAACCATATGTATGTACTGTTTGTTTGAGTAAAATAATAATACAGATAGAAAGTTAAAAAAAATATACTCATGATAAACTAACCCTATCTACCCATACTCTAGTTATCCAATCATGGTAGGAAGAGGATCTCATCACAATGCAGGATCAAGTACACCGCAAATGCTTGATATGCAAGACTTTATGAGGGCTTTAAGGGATGGAGTAGGGCAGAGACTTGAGAACCCACATGAGAAACTTTCCAAACTATTGAAGACTTATACCAATTTAGGAGGCAAGAGCTTTGAAGGGACTGAAAATGTGATGGAAATTCAAGCATGGTTGAGAACACTGGATAGAATTTTCAATGACATGCAATTGGATGATCAAAGGAAGAGGCAAGTGGCCTCAAGACAACTGAAAGGTGTGGCTTTAAGCTGGTGGGAGGTAGTCATAGCTGGGAGGATTGAGAATGAAATCACTTGGGATCAATTCAAGTAGATGTTGGAAGCTAGATTTGTTCCAGCATCAGCCAAAACTCTATTACTTGAAGAATTCATCAGGCTTAGGCAGGGAACTTTTAATGTGACTGAATATACTCATAGGTTTGAGGGCTTGTCTAAGTATGGAGCTATGCTTGTGGCTGATGAGGCATCAAAGAATGATAGGTATATTAAGGGTTTAAACCCAGGACTTAGTAGGGCTATGTTGCCATATGCAGATAAAACTTTTGATCAAGTCATTGATCTGGCCTTAAAATTTGAGCAACATGACAAGGAAAGGGAGAAGTATAAGAGTTTTAAGAATAACAACAATAAGAAAAATAAGGGAAGATATCACCCCTATGACAAAAAGAAGGAGGAGACAGAAAGCAAGAAACCAATGATACTAAGACCACTGATACAAAGAGGAAAATAACATGCCATCATTGTGGAAAAGAAGGAGATATCAAACCAAGGTGTCCAGAATTGAAGGGAGGAGCTTTCAAATGCTACCTATGTGGTAAGGAGGGACATATCAAGAGAAATTGCCCTGAGTATAAACAGCAAGGGAAGCTAGCAAGTTTGGAGAGCAAAAGCAAATCCACAGTAGAGGCTATTGTAGAAAACCATGGTCAAGTGGAAGGTACCTTATTTATTTGTACCCTACCTATATCAGTAGTGTATGACACAGGGGCAACACATTCTCTGATTTCCCATGAATTAGTTGCATTGCTTAAATTAAATTGCATACTGGTTGAAACCCCTTTGTTAGTGCAAAGCCCATTGGGGAGTTCTAGTGTTTTAAACATGATTTGTATGGATGTGGAATTAAACATAGGAGGAAATGTTTTTATTTCCACTTTATATGTTTTAAATTACCCGAATATAGGTGTTATATTGGGTGTAGACTGGTTAAGGCAATACAAAGCCATAATTAATTTAGACTCATCCACCATATCATTACAAAATTCTAGAGGTCAAAGAATCACAATTTTGTGTGAAATAGCCAAAGAAAGAAAATTATATCACTTGATTGACTTAAATAAGGATTCCAGTGAGCCTTCTATTGAAGAAATCCCCATAATTAACAAATACTTAGATGTGTTTGGAGAAGTTGAGGGTGTTCCACACCATAGACTAGTGGAATTTTAGATTAGTCTGATACCAGGAGCAAGTCCAATTATTAAGAAACCCACTAGGATGGGGCCAAGTGAGTTGAAGGAATTGAAGAAACAGTTAGAAGAATTGGAAAGCAAAGGATTTATAAGACCAAGTAATTCATGCTGGGGTGCTCCGGTAGTGTTTGTAAGGAAACATGATGGTACTTTAAGAATGTGCATAGATTACAGGGAGCTAAACAAAGTCACTATCAAAAATAAGTACCCCTTACCTAGAATTGATGATCTTTTCGATCAACTTAGTGGAGCAAAAATATTTTCTAGATTAGACTTGGCATCTGGATTTCATCAGATGAAGGTTGAGAACTCAAGTGTTAAGTATACAGCCTTTAACACTAGGTATGGTCTATATGAGTTTCTTGTCATGCCATTTGGGTTGACAAATGCCCCATCATACTTTGTAGACTTGATGAATAGGATATTCAGGGATTATTTAGACAAGTTTGTATTGATTTTTATTGATGATATTTTGATTTATTCTAGAACAGTAGAGGAACATGAAAATCACTTACACCTTGTTTTGTCAAGATTAAGAGAAAAGGATTTAAAAGCAAAATTTTCTAAGTGTGCATTTTGGAAAGAAGAAGTGCATTTCCTTGGGCATGTTATATCTGCCAAAGGCATTTCAGTGAACCCCAATAAAATTGTGGCTATCCAAGCATGGAAAAGGCCAAGCACAGTAGGAGAAGTTAGGTCATTTATGGGAATGGCAGGGTATTATAGAAGATTTATAAAAGATTTTTCTAAGATGTCATCACCTCTTACCAACCTAACTAGAAAGAACCAACCCTTTATATGGACTGAGAAATGTGAACAAGCCTTTAGTAGAATCAAGGAGGCCTTAGTCAATGCACTAGTGTTGAAAGTACCAGAAGGAAATGAGGATTTAATTGTTTATACTGATGCAAGTGGTTCTGGGCTAGGAGCTGTATTAATGCAGCAAGATCAAGTTATAGCCTATACATCAAGGCAATTGAAGCCACATGAATCAAAGTATGCAACCCATGATCTTGAGTTGGCAGCAGTAGTGTATGCACTAAAGCTCTGGAGACATTATCTTCTAGGTGCTAAGTTTATCTTATACACTGACCATAAGGCATTGAAATATCTCTTTTCACAAAAAGATTTGAATATGAGGCAGCATAGATAGGTTGAGTTTCTAGCAGCATATGATTTAGACATATTTTATACTCCAGGAAAAGCTAATAAGGTTGCAGATGCTTTGAGCAGGCAACATGCAAAAGTAGCCATGTTAATGATAGAAGAGTTTAGAAATTTATCTCTACTTACTGATTTGGAAATTGAGGAAAACAGTGAGGTAAACATGGAGATGATTGAAGAAGGGAGTAAAGGAAAATTAAGTTTGATAACTTTGCAATCAGATTTAATTTTGAAAGTGGGAAAAATGCCAGAGGAAGATCCAGATTTATTAGAAAAGAAAACTCTAATAGAAAAAGGAGAAGAAGTAGCAAACTACCACATTGATAAGTGTTATCAGAAGGATATATTGTTTAGGATATACTGTACATATTGTTGTGTGAATAATGTACAGGAAGATAATTCCTTTTTTCTTGTTTCTCGGGTTGTAATCTCTGAGCCTAACATGTTTGGGCCAGTTGTATTGTAAGCCCAATTACATGTATATAAGTAAATAGGCTGAGATAAGGAGTAATAAGATTTGATACTCTGTTTTTCATTTCTTCAATTCTCGAGTTCATTTTATATCATGGTATCAGAGCGCGATTAAATTCAAATTTCAGATCTACATTTCTCATTCTCTTCTTTGAAGTATGGGAGAAGTTAAATCAGTAATGGAGGTTGTACCAATGATATCGAAGATAACAGAGCACAAATTAAGTGAATCAAATTATGTTGATTGGAGTAAAACAATTCGATTATATCTTAGAAGTATTGATAAGGATAATCATTTGAGTAAAGATCCACCAGAAGAAGATCCATCAGACAAAGAAGCGGTGACTTGGTTTCGGGATGACGCTCGACTTTTTCTTCAGATCCGAAATACAATTGATAGTGAGATTATTAGCCTGGTTAATCATTGTGAATTTGTTAAGGAACTTATGGATTATTTGGAGTTTTTATACTCTGGAAAGGGAAATTTGAATCGAATGTATGAAATATGTAAATCATTTTATCGAGTTGAGAAACAAGATCAATCTCTTATGAATTATTTTATGGCATTCAAGAAGACTTATGAAGAGTTTAATATGCTGCTCCCCATCAGTGCAGATGTGAAAGTACAACAAAAACAAAGAGAGCAAATGGCTATTATGAGTTTTTTAGCAGGGCTTCCATCTGAATTTGAATAAGCTAAAGCACAAGTTCTGTCTGGATCTGATGTAATCTCATTGAATGATGTTTTTAGGAGAATACTTCGAACTGAGACTTTTAGTTCAAACACATCTGTCTCTGCTCAAAATAACAGTGCTCTAATAAGTTCAAACAATAAATATGTACCGTGGAAACAAGAACAGAATATGCACAAGAGAGATACAGGTGTATCTGGAAATCGCATAGTGAATACCACTTCATGTGCATATTGTAAGAAACCAGGACATACAAAGTTTGAATGCTGGAAATTGCAAAACAAGCAAAGGCAACTTGGAAATTCTAATGCACAGATAGCTAATGTGGCAAAAACACAAGACCAGGCTAATCAAACAGTTTCTGTATCTGCTGAAGAATATGCAAAATTCACTGAGTATCAGAAGAGTTTAAACAAATCTACTACACCAATTGTCTCTACTATTGCAAACAGTAGTAGATCTATAAGTCCAGGCAAAACTCAATGGGTGCTTGATTCTGGTGCAACAGATCATATGACAGGTAATTGTCATCTTTTCACGAATCTTCAATCACAAACCTCTACTCACAATGTTACTTTAGCTGATGGTTCTTCCTCTAATGTTCAAGGGTTTGGAACAATTAGTTCAAACCATTCACCTATTCCACAAATATCTGCTTTATATATACCCAAGCTTGCATTCAATTTGCTATCAGCGAGTCAATTAACTCAAAAGCTAAACTGTTCCATCTCATTTTTCCCATCTCATTGTATATTTCAGGATCTTATGACGCAACAGATTATTGGTAAAGGACATGAGTCAAAGGGATTATATGTTCTTGATACTCCTTGTGTTGATAAAAGATCTGTTACTTGTTCAAGTGTTTCACAAGTATTAAAAACCCATTGCCAGTTAGGTCATCCTTCTCTTTCATTTTTAAAGAAACTATGTCCGCAATTTAGTTCTGTTCAATCATTAAATTGTGACTCATGTCAATATGCTAAGCATCATCGAGTTAGTTTGAGTCCAAGAATAAATAAAAGAGTTGACTGTCCATTTGAGCTTGTTCATTCTGATATTTGGGGACCTGCAACTGTCATTTCTAAACCTGGATTTAGATACTTTGTTACATTTGTAGATGACTATTCTCGTGTAACCTGGTTATTTCTTATGAAAAATCGTTCTGAGTTGTATTCAATATTTTGTTCATTTTGTGCTGAAATTAAAACTCAATTCAATGTTTCTATTCGAACTCTGAGAAGTGATAATGCAAAGGAATATACCTCAACTCAATTTCAAACTTATATGAATCAAAACGGAATACTTCATGAAACATCTTGTGTAGATACAGCACCTCAAAATGGGGTAGCTGAAAGGAAAAATAGACACCTACTTGAGACTACTCGTGCTTTGTTATTTCATATGAATGTACCCAAACAGTTTTGGGCTGATGCTGTATCAACAACATGTTTCCTCATAAATCGTATGCCATCAACTGTTCTGAATGGTGATGTTCCATATAAAATTCTCTTTCCAACTAAAACATTATATCCAGTAAAACCAAAAATATTTGGTTGTATTTGTTTTGTTCGAGATGTTAGACCACAAGTGTCCAAACTTGATCCAAAGGCAGTAAAGTGTATATTCCTTGGTTATTCTCGTTTACAAAAAGGGTACAGATGTTTTTGTCCCTCACTAAATAAATATCTTGTATCCATTGATGTTACCTTTGTTGAAGAGACACCATTTTTTCAATCATCACAATGTACATACGATCAAGGTCAGATAAGAAATGATGAATTCCTTGTATATGAGATATCTGAAGTTCAACAGGAACCTTATGTTGATACTAATGCCTCATCATCTCCTCATAATACAACTTTACCTCTTCAGCCAGAAATCATACCTTCACATGAACCAGTGTCCACATTTAACCCTGAATATGACTTACCGATTGCTTTACGGAAAGGAAAACGTCAGTGTACATATCCTATTTCCTCATTTGTGTCACATGAATATATCCCACTATCTACTAATTCACTTGTTGCTTCTCTTGAATCGGTTTCTATACCTAAAACTGTTGAAGAAGCTTTATTAAATTCTAAATGGCATGCTGCTATGATTGAAGAATTGGATGCTCTTGAATATAACAAGACTTGGGACTTAGTTCAGTTACCCAAGGACAAAAGACCCATTGGATGTAAATGGGTATTTACTGTAAAAGCAAACTCAGATGGGTCCATTGCCAGATTAAAAGCACGGTTGGTTGCAAAAGGATATGCTCAAGTATATGGTATAGATTACTCTGAAACTTTTTCTCCAGTGGCCAAGTTAACTTCTATTCGATTGTTCATTTCCTTAGTAGCAACTTATGGTTGGAAGTTACATCAACTAGACATAAAAAATGCATTTCTCCATGGGGACTTAGAAGAAGAAGTCTATATGATCCAACCACCTGGATTCATTGCTCAAGGAAAAAGTGGCCTTGTTTGTCGACTTAATAAATCACTGTATGGATTAAAGCAGAGTCCCAGAGCCTGGTTTGGAAAATTTAGTAATGCCATAGAAAGTTTTGGCATGATAAAGAGAAAATGTGATCATTCAGTGTTTCACAAACAAACTAAAGCTGGTATAATTTTACTAGTTGTTTATGTAGATGATATAGTGCTTACAGGTGATGATGAATTGGGTATTTCATCTCTCAAAACTTTCATTCATAAGCAATTCTATACTAAAGACCTGGGAGATTTGAAGTATTTCCTAGGAGTGGAAATCACAAGAAGTAATGGAAACATTTACATGTCTCAAAGAAAGTATGTACTTGACTTGTTGGAAGAGACTGGAAATTTAGGAATAAAACCAAGTACTACACCCATTCTACCAAATAATAATATGATGGAAGGTGGTGAGTTATTCAAAGATCCAAATAGATACAGAAGGTTAGTAGGAAAGCTGAATTATCTAACCTTTACACGACCTGATATCTCATTCTCTGTAAGTGTAATAAGTCAATTTATGTCATCACCTACTGTCTATCATTGGAGTGCATTAAAACAGATTTTAAGCTATCTCAAAGGATCAGTTGGATGTGGAATAATGTATAAAAACCATGGACATGCTCGAATTGAATGTTTTTGTGATGCTGATTGGGCAGGGTCTAAGGTAGATAGAAAATCTACTTCTGGCTTCTGCATATTTGTAGGTGGTAATTTGATTTCATGGAAGAGTAAAAAACAAAATGTAGTCTCAAGATCAAGTGCTGAATCTGAGTATAGAGCCATGGCCAAAACAGTTTGTGAAATAATGTGGATAGATCATTTGATGGATGAAGTTGGACTCAAAATTGCGAAGCCAGTCATATTGAATTGTGATAATCAAGCTGCTATGCATATTGCATCGAACCCAGTATTTCATGAAAGAACTAAACATATTGAAGTGGACTGTCATTTTGTAAGAGAGAAAATACAATAAGGACTTGTTGCTACCCAGCATGTTAAAACTGAAGAACAGCTCGCTGACATCTTCACGAAAGCTTTAAGCGGAGCTAGAATTGAATATCTGTGTAACAAGTTGGGCATGATCAATATCTATGCACCAACTTGAGGAGGGGTGTTATCAGAAGGATATATTGTTTAGGATATATTGTTTTGTAAATACTGTACATATTGTTGTGTGAATAATGTACAGGAAGATAATTCCTTTTTTCTTATTTCTCGGTTTGTAATCTCTGAGCCTAACATGTTTGGGCCAGTTGTATTGTAAGCCCAATTACATGTATATAAGTAAATAGGCTGAGATAAGGAGTAATAAGATTTGATACTCTGTTTTTCATTTCTTCAATTCTCGAGTTCATTTTATATCAATAAGAATGGTTACTTAAGGAATAAAGGTAGGATATGTGTTCCAAAGGATATAGGATTGAAGAAAGAGATACTTAATGAATATCATAGGAGCAAATATTCTATACATCCAGGCAGCACCAAAATGTACCAAAACCTAAAAAGGGATTATTGGTGGAGAGGGATGAAAACTGATGTGGCCAAACATGTTGCAAAGTGTATGACTTGCCAATAAGTCAAAGCAGAAACCCAAAGACCCTCAGGCCTATTACAACCTCTAAACATACCACAGTGGAAGTGGGAAGATATATCTATGGATTTCATAGATGGTCTGTCTAGATCAAAGAGAGGAAATACAAGCATTTGGGTAGTAGTTGATAGATTGACTAAAGTGGCACACTTTATACCAGTGAAGGCAGAAAGGAATGCACTTAAACTAGCTCAAATATTCATGAGAGAAGTAGTAAGGTTGCATGGAATCCCTAAAACTATAGTGAGTGATAGGGACACAATCTTTACCTCCAGATTTTGGAAGAGCTTTCAAGAAGCCATGGGGAGTGAATTATGCTTGAGTACTGCATACCACCCCCAATCAGATGGTCAAACTGAAGTAATAAACAAAGTTTTGGAGGATTTGTTGAGGGCATGTGCATTGGACTTTGGAGGTAATTGGGAAGATCACCTCCATTTGGCTGAATTTACATATAACAACAGCTATCAAAGCACTATAGGCATGGCACCATCTGAAGCCTTGTATGGCAAACCATGTTTGTCACCAATATGTTGGGTTGAAGCAGGAGAAAAGGCTGTCTTAGGGCCTGAGTATGTTAAAGAGACTACAGAGAAAATTGAACTAGTGAGGAGAAGAATGGCAGCAGCTCAAGATAGGCAAAAGAAGTTTGCAGATGTAAGGAGAAAGCAGGTAGAATATGAAGTTGGTAATTATGTTTTCATCAAAGTCTCACCTATGAAGAAGGTGTTGAGGTTTGGCAAGCAGGGAAAATTTACCCCAAGATATGTTGGACCTTACAAGATTTTGGAAAGAATAGGTTCATTAGCATATAAATTAGAGCTACCTGAAGAGATGAGTGCAATGCACAACGTATTTCATGTGTCACAACTTAGGAGATGGGTGCATGATAAAGAGGAAATTCTAGAGAAACCAACTCAAGTTCAAATAAATCCTGATTTGGTCTATGAGAAAGAACCAGTGGGGATTTTAGCTAAAGAGGAAAAGAAGTTGAGGAGCAAAACTTTGAAATTAGTAAAGGTTCAATGGAGCCTAGACCCTAATGATTATACATGGGAATTAGAGGATAAGATAAAGATGGATTACCCTAAGCTTTTTGCAGTGGAAGGTAAAAACTAAAATTCCTAAAAGTTTAATATGTATGGTTGTTTTGACTGAATTGTTTGCTTATGCAATGTTTGGTAGATTTTAAAAAAAAATCTGGAAATACTTAAAGTAAAAATGAGAAAATTGTGAGGACACAATTCCTAAAAAGGTGGGGTGATTGTAATGCCCCAGAAATTCATGGAATCTTATTTTGGTTGAATTTTGAAAATATATGAATTTATTTGTATAGGAATATATGGAATTAATTGTGTGCAAGTGTGTGTGCATGTGTGCACGTGCACACTGATATGGCACAAGGAAGAAATCCAAATCTCCTGAAATCAAAACAAGAATTAAAAAGCATTACAAACATGATTTTGTGATATGGATATTTGATTTCTGGAATTATATGAATCATCCCAGAAAATAAGAAAAGTAAGTTTTGTTTTGAATCAGTAAACAGATTTTACTTAAAACCCAGAAAAAATAAATATATATGTTACAAGGATTTGAAAACCTGTGTGCACATATAGGTGCATATCTTTCTGAAATTAACGAGGAGTTAAATAAGCCTAGATAGGATATGTATGCAAATGTACATTTCTGTAAGTATTGAAAATATTAAAAAGAAATAAGCAAGGGAAAGTTTAACACTAAAATAGCAAAAGACAAATTGCAAGCAAAATAATTGCTTTAGACAGAAAATAGAAAGGAGGATTTTTAGAAAATAAACAAGTGACAATGTCACACAATTATCATGACTTGATAAGAATATGATATTTTGGAAAAGTAAAAATAAAATAAAATAAAGGGAAGGCAAGCATCACATATGGCCGAGGTATTAAGGGTGAAAAATAAGCAAATCTGAAATGCAGAATGCATGAGTCTTGGCCAGGGTAGGAATGGGATTTTACAATGATAAAACCCTAGAAAAACCTCTCTTATAAATCCAAGTATAAACCAAAAAAATCATTTGCTACTCAAGACATTTAAGAAAACAGAGAAGAAAATATTTGCAAGCAGAAAAGCAAGTTTTAAAAGGTTTCTTTTCTGGATTAAGCAAGATAAGCATTTTTCAGTGAGTAATCTCACTAAACCCATGGCATTAAGTCCTGTTATGAGGCAGCCAAGCTTATGTTATTTTTTCTACATATTTTTGATTTTATTACTATAGTTTTAATGGATGCTTTAATGGGTGTTTCTGAATGCTTTTGATTGCTTTGATAGTTGAGTATTTTGCTCTGTTTGGTTATACCCAGAAATGCTAAAATATGAAATTATGAAAGTAAATAGAGAATACTTGTAACTGGTTCAGATATGGCATGGAAAATATAGAAATAAAAATGTATATGAGTTGCATTACACTTGTGTAAGTGCTGAGGCTCAAATGAAAGACTCAAGGTTGCAATGGAAATATCCAAAAGTGCTGAACCCTTGATCAAATAGAAACCCATGAACCAGAAATCTTGTTTAAGCTGGATCTTTAATTTAGTTCAAACATGGTTGCTTATGAAACAATAATAACCCACATGCCTAGTCTTCATTTCCAGTTGTAAATATTCTTGTATTTTCTTTGAGCTAGAATATTTGAAAATGGGATTTCCCTGGACATGAATGTTAGCTTGTTCTTGAATTATGCTTGTAAGCTCTATGTAATGCTTCATGTATACTGGGATTTAGTCACCTAGCTATCTCATGATAGGATCAAACATGAACACTTAGTAAATAAACTAAGGATTGTGAGCCAAGAGGACTGCCGGAATGCTTGTTGTATTTAAAGTATGCAAGTTGGCACATGGTTTGTTTAAGCCCTGAGATCTTTGTGCAATATTGTGAATTATTTTATTGCAATGTGTCCCCGTGATTCCTTATGGCAGGTGAGGCTAGGAAGAAACTTGGTAAATACAACCTCAAATTGATGAAGTAGGAACTTGTGTTATTGCTACGTTGGTTGGACTGGAGCTATGATAGTTCCTGAATATTTCTATTTGAAATGTATGTTTGCATAGTTGAATGTGTGTACATAATTAGTCTTAAATATTGATCATATATGCACAATATATCATAAACAAGTCAGGAAAATTGATCAAAGAAGCTATGCCAACTTATACAAAATGTTTATGTCTCACTTATTTACTTAATATCATGGAATTTTTGATATTGCTCATACCAAATCTTGTATCTGACCCTTGTTTGCTTATGGCATCTGGGGTGTCTCATTTAAAATGGGGCAGCCTCTAATGCACTTTCAGGGAATGCTGGTTCTAAATAGGAAGCTGCTATGGCTAATGAGAATGATTGGATAAGCATGCTAAATTAGAATTAAATAAGAACTTAGAATGAATTATTTGCATGTAATCTGGGAAGTTTTTATAGTTCTGCTTTGGTTGTTATGTAATGATCTTGAATGTTAGGATTTATTTAGTTGTTTTAATTGAATCTAGTAATGTATTAAGTTTGGGATTAACCGAAGACTTAGTTGAATCTATGCAAGAAAATATATATATATTTGAGCATTATGGTGGAAATCTGTAAATGACATATGCCTGTATTTGAGAAATGGATATGTATATACATATACTGTATTAGTTAATTTCAAGTTACTTAAAACTTTAAGTTTGAAGGTTAAAAATCTGAATTTTTAGCTAGAAGTAATATTTCAAGAATTTAGAAATAATATGTAGAAGTGTTTTGATGATCTAGTCATGGGGTTAACCCACTTCAAAAAAATAGTGAGGTCTGGGTTGATCAAGATGACCAGAGTTTTTGGGTGTAAAGTTTGAAAATGCATTTGTAAAATCTGAAGCTTTCTTTGCAAATGAAAGTACAAAGACATTTTCAAATACTTGAGCAATTCTCTTTTATTTTTGGGAAGATTTCTTAGTCCAGAGAGCACAATACAGCTGATATGCACACATATTACTTAATTACTACTTTTGTTAAGTGACCATAAAATCTGGATTCTCTAAATCCAGTAAAGCAACCTGTAAATTAGATGCAAGCTGAGGTAACTCAGGGATTAGGGAATAAATTTGGTTCAGAAAAATACAACTATATAGATTATGAAAGAATTACTCAACTGACTTGGTTATAAGTAAAGAAATTTGTGACAAAATTACTTGTGTTGAAAATGATAAATGAGTATATCATTTTCCTTTCTGGCTTTAATCAAATACCAAATAATTAAACTGAAATTACGGTGGCTTGCTATATAATCTGAGATCACCTGGCTATCTCGAACTAACAGACAATCACTATAGAAATGGTCAAAAATTACTAAGTATAGATTGCATATGATTATGAGATTCATTACCCTGACTCAAATATCAATAGGCATGGAAAATGAGCTATGTACTGGTTGATTCAAATTCAAATTCAATCAGGATGCACTCTTGCTAAACAACACTCTGATCCAAGCAAGAGGGTCACATACATCTTCATATGTATGTGAATATATTTATTAATGAACTGATATAAATATATTAGTAGAAAAATTAGGATCTTGGATAATTTAGTAGAAAGGCTAAATGACTCTAGGAAATTACAGATGTAAAAAAAAAATCCTAGTAAAAAATTAGGTAAAATAGCTAGGGTCATTTCAGTACTCTCCTAGCTAAAATCCGTTTTTATAATGTTTTCCTTTAATTATTCTTTATATAAAAATACTGACAACCAAAATTTGCTTCCACACAAAAGCTTTTCAAATTTCAGGGATGTTCTTTTAAATAAAACACTTTTTTGCCTCAAATGAAAATGTTCCTCTCATTCTTAACACAAAAGGATATTTTTCAAAACACTTCTAACAAAAAATACTTTCAAATATTTTCTCCAGTAAAATAACTTCTCCAAAGTATTTTTCTGTGTTCCAATATCTTTTTACTAAAATAGCTTTTTTCACAAACTACCCTCAAAAAAAATTTCCATCAAGTCAAATATTTATTTCCACCATTTTTAAAACTTCAACAAATTACTTCAACCCAAAACATACATTTTTAAGGTTAGGTCATAATGTCACATGTGTCCTTGGGTTAAAACCATCACTTAGCCCATCCTATAAGTGCTCATCCTGCCCATTCCTTCAATATTTATTTCCCACTCAAGGGTCACTATAAATAACTAACTTCTTAGGATGAGGTAATGGTGGTTACGCACAACCCATACACATAAAACATATAAATATAAATAAGAACGCTCTCTCATTCTATATTTTTAAGCCAACTAAAAATGTAAATTAACCTACCCTAAATGGTTAAGTCTATGTAAGGCTCATGGAGTCACCAAACCTAAGCTATGCTACCAAGTGTAACACCCCACTATTTATAACATCAAAAATCAACTACAAACATCATAAAATACGCTACAACTAATTTTCAATATTAAAAACAGCTAATCATTTATATTTTAACTTTTCAAATCTATGAAAATAAAAGAAAACCTCACAATAAAATCAAACATCAATATAAATCTATATTAACTAAATAATATAATTATTTTACAACATCGTCACAATAACTTACATCTCAATACATCAATTATCATTAACTCATTAACAATAAAGCAATATTATAAAACATTATTCCAATCAGATATCCACAATACAACCTGCATCCAACTTTCCATTCCCCCTTGTGTTCCTGCCTACAAATTCAGAACCATACAGATATATATAAAATAAAAGAAAAAAGGTTTCAACTATTTTTGGACTGCCTACGTACCCCTTTTGGGGTACCAAGCCCACATAGTTCTGTTTCCTACTATTCTTCTGTATTCAAATAGTCGTTAGCACATAACAAACATAACGTCCATGCAACCACCACAACTGATACAATCACAACAACCTATGTGTTATCTCGCCTTTTGGTCAAGGCCGGGATATAAACAAATAGGCTAAAAAGGATGGAAATCAGTATTAGAGATCGATTGGAAACAAGGCTATAATCGATATCGCCAAAATTTGACTGACCGCCAATCAAGACGGAATCGATTGGGAATGATGAACAAGACTAGTAAAGGATACGTTTCAAATTTCAAGTCAATCAGAGTTCGTATGCTCAAGATATGATCGATGCAAATTAAATATTGTCCTTATTCGTACCCATCATGTTTACTTCACTTCGTATCCATCATCAACTCGCAGGCCTCGTTTGTATCCACCAAACATGCACTACTTCGAATCCATCAAGCACACATCACTTCGTATCGAACAATGCTCGCCCCACTTCGCATCCATCATCACCAGCTAATTCGTATCCATGGGAAATTATCACTTCGTATCGATCATTCCATGCACTTCATATCGATCCACCCATTCACATATTTTGTATCGATCGGCCATTGATCGATATGAAGAACGCATAATGGATCGATATGAATGTTATCCTTTTTCAATCGATACGAATTAAACTTTTGAATCATCGATATGAAGTAAGCGTCCCAAGATCGATACGAAGAGTGGTATACATTGGGTCGATACGAACGAGACTCTGTTTAAGTGGATGACTCGGTCGAATGGCACGAAAGGCGAATCTTTCCTGGATCTTTGAGACAGGTCATCGATGCAAACTATATCGATACGAAGAGAAGAGAATGTGGAGCTTGAGATCGATACGAACGCGACAGCCAACTTGTGAACACAAACTTGCATCGATCATAACTGACAATCTACAAGTCCAAATGCTATGAAATTTTGAGAGGAGCTTCCTAATGCACTCGAGAATCTCTATGATCGATCTCTGCTCGATTGGACCACTTTTGGATCGATACGAGTTGAACACGCATCGATTCAAAATCGCTATAGATCGATGTGACGGGCCCATCTGCGCAAAAGAAAAGGTATTCCAGGTTTTGAGGCGGATATTTTCGGATCTACACCTATAAATAGGAGTGCTATGGCAACTAAAAGGGGGATCTTGTCCTTCTCTAACGCTAAATCTCTGCCATTTTTGTGATTGATACTAAAGGCTTGTAATTGTAACTACAGTACAAAGGAAATAAAAAGGATTGATTCAAAGTGGACGTAGGCCGGATTGCCGAACCACTATAAACCTTGTGTTCTCTCCTGCTTTCTTCCATTTAAACTTTACTGTTTCTTCATCTTTATTCTCTACTTTATCTGGATCTGAGATATGTGTTGGAATATTATGAATCTACGTATATACACTGGTGCTTTCACTACTTCTGGGGTTTGTGACCAATTTTGGCACAAACACTATGCAATCAATGCAAGCAGGAACCATTACTCCTACTAAACCATCCCAATCAGTCACCATAAATATGGGGTAACAACAATAATAACACACTTAGTTATTAAATATTACAAACATTTGACAACACACAATGTCAACACTAATCATCAAATAAGCCAGTCACAACATATATATACTCACATATATTAATATCAACAATTAGTAATACACCGTCAATGTAACTATAAATCAATCAAATGTGTATTATACCACTATATTAGTAACACAAATGCCAACATAGTAAAACTATAGTTAACTACACACACGTAGTAATAATGACAAAATATCGCACACAGACCCAAATGCGGTTTCATCATTATCATATGTGAAAATTAAATCAACCATTAATCACATATTACATCCATTCAAAATATCGTATTTACAACCACTACTTCTCTTAAGTATAAAATCAATTTATTATTGTTTATTATAAAAGCACCTTTTATTTATCTCAAAACAATGACGATTCTTCCAAAATGATAATGCAGTTCAAAATATTTCATTGTAATCTCATTACTTCATCTGTCCAAATATCATGTTTTATATTAAAAATATCCTTCAAACCAAAAACATGATTATTTATGAAATCTCATTTTATTTAAATAATTATATTAAACTTTCCAATTTAAATTTAAAATATATATTCTATTATTATTTATGTATTTTCCCAGAAATTCTTAAATAATAACCTTAATAAATTTCTTTCATTCTATTTCATTAAACCGCTACTATTTACAACATCACACAAAAACTGTAAATAATCACGTTTATCAATTTTTTATCTAATTCATTATCGATATATCATAACATATATCAATAATTAAAAATTTTCATTAATGAATTAGCATTTAATATTTTAAATTCAATTGATTAAATAAGTAAGTCATACCAACATGCTTTTCCAACAATCGCTAAACTCAGCAAACCTTATGCCATATCGTCAAGAATTCGGTTATGAGTCCAATGGAAAAAACTGCACGTGAATCGTAGTTTGTATGCAGAAGTTATTCAAATTATAAAATTCAGTGGCAATATTGTAATTGTCCACAATTAAATAATAATTAAAATAATTACATTACAAGGTTATCATCTCCTTCATGCAAACTGTACCCATCCCATACCTTTAACCATCAACTTTGACCATTATTGTTGACTACCACACACCACCATCTACTGATCCAACACCAGATCCATAACCTTAACGTTACTGCCTCCCTAACGAGCCCGACCATGACACCTCCGACGCCGCCAATGATGTCATGCCAACCCATGCCTGCCGCCACTTCATGATGAAATTCCGATGATTCCAAGCACCTATGGCATGATCTAACCATATGGATCTTCCCTACTCGACGTGCTCTACAAGCTGCACCCTCCGGTCGACCAATCATCGCTAATTCACCACTGATTTCAAAACCCTAAAACAAATGGTCGTAGATAAGTTACCAATTTCTGTTCAACTGGAGCCTCGGATGGAAAAACCCATCTTAGACGCCTCTTCATGTCGTTGAGAGCTTCGAATCCATATACAGTTTGATTTTTAATCACTTTTTAATTAATTTACTAATCACTATTAAAGAGTTACTAGGGTGATTTCGAGATTATGGAAGAAAGTTGAAGATAAAGGTGACCGCTAGGGTTTCGTAGCCTCACTTATGTAGCCTCTTCACCTTGGTTATGGACCATGTACCCGATTTGGCCCAAAACTATTGCGTGTGATATTTAAACACTATGATGCTTCTATTTTGTAAGCTATAACCCAAATACATCAAAAATATATATCAAACTGATCATATCAGAAAGACATTCACAACGGTTATAAACATGATATTCAGTTCACCCTTTTATTAAAATTCATTTTTAATTGATTTAACATTTTGCAATGTCAAATTCGCGACTTGTTGTGATGCACAAGGGTCGTTTGCCCCTGGTATGCAATGCGTTTTCCCATATAGTCCTAAAAATCAAGGATTTAAGGCGGTGATGTCGATTGTTCATGTTGTGGTTTGGTAGGATTGATCTACTATCATGGTTTCATATACCTTATTAATAGGGTTTGGTAAAATCATGACGATCGACGATACCTCTAGCCAAAATCCATGGAGTGACAATACTTGGTGCATAAAAAGAAACCTAATAGAAATTGATTCTAGAAGGTGCATATTAATCACTATGGTGAAGTTGCTTTTATTACAAGACAATAATATTTGAATAAAAACAAGATATATTAACAAAAATAATGATGGAGGCTTCGAGAATTCCATGTTTTCCCGGATACCGCTCCATCCATGGTGACGAGAATTTAGGCTTCATTCCTTTGATCCCTGCTGACAACATATGGTCCTTCCCTGATTGGTTCAGGAGCCCCCGATCAAATGAAAATTGATTCCAGGACTATGTTTCCTTCCTTAAGTGGGCGATGGTTTGTCCTAGAGTTTTATTGTTTCATCGTCTTTTGCTAGAGTCCCTTAAGTAGGCAATGCATTATCCTAAAGTTGTACTGCTTCACCATCTTTTGCTAGAGTTTCCTTTCTTAAGGGGCGATGCTTTACCCTAGAGTTGTATTGCTTCACCGCCTTTTGCTAGACCTCTACGGTTTTCATAGAAGCCTTGTCCTGCTTCTCCTCTATCAGTTCCAGGGACATGTTTAGCATTTCCTTATTCTCCTCTAAGTCATAGAGGATTCTCCTATGAGATGAGACTATAGTTTCGATGGAAAGAATAACTTATAATTCATAGGCAAAAGCAAAAGAAGTATGCCCCATTGTAGTTTCGTGAGAAGTGCAATACATTTAAAGTGCCAATGGCGGCACATCTATCCGAGATCCCTTATCATTTTCCAAACGCTCCTTTATGAGTGTTTTAGGACCTTATTGACTTCTTAAACCTATCCATTGGTTATAGGTGAGACATTGTAGATAAGATTTTCCTGATTCCATGTTACCAACATAAGTTAGGGAATTCCTGACTATCAAACTGCAATCCATTGTCCGATATCATCTGGAGTGAAACTCCATACTCGGTAAAGTAATCTGCAACCACCATTGCATGCTCATCTCCACCTATAGTCATCATAAGTTCTTCAATCAGAAATAGCCCATTCAACAAATGGCCAAGGGCCAACTTTGAAAATTAGCTCGGCTGGCGATAACCTGGGGATCTTAGCAAATATCTAACACTTATCACATCGTTTTTCATCCTCCATAATGTTGTTGTTGATGGTCGACCAAAAATATCCATATCGTGAGATTTTCTTTTCTAGGGTCTATCCCTAAGTGTGGGTTCCTTAACTGCCTTGATGCACGTTGTCCAGTATTTTCTTAATTCATTTTCTTGCTACACATCTTTGCAAGAAGTTAGAGAATCCTCTTCTATATAGGATATTATCCTATATTATAAACCGAGGTGCCTTTCGCAACACCTTTCTTACTTCATTCTAATTCAAAGGATAGGACTATGTTAGTTATATACTCAATGGCGGGAGTCATCTAAGTCTCCCATATGATTCATCCGACATTTAGCAAACATCTCATTAACTAAGTGACGGTACATTTCTTGTGGATTTTTTAATCCATGGGACTTGAGTTTATGTAATACGATTCTAGAGTAGAGGCGATGTCCGTATGATCTCAGTCGGGGATATATATTATTGCTTGATTATATCCATGGCATGTGTCCATGAAGGAGTGCAACTCATGTCCTATTGTTCTCCGCTAATTAGTCCAGTCTCGGAAGCGGGAAAGAATCCTTGGGGAATTCATCGTTCAAGTTTGGAAAGTCGATATATGTCAGTCACTTTCCATTCGGCCTTTTGAACAACACTTAGCTATCCTTTCTGGGAAATGGAACTCCCTAATATCGCGATTTGCTAGTAAATTTTTTCCACCCACATTCAAGGTTGTTAGGCGGCTAGGGCCACTCCTATTCTTTTACTTCGTTGGGAGTATACTTGCATCGATGCTTAATGCATTTCATGCGATGTTGGGAAAAATCTCGCCAATGTCGGCATGGTACCATGCAAATGCATCTTGGTTATTCCATAGTAAGCCTACCAAATGTGCTCTCGGATCTCATTCCAATTGGGATTCGATCTTCAGTAGTTTAGTTTGATTGTGCTAATCTATCTCCATAAACTCTATTGCCTCCATAGGCTCCATTGTTGCCCCTCTTCTACATCTCTCGGTTTCAATTTATAAAGGGTATCGTGGTGTAACCAAGTGGAGGGCCTTCTTTAATTGCTATGCATTCGATTTTTTGATGCAACGAGTCCTCTGTGCATTCTTCGCTTTTTTTATACGCTGATTTTCACATAGCTAGGCCATATAGCACGCTCTTGTAGTGTTTTAATCTCCTTAGACAATTTTGACTCCATTAGTTATAGGAAACTTCATCTTTATGCACCACTAGGCTAATGCTGCCTGTAAATTAGATAAAGTTAGTCAACTCAAGAAGGCATCGTACATATAGAAACTTTCCACCAAAACGGAAGTAGCTTTCGTATGGCTGATCTAGGATGGTCCCCGAGCTCGTAATATAAACCTAACTTTCCTAAGGGAATTTTTCCTTCTCCAATGAATATAGAAATTTGTTGCCTAGAGCGACATCCTTCATAGATAATCCCATCCTGTTCCAAGCATCCTTGAATAGAATATTGATGGAGCTCCCGCTATCCACCAATACTTTATGAACCTCCGTTGGGCCAAGCATGACCAAGATCACCATTGGTTTAGTGTGTTAGTACTACTTTCCATGCAAGTCCTTATTGTTGAAGGTGATTCCAGCCTCTTATTGACGAGGGCTCTTAGCATCGCTATCCTTATCTATCATACATAAACCCTTAACCATTATTCAAAGACTTGGCATACCTCTCCATTTCAGTCCAACTCTTATTCACAATGTGGGGCCATCTAGTTATAGCATTGATCACTATCTTTCTATTATTTTTGTGAGCAGTACTGGTTCTTACTCTTCTATCACCATGTAGTGATTGCCTTGATGGTTAATGTATGGGATCGAGGGTCACCGGGTTTCTTAACCTATCATTGCAGCTTCTATTTCCTGATATATTCCTTAATAAGGTCACACAAGTGGTAGCACTCATTGGTATCATGTCCGTGGGACTCATGGAAATAACAATGTTTCCTAGAGTTTAGATCGCCTCTTGTCCTTTTTTTAGATTGAGTCCTCTCGTATATTAACTCCGCCTGGCTTGCCAGATAAATGTTGTCTACCATGTCATTTGGGTTTGTTTAAGCACCGAACCTTGATGTCTAGGCCTGAACCTTTCTGTTCCACTTTCGTTCTGTTTTATCTAACCTAGTTATTGTCCTTCTTCCCAACAAATTAATTTACATTCCCTTCACCGTAACATTCACACTGCTAGGTGATTCCCTAACTCTAATTGCTAACCCCTTTGATGCTGCAACTTCCAACCTCATGTACTTTGCCACCTCATAGAAGAACCATGCAAAGTGTCCAGTTTCTCCTTTGCCCATCTCTTAGGAAACTTCATTTCAGGTTGCACTCCACCACACAAGGTCATCAAGGTGAGCCTTTAATCTTGTGTTCTAAACTCTAATTGATGTGGCATTAAATCGGGCTAGGTACTGCCGTAGCGACTCATCTTCCCTTTGCTTCACATCAGATAACGAGTATCATTCTTTTGGTTGTTCAACATGTACCCAGAATTGACTAATACACTTCTCCTTTAACATCACATAATAATGAATTGATCCTAGGGGTAACCACAAAACCACATAGTGGCTAAGTCTGACAAGAATAGGGGAAAGCACTTGCACAAGACTTCCTCTATAGCTCCACTCATCAACATGTGTTGAGTATATAGTTGTAAATGTACCGTGGGGGTAGTTTGTCCTTTATCTAGCTCCATAGTAGGCATCCTGAAATCTCTAAGGTCCTAGGTTGTCCTATCTTTAGGGAGAAGGTGTTATTAAACCTAGCTCTAATCCCCTACTCCACTTGTTCACATCGAACACTTTTTCTAATGATTCGAGCCATCCTATCCTTTAGTTTGGATGATTGGCAATGATAGATCGACCTTTCCTTTCAAGGGGAATGATTTCATCCTCTCTATGATGACTTAATCTTCGATAAAGCATATGGTCATGACTCCTAGACTGATTCCGGTGACCATTTTGTCCTCTATTGACCATAATTTTTGTAAGGGAATGAGAAGCATTAGCTACAGCTTCCCTCGGCTTGACATCATTCATGTCTAGTTCAGTGTCGAACCGCTTCCCCGGTCTAGCTTCAGGTTGACATCTTGCTCGTTTCATCCCTCCAACGTTCTTGCTAGCCCTTTGAATTTGTTGATCGAATTCCTTGTTAGAGTGCGACCCCCTTCGCCATTTGGATCTCCTAGACTAGATCTCCATTGTGTTCCAATGTTATGACAAATGTGGCTGCCCTAAGCCTGTCATAAGTTGGTCCACTATTGCTTACTATTGGATAGCAAAACGTTCATAGCTTGGCCACAACTCAATCTATGTCCCTTTAGTGATTACATAAACTAACACTAGACGGGAGTGCTGGCTAAATGATAATCCTAATTGGTAGTTGTTTGATTATGCGCGCTAGTGTTATCTGCATTCCCGCTAGTAGCACCAACCTTATTACTTGATCTTAAAGGTATGTTAAGAGTCTGCTCTCAGTGAAAGCACCAAAAATGTTTGCTAAAAAAATGGACAAACACCTCCAATCTATTTATTGTGGAGCTGTGAATACAAGAGGTATAACACAATTGTTATATTTATATTATGATTTATTTTCAAAGAGTAGATCATATATAGGTTATGTAGAAAGTAAATTGCAGTAAAGTAAAAAACACAAAAAAAATTGTGGTTCGACCAGAATGTGCCTACATCTACTATCCATTTTCATATCCTTCGTATAGATCTTTGGTATAATGCTTAGGGTATAAAATATGATGATCTGTTGCTTAATAGAAAGTAAGATATAGAACCAGGAAGTATGTTCGACAACTCATGTTCATTTATTCTTGTATGTCTATTCATGTTTGCCTATTCTATTTGTCTACCTGCTTTCCTATTCCTGTTTGGCTGTTCCTGTTAGCCTATTCCTGTTCGGCTGTTTCTGGCTTTCTCTGACTTGTCTACCATTATTGTTGTAAGCTTGGTTCTCAAGAATAGTTTGTCGTTGCTTTTGGAAGTTTGGGTATTTATAGGACTGTAGATAAAAGGAGGCCATGCCAATAAAATATGCAATTTCCTTACAATAATTATTCGGTTTAGTAATTTCCTTACATAATAGATTTGGTCTAAAACTGCCATATTAGACCAGCTCGACATCTTTGGTTCGACACCCATGATTAGTTTAGTAGTGCCTAGGTTTGACGGTGCTTATTTCTTCGGCAGTGCCTAGTTCGATGGTTATCTTATGGTTCGGCCATGCCTGAGTTTAGTAATAGGCCACCGAAAGGGAATCTATGTTCGGTAGGTGGTGCTCAATGATGCTTGGTTCGGTAGTGCTCCAGTTTGGTAATTGGTATTCAGCAATGCTTGTTGGTTCGACAATAGATTATCGAACATGATCTACTATTCGGTAAACCACCACCGAACAAGATTCTCTATTCTGTAGTAAGCTACAAAACCATCCATCTTGTTCAATCATCTACTGAAAAGCACTTAATCCTTGTAATCTTTGCACCGTATCATCTACTGAAAAGTATTTTGGGTTTCTATATTTGTGACTGGCAAAGCTCCGATGCCATAAATCTTAAAGTTAGTCCTCCACAACCCAATGTTAGAAGGTGGACATGATATTTTAAGGTGATTAGGTAAGGCTGAGATGATTCATTGCTATCTAGATGTGCTTTAAAGATTCTATTAGGTAAAGATCTGGTTAGGTAGTTTATAAAGTTCTAAGTTTGTCTGCCATTATCTCCCATCCATTCTCCTCCCTCCTCTAGTTATGCTAATCCATGAGGTATTTATAGGCGTGAGGTTAAGTAGTAATCTGTTAGGTAGCAAATGGTTAAGCAGTAAGCGGTTAGGTTTCCTACCAAACTATTTCTCTTGTTCCATAAAATAATGCGCTTGCCAGGAGTCGAACTCCTAACCTCTTCGTTGGAAGTATAACGCCTAACCACTTGAGATACACATGTTTTCGTGCCATGACTCCTTCAATTTAAGTCAGGATTTAATGAAACTTCGACTAATAGCTTCGTATCATCGAGTAGAACTCTCATGCCTTCGAATATTCAATTTGATTAAAGTAGATAGTAGTTGTAACAACCCGCCTTTTCGACCATCTAAAGTCGGCACCAAATATATCCACAGAATTCCAATGTCGAACAACTAATCATTGAAAAGGCAGATTGTTAGGGAAAAAGAAAAAGAAAAGAAAATGAACAGGAGAAACATAATCTCACAACGGAAGATTACATATAATATAACAAAGAAAGTAAAAGCTGTCACTCAAAAATACATATTATATCGGAGTTAAAAACAAACCTCATCAGCCTAGATAGTTATAATTTCCTAACCATACAATTGCTAATGGGTATATATAATAGCACAACGGAATAAAATACTACGGTAGGTGATAATCCAGCTCTACTCCATGAGCTCCATGTCCCACCAACAACAACCTGAAAAAATACCCGGTCTGACCTGAGCATTATAATAAAATAACATTCGGATTAGTCTGGAAATACTAGCATGAGAAAACTCACGAGATATGATGGGCATATAATAATTCTATGAGACCACGCCGCTAAACGTGGAATGGGTTTTCCTTATAGGAACAAATTCCACACATGAATGAATGGAAGCAAATTAAAACCAAACCCAAACTTGCATTGTTTTTACATCGCAAATATTTGTAAAACACTTTAAAACACTCTTGAAAAATATTCTTTTAAAGAGAAAGTTTTATTTCTTAGTGTGTTAAAAAGAAGGGTCAAAACAAATGTCATTAGAACATTGTTTACTGTAAACCCAAAACAATTTACATTTAGCTTTATTTTTTAAACGATTCCTTTCAAAAGATTTTTCCCATTTATAAACTGTCATTTATAAATTTCAAAAACCATTTATTATCCTGGAAGATAATAAATCAATTAAAATGCTACTATAAATTTAAAACAATGTCAATCATCCTGAAAGATGATTGATATAATTATTTTATTAAATCAATAAATTAATTTTAAACACCTTCATTAAACCAGTTAATTAACTTTAAACATCATTTATTAAAATGATTGATTAATCTTAAACATCATTATTAAATATGATTAATTAATTTTAAACATCATTATTTAAAATGATTAATTAACTCTAAACATCATTATTAAAATGATTAATTATATTAATAATCTATTTTATTAATTTAAAACAACATTAATTATTTTGAAAGATAATTAATATAATTTATAACCTTTTTATAAATTTAAAACAACATTAATTGTCCAAAAGATAATTAATCAAATTTATAATAATTTTTATAAATTTAAAACAACATTAATTACCCAAAAAGATAATTAATCAAATTTGTAACTTCTTTCATAAATTTTAATCAATACTTATCCTTTATTTTCAAAATTCCCAAAAATTTCTAAAATATAGTTTAAACAATTTTCAACATGCAAAAACATGTCCATACATGTATTTTGTAAAATCACAAGCTCAAATTCAACACACAACAAGGGTTTAAGAAGATGATATTTCATAAGTGATGGTACAGTGATAATCGCTGTAACGACAATTATACAATCAAACAACACGTTATAAATATTTAAACCAAACATCAATATAAGCAGCATAAGAATAGAAGTAAATGAATGAATATTGGTGAGAAACCCCTTCCGGTCTCTCTATTAAAGTACCCTATATATAACACATATGAATATGTATTATTCGAAGTGTTCTGTAGCAACCTACTCGCTATGTACACTTCGACTATCTCTAATTTTTGTCTTCTGCATCACAATGGTTATTTATGCCACCCGCTTTTTCTAGCGAGGGTTTAAGTCCAAACAAACAATCAAATAACAATATAAACAATCATCCAAGCATTTAACAATAATTTATAGCAACACAGATATCACATAGTTTATCTAAAGGTGAGTAAACTCACTGAAATTCCAACGAACGCATTCATATTCCAGTTTGGTCTAAAATCAACAACGTTTGATTATAGCACAAAATTCAGCTAGCTCCAATATCTGCGAATCCATTTCCAATGCGTGAACAACGTCGATACGAGTCCAATGCAACTGACCGCGTCTAAGTCCAACATCGTATGAAATAGCTATTGGGTTAACGAACATTCAACGATTAATCGACTAAATTAATTAACTGATAAATCGCTAGTGACATCATTAAGCCCCTAATCCATCTCGTTTGCAAAACCCTGGCTGCAATTCCCACTTCCGTTCATCTACAATATGTAACTGCCCCCAGCCACAAACTGCCGCCACTCGCCTACATGTGCCTCCCGCGGCCAAGGCAAGTCCAATGCCGCTAACCTCACCACTTATAGTGGACCCACGGTCGAGAATGAACTAAAAAATATCGCCGTCGTTCAACTTCGATTTCCCGCCGTCGTAGGTGATCTTACGCCGCTAACTCCGCCTGAAGGTAGCCCTCATCATCCGCCACACTTTTGCTTCAGGGAAACCGCCCAAAGATCAACGTCGCCGTTGGAATCTCGAGCCCTAGCTGCCACAGTGTTATGCAAATTCCAGTCACCTTAAACCACCTTGCGACGATCCAACGGCCAACACAGTCATTTCAACCCCATGAACATTTTTCATGTTAGGACCTAAGCCTAATTCATCCCCTAGCAGGGCCGATCAACTATGGCTGTTGGATGAGCTAGGGCATGGATTCTAAGTTTTGAAGAAAAAGAGAAAATGAGGTCCTTAAATAGATTTCCCTTTTCCACTATATCCCTCAAAATCACAGACTCCAATCGAGGTGTGCTCACTGATGTTCCTAATCAAATACCCTTAATTCGAACTCATTGGAACTAGTTTTCGGACCTAATTCCATCATATACAAAAATTAGCTTTTTAATCAAATTATATTATTATATTCATTCTTAAAAATCACACGGTACGTCCGATCGCAATGAAACTCTTCGGCATACATCGCCTTAATATTTCGGTCTCGATGACACTAGTTTCACCAAAATCTGAGACTGAGCCCCAGAATGATAATTTACGCGTTTAAATATCATTTTTTATTTTTCGATCACATTATCAACATTTATCCGAACTATTTATTATTTTAAATAAATTTATAAAATGATTTCACTATTTTTATTTATTAATTAAAAGAAGTTAAATAAGGTTATTAAATTCATTTAACTAATATTTAATTCATGATTCAAATATTTAATTCACGATTCAAATATTTAATTCACAATTCAAATATTTAATTCATAATTCAAATATTTAAATAATCTCTATATTTGAATATTTGTTTGCTCAAGGAGAAGTTACTCTATGCTTCAGTGATTTATATTTTTAAACATTGATTATTTAAATACTTAAAATTAATTAAACATTCAAAATCAAAACGGTAAAATTCTGGAATTTTACGTTCTTCCTTCTTAAAAGAATTTCATCCCTAAAATTTCCAAAGGAAGAAAATGTCGCCAATCCCTTAAGGTTTAAAATTTATTAATTAAAATGAGTTATTAAACTTTTAAAGTCTTTCAAAAAATTTCAACAGCACCTCCTCTATGCGGTTGATCCGAAAAAATTACAACTCGCCACAACTGGCCCAAATCAACATAAGGAAACAAAAGCCAAGTGGTCTCCTATATATGGGGTATTTAAATCTACTACATACTTCTTTTGCATTTTATTTTTATTTAGCAAGCAACACCATATCTCAATGCAAATGCAAGTGCGCAAGAAATAACAATCTCTTCCATCCCTGTACTATTTTGTAGTTACACAATCCAAAAGAGAATCATGTTGACAACCATATGTAACAAAAGTACAGAAAATACTCCGTAATAAAATTCTAAGCATCCAATCATTTCAAAAGATAAATTTAGAACTAAATGCTTGGGTTTTACATTCAATTTTTTTTCCCAAATTCCCTCAAAGAGAAATACATCAAAACCAAAATCAATTATGCCAAGGAGGGGGCTCCTCCTATTGAAGTATAACTCTAAAATCAAAACAACATGGAGCATCCAATGGTATTATGGTTCCTCCTAAAATAACAACTAGAGTAAACAAATATACCTAGTGAGTCTTTTAAATCGGAAAACTCCCAATCGCCCAACTTTAGTCATAATAAAATATTTGAAAAATCACTTCACAAAAACTCCTTTCAAATATCATAAAATAATAATACTTCACCAAGGTTTTCAAAATAATAATATTATCATTTCTTTCACAAATTCTTTTGAAATTACTTTTTCAAAAGCACTGGGATTTATGTTCTAATAAACAACAACTTTATAAGCCATAGTCGATAAAATTATACTATCAATCAAGTCAAATTCCATAAAGGAATAAACTAACATTTACCTTATTTAAGGTGTTAAATGACTAACAAACAATATTTAGAATTTTACTTAGGTTCACAACTTTCTCGATCATCCAAGGATATGGATAATTTCCTAAGCCACACAACAAGTGTAAAAATATACCTAAGCCCGTATGATGTACATAAATTATTCCTACACAATATCTGATCCGACCACTTGTTCGAATACATAAACTTTACTTTCGAACTAGTATCGCTCACTCGACCTCCCTAGTGTGGACTCTGATCAGGTTCCTCGATTAGAAAGCTCCGTTCTCCATGCATAGTTATATGCTACGAAAGAAAACCTCAATATCATATCAAGAATCTAAATCAAGTGTTCGCTGATAAGAATCAAGTGAGAAATCCTTTCGAGCTGGTGTGAATCATCGAAGTTATGTATTCGAATCCTATATCAATAACCGTGCGAAAAAATGATCTACGTATAACTTACGTACTTGATCCGGTTGATCTCTCAATTACACTAATTTCTTTCTAAACCATTTTCAATTTTTCATTTACAATATTTCATTCAATACTTAAATTATTAATCATTTCATAAATTTTCACTTAAGTTTATAAATATTTTATAAAGACACATCTTTATACAACATTAAATTAAAAACTTACTCCACTTTTTACTTACTTGTATAATGCTCTTCTAAGTATATAAAAATTCAAATTTTATTTTATTTATCTATTATTTTCTTTTATTATTATTATTATTAAAATTCAAATGGAGGCCCCAAACAAAATATAGGTTTTAAAATTGAGCCGACTACTCTGACCTTTTACCTTAGAGTGTCCTAAGGAAAGATATTTACTAGTCGGCCCAATAACAACAAACAGTTTATTTGACTTAAATGTCTAAACAAAAATTATGGTTTCAACAAAACAATACTTATTAAGACCTTCCTATCTAATTTAACCCATTTTAAAATTAAGTTATATTATATTTTTTCTTTCCAAGGGGTTTAAAATATCATTTCTCAAAACATTCTTTCGTCAAAATACTTTTTATTTTTAAATCAATTTCCTTTGAGGAAATGTAAGAACTAAATATTCGATTTTTATTTCAAAATCCTTTTGTAATCCTACTACATATATTTCCATATATATAAAATATTCTTAACAATTTATTCACTAACACTCACTTTGGGTTCTATAACACCCCGTGAAATGAACCATAACTAAATGAATTAAATTGGATTAAATATGATAAGATAGAATACGGAAATTTTATAAAAATCAGAATTTGACTATGAAATTTATTTTGTTGCATTCGTAGCGAAATTCTGATCTGTTTTCGTATATAATATGTTAAAAATGGAGCTCAAGCAAAGAAGCTATAAGTATTTGAAGTTTTCAGATTTAAATCAATTTAGTTTGAATTCAAACCCAAATGAAAATTAAAATTTAGGGTTTAGATTTCAAAAATTAGCTTGGGGGCTAAGTAAACATTTAATTAATGTTTAACGTTAAAAAGTTAATTATGGAATAAAATAAATTGAGCAATGAACAAAATAAACGTTCCCCAAAATAGACGAGCGGTCAACCTATATAGGTTAACTAGTTGACCGTAACGGTCAACCAGTCACACACAAGTGGTCGACCTCTTGGCAACAAAAGTTGCTAGTGGTAGCTAGGGTTTGAAGTTATGTTATATTGAGTTGTACGCACCAGATTTATCCGTTTCTTTCCTACTTCTATCCTATGGTTTTGGTGCGTTTCAACCCTTATAAATAGAACCCTACCCTCTTCACTTTTTATTCATATTATTTTTGAGAATTCAACAAAAATTTGCCATTGTTATCTCTTCAAATTGGATTCAGAAACTCAATATAGAATTCAAGTAAGAATTCAATTCATTCTCTAATTATTTCTTCTACCTCCAACCTATTCTTATATTTTTCTTTCTCCAACCATTTTGAATCTAATAAAAAAAATATCTTCCTTATTGTGTATATATCAAAAGAGAGAGATTCCAAAGGAGATTAAAAGGCGTGCAAATCTAAAGAAAGAGAAGCTAAGGTTGTTATGTGAGTGGAAACCTTAGTATTTCTTTTTCAGTAATTGTTTAATGTATCTCTATGGACTTGAATATATCTTAAGGATTTTGGTATTGCTAAAATACGATAGATAAAATCCCCTAAAATTCCTTTTTATTTCGAAATGTCAATTCGATGTTGAGATTCTTAATTATTTACATTAATTTGATGAAATTTGTTTTGTTTATGCAGTTTTTGATAATTTCATAATCTATTCCACTTCTCCTTCTTCTTTGGTTCAATATGTGATTCTTCAATGAAATAAGGGGTTTAGATTATGGATTTTATTCATAGTTTACACCACTTATTCCACACAAATTTCCTTCTTATTTATTTCTTTGTAAAAGAGGAGTTGAGTAGAACATGGAGTTTAGATTGCAATTTCTATTGTTTAGGATACTCCATTGAATTAGTGTAATAAATTGAGTTTCTATTTTATTTACAAGTCTGTTATTGCAGTTTTGGTTATGAATATTTATTCCCTTTTTTAGATATTAGAATCTCTAATTTTGATATGTTGAAATCTTGGGAATTTAAAGAAAAATGGCATGTAAGGGTATATGGTTAGGGAACTGACATTTAACGCTAGTTTAGGGCGTAAAATCCATGCATTTATAATTTATTAAGCACAAATATTTATTTATCTCTGTTAGTGTAATTAACATATAATTTTGGCATATGTGGTGTAGTTAATTAGGTATTTATTTTCATTTATTTTCTCCATTAGGAAAGTAATTGATTGTTAGGAGAAAATAAGAGGAAACTCTTATATAGCCTAGTTATTATTCTAAGGCATAATAAGGAAGATTCCTTATAAGGCCTTATTTATGAAATAGTGAGATGATTATTATTATATATATGGAGTGTATTTAATTTGTGGCTAAGTCATAAGGATGCAAGGTCAATAAAGTTGCATGATGGAAGTCTGCCCTTCACTTTGATACTACCAGCAGTTGTGTACACTTCCTACTGATGTGAGATATCCTTATTATAAATATTTATAATGACGTGAAGTTAGTCCCAAATTCTATAGAGGAAATCTATCCAGCTAATCTGGCTATCAGTTCCTACGAATAGACAAACTAATGTGAGACATCATTATAAGTATAGGCCATAGTACTAGAGGCTTGCTTCGGAGTCTTACGGTATTAAGTGGTTGTTTGCAGACTCATCTCTTTTTCCCAAATGAAGTATTAAATGGCCTAGAGGACACATTAAGTGGTATCTTTGCAGGGGTCTACTTCTCGATAACGTATTAGGTGACTGATTGAGGGTCCACCTTTCCAAATAAAGAAGCATTAAGTGACTTGAGATTCCATATGGTGCTAGCTATATAGTACCATTAAGTAGCATGCCTTGGAAATAGGTATTAAATGATAGGGTCTGCCTTAATTAAAGTATTAAATGACCACAGTCTATCTCTTTTCCAATAAGAGGTATTAAGTGGCTTGGGTACTATCTCTTGCATTGCAAGCTATTTATGACGTGGGATTTGGGTTATGGGATTTTAGAAACCTGCTTCTAAAATGGAAGGTATTAAGTGGTTGGTTGAGGACTTGCCTCCTTTCTTTATAAGAAGTATTAAATGGTTTTAATGGTTTTATGTTCGTAGACATATTCTTATTTTGAAATATATTGCCCAAGTACTAAAAAGATAAGACTCGAGGTTTTTATTCACTAGACACTTGTTGTTCTGACTCCCTCCTTATTACAACACAAGTTAAGGACGAAACAATGGCGATGACAATGCTTAGAGATGGAGAAGCTTGGCTTATAGCAGTATTTATCATTATTACTTGCTTTCATGTGTACCTATGTATTTAGACAATTGTTGTAACGAATTTAAGATACGATTTGATGGTATTTTGTATTAAGACATTTTATGGTTTTGAAATTAATTGGTACACTTTGTTATTATATTATATTCCGTCCGCTATGAGCTCTGAAAGATTAGTTATGGCTCTGTATTATTATTTCTTTTTCCAACCAACAACCTTTCTTAAAATGGATCTAAGTTTCGATGGGCCTTTTATGGGTCAAAATTTAAGCATGTTCTGGGGTAGATTGTTACATTTGGTATCAAAGCCTAGGTTACCCGATCAATAGGAAAACTATACGTATGAGAGACGTACTTGTTATTTTGAAAAGGTTTTTGTAAAAGAATTTCCAAAATTCTTACTATATATATACACACACACCTTATTTTCTTGAACATATGCATACACACTATGCAACCCTTTTCTTTCAACACATAAATACTATCTTGGGAAATCGTCACTAAAGATTTACAGATAGTTGATACGGCTGATAACCAATCTTCTTTCGGACAAGGGAACCCTACCAGTGGAAGACAACCCATTTGTGGAATGCTCATATGGTTTAGAAAATATCATAGGACTATTGAGCAGATTCCTATTCCTCCAACTACATCGGTGACACCTGCTGCCCCGTTTGCCGATGCAGTACCTCGTCCTATTGATTTTCCTAAGTTATGTTAGGACTTTCTCAATATGATAGGGAAGACATACTCTGGAACTAAAGGATATTCGAAAGCTAAAGAATAGGTTAGTAACTACCAAAAAGTATTTAAAGAACTTGGTTGAGATGATAAGCTAAGAAGAAGAATAGCAGCTTGGTGCCTCAAGGCAGAAGCTTTGGACTGGTGGAACTTTGTGACTGATGAGCACCCTATAAGAATATTCTTTTGGGATGAATTCAAAGACTGATTTGAGATGAGGTTTATGTCTAGGGCAAAAGTGAGCCTACAACTGGAAAATTTTATTCAGCTGACATAAGAAGATTCTACTTTTAAGGAGTACACAACTAAGTTTGCTGAGTTGGCTAAATTTGGAATGAGCCTGATAGATACACCTATGAAAAAGGCCATGAAGTTCGTGAAGGGCTTAAATTCCCCGCTAAGAGAAATGCTGTTGACCCAAGTGCCTGTTGGGGCCATATATGAGATGTTGGTGGAAATGGCAATGCTGCATATGGCCAATGAGGAAGATAAGGGAGTAGAAAAGGAGATGACTGCACCGACCCAAAAGTAAGGAGGGTCTAAGAAGGGAAGCTTTTGGGCCAATAAAAATTCGGAAGGGAAGTTTAAGAAAGATGGTAAGGTGTAGAAGAGATGCCAAAAGAAGGATCATGAAGCTAAAGATTGTAGGGTTAGTCTGATGAAGGAAGCCTTTAAAGCGAAGTGCTTTAACTTCCACAAGGAAGGGCATCTCAAGGATCAATGTCCCAAGTTGGTGAAGGAAGGATCAAGCGGTAGGCCTTTGCTATTGAAGTTGTCCCTATTACTAGTAAGCCACCGAGAGACCAGGTGAAAGTAGCTCTAGAAGGTATAACTCTTATTTATGGGGTTACCATTCGTACCCTATTTGATTCAGGGGCATCACATTCCTTTATAGCTAGGAATGTAGTAAAATTTTGAAACCTTCAAACCTGGATGGTCAATAGCCCAAAGAGGTTTCTAATCTTATTGGGGTTCGACGCATCTCTCTCTTATTTGCAAAGACCTAGTGTTGGACATATGTGACATTGATTTCATATGTAATGAGTACGTTCTAAATTTTGAAGGGTATGGATTGATCTTGGGTATGGATTAGTTATCATATTATGGAGCCATTCATGATTGCGATAGGAGGGTCGTACGATTAAGGAGCTGTGGAGGCCATGACCAAGAAGTTCTTTGTACACCCAAAGATTTGGTTGAGTTAAGCCATCTATACTCACTAAATCTATTTGTTATTGGAGAGTCATCATCCTTACCCATCGTTTGTGAATTTCGTGATGTCTTCAAGGAGGTCTCGGGTCTCCCACCCCATAGGGAGATCGTGTTCTGAATCGATTTGGAGAAGGATGCAAGGCCCGTCGCCTTTCCTTTAAGGCATATGGCCCCCATAAAAAGAAGGGAGTTGGATAAGCAAATCTTGGAGCTATTAAAGAAAGGATTCATTTGTAGGAGTACTTTTGAATGGGGAGACCCTATTGTTTTCACCACTAACGAAGATGGTTCTTTGAGGCTTTGCATCAATTATAGGGAGTTGAACAAGTTGACAAGGAAGAATAGGTACCCTTTGACTAGATTGATGACTTGTTCGACCAAATTGTAGGAACTAGGGTCTTTTCTCAATTTGACCTAGCAGTGGGATTCCATCAATTAAGGATAGCGGAGGAGAGCAAGTCGAAGACCGCATTTCACACTCCAGATGGGCTCTATGAGTGGGAAGTAATGCCTTTTGGATTGAGGAATGCCCCAACATACTTTGTAGATTTGATGAGGAGAGTATTTAGGGGGCAACTCAATAAATTCATCGTGGTGTTTGTTGATGATATCTTGGTTTTCTCCAAAGGTAAGAAGAAGCATAAGGACTACCCTAGGTAGGTATTAGAGACTTTGAGGATGCACCAACTTAAGGCCAAATTTTTTAAATGTCACTTTTGGAATAATAAAGTTAGATTTCTGGACATATTGTCTCGAAGCAAGGATTGGTCGTAGACCCTGCCAAAACGGAAGCTATCCAGTAATGGAAGACTGCTAAGGATGCATTGGAGGGTATAAGTTTTCTAGGGTTGGCTGGCTACTATAGGAATTTCATTAAGAACTTTACAAGAAGAGCATCCCATTTGACCCAATTGACTAAGAAGAACCTAGTCTTTTCTTGGGATGATAGATGTACTAAGTAATTTAAGAAGCTTAAGGAGTCATTGTCTAGTGCACATATGCTCACTATTCTTAATGAAACCAAACTGTTTATAGTTTTCACAAATGCTTATGGCACAGGGTTAGGAGTGGTTTTAATGCAAGAATGGAAAGTAGTTGTTTATGCTAGTAGACAACTAAAGGATTATGAGAAGAGGTATCCAGTGCATGACTTGGAATTGGAAGCTATTGTCTTTGCCTTAAAGATATGGAGGCATTATATCTTAGGAGAAAGGTTTGAGTTATTCAACAATCATAAATCATTCAAATACCTATTTTCCTAAAAAGATTTGAATCTTAGATAGCGGGAATGGATGAAGTATATAGCATCGTTTGGCTTTAATATTCAGTATATCCAGAAAAAGGGAACGTAGTTGCCGACGCCCTTAGTCGGAGGCATGCTACCCTAGGTGCTATATATGAATGGAGTCAGTTGGAGTTTCTCTCGAATTTTAACTTCCAACTGTCAACAGAACCCATCCAAGGTTTTCTATTAGTTATGGAGATAAGACCAGCCTTGGTGGACCGCATAGGGCGACGACAAATGAAGGATGAGAAGTTAGTAGAGATTTTGGAGAAATTGAGGAAAGGAGAGCATTTTCCCTACGTAATAGGTATTCAGTTGACGAGAAGGGATGCCTGAGAAGGGATGGATGCCTTTGTGTTCCGATGATTGATGATTTGTTAAGAGAGGTGCTTATGGAGTGTCACCACTCAAGGATGACTATTCATTTTGGAGGAGATAAGATGTATATGAACATGAAGGGGATTTTCTTTTAGCATGGAATGCAGAAGAGCGTAGTTGAGTTTATTGCTAGGTGTTTGACATGTCAAAAAGTAAAAGCTGAGCAAGGGAAGCCCGGTGTGTTATTATTACCTTTGGAAATTCCGACTTGGAAGTGGGAACATATTTCGATGGATTTTGTGGAAGGTTTGCCTAATCGAAAGGGCAATGAGGATATTTGGGTTTTGTGGATAGACTCACTAAGAGTGCTCATTTTATTTCGATCGAGAGAAATAGGACTGTCGCTTCTCTCGCACAGATTTACTTCAAGGATGTAGTTCGTTTGCATGGAATTCCTGTAAGCATAGTTAGTGATAGAGATCCATTTGTTCACCAATGAGTTTTGGAGGAGCCTACAAACAACTTTAGGAACTTCTTTGAATCTTATCACTGCATATCACCCACAGACTGACGGACAAACAAAGAGGATGATATTTTAGAGGACTTGTTGAGAGCTTGTGTCTTGGACTTCGAAGGACATTGGGAGTAGCATCTACCTTTGGTTGAGTTTGCATATAATAATAGCTATCAAGCAACATCTGGTATGGCCTCTTTTGAAGAAATTTATGGGCAGCCATGTAAATCGCCTAGTTGTTAGTGAGAAACAATCGACAAAGTATTACTCAGACCTGATTTGATCTGTGATACCGTAGAAAAAGTAGAGTTGATCAGGAAAATGATGAAGGCGGCATAAGACCGTTAGAAATCTTATGCGGGTAAAAGAAGGAAAGAGCTTGAGTTTAGGGTTAGAGATATGGTGTTTGTTAAAATCTCTCCTTTTATAAAGGTTGTTAGATTTAGCAAGTCTGAAATACTGGCACATAGGTTTGTCGGGCCATTCAGAATTTTGGAAAGGATAGGAAAATTGGCATAACATATGGTGCTTCATGACAAGTTGGCAGGAGTCCACAATGTTTTCCACATTTCTTACCTTAGGAAATACCTTCATAACACCACTATTAGTGTAGAGCCTGATAAATTGGGGATTTTGAGATGGAGCGGATAGCACATGGAAGATGAAGGAGAAGATGAAGAACACTCACCCAGAGCTTTTCACTGGTAATTTCTCTCTCCAAATTTTAGGATTTGGTTTGCATCTTGGTTGCTAGATTGGATAGTAGGAGATGCTTGTTACACTTTTTCACAATCACTTTGCACTTATGTAGAAATTTTATGCATGTTTAGGGTGCTTGCATACATACTTGCATGACACGATTACACATTCACGCTAGGATAGAGCTCATTTTAGACGCCCCCAGTATATAATCACATTGGACTATTGGTTGAGTAGATGGTTGTATAGATAACTTGGTTATATAACATGGATGTTATTGCATGTTACGCTGTTCGCCCCTTGAAAGATTTCGGGACGAAATCCTTTTTAAGAGGGGAAGATGTAACATCTTGTAAAATGAACCATAATCAAATGTATTAAATGAATTAAATATGATAAGGTAGAATATGAAAATTTTATAAAAGTCAGAATTTGACAATGAAATTTATTCCGTTGCGTTTGTGGTGAAATTCTGATCTGTTTCCATATATAATATGCTGAAAACAGAGCTTAAACAAAGAAGTTATGAGCATTTGAAGTTTTCATATTTAAATTAATTTAGTTTGAATTCAAATTCAAATAAGAAATTAAATTTAGGGTTTAAATTTCAAAAAGTATCTTGGGGGCTAAGTAAATGTTTAGATAGCATTTAACGTTAAAAAGTTAATTAGGGAATAAAATAAATTGTGCAATGGAACAAAATAAACGTTCCTCAAAATAAAGGAGCGGTCGACTGGTCACACATAAGCAGTCGACCACTTGACAATGAAAGATGCTAGTGGCGGTTAGAGTTTGAAACTATGTTATATTGAGTTGTACACTCCAGATTTATCCATTTCTTACCTACTTCCTTCCTATGGTTCTAGTGCGTTTCAACCCCTGTAAATAGAACCCTACCCTCTCCACTTTTATTCATATTATTTTGGGGGATTGAATGAAACTCTACAGTTGTTATCTCTCCAAATTAGATTCAGAAACTCCGTAGAGAATTCAGGTAAGAATTCAATTCATTCTCTAATTCCTTCTTCTACCTCCAACCTATTCTTATTTTGTTCTTTCTCCACCCGTTCCGAATCTAATAAAAATATATACATCTTCCCTATTGTGTATATATCAAAAGAGAGGGATTTTGGAGGAGATTGAAAGGCATACAAATCCAAGGAAAGCGAAGCTAAGGCTGTTCTGTGAGTGGAAACCTTAGTAATTCTTTTTCAGTAATTTTTTAGCTTATCTCTATGGATTTGAATATGCTTAAGGATTTTAGGATTGCGAAAATACGATAGATAAAATCCCCCAAAATTCCTTTTTATTTTGAAATGCCTACTATATATTGAGATTCTCAATTATGTACATTAATTTGATGGGATATGTTTTATTTATGCAATTTTTGATAATTTCATAGTATATTCCACTTCTTCTACTTCTTTGGTTCAATCTGTGATTCTTCAATGAAATAAGGGGTTTAGATTATGGATTTTATTCGTAGTTTACACTACTTATCCCACATAAATTTCCTTCTTATCTATTTCTTTATAAAATAGGAGTTGAGTAGAATATGAAGTTCAGATTGCAATTCCTATTGTTTAGGATATTCCATTGAATTGGTGTAACAAATTGAGTTTCTATTTTATTTACAAGTCCGTTATTGCAGTTTTGGTTATAAATATTTATTCCCTGTTTTGGATATTAGAATCCATTATTTTGGTATGTTGAAATCTTGGGAATTTAAAGAAAATGTACTTGTAATAGTACTTTGTCTGGGAATTGACATTTAACGCTAGTTTAGGGCATAAAATCCATGCATTTAGAATTTATTAGGCGTGAATACTTATTTATCTCTGTTAGCATAATTAACGTATAATTGTTGTGTATGTGGCGTAGTAAATTAGGAATTTATTTTCATTTATTTTCCCCATTCGGAATGTAATTAATTGTTAGGCATAAATTAGAGAAAACTCTTATTTAGCCTAATTATTATTCTAAGGCATAATAAGAAAGATTCTTTATAAAGCCTTATTTATGAAATGGTGAGCTGAGTATTATTATATATATGGTGTGTATTTAATTTATGGCTAAGTCATAAGGATGCGAGGTCAATAGATTTACATGACGGAAGTCTGCCCTTCACTTTGAGGCTATCAGCAGTTGTGTACACTTCCTATTGATGTGAGATATCCTTATGATAATATTTATAATGATGCGAGGTTAGTCCCAAATTCTATAAGGGAAATATGCACGGCTAATTTGGCTACTAGTTCCTACGAATAGTCGAACTAATGTGAAACGTCATTATGAGTATGGGCCATAATACGAGGGTCCTACTTCGGGGTGTTGAGGTATTAAGTGGTTGTTTGAGGACCCAACCCTTTTCCCCAAACGAAGTATTAAATGGCCTAGGGGACACGGTAAGTGGTATCTCTACAGAGGTCCGCTTCTGGATAAGGTATTAAGTGACTGATTAAGGGTCCACCTTTACAAATAAAGAAGTATTAAGTGATTTGAGATTCCATATGATGCCGGCTAGATAGTACCATTGGGGAGCACACCTTGGAAATAGGTATTAAATAATGGTGTCTACCTTAATTAAGGTATTAAATGACCGGAGTCTGCTTATTTTTCGATAAAAGCTATTAAGTGACTTGGATACTATCTCTTGCATTGCTAGCTATTTATGATATTGGATCTGGGTTGTAGGATTTAAGAAACCTGCTTTTGTAATAGAAGGTATTAAGTAATTGGTTAAGGACTCACCTTCTTTCCTTATAAGAAGTATTAAATGGTTTTATGTTCATAGACATATCCTTTTTTTAAAATATACTGCCCAAGTACTGAAAAGGAAAGACTCGAGGTTTTTATTCACTAGACAATTGTTGTTCTGACTCCCTTTTTATTACAACATAGTTAAAGGAAAGAGTAATGGCAGCGACGATGCTTAAAGATGGAGAAGCTTGGCTTGTCGTGGTATGTATCATTATTACTTGCTTTTTATGTGTACCGATGTATTTAGACAATTGTTGTAACGGATTTATAATACAGTTTGATGGTATTTTGTATTATGACCTTTTATGGTTTTGAAATAAATGGGCATACTTTGTTATTTTATTTTATTCCATCCATTGTGAGCTTTGAAAGATTAGTTACGGCTCTGTATTATTATTTCCTTTTCCAACCAATAACCTTCCTTAGAATGGATCTAAGTTTCGATAGGCCCTTCATGGGTCGAAATTTAAGCCTGTTACGGGGTGGTTTGTTACATGTTCGTTCGGATTTGACTCATTTTGATCGCATAATGATAAAGAGAATAATTTACTAAGTGTACTACGATGTTCACCTAAACAAACATCTGATTGTCACTTAGAAGATTATTCAGATTACCATAAAACTATTTGAGATGTTTCCACGAACTATCCGAAGAAAGTGTATTTTTCGTAAAAATTCTCTTTGAAATATTTATTCTTAAGAATACTTCAAAGCAATACTACCATTCCTTTTCTCAAAATCCTTTTGAAATTATTTCAATCAATACCGGGATTTAAATTCACAAAAACTCTTTATAAATCATATTTTATAAATCAAATATATATAAAATTGTCTTTATATGAAATCATTTCATTTTATAATAATTCCTTTTATTATAATAAACTTGTCACCAATATTTATCCTCTAAATCTCTTATCTCCCCGTTTAGATTATATTAAATAGCTTTTTAAAGTTTTACTTTTAGCTCCACATTGTTAAAAGATGACTTTTAACTTGACATATTCTCCGAACACCTTATAGTCAGATGTGAAACTCGATTCACAAAGGGTTTGTTTTAATGCACTTACAATTTTCAAAACAATAAATGCCCATAAACTGGCCGAGCATTAATTGACAATCAATAAACAATAGTCAATACTCTAAACTATCGGAGCATGAAAAATCAGACAATAATGGTAATAAATAAATATTATCATTTTCAAACAAACAAACAAAACATAAATAACTATATCAATTTGAAAATTATTCCTTTATATATATATATAATATATATAACCTTAGGTAAAATATTTCATTTACCAAATTTTCAAAAATCCATATCATGTCCTTTTGCCTTGTTCAAGTTTTTAGAAATCCCTATCGACACCATACATTTTCATAAACAACTTAATAGACTAATTAACACAATACATTTTCATAACAATAACAAATACGCTCTCGTATATATAATACTCTCATTCTATGGTGTCACTTACCCTATCTATAATGAGTTTACCCTACCAAAGCCAAGGTTATAGCTTAACCTTCATCTCTGATATAAAATGTAACGACCTGCCTTTTCGATCGTCGAAAGTTGGTACCAAATACATCCATGGTATTCAAATGTCGAACATAAATCATCGAAAAGGCAGATTTTTAGGAAAAAAAGAAAAGAAAAGGAATGGGAGAAACATAATCTCACAATAGAATGATTATATATAATATAACAAAGACAGTGAAAGCTATCACTCAAAAATACATAGTATATCAGAGTTAAAAACAAACATCATCAGCCTAGATAGTTATAACTTCATGACCTTACAATTGCTGATGGGTATATATAATAACATAGCGGAAATAAAATACTATGGCAGGTGAACATCTAGCTCTACTCCATGAGCTCCATGTCCCACCAATGACAACCTGGAAAATTACTTGGTCTGACCCAACCATTATAATAAAATAACAGCCAGATCAGTCTGAAAATACTAGCGTGAGAAAACTCAAGAGATATAATAGGCATATAATAATTCTGTGAGACTACACCGCTAAACGCAGGATGTGTTTTTCCTCACAAGAACAACTTCCACACATGAATGAATGGAAGCAAATTAAAACCAAATCTAAACTTGTGCTTGGTTTCCACATCAAAAATATTTGTAAAACACTTTAAAACATTCTTGAAAAATATTCTTTTTAAAGAGCAAGTTATATTTCTAAGTGTGTTAAAAAGAAGGGTCAAAACAAATGTCATTAAAACATTATTTACCATAAAACTAAAACAGCTTACACTTAGATTTATTTTTGAAAACAAATCCTTTCAAAAGATTTTTCCCATTTATAAACTATCATTTATAAATTTCAAATAACATTTATTATCCCAAAAGATAATAAATCAACTAAAATGCTTTTATAAATTTAAAACAATGTTAATCATCCTGAAAGATGATTAATATAATTCTTTTATTAAATCTATAAATTAATTTGAAACACCTTTATCAAACCATTTAGTTAACTTTAAACATCATTTATTAAAATGATTGAATAATCCTAAACATCGTTATTAAAAACGATTAATTAATTTTAAACATCAGTCAAGTATTTCATCAATCATATTTTCTTCTATTCATGGCTGCTCATGGCTCCACTCCCATCCCCATTCCCATACCCATCAGCTTACCTATTCCTGTACCTTCATCCATCCTGTCCTCCTCTACTACAGTTGCATCTGTTCCCTCCTCATCTGTCAACCCTACCATCCCGTCCCCTCCTCCTTCTGGTCTGCCACCTCCTCACCTCCCACCCATCCTTTTCCCACTCTTGTTTCAAACCTTTCTTCTTCCTCTCTCCCCATCTCTGCTCCTCTATCTAACTGGTCCTCCCTTTTTCTTCTAAACCAAGAAATGCTGGCCATTACACTCCTATCCATTTTGATGTTGAATATATTGGCAAACCCATTGCCCCCTTTCTGAAGTTGTGAATGAAGGTGTCAAAGCTTGGTCAGAGTATCTGGTTGGGTTTTTTCTTGATGGAAATGTTAATTTTATGGTAGTCAAAGTCCAAATAGATAAGAAGTGGAAATTAAAAGGGTCATATGAAATGTTGACAGATAAACAAAACTTTTATTTCAAATTTTCATCTCCAGAAGATAAATTGTATGTTCTCCATAAAGATCCTTCTTTCATCAGAGGCCAATGTTTATAATTTCCGCCTAGAATCCGAGCTTCTGCTCTGCCCAATCCACAGTTAGAAGTTTGCCAGTGTGGGTGCATTTTTATAGGATTCCATTGATGACATGGACTCTACTTGATATAAATTGGTTGGCGTGTCACTTGGGGAAATTAGTTTTCTTTGATGAAAATGCTGAGAAAATGAAAAGGTTTGAATATGCGAAATGCTTGTTAGAGGTGAAGCCTAATAAAGAACTGCCCAGTTCCATTGCTGTGGGGGATGGTGAATGCCCTAATGTAATAGTGGAGTATTCTTGGACACCTCTTATTTGTACAAAATGCAAGATTTTTGGTCACTCGACTAATCAGTGTGAGGCAATGCCTTCTGGCAGTGATGAGGCTCAAGTTATTAATCTGGATGGTATAAAAGCTGATGATGGCAATAAATTGAAGTCAGAAGTTAACTCTGTTGAAAAAGCAAAAGACAAATTTATATTTGTTAGAAGAAAAAGGAAAAATGTCACGAAAATTTGGAAGAAATTAAATCCTTCAAGTTCCTCTGGAAAAACCAAAGATGCCGATGCTGGAAAGGCCAAAAGTTTTGATGATAATTTGATCATAGCTTTGGAAGAGACAGTTGTTAGAAGTATTAATGATTCCATTGGAATTTCTAATGTCCACACAGTAGTAGGTAACAGAGATGTTGTGAATGCACAAATTGGTGGTGGTGTTGTTGGTATCCCCGAAGATTCTGATGAAATTTCTCTAAGTCAACCTGGTGCTCTAGTCTCTCATAACAATGAAGTTAGTGTTGATGTGGAAACTACAGCTATGCTTACTGAACTTAATGCAAAGTTTGATGAAGTGAGGCCCGAGTTTTCTCATGTTTTGACTCCAATTCAGGATCCAGCTTTATTTCTTTCCTCCTCTAAAACTTCATCAATTCCTTTTTCTTCTGAACATACCTCTAATCCAATTGATACTTCTTGTTTACCTTCTCTATCCAAATTATCATGTCCTAATCCTAAGTATCTATTACTTCAAATCCTTTTGATCCTCTTTTACTTCTAGATGAAAATGTCATTAATCCTTTAAATGTTAATGTAATTCCTATCCATTCTCAAATTAGTCCACCTTTACGGTCTCTCTCATGCACAGACATGCACAACCCATCTCTGACCTCCTCTTCTTTTGATTTTCTCACTTCTCTTCCTCTCAATCCTATACCTCATGACATTCAAGCTTCTGGTCTTCCCATTATCCCTCCCATATCATACTCTGCAGTGGCCCTCCCCTCTAAAGACTTCCTGAACATTCCAAAACCTCATATGGCCATAACTGACACATCTTTTCAGAAGAAAAGAGGGAGACCAAAAAATTAACCCACACATGCAACCTCTGATTATCTAGACAATGGCACTGAGTTTTCCTTTGATCAAATCTCATTTATCTCAACATCTACAAAAGCATCACCTGGTGTGATGACCAGGTCATCCTCATTATCTTTTTAATAACACACAAAATTGGCAACATTGGGTTTTGGAATGTCAGGGGTGCAAATTCCGTAGCCAAACAACTTGAAGTTAGGAATTTAATATGCTCAAACAATCTCCAAATGATAATATTAGCTGAAACAAAGCTCAATTATATTACAACCCTAAAGAGTGCTGCTGTGATCAACATCAGCTGGTCTAATCTTCATAACTTAGCCCAAGCTCCTTTTGGTAGGTTGTTGATACTGTGGAACCCTTCAATTTTTTCAGTAGCCCCAGTCTCTGTTCAGAGGCAGCTCATTCATTCAAAAGTTACTCATCTCCTTTCTACTCAAGTTTTCTTCTTAACTGCCATCTATGTTGATAATTCAGTGGCCAACAGAAAACCAATGCTAGATCTCATTCCTACTCTCCATTCTTCTAATGCCTCCTGGATATGTGTGGGGGACTGGAATTGTATGCAAACACATTATGATAAGTGTGGTGGTGTCCCCTTATCTTTACACCAAACCAATCCATTAAACAATTCACTATTTTCATCCAACTTATCTCTAATCCCCTCTGATGGATGCTTCTATACATGGAATAACTGTAGTAGAACTGGTGCCAAAACCTTCCGCAGACTGGATAAAGCATTCTACAACATCTTTTCCCTTTCCCAATGGCCAAATCTCCTGTATCACTCCCTTCCTCCCTCTCTTTCAGACCATTCCCCCATCATTCTGGACTGGGGTCATGAAGCTATAAATAGATGTTCCTCATTTTCATTTTTTAATACTTGGACTAATCATCCTGATTTTTTAACTTAGTTACTAACAGTTGGAAATGTAATGTGTTTGGGAATCCTATGTTTATTTTGTAGTTCAAGCTAAGGGAATTCAAAGGAAAGCTTAAAAGCTAGGCTTTCAACACTTTTGGTAGAGGCTCTAAACTGTTAGAAGGCATAAGAGAACAACTTCAACATATTCAGACTTCCCTTATTTCCAACCCTACTGTTTCCACTCTATCTTATGAGGAACACAGGTTAAAGCTTGAACTTGCTAATGCTTTGTCTGAGGAAAATAAGATGCTCAGTTAAAAATCCAAAATTCAGTGGCAGTTATACGGTGATAAAAATATTGCCGCCTTCCACAATTCATTGAAAATAAAAAAATGCTAATTCGATTATTCATAGTATTCTTAATATGGAAGGTAATCTATGTTCATCCTCTGATTCAATTCAAAGTGCTTTTCTTGAGTATTATACTATGTTACTGGCAAACAATTAGCTTGATGATCCTCAACTTTCCCTCATATCAAAGGTAGATCTCCCTGCCATCTCTTTATCTCATGCTCATGATTTGATTCAATTGGTCACTAATTATGAGATAAAACTATCTATATTTAGCATGAGTTCTAATAGTTCACCTGGTCCTGATGGTTTCGATGCACACTTCTACAAATCATGCTAACATATTATTGGAAAAGATGTTATCAAAGCAGTGAAAATTTTCTTCAAACATAACCTGATGCTTTCTTGAATAAATGCAACCAAAATTGCCTTAATTCCAAAAGTCCATCACCTTGATGCTGTTTCACAGTATAGACCCATCGCATGTTGTAATGTTATCTACAAAAGTATTGCTAAAATCTTAGCTTCAATGTTGAAAATTAATTTAGCTCCAGTGATTTCTTTGAATCAAAATGCTTTTCTTCCTGGAAGGGATATTATTGATAACATTCTGTTATCAACCGAGTTACTAAAAGGTTATAAAAGGCAGCGTATCTCTCCTAGATGTGTTATGAAGCTCGACATATAGAAAGCATATAATACTATTAATTGGAAATCTATCATCTACATTCTCCACTGCATGAAGTTTCCCCACACTTTCTTAGCTTGGATATACACTTGTATTTCTACTGTCTCATACTCTATCAATCTTAATGGAGCTGTCTTTGGTTTCTTTCGTGGTTCTAGAGGCTTAAGGCAAGGGGACCTAATTTCCCCTTATTTATTTATCCGTGTTACGGAATTATTAACTGGTCTTTTTAATTCTGCATTGAAAGACACGTTGATGGATTTTCATCCCTTATGTAGAAACCCTCAAATTTCGATTCTACTGTTTGCAGATGATTTAATGTTATTCACTAGACCAAATGAAAAATCAATCTCTTCGGTTTAGAATATCCTTCATTCTTTCTTAACTATGACTGCTCTCAGTATTAACAAAGCAAAATCCAAAATTCTTGTTGCTGGTGTACCTGAGAATGTCAAAACAAATATGATCACTCTGTCTACTTTATCTCCCTTTGACATGATGAATCTTATTTAGGAGCTCCCCTTGTATTTTCCTCTATTCAAAAATCTCAATGCCTACCTTTATTTGAAAGTATAACTGCCAAGTTGACTTCCTGGGCAATTTCTAAACTGCAATTGTAGGGAGGCTTGTTGTTGTGAAATCTATAGCTTCTGCTATGTGTCTATACAATGCTTGATGACTGCAGTTGTACTTGGAGGAAATTGTTGAAGCTAAGGCCTTGCTTACTTCCATCTTTTTAACTCACTATGAGGAGCAACGCTAGGATATCCTTCTGGTTTGATCCATGGCCTCTTAGAGGTGTTATTCTAGCTAATATCCTTCCATTCTCTTTGAGGAGTATTATTGGAATTCCTGAGGAGGCAAAACTTAGATCTTATCTATGTGATGATGTAATTAACATGCTATACTCCAGTTCCAATGCTGTTAGGGATGTCTGGAATTTTTTTGAAAAAAGGTTATATACCCAGCCAGAATTTACATGCTTATGGGGTGATGGTTCTCATTCAATCAATAGAGTTTATAAGCTAATTGCAAACTCTTCAACCATTACTCAATTTCCTTGGCACACAAGAATTTGGACATATAATTCCACTCCTCATCACAACTTGCTTCTTTGGAGAGATATCAGGGGGTGTCTTCACACTCGTGATAGGCTATTTTCTATGGGATTGATTTAGTTTTCTAATTGTTTACTGTGTGGCCACCATGTTGAATCTATTGATCACCTGTTTTTTGCTTGTCAATTCTCCTTCTATATATGGAAGAGCATATTGTGTCATTGTCACCTTCATAAGCCTTCTTTTGATTCTAAACTTGAATGGTACACTATCTTTAAGGCTACCAGATGGAGATGTTCAAAATCTATGCTACTTCTAAAAGTTTTAAAAGCCTCTATTCAACTGATTTGGACTGAAAGAAACTCAAGGGTGTTTTCAGGAATTCGTTCCTCTAAACACAGTCTCTTTCGTGCCTTAGTCAGTGCTTTGTAACTGTTGATGTGGATCTTTGCCATCTGCATCTTGTCATGCTTGTAATCAGCTGGTTTTTGTTGCTTGGAGTCCTCTTATCAAATGCTTCACATCTTCATAGGTCTTCTATTCTGCTGCAGTTCTCAAGTTGGAAGTGTGGTTGCTTGGTGTTTGCCTTGGTCTGCTTGGAGTTCTTTTGTAGTTCTCTTCGGGCTCTCTTTTGTCTACTATTTTGTCTTTCTTCTTGTTATTTTTGGTCTTTCTTCTCTCCCGTTTTCTATGTATTTCACTATTTATGCTTGTAATACTTTTTACATGTTATAAATAAAAGCTAGGGGTCCTTTTAACCCCACTGGCTTTGCCAATTTTTTTTAAAACATCGGTATTTAAAATGATTAATTAATTTTAAACATCATTATTAAAATTATTAATTAAATTAATAATCTATTTTATTAATTTAAAACAACATTAATTATCTTGAAAGATAATTAGTCCAATTTATTACCTTTTTATAAATTCAAAACAACATTAATTATCCGAAAGATAATTAATCAAATTCATGTCTAGTTCGATGTCGAACCGCTTCCCTGATCCAGCTTCGTGCTGACCTCTTGCTCGTTTCATCCCTCTAACATTCATTTTAGGCCTTTGACTTTCTTGATCGGATTCCTTTTCAAAGTGCGACCCCCTTCGCATTTTGGATTTCCCTTGTGTTCCAATGTTATGACCAATAGTTTGTAGTTGCCCTAAGCCTGTCAGAAGTCGGTCCACCATTGCTTGCATTTGGGCGGCAAACATTCATAGGTTGGACACAACTCAAACTATGTCGCCTTTACTAATTACATCAACTAGCACTGGACTGGAGTGCTTGCTAAATGATAATCCTAACTGCAGTTGTTTGATTATGTGCGTTGGTGTTACCTGCATTCTCGCTAGTAGCACCAACCTTATTCCTTGATCTTAAAGGTATGTTGAGAATCAGCTCTTAGTAAAAGCACTAAAAATATTTGCTCAAAGAAATGGACAAACACCTCCAATCTATTTATTGTGGAGCTGTGAATACAAGGGGTCTTACACAGCTGTTATATTTGTATTATGATTTTTCAGAGTGTTGATTATATATAAGTTATGTAGAAAGTAAATTGCAGCAAAGTAAAGAACACAAAGATTTATAGTGGTTTGCCCAGAATGTGCCTGCATCCACTATCCATTTTCATTATCCTTCATATAGATCTTTGGTATAATGCTTGAGGTATAAACTATGATGATATGTTGCTTAATAGAAAGTAAGATATAGACCCAAGGAAGTATGTTAGACAACTCATGTTCATCTATTCATGTACCTCTATTCATGTTTGGCTATTCCTATTTGTCTACTTGCTTGCCCATTCCTGTTTGGTTGTTCCTGTTAGCCTACTCCTGTTCGGCTATTCTTACTTGGCTATTCCTGGCTTTCTCTGGCTTATCTGCCATTATTATTGTAAGCTCGGTTCTCTAGAATAGTTTGTCACTACTTTTGGAAGTTTGGGCATTTATAGGAGTGAAGATATAGGGAGGTTATGCCACTAAATATGCAATTTCCTTATATAAATTGTTCGGTTCAGTAGTTTCCTTACATAAAAGATTTGGTCCAGAACTTCCATATTAGACCAGCTCAGCATCTTTGGTTTGACACCCACGATTGGTTCGATAGTGCCTGGGTTCAGTGGTGCTTGTTTTTCTTGGTAGTGCCTAGTTTGGTGGTCATCTCATGGTTTGGCCATGCTTGAGTTTGGTAATAAGCTACCGAAAGGGAATCTATATTTGGTATGGTGTTTAACAATGCTTGGTTTGGTAGTTGGTATTCGACAATGCTTGTTAGTTTGACAGTAGATTACCGAACATGATCTACTATTCGATAGACTACCACCAAACAAGATTCTCTGTTTGGTAATAAGCTACCAACCATCCATCTTGTTCGGCTGTCTACTTAATAAAGAACTTAGTCCTTGTAATCTTTGTGCCATATCTGACCTTATTATCTTCTTGTCCTAATTCTTTGACTAAGTGATGATGCTCTGATTTTCAAATTCTATGACGCTTGCAAGATCTCTCTGAGTCGGTTATAGTAATTTTAGGTTGCTAGATTTATGACTGGCAAAGCTCCTATGCCATAAATCTTAAAGTTGGTCCACCACAATCCTAATTTGGATAGTGGACATGATATTTAAGGTGATTGGATAAGGCTAAGATGATTCATTGCTGTCTAGAAGTGCTTTAAAGATTCTTTTAGGCAGAGATTTGGTTAGGTGGTTTATAGAGCTCCAAGTTTGTCTACCATTATCCCTAATCCATTCTCCTCCCTCTTCTAGTTACGCTAATCCATGAGGTATTTATAGGTGTAAGGTTAAGTAGTAATCTGTTAGATAGTAAATGGTTAGGCATTAAACGGTTAGGTTTCCTACCAAACCATTTCTTATGTTCTATAAAATAGTGCGCTTGTCAGGGATCGAACTCCTAACCTCTTTATTGGAAGTTTAATGCGCAACCACTTGAGCTACACATGTTTTTGTGTAATGACTCCTTCAATTTAAGTCAGAACTGAATGAAACTTAGACCAATAGCTTCGTACCATCGAGTAGAACACTCATGCCTTTGGATGTTCTGTTTGGTTGAAGTAGATAGTAGCTGTAATGACTCACCTTTTCAACCATCGAAAGTCGGCACCAAATACATCCACGGTATTCCAATGTCGGACATCCAATTATCGAAAAGGCAAATTGTTAGGGCAAAAGGAAAAAGAAAAGAAAACATACATGAGAAACAGAATCTCATAACAGAACGATTACATATAATATAACAAAGACAGCAAAAGCTATCACTAAAAAATACATAGTATATAAGAGTTAAAAAAAACCTCATCATCCTGGACAGTTTTAACTTCCCGACCTTACAATTGCTAATGGGTATATATAATAATAAAGTGGAAATAAAATACTACGGTAGGCGAACATCAAGCTCTACTCCATGAGCTCCACGTCTCACCAACGACAACTTGGAAAACTATTCGGTCTGACCTGAGCAATATAAAAAATAACACCCAAATCAGTCTAGAAATACCAACATGAGAAAACTCAAGAGATATGATAGGCATATAATAATTCTGTGAGACTACGCCACTAAACGTGGAATGGGTTTTTCCTCATAGGAACAACTTCCACACATGAATTAATAGAAGCAATAAAACCAAACCCAAAGTTGCGTTGGTTTTCACATCACAAATATTTGTAAAGCACTTTAAAACGCTCTTGAAAAATATTCTGTTTAAAGAGTAAGTTATATTTCTAATTGTGTCAAAAAGAAGGGTCGAAACAAATGTCATTAAAACATTGTTTACTTTAAACCCAAAACAATTTACATTTAGCTTCATTTTTAAAACAATTTCTTTCAAAAGATTTTTCCCATTTACAAACTATTATTTATAAATTTCAAACAACATTATTATCCGGAAGATAATAAATCAATTAAAATGCTTTTATAAATTTAAAAAATGTTAATCATCCTGAAAGATGATTAATATAATTCTTTTATTAAATTGGTAATATAATTTTAAACACCTTCATTAAACCATTTAATTAACTCTAAATATCATATATTAAAATGATTGATTAATCTTAAACATCATTATTAAAAATGATTAATTGATTTTAAACATCATTATTTAAAATGATTAATTAATTTTAAATATCATTATTAAAGATGAATTAAATTAATAATCTATTTTGTTAATTTAAAAAAACATTAATTATCCTGAAAGATAATTAATCCAATTTATTACCTTTCTATAAATTCAAAATAATCAAATTTATAATCTTTTTATAAATTTAAAAAAACATTAATTATCCCAAAAGATAATTAATCAAATTTATAACTTGTTTTATAAATTTTAGTCAATATTTATCCTTTATCTTCAGATTTCCTAAATTTTTTGAAAATTAGTTTTAACAATTTTCAACGTGCAAAAACACGTCCAAACATTTATTTTGTAAAATCACAAGTTCAAATTCAACACAAACAAGAGTTTAAGGAGATGATATTGCATAAGTGAAGGTATAGTGATTATCGTTGTAACGACACTTATAAAATCAAAAAACATGTCACAATTATTTCAACCAAACATCAATATAAGCAACATAAGAATAGAAGTAAATGAATGAATATTGGGGAGAAACCCTTTTGGGTCTCTCCATAAAAGTCCTCTGCAAATAACACAAATGAATGTGTATTATTCAAAGTGTTCTGTAGCGACCTATTCACTACGTACACTTTGACTATCTCTTATTTTTGTCCCCTGCATCATAATGGTTATTTATCCCATCTGCCTTTTCAAGCCGGGGTTTAAATCCAAACAAACAATCAAACAATAATATAAACTATCATCCAAGCATTCAACAATAATTTATAGCAACACAGATATCACATAGTTTATTTAAAGGTGAGTAAACTCACCGAAATTCCAGCGGATGCCTTTGCGTTCTGGTTTGGTCTAAAATATAACAATATTCGATTTTAACCCAAAATTTAACTAGGTCCAATATCAGTGAATCCAATTCCAAATTTAAACAACGTTGATATGAGTCCAACGCAACTGACTTCGTCCGAATCCGACCCGTTTGAAGTAGTTATTGGGTTAACAAACATTCAATGATTAATTAACTAAATTAATTCATTAATCGCTAATTACATCATTAAGCCCCTAATCCATCTCGTTTGCAAAACCCTGGCCACAATTTCCACTACTGTTCATCTATGGTTTGGCACTGCCTTCGGCCACCAATCGCAGCTGCTTTCCTGCATCTGCCTCCCGCGGCCAAACCAAGTCCAACTCTGCCAACCTCACTACTTGCGGTAGCCCCTATGGCCGAGAATGAACCAAAAAAATCACCGTCATTCAACTTCAATTTCCCACCACCGCAAGCGATCTTACGCTTCCAAATTCCTCCCAGAGGTAGCCCTCATCATCCCCTACACTTTTGCTTTAGGGCCGCCGCCCAAAGATCCACGTCGTCACCAAAATCTCGAACCCTAGCCGTCCCCTTCTTTTGCAAATTCCGGCCACCCCAAGCCACCTCGCAACGATCCAACCGGCCCACATAGTAATCTCAACCCCGTAAACATTTTTCATGTTGAGACCTAAGCCTATTTCGACTCTTAGCAGTGTCGATCAACTATGGCCGTTGGATGAGCTAGAGCATGGATTCTACTTTTTGAAGAAAAGAGAAAATGAGATCCTTTAATAGATTTCTCTCTTCCACTATACCCCTCAAAATCACATATTCCAATCAATGTATGCTCATTGACGTTCCTAGCCAATGACCCATATTCCTAACTCGGTGGAATTAGTTTCAGGACCTAATTCTATCGTATACAAAAGTTAGCTTTTATAACCAAATTATATTATTATGTAATTCTCTAAAATTAACGTTACGCATTTCGAGCTTGCACGGTCACACGGTATGTCGGATCGCCACGAAACTCATTGGCATGCATCGCCTTAATATTCCTGTCCCAATGGCACTAGTTTCGCCAAAATCCAGGACAAACCCTAGAATGATAATTTCACGCGTTTAGATATCTTTTTATATTTTTGACCACATTATTGATATTTATCCGAAATATTTATTATTGTATAAATTTACAAAATGAGTTCATCATTATTATTTATATTAATTAAAAGGAGTTAAATAAGGTTGTTAAATCCATTTAACTAATATTTAACTCATGGTTCAAATATTTAATTCACAATCCAAATATTTAAATAATCCCTATATTTGAATATAAGTTACTTATATTTTTAAACATCGATTATTTAATTATTTAAAATTAATTAAACATTCAAAGTCAAAACAGTAAAATTCCGGGTTGTTACAGTAGCTTTCCAAGGTGGGGCCTGAATCGGTCATGGGGTGGAGAAATTTTAAAATGATCTTATCTTTCAATTCGTAGCTCGGATTGAGATGAAGTTTCGAGCTAGGTGCATGTATTGACCTTAAGAACATTTTTCAATTTTTTATTCTAGTTTAAAACTGCCAAATTTTCCCATAACACGTTGCCTTGCCCTTTTGGTTATTCTTCTTATAGACTTCCAATCGTTTCTATGCTCCTTGCTGTCTTTTCGTATTCACTATGTTGTGTGCAAAAATGCCCATAACTATAGCAAAGCAATTAATTGATATAGAAATGAAGATAAATCTGTTTCCTATTTGAAAGAGCGTAAATAAATATTTTATTTTTAGAAAATTATGAATTGCAATAGATAGATAAGAATTGGAGAATAAATTGATATCTAAGTTCTAGATAAGAATTCTTTATATAAGAAATGAATAAACATGGCAATAATGGAATTTTTGGATGAGAACTACCTAAGCTTAAATTCAGAAACCTCATAAGTCGGGATCCTATGACAAACCTAACGGTTTTAATGTAGGTAGTCAGTGAAAGTGTCCATTCACCTTCTAGCTAATATCTTTTGGAAGAAAGATAGTTTTAGAGAGTTTTGTATGTTTTTTCATATGCGGAGAAGGAGAATTTTCTATTGTGAAGTTTGTACATGATTTTTAAGACTCTTTTACATACTTATGTACATAGCCTATGTTTTCATTGGGTTTCTCTTTCATTCTTGATTATTTTATTATTTCCAAATCATTGCAAAATCTATCTAATAATTTAGAAAATCCTACAATACATGGTAAACATGTTAGTTACTTAATTTATGTGGTTGTTGTGATCGAAATTCTTAAATTTGTGAACTAACTATAACACCATGCAAAATTAACCAAAAATTTATTAAAAGAAATTAACCAATTCAAAATAAAGTAAAAAAATGGAATTTGAGAAAACGTTGTAATTTGGCTACAAAACTTGTATCATTGTGTTCGTGGTGATTTTCTGGGCAACTTTCATATATAAAGTTTCAGAATCAGAGTTTAGATGGAAAAGTTATTAACGTTTAAAGATTTGAAATCAAAAGATAATTAAAAACATATTAAAGGAAGTAAATTAATGAAATCTGAATGTTAAATAAATTAACATTAATAACTAAACCGTTAATAGCTAGAGAATGATCGGTCGACCCTTATCGGTCGACTGCCTCTTTTTGACCGATCGACCGGTTGAACTTTTCGGCTAAGGTTAGCGTAGGCCAAATGGATAGGATTTTATAATATTAAATGTTGTGAGTTCTTGCACTTATAAATAACACGTAAACCCCTTACTGTAGTTATTATGGAAACCTAATTAAGTCACCAACACATCTAAACTGTACTTCTCTTCCAAATCTCTCTATCTCCTCCAAACTCTAAAACAAAATAAAGATAAATTCAAGCTAAGAATCAATAATTAAATAAGAAGGGAAGATCGCTGGCAAGCTAGGAAGAAAATGGAGCTCTAAGAGGTGAGTGGGTTGATTATTAAAACATGTTGATTCACAAGTAATTGGATTTATTTGTTTCTCTACTTGATCTTGGAAATTATACGGTTTTAAATCGAAATAAAAGTTCTTAAATCAAAGTTTATTTATTTAGTAAACTGCAACTATATAGTGATATGATTGAAAAGTCCAAATTATACGAATAAAACACCCTATTTGATTTAACTTGATTAAAAATGAAGAAGTTGATAGGAATTTGAATTTAATCTGAGTTTCTAATATGTATACACCCTTTTATTTCACCTTAATCTTGATTCTGAGATGTAAGTAGACATTTATAACTACGGAATTGATAAGTTGAATTCGTATAAACAAAATTATAAATTAAACATGAAAACCGTTTGAATTATAAGCATAATTATAGACAGAAACAAGCACAAAAAATCTGGTCATAAATTTGGTATAACTAGCGTTAAAAAATATTAATTAGCGAAAAATAATGTACTTTAAACTAGACCGATCGACGGCTTACCCAAGCCTGTCGACAGCTTGTTGTCGACCCTTAGGGTACAGGTGATCGACCGGCCAACGATTTTTAAGCATAGACTGAACCTCGACCTAAGGCCCAGGTTTAATATATAATTTATATGTGCATCAGGAAATAATTTCCATTTCTTGACTTTTGGATGATATATAATTGAATTAAGCATGTATGTGAGCAATTAGGCCTAGACACTATCTATCATGCAAACTTGATATTCGATATTAGGACAGTTTGATCGTGAGGTTCTGTAGAGCACACAACACTAACAAGAGGTTCCACAGTGGCACATAGACACTGTTGATGGATGCCTGAAGCAGTGCATAATCCGGCACTAACGGGAGGTTCCTCTGATGTACGCGGGAAATTTGGCCCAGACACTGTTGGTGGATGCCCAGAGCGAGGTGTAGGAGACATTACCATTGAGATCATGACATAGATGCATAAGTCCTAAGTCATCGAGTTATAGGTTCAACGCGAGACTAGCATTGCAACATCCAATCAATGCATAAGTACGATACTCATAGTCGTCGTTTGGGTAATGCTAACCGAAGGGTGATATTCTGTGCAATCTTATGCTAGGAGCAGTCTTAGAGATTATTAGTCAATCCATTATTTGATCCTTGAGTATAAACCCCTACCAAATGTTTTGGGTGTAGGTGTAAGTGGAACTATATTCCTTAAGTTAAGATGACCCACCCTATGAAGGTAATTCACAAACACAAATAGGGACACCCTAGGTCATGTAGATTATAAATGAAGTTAATCACTTGTGAACATCATTCACTAGTAATACAATTCATTCACCATAATTTTGTTTGACCCACTCCATTACTTTCCTTTTTCCGCACCACGGGAAGGTCGGGCAACAGTTGATTTGGTCCAGACATAACATGTGGAGAAAGGAGCTAAGCACTGGAGCTCTATTATTCTTCAATATTCTCCATGTAGCTATTCACTGCATTTATTATCTATCAGACTTGTATTGTACTTTGGAAACTTTGTGTATGAACTATGTATTTTTTAGATCGTGTTTTAGAAATGTTTATTTTCAGTACTTATATTTTATTCCTTCAGGTGTGAGATCTGAAAATGTAGATTGCTTAGATTTTATCTTAGTCTCTGTAATGTTTTTAAAACTCGATAGCTCGTATTTCATAGCATGACACAAGCCCAAAAGTCACTTTAAGGCTTTGGGTCGGTGTTTCTAGAGGTGCAAGTTGTCACGGTTGGTAACAGAGCTTAGGTTTAGGGTTTCTTAGGGATTAGTTACGTATCGAAAGAACATACTTGTATATTTAAAAGTTTTTCAAAAGGTTTTACGTATATATACATATATAATTATAAATTTTTTCAAAGGTTTTACACATATATAAGTATAACATGAAAAATTCCGTCGCCAAATTTTTATTTAATATTATATGTGGAAAAGTCGCTAATAATTCTTAATCATAGATAGAGGGAATGAGCAATCCTACTGGAAATAGCTCAGGTGAAGCAACTGAGATTCTGGACATGAACATCCCGATATGGTTCTACTAGTATCTGCAAATGATGTGACAAGCTGAGTCTAACCAGGATGGGGTACCCACAGTGCAAGCACCAAGTGCGGTTCTTGCCAATCGACTTGTCATAGATTTCACCAAGCTATGTAAAGACTTTGTTAGCCTAGGAGGGAAGCCATATGCGCGGACTGAATCTTTTGTGTACTCAAAGGTATGGTTGCATATTTATGAGTTGAATTTTTGGATTGTTGGGCCTTAGTGATGCCAATCAGAGGCAACTCGCTTCTTGGCACTTATAAGGAGAGGCTTTAGATTGGTGGGTAGTGGTAGTGGCAGAGACTAATGAGGAAGATATTAATTTGGAACACTTTAGGAGGCATTCTGAGCTAAGGTTTCTTTCCATAGCAAAGCAAGGAGTATAGATGGAGAAATTTATACATTTGCAATAAGGAGAGATGACAGTGAAAGACTATGTGAATCAATTCAATGAGTTGGCTTAGTTTGGGCTTGATTTGATAAATATCCCTCCTAAAATGGTTATGAAGTTCGCGAAGGGGATGAATCAACCTCTTCATGGTTTGGGCCTTAGTCACATTCTCATAGGGGCTACTTACAAGGGTTTGGTGGAGATGGCCTTGTGAAATACTGTTTCCAAGGATGAGGTAAAGAATGAGTTCAAGAAGGCAAGAGGAAAAGCACTCTAGCAGAATCAGCCCAAGGGCGGAGTAGGGACTCAAGTGAAGATAAAGAAGCAAGACATCAGGTACAAGAGATGTAATAAGAAGGGGCATGTTGTGAAAGATTGCAGGATGAATCTCTCACAGGCCAACTGCTAGGACTGCAATCAACTTGGGCGCATAAAAAGGGAGTGTCCGACTGCACCAAAGACCTCTACTCAGGTGGTTCCATCTTATGCACCGAATGCTATTCCAAGCTCGAGTGCACCTTCAATGATGGACAAGGGGAAGAAGGTCATAATTAAAGGGGTGTTAACTTTATCTAATTTGTTTATTCATACCTTATTTAACATCAGGCATCATAATCTATCATTTCTAGTAGAATAGTAGATGAATTGCACTTAGACACTAGCATAGTTACTAATATAGTAGTTGTATCAAACTCTGTAGGGGGATCTACTCATTTATCTATGATTTGTAAGGATTTGAAATTGTATATTTTTAGGTCAAGTTCAATTGCGATGCTTTTGTTCTAAGATTTTATGGGTTTGGTATAACTTTGGGAATGGACTGGATGACCATGTATAAAGCATTATTAGATTGTGATCATAAGGTTGTTTGTTTGGGTACTTGTACTGGGTGTAGTCTTGAGGTTTATTATGATCCTAGAAGTCCGGTTATGTTGAGCTACCTGTATTCTTTAAACCTGTCACATGAGTTAGCTTCAGTGCCAGTAGTTCATGACTACCCAGATGTCTTTTCTACACCCTATAGGGAGATCGAATTTTGAATTTACCTCGAGGAGAATTCCAAACCTATTGCCTTGCCTTTGAGGCATATGGCTCCTAAAGAAAGATGCAAGGTAAATTAGCAAGTGAATGAACTCTTGGAGAAGGACTTCATTAGGAGGAGTATTTTTGAGTAGGGAGCACCAGTTGTCTTTGCCACCAAGGCTGATGACTCTCTAAGTCTTTGTATTGATTACCGTGAGCTAAATAAACTGACAAAGAAGAATCGTTATCCATTACCAAAGCACAAATGATCTCTTTGAGCAGTTAGTTGGAGAAAAGGTATTCTCTTAGCTTGACTTGACTATCGGGTTCCATCAGTTACATGTAGCCAAAGATAGTATTCAAAAAATACTATTTCGCACACTAGATGGACTTTATGAGTGGTTAGTCATGCCCCTTGGACTAACCAATGCACCAACCTACTTTGTAGACCTTATGAGCTAATGTTTTAGAGGGCCGCTAAATAAGTTCGTGTTGGTATTCATTGATGACATACTTGTCTATTTGAAAAGCATGGAGGAGCACAGGTTGCATTTAGAAGAAGTGCTCAATACTATCTGTAAGGATAAATTAAAGGCAAAATTTTCCTAATGTGATTTTTGAGTGCAAGGAGGTTCGATTATTTAGGACATGTTCTCTTTGAGCATGGACTGGTGATCGATCCTAGTAAAGTGGTTGCAGTACAGGATTGGCATATAAAAGAATACCTCGGAGGTGAGAAGTTTTCTTGGTTTAGTGGGCTATTATAGGAAGTTCATTATGGACTTCGCTAAAATTTCAGCTCCTTTGACGCACCTTACGAAAAATAATTTGGCTTTCTCGTGGTACTTAAAATGTGATGATGCTTTTATTAAGCTGAGGAGTCATTGATGAGTGCAGCCGTTTTGGTACTAACCGATGGTTCGAAGGCATTCATAATGTATACCGATGCTTGCGGAATAGGACTGGGTGCGGTTTTGATGTAGGAAAGGAGAGTTGTAAGTTATGCTAGTCAACAATTGAAATTCCATGAGAGAAACTATCCTACTCATGATCTTGAGTTGGCAGCCATTGTTTTTGCACTCAAGTCATAAAGGTATTATCTTTTAAGAGAGCGGTTTTAGCTATTCACGGATGATAAGTTCTAACATATCTATTCTGCCAAAAACATTTGAACTTAAGGGAGCAGAGGTGGATGGAGTTCTTAGCGTTTTATGACTTTGTTTCTCCTATACTTTAAGCATAGGCAATGTTGTAGCTGATGCCTTGAGTAGGAAGCATGCAATGTTAAGTCCTATATTCTTGGAATGGAAGCACTTGTAGTTTATTTCTACGTTCGACTTTAGAACTTCATCAGACATCGCTCTAGGATTGTCAGCAGCTTTGGATGTGCAACCTAAGCTCGTGGACCATACTGGTTCAAGTCAGAAACGAGATGTGGATTTGTTGGATATTTTCGAGAAGCTTGGAGAGGAGAACATTCAAGTCATTTGAGTGGTTGTCCCATTGAATCGAAAGGGTGGTTGGGAAGGGATGGTAGACTATATGTTCCTCTCATTATGGAGTTGATTGACATGGTAGTCGTAATGACCCGCCTTTCCAAACCTCAGAAGTCGACACTAGTACATCAAAGATATTCACATGCTGGAAAGACAGATTGTTAGGGAAAAGAAATGAGATAGAAGACAAGAAGAAACTAAACAATCATAGAGTCTCACAATGCAATGGAATAACATATATTAATCAACATAATACTTTACAAATTCATTTCAACAATGATACATCAGAGTCATACTAATACAGTTCTACCCTTGGACAGTTATAACAGCATGTCCCTACCTAACTAATACGAGATACATATAAACAGTGAAACAAGATAATTACTAGCTATCGATGAAGCCTCCTGCTCCAAGCTCCTCCAAAATGCATCCGTAGGAAACCTAAACTACTTGGCTCCATAAAAATTTGAGCATCCAAGAGCTTTAGGGAAAGAAAATAAAACCCTAGGTTAAACATGGGTCTGATGTGAGTAAACTCAAACAACTAAATTATTATGTTTAAAGCCATTTTAAAATCAAAGGTATCTCATAAGACCACGCCGCACATAAACACGGAAGGGTGTTTACTTTACGGTAACCGAACGCTTTTTATAGAAAATCCAGTGATATTATAATAATGTCTATAGTACAAAATACTTATCAGTCATAGCCGAAATTGTTACATTAATTAAATTCCAACATACTAGGTCCTACAATCAAAACTGTAATGGCACGTATTGGAGATTGGATTCCATACTATGACAAGGTAAGAAACTACCTTCCGATGGTACATCTCTAGGTAAAAATGCACCAGGGTCTGACAAGAACATCTTATACCCCTACCACACAGGACTGGCCTACTACTTGACTAGTAGTACCGAATATGATCACCCCACTTTGGGCCCGGAAGCATACATGAGTAGATAGTAATCAATCTAGATTTGGGATGACCATACCCTGATGGGAGCGACCCACATGGTCCTGCTGCATGCCCAATTTTCATCATTTCCCAATTGATGAGGCTTGAGGCTACGTTTTACCTTTATTTAGCATGTCCCAATTAAAATTCTAACACTGTCCTTCAGGCAACAATGCAATGCTAGCATTCATCCATATAAGTTCGTTCTGGGACTAAACGAAACTGAAGGCACTACCTCCACTACACCTATTTTGGAATCACCCTCGGGGTTAGTAGCAAATAGCCCTTGCACTTCAAAACTCCTTCTATGATTCCATACTCTTCAAGATGTCTTCAGTTCGAAATGCTTGAGTTGGATCGAAGTGGTTTTCGGATAACATATCTGATCCCGGTCTCTTCGAAACAACTTCTGACAATTTCCGGTAAACTTAACCCCGGTTCTTTAGGAAATAAACAGACAAAGATAAGAGTGGATATCACCTCCTAACCGTTAATGGACAGATTTCCTTATCCTTTATCCTAGAAGAACGAAACGAGATTTATACGCATAGTACAACATCATTGGGGATGACCGTTCCATATAACTCACGTGTTTCTCCTAGATATTTCCAAAGTTATGTTTTAGTCTAGGTTTGATAGTCGGTTAGTTAACTATCAAATAAACAATCATTCAAACAATGATTAATTTCATATGGGATCATCTAAGCCTTTATTAATTAATTTTTAATGAATTAAATCACTTTATAAACATTCGATCAAAAAATCTTTACAAAACACTATTCCCAAACTCCTTACATCCCTTTTATACTTGGAAAAACATTTATATACTTATCTCAATGGTATAAGTATATTATCAAAACATTTTGAAAATGTCTCCTTTCAAATTTCTTTTTGAAAACATTACTTACTATAAGTCGATCCACTTGTCCTTTATAAAAGTTCCCTTTAAAAGCTTCCTTCACATTTAAATACCTTTATAAATTTCCAAAATAAATTTATAAAATACTTTTATAAGTCTCAAGTCAATTTACAAAACCTCTTTACAAACCTCTAAATTTTTTATAAAACATTTCCCCATTTAAAACTCCTTTGATAATTCTTCTTTAAGAAAAATCCTTTACGAAATATCTTTTGCAACTCATCCTTTTAAATCAATTTAAATAAACCCTTTTACTTAGTAAAACCCATTTTTATAAACAAATTAATATTTATTAATACCTTTATAAAATAATAATATAACTTGAAAAATCATTTATAAACCTTAACCCCAAATTGATTAAAGAATTGAAATTAGTTCAAAACCATACTTTATAAATTCAAAAAGAGGCTTAACAATCCCAATGGTAGTATTTTAAGTTATCATTTTACTTCAATTTGATTTCTAAGTCACTTAACAATTTATTTACAGAATCAACATATATGTAAATAGAATTTATATCCAAATTAGGGAATAACATGTCAATATGAACTAACTAGCATATACATGTCCAAATAACAATAGTAGCAGGATGGTGATTTGTCCTTCTAAATAGGTGTCCAAACAATTCAATCAATTTATTGCAGAACGAAGATTTATTCTGCTACAAATGTCCATACAAACAAACAATTTACATTTCAATAGAACGAGGTTTTATTCTGCTAATAGATGTCCACACAATCACAAACAATCACATCATAACTCATTCACGGTCATTTGTTTACTTAATAGTACCAACATTTGAATTTGTTGAGTTCAGAACCATCTTTGAAAAAGAAGCACCTTTAAAACAATTTGATTCTTTGAAAACATAGAATTTAATACTTAAAACTCCTTTAAAAAAATAATTATTTACAAGTTAAACCCTTATTTAAATCATAATCAATCTTAATTAATTCTTAACTTAATTGAATTATAAATCATGAAATAATTAACCCTTTAATAAATAATTAAACAATAATTAATAAGTAATTAAACCCTAATTAATCCTTTATTATTATTAAATAATAATTTAAACCTTCATTAATAATTAAATATTAATTAATCTTAATTAACTAATAAAATAATCCTTAACTAAAACTTAAATAATAAATTAAACCTTTAATAAATAATTTATTATTATTTAAAACTTTTTTTTAGCAAGGCCGACGGGGTTGAATGGTCCCTTACCATTTTATTGATCCACCATGGGAAAATAAAAATACAAGAACAAACAAACACATCAACAGAAAACATGGACCAAGAACTGAAGGAAGGCGGATCAAAACAAGGAAGGCACTAAAAAAAGGAGAAAAAAGGGAACAAAACAATACAACAAGGGAAACAAGTCAATGCAACCTAGCACCATCACCATGTTCAAAGGGGATATTAGCATCCAGAAGACCTTTTCTTACCTCATATATGATATAGTCAGACAGTTGCTTACAGGTTTTGCTTTTCGCTTCATTGAAAATTTTAGTGTTTCTCTCAATCCAAACCAGCCTAACAATTTTTTTGAATAAAACACCATATCTTTTAGAGTGAACATCATTTCTGACAGTAACCCTTAGGAGTTTCTCCCACTCGTCCAAGTTGTTCATTCCTTCTATTTTGATACCTAAATCACTTTTTAGTTTGATCCAAACCGGCCGGTGATAGGACAATCAAAATATAGTTGTTTGATGGTTTCAGGAAGATCGTTATAGTAGCTGCATTTAACACTCATATTCATTCCTCTACTAAAAGCTTAACCTTAGTAAACAGAGCATTTTTTATTACCCTCCAAAGCATGAGATTATCTTTGGCAGAGCTTTCTCTTCTCCACACTATTGAGTGCCATTTGCACCCTACCTGAGTATTTTTACATGCCAGTAAGTTGTAGACAGCCTTAGTGCTAAATCTTGCCTTAGTAGGGCCCCTGTTATGTTTTCATTAATAGGAGTATCAATATCCCTAGCCTGTAATGTGTTCCAAAGTGTAGTGATCTTCTGATTCGAATTGTGAGGAAGGATAATGTTGCCATTGTTAATGTAAGAGTTAACTTGAGCATACTCACCAACTCCAGATTGAATTATTTCTTGAGGAGTTATAAGTCTACTAAGAATACAGCCCTGCATGCACCATGGATCTTCCCAAAAGCTTACTTTATTATTAGGAACAATAACGTACTTTACAAGAGGTAGAACTTGTTCTCTTAACTTGAAAATATTATGCCATGACCAACTGATATTTTGAGGTGGTTGCATATTCCATACATTTCTTCCTTTAGTAACATATTTATAGGACCATATAACCCATAAGTTCTCTTTTTTATTTATGAAGTTATCAAAATACCTGGCTATAGCTGCTTTGTTCCATAGAGATAGGTTATGGATACCCAACCCTCCTTTCTTCAATGTTTTTCAATATGTTTAAATGATACCAGGGCCATATAATTGCCTAGAGTATTTCCTTTCCAGAAGAATTTCATCACTGCACTTTTAATCATTTTAATAAGCCTTTGTGGTAAAACAAAGGACCTAGCCTAATATACAGTCATTGAAAATATGAATGATTTAATTAGCGTCAGTCTCCCTGCTTGACTAAGCATTCTGTTAGACCAACACTCCAGTCTTGCTGTGATCTTTTCATACAACGGCATGCATTGATTAGTTGTAATTCGAGAGGTAGCTAGCGGAACCCCAAGGTAGGAGACAGTCTCCACTCTCGACCTTAAACCAGTGTAGCTGAAAATTGCTTCCATTTGTTCGTGCCTAAGGCCAACCAACATGATATCTGATTTATCTAAGTTCACCTTAAGACCTTTTATTTTGTAGAAAAGGTTTAGTCCCCCAAGAATGGTAGTGATGGATTCAAGAGTAGGTTTACAGAAGATAACAAGATCATCTGCAAACATAAGGGAAGTTATCTGTGGCTCCTTGCATCGAGGGTGAAGTTGAAAGAGCTTTTGTCTGACTAGGTCATCAAGAATTCTAGTAAGTAGTTCCATGACCGTGACAAAGACATAGGCAGACATGTGGTCTCATTGTCTAATTCCATGTTTGCTTCCAAAGAATCCTACATTAGAACCATTTAGCTTGATAGGAAAGTTCATAGTTGAAATTCAAGCATAAATCCAGGTGATGAAATGTTTGGGAAAATTCATGTATTCCATTATTCGAACTATAGCATACCAATGGAGGGTGTCAAATGCTTTTCGAATGTCGATTTTCAATAAGCCTCTAGGAGAAACTGTAGAATTCTTATAGCCATGCAGAAGTTCATGCGAAACAAGTACATTGTCTAGAATATTTTTGTCAGGTAAGAAAGCTGCCTGATTTTGAGAGATGATATTAGGCAGAACAATTTTCATACGAGAAACTATGACTTTGGTAATGCATTTGTATATAGTGTTACAGCAAGAGATGGGGCGGAAATCCTGAACATTGTTTGCACTTCTTGACTTGAGGATTAGGGAAATGGAAGTATTATCGAACAATTTAAACATTTCACCTTTCCTGAAGAAAATTTTAATAGCTTTAAGCACGTCCACCTGTACAATAGACTAGCACGAAGTGAAGAAGCAAGCATTAAAACCGTTTGGACCACCACTAGATTCTTTATTTAGAGAAAACATGGCTTGCTTTATCTCTAAGTCTGTCACTTCATTGCTTAGAAACATTACATCTTCTTAGCTAAGTTTTGGAAGGATCATTGGGTTAACTGCCTCAATATCAGGGACACTATTCTCTGCATTGCCAAACAAATTAGAGAAGTAGTTTATGAAAGCCATAGCAACATTCTCGGGGTCTTGTGGAGAGTACCATTTTCGTCACGAATACTACATATGTTTTCTTGAGTTTATTTGGCTTTTAATGCAGCATGAAAGTAAGCTGTGTTTTGGTCACCTTCAACTTTCCATCTGAGTCTAGCTTTTTGTTTTATCACATCATCCTCTCTGACAAGGGCATCGGTGAACTGTTTGGTAACTTTCGTTTCCAGACCAGCCAACGTTTCATCATCCACATTTCTTTGCAAGTTCTCTTGAATGCTTTTTAGCTGAGCCTTTAACATATCGAATTGTTTTGGTCCAACTCCAAACTTTTTCGTAGACCACTTCTTCAACATCTCCTTTGTCTCTTTAAGCTTTCTCTGTAAGACAAACATAGGATTGCCATAGTTAGATTTAGTCCACACCATTTTAATTAAGCTGAGAAAATCTGGTTCGAGAACCCAAGAGTTAAAAAATTTAAAATTTGATTTTCTTTTCATGACATAGGCATCCAATTGGAGTATCTGTAGGGAGTGGTCAAATAACATGGGACAAGGGAGGTGGTTGAGCATGGATGGCTACTTAGAAAGAGAGGTTTGGTTACAAAAGGCAAAGTCAATCTTAGAGTAGGTTCTACAACCAACCCTTCTTTTATTGTTCCATGAATACGTTGCACCAGTGGTTTTAATTTCAATAAGATTGGAATGCTGGATTGCCATTTTTAGCGGTTTTACTTCTTTTAAGGATAAAGGGTTTCCTCCTACTCTATCAGATAGCCTTAGAGAGCAGTTGAGGTCTCCACCTATAATCCAAGGGTGGGATTCTTGACGAAGGAATGGGATATATTGGAGGAGAGAGGGTCTTGAATTGACCGAGCATTCAACATAAAAAAAGGTTAGATAAATAGAGGAGGAGGTTAGGTTGAGGAGGGCATGACAGTGGATCATTTGCTTAGAAGAGTCAATGGTGGAGAGGTTAAGGGTGGTAGGGTCATAAAGAATCAATATTCTACCATATGTGCCATGATCATGGTTGTGGATCATCTTCCAGTTAGGTCTTATGTACTTTGCAGCTTGGATAGAGAGCTCCAAGCTAAGCTTAGTTTCAAGTAAGGCTAGTACGCAAAGGCTAGTTTGTTGAATATGTTCTTTGCACTCGTCCAACTTAACATGACTGTGAGCTCCTCTTATGTTCCAATACCCTATATTATGCATCATTGATTAAACTTTGAGGCATTTAGCAGTTCTTCTTTCATACTCCTTGTAAGGGGGTTGGTTATCTCCTTATAGCCAAGAATAGTAGAGGTTAATGGAGAATCAGAGAAGAGCATTGACATATCTGTATTTCTTGAGCTACTCACTTTGTTAGGAGTGAGGTTTTTGGGCAGATCGTTTACATCTTTGTTAAAAGCTGCTGAGTTGGATGACATAGAGGAGTTAGAATGAGATTTCTTGGACGTGAGGATGGGAGAATTGGAGATGGGTAAATCTGGAACACATGGGGGGGGTATCCAAGCATCAAGTGGATTGAGGTGGGCATAAGGTTGGACTGGATTGGTTTGAGAAGGCTTGGGAGACAAGGCTATGGGGTTTGCATTAATGGTGTCAGTTGTAGGCCTGGGTGATTTGCATGATGAAGTGTGCACCAGTTTAGGAGGAGTAGTGTAAATGTTAGAAAGAGGTGGATCAATAACAAGTTCAGAATGATTGGGAGAGGGACATGGAAGTTTGGGTTTGGAAGAAGGGGAGGATGGGATGCACTTAGCTTTGTGCATGTGCATGTGCATGTGCATATCAGCAGTGACATTTGGTTCTTTGTTCACATGTTTAACATTTAATGAAGCATGTTGAACTGGAAAGTTGGAAGTTTTAATTTGGGTTGGAGAGGCATTCATGATCAAGTCATTAAGTTTGGGCTGAGCACTAAAATTGCCAATCTCAGGTGACATTATTTTGTTCTGATTATTGGTTGGACCAACTAGCTCCCCACACTCATTTATTTCTTCGGTTCTCACTTCGACAAAAACGCTTGTTTCTTGGTGCTTACTTCATGTCTCACCTGACTCTTTCATTGATTGGTCTATTAAAGATTTCGGTCCAGTGTCATTTTTCATCAATAAATGCATTGACCACATCATCGGTCTCATTCATGTTCAGTAGGGTATTAAATGGATTCTTGGATAGGAAGTAACCACCTCCTACTACACTTTTATGCCTTGCATGATCCATGCAAGTTGCTTTCTCACTTTCTTCTATATTTGGAGGCCAAATACTTTGTATTCCATTTTTTACTATATTAATATCTTCATCCTTGCTTTCCTCGACTTGTTTTCATTGCTGAGCTAATTTTGGCACTACTATAGCATCACACATTCTCTTGTTCTCCTTTTCCTTTGTCTGTTCTTCATTCATTAAACTTTCTTCATTCATTACACTTTTAACATTGTGCTGCACACTAACACCTTGCGCCATATTTTCAATCTGCATTTTAGTATCATGTAAAGAATTCGTACTACGATCTTTTTTCCTCCCTCCACTTACTAATTGCCATTTTTGCACCTTTTTAGTTTTCCTTACTTCACTAGGAGCTTTTTCATTCACCTTCTCTTTTGTCAAAATCTCACCTCTCTTTTCAGTGCTAACAACTACATCAGCCTTCTCGTTTATTTTGTCACAGTTCATTGTTGTATGACCGAATGCTTTGCATGAAAGGCAGATGTTTGGTCGCCACAAGTACTTAACCATTATTTTTTGTGTTCCACCTTCAACTAGTTGCACCATGAAGTCATCTACAAGTTCACTGTTTGGCCTAACTTAAATTAGGCACTTAACATATTCTATCCTCTCCATTCTTTCTGTCATCTCATCTAAGTAGAGTAATTTTCCCAACCTACTTGCCAACCAGTTAATCCCAAGGGGAGACCATGAAAATAAGGGAATATTATAGAATTGCACCCATACTGGAATTGAAGTGACAGCACCACATACATTACTTACAGAAGGATCATAGAGCTTGACTACAAAAAGTTTATTTTTCATAATGATAGGGTCTCCTTAAAGAATGTGATGCCTATTTTCTCCACACGAGAGAAGAAACATGAAAATAACCCCATCAGATCTCACTTTAATTGATCCCTTAAGCTTCCAGATGGTTTTGAGTCTTTGTATAACTGCTGTGTAGGACAATTGTTTGTCTAGAAAGAAGCCTACAAGGTAGTCTTTCCAAACTATGGAGCCTGCCTTCACAACTTCATAACTTCATCAGAGTGAAGCAAGGCATCACTGTTAAATGAGGGTGTCAATTCAACCGGTATGTACTTCCCCACATTGCTCGGGTTGTTTTTGAAAAGAGAAGTCCATACCAGTTGAAAAGGAGAAGGAAAAGGAAAAAACCCGACCTGAGAAGAAGGAACAACAACGTCAGAGGAAGAAGGAGAAGCATAGTTAACTGGAGAAGGGATGGAGGTCTTCGGAGGAGGGTTAGGGGGAGCAGGGGGTGGATCTGGCCGATGGAAACCAACAGAGGAAGCGTTGGGTAGGGGGCTCGAAGCACAGGAAGGTTCAGAGGGAAGGGACGAGGGATGGGTAAGGAGAGAGGCTGCCTCTGCCATGAAAGTACGAGGATTCATTAGTTCATTTCATTAATTCATATCATGATTATTTAAAACTTTAGTTATAATGAAAAATGATTAAACATTTGGTCTATAATCAATTGATAATTAACCCTATATTTAAATAATAATTAATTAAAAGTAAATTATATACTTAACACATGATTAATTAAAAATTTATCTTACATAATTAATAATTATTTAAAATTAATCATATCTTTTAAAAGATAATTAACTAGTACTAATCTTCACTTAATTAAAATTAATAAACCTGGTTTAATCTTATTTAATTATTAATTACTAAACTTAAATAAATTAAAGATTAAAACTTAATTAACTTTCTAAAACATTTTAATTAAGTTTATAAAACATTTCTTAAACATCTTTAAGTGTAAAAACTTAAATTTCCAAAATTCGAACTTTTTGTCGAAACTGCATCCGTATCAACTGTCGCTATGGATACCCATAATTTGAAAAATTATTTCATCTCAAATAATCTTAAAAACACTTACTTCTTAACTTTAACTTACTTATGAATTTAATATAAAGTTTGGAAAGCAAAACAAAATTTTAGAAAACTTCAGAAAACGTTTTGTTTTAAAACAAAGTAAATAATCAATTTTAAACTCAAAGAATCTCCATGTCAAGCATAAACACATTTCAAGTGCTAACTTTGCACACTAACTTCCATTTACAAACATCTCTTACTAACTTTCCATCTACTAACTTTTGAAAACTTAAGTAAGTGTTTGAAAATTAATACCAAATTTGAAACTTTTGAAAATGATTATGATTTTAAAACTAAACCTATGGTTTTCACATAAGAATCTTTTTTTCTAAACCAAACCAAGATGCTAACCTTTATTTTAGTATACAACATATACCATACCCATTCACAAACACACATACCACACCATATACATAAAGCAAATCCATAACTTTACATACATAAACAACATCCAAACTCGAATCTCAAGTCTAATATAATATGTCATCCAAACATCCGCATATATAACACACAACAAACTTGTTGAATCTAAATTTTAACATAATCAACAATAATAACACAAAATTTTCGACATATAGTTTTAAACTTTAATTTAAAACCAAGTATTTTTCTCACCATAATTTTGTAAAACCATTTGAAAACCTTTTCCATTTTTCAAACTTGATCTTTGAACCTTGCACCTTGAGATAGGCTCGGCCTAGGTGCTTATATGGTTCGGCCATGGCACTTTGGACTTGGCCATGCTAAGGCATGGCTTGGCCATGATGTGGTTAGGGTATGGCCAAGATGAAACAAGGGAGGTGAAGGCTTGTTTTGGAAGGAGGAGTGTTGAAATTGAAAGGAGGGGCTTTAAACAAGTTTTGAAACATTTAAACAAAATAAACTTTGATAATTTAAAACATGAAAAATCATTTAGGAAGCCATTAAAGTTTTCTAAGAGCTTTAGGAATTTTGCAACATGAAAATGGAATGAGAAAATGGGAAATACAAATTTTGGAGTTAGTTTTTATATAAAGTGCATATACAAAATTACCAAAATACCCCCTTACCTTACCCTCCACACATTGAATGCCATGTCACCATCGCTTCCACCTCACCATGCAAATCCGCCCCCCATGTTGTGTCTCCCCTCACCATTCCCAAAACCAACATGTTTAAAGCAAAGTGTACTTATGTCTAAAAAGGCATCTTTTATTTAAAAATATATGTGTGTGTGTATACTTTTAATTCTTTAAAATATTTTCTTAAATTAATATATACATATATATACACACACACACACATACTTAAGAAGAAATATATGCATTTATCATGAATAAATATTTGTAAATATATGTATGTGTATTCAAAGTGTTACGACATCTCCGATAACTTTTAGTTGACGAAAAGTTGAAAATTCGGAAAACGAATTCCGGTTACATTTTCCGTTTTCCATCGAACTAAATATTTTTGTAAACTAATTTTGAAAATGATTTCGCCATCATTAATTATTATTTAAAAGATTTTTTTTCATTATAATATCTATTATTTGAATATTAAAAATTAATTAAATATTCGCAGATCAATGTAGTGAAATTCTGGGTCGTTGTAGTAGTAACCGAGTCTCATCGTTCTAGGATGACCATTCATCCCAGTGGTGACAAAATCTATCGTGATATGAAGAGAGTCTTTTTTTGGCATGGTATAATAAGGCATGTGATGGAGTATGTGTCCAAGTGTGTTGACTTGCCAAAGGGTAAATGTGGAGCAAAAGAAGCTGTGTGGATTATTGCAACCATTAGATATTCCACAGTGGAAGTGGAAGAGCATCTCTATGGACTTCATTGATGAACTACCTAGGAGTAGGAGGTGGAATGAGAGTATATGGGTCATATTCGAATGACTAACCAAATGCGCTCACTTTATTCCGGTTAGGAGTACAAGGATAACTACGTCCTTGGCAACATTATATGTAAGAGAGATAGTTCGGTTAGATGGAGTTCCTTTTATCATTGTTAGTGATCGTGACCCTTCACTAGTGAGTTTTGGAGGAGTCTTCAGGAGGCCTTCGACACTGAGTTGAATTTGAGTACCGCATATCACCCTTAGACAAACGGATAGACTGAGACGGTGAATTGACTATTGGAAGATTTGCTTTGAATTTATATTCAGGATTTCAAAGGCTCTTGGGAGGATTACTTGCCACCAGTAGAATTTTCTTATAATAATAGCTATTGGGCAAGTATTAGATTGACACCGTTCGAGTAGTTATATATTAGACCTTGTAGATCGCTGTCTTGTTGGTAGGACACTACAGACAGAGTTATTCTTGGACCATACATTATAAGTGAGACTTTTGAGAAAATAGGCTTGATCCGTAGGAGAATGAATACCATGCAGGATAGGAAATCTTATGCTGATAAGAGACACACAGAGTTGGATTTCACAGTGGGTGACATGGTCTTTATAAAGGTCTCTTCGCTTAGACATGTCATGATGTTTGGTAGTTCGGGAAAGTTAGCACCAAGGTTTATAGGGCCTTTTCCAATCATAGGTAGAGTAGGGAAGTTGGCTTATAGGGTGTAGCTTCTTGAAAAAGTAGGCAGGAGTACATAATGTTTTTCATGTGTCACACTTGCGAGAGTGTCTACATGACCCAACAGCTATGGTCGAGCCGACTCAGTTGGAAGAGGTGATAGTGGAAAGGGAGTCACTTGTTCAATGTGCACCTACATGCATCATTGAGCATGAGACAAAAATAACTCCGTAATAAATTCAATAAGCTGGTTAAGGTCTAATGGGGAGACGATTTGGTGGAGAGCACATGGGTGCCGAAGGAGAAGATCCGAGCTACTCATCTAAAGCTCTTCTCTGGTATATTTTCATTTTAGTTAATATATACAAAATTTCTTATGCACTTATGTTGTAACTTAGTGTACCCCATAGTAGGGATGTTTAGATGCTAGAAATGATTATGAATGTGTCATTATGACATGTTTTGAATGATGGTTGCTAATTGATGTATTTATTAAGTAATCATTGCACACAAAGCTAATATAGTCAGGTTAGCCTACACTTACACTCACACTCATTTTACTTTATTGACTTATATGCATATGGTTGTTGCATATGTATTAAATGGTTGCTCATTCATGTAGAATTTAAAGTATAGGATGTTGCATACATGTTGGATGCATGACATAAGCACGAGCATTTCAAGAGGTTGACTAGATCAGGTGGCCGCCTAATTTTTGCATTAGTTATAGGTTCATATGCGTACAATACCTATATGTACATGTTGCATTAGAAATTGAAACTAAGGACAATGGTTACAAGTGGTTGATGGTTGGGTAGATGGTTGTAGATATTGATTTCTGGATAACGAGTTGTATTTTTCCATCCTTAGAGATTTCATGGATGAAATCCTTTTAAGGGGAGGTGAATGTAACACCCTATGAAATTAATCGAAAATTTATTGAAAGAAATTAACCAATTTAAAATAAAGTTAAAAATAGAACTTGAGCAAACATAAGAATTTGGCTACAAAACTTGTACCATTGTGTTCATGGTGATTTTCTAGACAATTTTCATATAAAAGTTTCGGAACAGGATTTCAAACGGAAAAGTTATTAACGTATAAAGATTCGAAATGAAAAAATAATTAAAAACATATTAAAGGAAGTAAAATATGTTAATAACTAAACCGGTCGAACGCTAGCGATCAACCGCCTCTTTCTAACGGATCAATCGGTTGTCTTGTTTCGGCTAGGGTTAGCCTACATCGAACGACCTGGATTTTATAATATTATATCAATGGTCGTTGTAAGTTCATGCACTTACAAATAGAATGTAAACCCCTCACTATAGTTATTCTGAAACCCTAATCAAGTCACCAATACGTCTAAACTCTGCTTCTCTTCCAAATCTCTCTATCTCCTCCAAACTCTAAAACAAAATAAAGATAAAATTCAAGATAAGAATCAACGATGAAAGAAGAAGGGAAGATCAAAGGCAAGCTAGAAAGAAAAGGAAGCTCTAACAGGTTAGTAGGTTGATTATTAAAACATGTTGATTCACATGTAATTGGATTTTTTTATCTCTACTTAATCTGGAAATTACTTGATTTTAAATTGAAATAAAAGTTTCTAATTTGAAGTTTATTTATTTAGTAAACTGCAACTATAGGGAGATATGATTGAAAATTCTAAATTGTATGAATATAAAACATTATTTGATTTAACTTAATTAAAAATGAAGAAGTTGATTTGGATTTGAATTTAATCTGAGATTTTAATATGTATACACCCTTTTATTTCACCTTGACTTTAAATCTGAGTTTTTAATATGTATACATCCTTTTATTAAACCTTGATCTTAATTCTGAGATATAAGTATACATATATATTAAGGAATTGATAAGTTGAATTCGTGTAAACGAAATTATAAATTACACATGAAATTATTTTAAATTATAGGTAGAATTATAGACAGGAATAAGCACCAAAAATGTGGTCAGAAATTTGGCATAAATAGCGTAAAAGAAATTAGTTAATGAAAAATAATTTACTTTAAACTAGATCGGTCATCGGCTTACCCTAGCCGGTCGATAACAGGCAGTCGATCGCTAGGGTATAGGAGGTCGATCGGTCACCGTAAGGGTATAGGCGGTCGACCCATTGTTCGATCCTTCAGTATAAACCCCACCAGATATTTTAGGTGTAAGTGTAAGTGGAACTATATTCCTTAGGTTAAGATGACCAACCCTAGGTAGGTAATTCACAAACACAAATAGGGACAACCTAGGTCACATAGATTATTTATGAAGTTAATTGCTTGTGAACACCATGCACTAGTAATACAATTCATTCACCTGACTTCTACCAGACCCCATCCTTTTCTTTCCTTTTTCCCCACCACAGGAAGGCAGGACAACAGTTGATTTAGCCCAGGCATAGCATGTGGAGAAAGGAGCTAAGCACCGGAGTTCTATTATTCTTTGTTATTCTCTATGTAACTAGTCACTGTATTTATTATCTATCAGACTTATATGCTACTTTTGGAACTTTGTGTATGGACTACATATTTTTGAGATTGTGTTTCTAAAATGTTTATTTTCATTACTTATATTTTGTTTCCTTCCACTGTGAGATTTGGAAGTGTAGAATATTTAGATTTTATCTTAGTCCCTGTAATGTTTTTAAAACCCAATAGTTCGTATTTCCTTGTACAACACAAGCTCAAAAGTCACTTTAAGGCATTGGTCGGTGGTTCTGGAGGTGCGGGCCATCACGCTAATGATCTAACGCTTTTCAATGTTAACAACCATATAAATCATACAACAAATAAAGCATAATTTTTTTTTCTATATGCTTCTCCTATTTATATGCTCCCCCTTGTTACTTGCGTTGGCTCCTATCTATTTACTTTATAAGTTATGTAGTTTTTTCTTCCCTCTGTCATTATCAAAAATGATGGTATGGATTTATCAATGTTTAGTTTTAATAAAGAAAAAAATATAGGATGTATAAATGGATGCTATGATAATAATTCTATTGAAACAAAAAACATATTACATAGAAATTCACAAAATGATACCTACTAATATATAAAATCATACATCAAACATTGGATAAAATATACATAAGAAGATGAATTATATAAGATTAACATTATTATCGGTTGAATAAACTTTTTTGTTTCTTCATGAAACTTTCAAGATCGATCTTCACATTCTTGATACATTCGAGTGTGGTTCATAATCTTATCCTTTCTCTTTAACTCATTAGGGGTATAAAGATGAAGTAGTGTGAGTTATTGCTATGTTTCTTTGAATATAATATTTTGTGGCATTTTTAAGTGCTTTGATTCCACATAATTGTTGTTAGCGCTCATTTGAATGAATTTATAGACTCTCCATTGAGATAAACTATCTCTTGTTTGCAAGATCCAAAGCGAGTACCCATTTCTTCAACCATTTCTTAAATAATATAAGTTTTTATGAAGGTGGATAGTCTGATTGCGAGAAAGAAAGATGGAAAAGGTGTAAATAGTTGTAGAAACGATTATAATGGTTGTTTAATTATATTTAATTTTCTTTGAAATCCATATAACTATATTATTGCCCATATGTTGACAACTCTAATGGATTCCCGACAGATGGTAGGCTGAATTCAAAAGTTTTGAATTTTTGAATTTTTAGTTCTTAATCTTTTATTATTTTATAATTTTTTTTATTATATTTTAATTGGTCATTCATTATTATATTTATTACTTTATATTTTATTTACTTTATTTATAACATGAACTATTTCAAACATACTTTTTCATTAATTTCAAAAGTTTAAAAAATAAAAAATCCAAAACTAGCTCGTACAGCACAATTGGAAATTAAAATTACGAAATCAAAAGAAAATGCATTAGAACTTAGTAGCAGAAGACGAAGCAGCAATCTTGTGAAGAATATTTTGAAAAATCTTCTTCATAGTTGAGTTGACCTCATCGAAATGTTTCTATAGCTTTCTTCAATTTAACTTAATTTCTGGGAAGCGAACATTCATGACATTAGATATTCATGAGAATAGTTTAACCGTCGTTGTTCATATCTTCTAACAAAGTTCCACTAGAATAGCCTTCATCAATGCCTTGGTATGGTGTTCTTTCTCTACTTGAATATCTTGAGGCTCGAAATTATAAATTAGATCAAGTATCATTTTGGTGAGAGTGCTTAGATCAAAGAACTTTGAATGGAAGTATATCAAATCTTTTGAGCTTATGTGAAAATTTGTAAATATTCAATTTAAATACTCACCACAAAACAAGGTATTAATGTGCCTTGTCACAGTATAAGGTCTTCTTTTAGCAAGTAATAAATCAATCAAAAAAATATTGGCGTTTTTGAAGATTTCATGTAGTGCCTTGAAAACTTGGATGAAGGAAATATAACTACCCATTCTAGGCAAAATGGTATATTGCAAGAATAAACACATTAGCCTAGCTCTAGGTCATAATTTATTTCCACTCACATCCATTAAGTTCCCGTTAACCATCATCTCATTTGCAAGATGATGATTTCCATAATCAATGTCATACTCGCTATGCTTCATCTCCATGCTTATACAAAAAATATATCTCCAATTATTTGAGAAATTATGACAAAAGTAGTTTCATTCACACTAATCCATGTTACATTCTCAACATTTCTTTGTGTAAAACTCCCATTAAATTTCACAAAGAAAGTTTTAACCAATTCCGAATGAATTTGGATCATTTTAATTTCAGAATCCAACAATCCCAAAATTCTTTTATGTTCTTCTAAAAGTTGGAGATCGTAGGATTGGAAAGTACCAAATTTTACAGAATGCTCTTCAAATTGGGCGTATATGATTAATTGTTGTAGATGTTAAAAGATGGCTCATCACAATGGAAAATACACATCAAAATCAAAATCTTTCGATGACATTTAAGTAGTAGATGCTTCAGGATTTCATCTTTCTCTCTTGGGTGCTATTACAAGGAGTTTTGAAAGTGAAAAGTATAAAGAGGAGAATTGAGTAGTATGAATTGTTTTGAATTTTTGTGATGAATGGGAGATGAAATATAAGGTTTATATAGACCTAAAAAGATTCTATGAATAGTTAAAGGGCAACGTGAAAGGATGAACCGATAATAAATTTAAGCTAAAAGGATGTGAAAACATTCAAAAGATGAAGAAATATGTCCATCCAAACACATCAGTTTCGTGACTCTTTTTCGAATTTTTTTGTTAGAACTATAATATTATCTATAAAGCTAAAATTTAATTTAAATTTATAATTATACCAAAAAAATTTATGTTTTATTTAAATTATCGTATTTGAGAAATGAAAAGGTCAGCTTTTCGGACTCCAAGGCTAAAATAATGTGATATGAGTCTTTAGAAGTAATTTTTTTGTGTTCATGTATGTTTAGTATAATTATTTTTGTATTCCTATCCGAATCTTTTAATTTTAAAACTTTTGGGATCTACACACTTAATTTTTCACTAGAAATTTTATTAATATTTTAATTTTTAAAACTTGTGATTTTGAATTTAGTATTGATAGCATTATAGAAGTGGTACAAAAAGTACTATGAAAAGTGCTTTTCTTTTTATTTTTCCTCTTACTATTCTATTTATAAATCTGTAGCCATTTTTATTAATTAATTTTGTGCCATTAACCATCCTTTCTAAATTCTCTTTCTCTTTATTAAAATTATTTACATCACCATTTATTTTATTTTTCTTTAATTTCATTTAATTCCAATTTCAGTTTTTTACTATTCAAAATTTATGTTTCTTTTGTTAATTTTTGATTTTTCCACTTTTAATAACCTATTTTCACTTTGTAAATTTGAATTTTCTCATATAAATCAATTTGAGGATATTGATATTGCCACAATTTATCTTCTAAGGAAAAGTTTTCTCTTTTTAACGTGTCTACTTCTATTTATAACCCATTAAACTTGACCATGGTTTCTTTACTTGGCTTCTTATACAATTTAAGGTCTCTATAAAGCATCTCATTAACCCCAAATATATCATTTTACGATAAATAAATTTCAAATTGTAAGTGTAAAGGTACCTATTGATGAGGTTTTTCATCTCAGAAACACACAAATATTCTTTTATGAGGTAATCACGATGCTGAACGCTTTCGTGGGTTATGAATCAACAAAATTAAGTAATATTAAAATTTCCTTTAAGAGGATTAATTATGTTACTTTAAAGCTTGCACAATTATGAGTGGAAATATTCGAAGTATGAGGAATCAACTTGTTAAGACAATTTGTCTCCATTTAAGCACTGAAAAACTGAAACAGTAAAGTAATGTACTGAAAGCAATAAAAAGACACAGAAAATCTGCGTGGTTCGGATGTTAATGATTACAAAATCCATGGGTAAAATATCTATTTCTTCTCTCTTGATATTTAGTACAAACAAAAATGGGAGAGAGTACAGATTTTGATTTGTGTGTCCAAAATGGAAAAGTAAAATTCTCCCCTTTTTATGCTACAGTGCCTTATTCATTTATAGTACACAGAGATTCACATTGATTGCCAACATCATTCTTCTACCCTTTTGATTCCCTCCTTTGGATCGTGCCACGTGTCGACTATTCATCTTGCTTATTTGATATGCATGGATCGCTAACAAAGCCTTCGGTAGGAAACTGTGATTTGCGCGGTTGAATTTGGAATTTGGGCAGGAAGCTTGACATTTAAGCAGGAAAAACCCAATTTTGAATGGACCATGACCTGATGGCTTCAAAAAATACTCAAACCAATGGACTGCACATATGTGTATGCGAAGCTTCAATGAAGGATTGCCCCCATTTTAGGAAGACTACGCTGTTGTAAACATCCTAGAACTTCGCTATTGTGAATGGACCATTGAGAACCACGCCTCTATAGTTATGCAGGGTGACTATATTCCATAGCATTTGAACTGCTTGACTCTCTTTAAGACATGTGTAGCTTATGGTTGTAGAGTAGTTTTGCCCCCATTGCCTTATCCTTTGGGTCTTCATATTTGTAGGTAGTATCTTCTTTGAAATCACGATGCATTCTATCACTTCAACGTCAAATCAAGATGGCAGCCCATCCTTATAGCTTTTTCATGTTGATACAAGATTGCAGCGTAGACCTACCACTGTAGATGTAAATTTAAGATTGCGGTGCATCCCCACTTGCGTATAGTCGATTTAAGTGTTGTGCCATAATTCTGTATTGTTGGTGTTGCTCTTGGGGTCGTAGCACGGTTTCACACCTTGTTGTTATTTAAAGATCGTGTCGCAGTTCCTACTTTCTAAGGCTTACCTTTTGGAACCATAGTGCAGCCTTCGTATTTGGTACCTGAAAGTTATGCCGTTGTTCTGCCCATCGAAGTGAGTATTAAGGTTGCAAAATGGTCCCTACACATTATAGCAATCTCAGGTTTCCGACGCATTATTATAATGTTGAAGTTATGTTCAATGTAAATGTGCAGTCTTTATGTTATCTCACTGACCAAGGATTTTGGCACAGTACTATCTAGATTTTATTCTCGCTTCTTTTCTATAATTTGGCTCTTGTTTTGGGAGCAGTTGTTTCGGCTCGATACTCAGATTAATTTTACTTTGATAATGTTTGAAAAATATGGATGTAACACTAGCCCTCCAAGTCTGCAGCGATTGTAGATTGGTGTGGACTTGTCTTTACTTCCATATTTTCCTTGCTTCCCATCACTTCTTGTTTTTCTCTTTCTTCTTTTCAAAAATGAAAAAGTCTTTATTGCCATTTTTCATTTAATGCTTAAGTACACGTGTTGCTCCCTTACTGGTCGATCTTTTAAAAAGCTACACTTTTAGTCTTTTCAAGTCCTAAGAAAATCTCTATCGATTCTCGCGTTAATATTCCTTGTCAGTGATTAGTTGACATCTTTTGATTTCTTTCATCATTGCGATTATGTGGCTAAGATTTAATCGAGGTAAGTATATGTCTTTCCCCTTTCTTCTTCATTGCTTTACCTACTTTCGAAAACCATAATTGTCAATCTCATCTTCTCCAAGAATCGCTCCTTTTCTAAATAAAAGTATAGATATGATAATCTCTTCTTCCTCTCTCCTATCTTTGCCATATAGAGTATCTTAATTGGGGAAAATAGAGGGTATTCTTGATCACCTTGGGTTCAAGGGTTATGTGGGTAGTGTACCAGCGTCTTATGAACGTATTCATATGCCCCCAACTGGTTTCATTTCTATTTACCCTAAGCATATATGATGTGGTCTTTATCTCCTTTCTAACCGAATTCTTCGCAAATGGCTAACTGCCACAAGTATTGTCCCTATTCAACTCGCTCCCCTTTCTTATACTCTTTTAATCGCTATATTTATTCTTTATGATGAGAAGTGCACGCCTCCTTTGTGTGAAGAACTTCTTATTTGATATCCATAAGAGTTCTTCCGGAGGTGATTTTGGATTTTTCTACGCTCAAGCGAAGAAATCAGTTCGTACATCTGTTCCCTGTAAGACCCAAAAATGGAGCGATCAATACTTCTTCATTTCGAATCTTGATGACTTCCCTAGTTCTTTCCAACCACATCCCAATCGTCCTATCTTTCTGATCAAGCTACCAGTTCATATAAATCTCATAGGAATAACATTCTCAGCTTAGGTGAATATGAGAGGAAAAAAAAATTATTTTTTTATTGAGTCATTGCTGCTGAAGTAACAATTTTTGAGTACTATGCACAACCTTTCTCACTTTATCTTTAAATTTTCAGCAACCATAGATAAATCTAAGAGTATAATTTGATAAGGTGGACAATGAAATTTTTACTTCCCTCCTTTTTTAAAGGAAATTACTAATCCCTTTTTTTATGTAGACAAAATGGGTGATGATTTTTTCGATTTGTTTCTTAAGGATTTGCCATCTAAGAAGTTAGAGACATCGAAGAAGAGGAAGAGAGAAAAAGGGAAGAAAAACGGTGCTGAAGCCTCTACTCAGCCCTTCAAGAAACCTCATGCAATTCCTCCTTCTCCTCTTCCCTCCTCAGAAGCACTGCCCGTCTCACCTCTCCAATCATTCCATAACCCAAGTATCCGCTTTTTCCTCTACTCTACGGAACCATCACTGATCTTGCCGAGATTTTAGGACGCATCACCCTGGGCAGCCTATCTCACACTGCTTCTGCTCCGCAATCCTATGCCATTGCTCTTCCATTTCCTACACTTCCTTTCCCTCATCTTTCCACTTAACTCGAAAGATCTTGGCCCTATGTGTATTCTTCTCCTTCCCTATTTGATGGTGATTTTCTTTACCAATTCTCATCTTATTTTCCATTTCTTTGTAGGAGGTAGGGGCCTTGGCAACCAAGGTTCGAAAGAAGGAGGAGGACGATCAAATCGCATCCAGTACCCTTACTACTAAACTCAAGGTGGACCTTACAGCGGCAGCTTCTAAGAAGCTAGAATAGAGGGAGAGCTTAGAGCTCATAGGGAGACGGCAGAGGAAGCGGCAAAGGTGGACGATGAGGCCTTGGCATTGAAGGGTTGGAAGTTGAGAGAGAAGGACAAGTTATTACGGAGAAGAATAAAGTGTTGGAGGAGAAGGAGAAGAAGGTGGATAAATATCGAGTTAAGAAACTGTGTAAATTAGTCACAACGATATTTTATGTTTGACCTTAGTTATATTAATCAACAAAAAACTATTGAGCAAGCTATTCCATAGTTATCTAATAAATATCAATACATAACCCCTTGGTACCCCCAGCAGTCGTGAGTAATACACTGCCCAACATTTGGAGAGCGTTACATACTCTAGTCTCAACGGATGCATCGATATCCAGTCTCTATGCATTTTGACTAGGAATATTTAAAATGATATGTTTATCATATTATGATATAATACTCATGATTACAACTATTCGTAATTACTATCACAAACACACCATTTATAGATTTTTTGTAAAATATATTTTAAATAAACATTTAATTATTTATAATGCATTATAACAAATATATAACAGAAAAAACACCATTATTATGAAACGAGAATTGATTACAAAGTTATTTAATTTGCAATAAAATACAGAACTGCCCCTAGGGTATACCCCTAACTCTATCAGATGTATCAATATGGAATAATCTTTGTTAGCCAAAGACAGATTAATGATAAGGGAAGTTGAGTTAACTTCTTTTTCTAAGGTCGTGTATTTAAGAGGAAGTACATAGGTTAGATTTAATTTCATCCAAAACACAGTTTACGAGGTCATATAAGATAATCGTTGATAAGAAACCCCTACAGATTCTAAGTTAAGGAGTTGACAGGTTGTTTGAGTCGAGAGCCTACACGTAATATTTGCTTGTAAGGGTTCTTGTGTAGATCAACCCAAAATGGGTTTGGGATAGAACAATATTGATTGACCAATTTATGTTATGAACATAAGTTTCATAAACTAAAACTATACGTATATAAAGGCAGCCTATAAAATGCTTCTTAATGCTTGTTCCATCATACTAAGAAGCAATTGTTGTTTCAAGAAACACCAACTTCTGAGGGAATGAATTTTCTTTACAAATTATTGGTGGTAAATGGATTTAAATACGATCTAATTATAAAACTGATTACATACGATGAAACAAATTGACCAAGCCGAAATAGACACCACTCATTAGAATGTCTAATAAGAACTCTCGCATATTAAAGGAAAACTATGAGTTTCATATCGATGTCGAGAAAGGAAATTCCTTAGTTGTCAACAAGCCATAAAGAGAATTGACCTTTCCATATGGCACGATTCACAAATCCAAAATGGATTCTAGATATATTAATAGAATATGGTTTTGATAGTGGTACTCGAAAAGGATATGATCTATCGGTAGCAAAAGTGTTTTTGAGAAGAAGACCAACGTAGCTGGAATATAGAAAGCTATATTGGTAAGAATAACAATGTAAATTTTCAATAGTTAAAATTAACATAACAGGTACATTATTCAACGTGCTTAAGTTAATTTGAATTTTACTAGTAACATTATCGTTCGATATGATTTTATGTTTTGATACATATACTTTAAAACAGAATTTATAAATAATGGTTTATAATAATCTAGTTGGACAAAACAACCAAAGTGTCTTGTAGTCGGTAAGAGCGATACTCAGTTTGTGAGTTTTGGATAGGATCCCAGATCTGGTATGAAAGTATCATTCAACTAGTATCAGAGTTGAGCAAACTTTTTGATAGAAAAACAGTTTGAATATCAACCAAAATGCAGAGGAAACGTGTGTCTGTAAAAAAAGAACTATAAAGGTACTAGAATATTTCTAAAAAAGTATAAGTAAACAACCAACTTATGATTGTTAATGATGTGCCCAAGTTAAAAATAATTATAGTTTGGTTATTTAGTTCTTAATATTGAATTTGAAAGGGTATACAAAATGATGTTGGGACTTGGAAAGTTCCTAATGATATACATAAACACAATATTAAAATTTTTAATGTGGATTATGTAATATGGATTCCTTGTATATTGGCAACAACATTTATCATACATACTTTGTTGTCTACACAATATTGTGCTTCATTTATTTATTTGATATACAATGCAAGTATCAATCCGAATTAAGATCATTAAATGATAATCTAGAGCTTTCTCGAGTATGTAAGAAATAATAAATAATTGTTTATAGAAATAACGAACTCTTTATGAAGGATTATTCAGACTCAAATTTCAAAAATGATATCGAGTATGGTATTTCAATTCTAAATTCATGATCAATCTTAATTATGGAGCTTTAACAACCCGTACGTTAATGGGCCTAAATTTCGACAAAAATAAAAACTCAAGGCCATCAAATTACAGATCATTGGATTTGGTACCTGCAAATAAGCATGAGTGTTATCAGAGATTGCTAGAAATCTAAATTCACAGCGGAAACAACAATAGGATAAAAATACTGATTATGACTACTGCCTTGGAATTAATGGTATTCCTTTGATAGCAGATTGTCACATTAGCATCCACTATGAGAGAAAAGAAAACTTCTCCAACAACTAAACATATCCAGCTCCAGTGACCTATTCCTCTAAATCTATCCTATGGGTTTTAATGAGGAAGGGATCAGAACAATGTTCTGGTGACTGGAAAATCTACAAACTGTCCATAACATAAATTTATACCGATTGGTTTCCATTTAATCGTTATGTCCATTAAGGTTAGCAATTCTAATCTAACCTTGCATTGCACACACGTTTACTTACCTACCCATTCCCAAGGTATGAAATACTAATGAAGCCTTATCAACCACCCAATACTTCCAAGTCCACCAGCCACTTGATACTTCTAAATATGAAGCGGGCTTCTACTATCACAATATAATACTTTTAAAAAGAGAAATAGGCAGACTTTTCCATTTAAGATCTCAATCGAGGTAGACCCCATCATTTAAGACCTATTCCCAAGTTGAACTTCTAGTGTCTTCATTATTAGTCTATTGGTCCTAACTACAGAGACCTTTGACCACTATATATGGCTTTATAATTTATAATAACCATACCACAAGCACATCTTTCATTATTAAAGTCTTAGCAATGTGCGAGACTATACCCAAGCCACTTAATACCCCATTAACAAGGACTAGGCTGGCCTGCGACCATTTAACACCAATTTATAGGTAGGCCTTTGCCATTTAATACATAACCCTAAGGCGAACTCCTCGCTGGTACTATCTAGCTGACATTGCTTGGAAATCTCATTAGGCTATTTAGTATATCCTTTATAGGAAAGCGGCAAACGCTAGATCAGTCACTTAGTACCTCAAACCCAAAGTGAACCCTTCCTGAGATAACCATCATCACTCTGAATTATATATATGGAATCTCATTAAGTTACTTCTTTCGGAAGGGAAGCAAGCCCTAAGATAGCCACTTAATACCAAAGTAAACTTTTTTAGAGATATCCCTCACCACTCCTAATTCCAAATTTGGACCACTTAATACTTTCCAATTAAGAAAGCAAGTCCAATATCTCACATCATCATAGGCTCTAGGATTAGTGATATCTCACATTTGTAGTAAGTGCACGCGACTGCTTGTAGCCCCAAAGTGAAGGGCAGTCTTCCATCGAGTGACTCTACTGACCTCGCATCACCAACCTACTAAGTCCAATTAACCATCCTAAGTCTTTGCAAATACTATCTTTGGTTGACATTGGACTTAGCTTACTAATTCTCTTTTTATTTAAGGCAATAAAATTTACCTTAAATACTTATCTACCCATAAATCCTCTTTTAATGCTCATAAATTTCAATTTGTCCATAAAGTCCTAACGGATATTTTCTAAGACATTTATGTATGATTACTAATTTCAAATTAGCAACAATTGTATATCTATTTCATTTTTATCAATCCCATTAATCCATTTGTCTCTATTAATTGTAACCTTAATTTGATACTATCCATTGTTTCTCATTAATTTCCCATTACTTTAAGTTACAATATTTCATTTTCTATTAATTAATTAATTAATAGGAATTCCTAATTTATTTCTCGTTATTATGAATTATTACCTTTTCTAATTCTAACTATTCGCTTCCCTAAATATAATAATAAATAACGAACGTCACGCATAAATAATGCACGAATAAATGTTGTTTTATTAACGCAATAAATATATAAAAAGTGCCTAATAAAACTACCTATTTGTAACCAAATATATTCTAACCATAAATATTAACTAGAATATGCTTTCCATATTTAATTTGCTGTAATAAAAATCCTTAGGAAGATTTTTCGCTATGATTTCCATAAATTGGTTTGACACAAAAAGGAAAGATTGAATCCATATGAAATTACAAGGAATGGATAATTTCTTTTTAATTGGAATAGACAATGTAAACTACAGAGATTAAATTTGTACTTTACACATCTCTTCCCTTTTTGTTTGTGGGTATTCCTTATTAAATCAAACGTCGCCCGTTTGAATGAAAGTGGAAAAAGTAAACAAATTTATAAAAATCAAATGGATGTTCTTCCCACAAATTAAACTATGAAAAATCTACAACATAACACAAATTGGGAAATAATCCAAAAATCCTATTTTACACCAAAGTACAGATCCGAAAAAAAATACAACATTCAAATTCTAAAAATTTTTGGACTGGTTTACAGATCTAGACGCAGACATATTGCAAATTAGATCTAAAACAAGCATATGTAGGCAGTAGTTTTCTACACAAATTTAAGCCTACAATTCATAAATAAAATTAATTTAGGCATAAAAATCAAACGTATGCCAAGGAGTAGATTCAAAATCATAGACAATATATAAAATTTCCCACTAACCTTTCAAAAGCAATCCAAATCTCTAGATCTGAAGTAGAACCTTTGATCAATCTCCTAATCCTTTTTAATATAAGAAATATGTATAAAAAGGATATACATACATTAGAATTACAAATCTGAGAAGAGATTTGGGATTGGGAGAGAAAATAGATACAAATATGCAAATATATATAAATTACCTCACATACGCATATAGTTGATTCTCTTCTCTTCTCCTTTTTATTTGATTTCTATTCTTCTCCAATTTGTATGAATATAGATATAAATATCTTATTTTATAATTTAGAAATAAAGTGGAGAAGAAGAAATGAGAGAGCTTCATTGCTCTATTCAGAAAAAATATGAGAAGAGAAGGAAGGGTTAGGCCTATATTTATAGGCACTAGCATCAACCAAAACCGTTAAATCAAAAAATAATAGATCCAGGGCATTGGGTCAAGGAAAACCATAGCAGCCACCTCAAGAGCGGTCGACAGCCCCCCTCATGGGGGTCGACTGCCCTAGGTCGACCGCTACACTAAGTGGATCAACCTGTGGATCCCATTCAATTAATAAAAAACATTAATTTCTTAAACGAATTATTTCCATTCCGAATTCGTTTTTGTCCACAACTTCATTGTTTGGGCTCCGATCGCAAAAAATCCAAATATGAAAGTCGCTTAGAATTTTTCCACGAATGCAATGGTACAAGTTTCGTGGTCAAATTCAATTATTTGCACAAATTCCATTTTTGGAGCTAATATAATTAAGTAACTAACTAGTTAAATAACTAATGTCAAATTACAGGTGTTACATTCTTCCCCCATAAAAAGAATTTCGTCTTTGAAATTTCACCGATTACTAAGTCATGGTTTCGGCACATAATTATTATAAACTACACAACCAATTTGCACAAGTGCACAGTGTATTATTGTATCACCACACAGAAAATATGTATGCAGAATAATTTTCCTATATGAATGCATTTTTTTAAAACATTTTTGAAAAAAACATGATGCAAACAACCTATATTTATACACACACACACTGGCAGTTCTATATGTATGCAGCTTTTGAAAAATCTTTTCAACCAAAACCCCATACTCTTAAGAATAGAAGTAGGAAGCAACCAATTTTGCATCCAATTCATACCATCCAAAAATCTAACGCATCGAAAAATCACTTCCTAAACTTTACTCCTATGCCGGAAAAATGATTTTAGGTGGAGAATTTAACATTCTTACCACTCTATAATCTTTCTATTCCTGCAGTGCAATGGAATTTCCTCGCTGCCCTGGATTTACTTCAAATTTTCCATGCATAAAATTTATAAAGAGGCTTATTTCAAGCTCTAAAACAGAATTAAGTCTAAAAATAGACTCACGCACGTCGTCGACAAGGTATGGAAACATAAATTCCAAGGCTAAAACAGTTTTCCCCTTGTTATCGCTTGCATTAATCACATCGCCAATCCTAATGCACCGCTAAATCCGCAAATTATAACTCTATCTGCCTTCCCTATGCTTAACATGTTGCCTTCAAAATCAAATATTTCACAAAAATCTTTCTCACTTTTCAAATTTGTATGTCATTTAAAAAAATCCCAAAATATTAGGATGCACATTTTCCCTTGAAATCATATTTTGTACAAAAATTATAAAAACAATTTAAGGGCCAAAAATAACTAAAACCAAATTTTTTTTTTCAAAAGGGAAGGTTGTGTTTGGTTTATCATTTTTAGTTCTGCATTTTCGTCCATATAAAAATAAGCAAAATGCATGTATATTGTCGAAAACGACCAATTTAGAAAACAAAATTAACATACCAAATAGAAAACAACTTTTCATTATTTTTTGTGTTTTGAAAAATAATAGAAGCACGAGAAACAATCCATCCTTCCATCGTCCTACCATCCCATCCGTCGTCCCTCCATTTCTTTTCATCACCCCGTCATTACTTCACTCCTTTCATACTTGACATACATATTTGAAAACAGAAAACCCAAAATTCGTTTTTGAACTAAAACACCACCAGAGCTTTTCAAAATATTTTCTTTTCAATAATTTGGATAAATTAAGCCACAATTTTACCGTAGTCGGAAGTTAGTTATGCACTAAATGCATAAACCAAATTCTAAAATTCTACAACTAACCTTTACCCATAAAACTTGACATTTTATTTAAAAATGTCATCATGTCCGATTACCCAAATTTTTTTGCTTTAAAGGAACATGAGCAATTACACATGGTACCAAAACAAATTTGTCATGTCCTTCACTAAAATTTTCTAACTATTCTAAACTTCCAGTCTTATATTGTAATTACCGTTAGTTAAGTGTCTTTTATGAGATTTCCATATTTATACTACTTCTTCACTACGCATATATAAGAGCGGTTTGCATGTCCAAAAACAAGAACATAGTAAATAAATAGGAACTCATAATATCGTGTGTGCCTTTTACAAGAGACAACCAACAGTTACAATCCAAACAACCTAAGAAAAGAACCAATGCCACAAGGAAAAAGACAACAACACTATAAATCCTAAAATTATGCCTACAGACTATGAGATTCCTTACTCCATGGCTGGACCTCGATCCATTGGTGCGACCCATGAATGGTCGTAGCATGGCAGCTGTACACCCAATCTTGGGCTGCTGGAGCTGCTTGTGTTGCTGACGACTTCGGAATTGCCATTTTTCTAAGGAAAGATCTAATGATGGAAGAAGGAACCTTCTACTAAACTGCCACCCCATGGAAGTTCATCCGTATTACCTAAAGGCGAGAGTAGATAGCTGAAATACGAAAAGTGACACCGTGAAGTGCTAATCCTTGATTAACAAATTGAATCAAAAAGGTAGGGGTCCAATTGATGGCAATGCCACCAATAATACCATAGGTGGACTTCCGCACCATGGATAAATCTGATCGTAACTTCCCATCTTAGGGATGATGTTACTCCCAAATTGGAAAGCTATTTCCTTGCCAGAAATCAAAAACAAGCCTTTACTGATATATACATATAAATATTTAAGGATTTCAAGAGTTAGTCCTTTAGAAATTAAAAATTTCTTAACACGACCAACTTAGTGGTATACGTGTTTTTTGAAAATTAAAATTTTAAAACTTTTCCAAAATAAAATTTTCAAAATAAATCATTGGGCAAAGAAATCCTTTGAAAACCCCTTTTCCAAAATCTAAGGCATCTCCAAAATATACTTTATAAAAATTCCCAAACAGGTTTTAGACTAAGGAATTGACATTAATTATTTAAATAAAAATTTCGTTTGCCATCTAAAAGATGATCAATGAATGCACCCTAGCCAAAACTTGCCTCCGAACAATTGCGACATACAGGCTCTAATTTTCCACCCGTTTGGAATAAATGTGTGTCTCTAACATGAACTCATCATCAAAATCCAAAATCATAAGGTAGCTAGAATCTCAACCATCGGAATTGGCGTGAAAATTTTAACTCTAATATATTTCCAACCCATTGTTGCTTTGCTCATTACCTTGAAATGGAACTACAACAAATTCTATGGTTTGAATTCTTATAATCTAGCGTAAAAATATAATAATACTGGATAGGAAAGTACGAATACATTCTCTCAATTTATCCTAATTTCTTTGATCTACTAACCTAAGCTCTGATACCAAATGTTACAACTAGTACCTTAATGGGCCTAATTTTCGATATAAATCGAAACCCAAGTCCATCAAAGCACAGATCATTGGATTTGGCGCCTGCAAATAAGAATCAGCATTATCAGAGATTGATAAAAAATCTAAACTCACAGCGGAAACAATAATAAGAATACTGATTATGACTACTACCTTGGAATTAATGGTATTCCTTGGATAACAGATCGTTACATCAGCATCGAGCATGAGAAAAAAGAAGACTTCTCCAATAACTAAACACATCTACCCCTAGAGAACTGTTTCTCTAAATCTATCATGTGGTCTGTAATGAGGAGGAGGACAAAACAACATTCTGGTGACTGAAAAATCAATAAACTATCCATTACATAAATTTATACCGATTGGTTTCCATTAATTATTATGTCTATTAAGATCAACAATTCTACTCTAACCTTGCATTGCACACACAATTACTTACCTGCCCATTCCCAAGGTACGAAATACTGACGAAGCCTTATCAACCACTCAATACTTCCAAGCACATTTCCACTTGATACTTCTAAATATGAAGCGGGCTTCTACTATCTCCACATAATAGTTTTAAAAGAGAAATAAGAAGACTTTGCCATTTAAGACCACAATCGAGGTACACTTTTTCATTTAAAACCTATTTCCAAGGTTGACTTCTAGCATCGTCATTATTGGTCTATTGGTCCTAACTACAGAGACCTTTGACCACTATATATGGCCTTATAATTTATAATAGCCATACCACTAGGGCATCTATCGTTATTAACGCCTTAGTAATGTGAGAGACTGTACCCAAGCCACTTAATACCTCATTAACAAGGACTAGGCAAGCCTCTTACCATTTAACACCTTTGTCATTTAATACCTAACCCTAAGGCGGACTCCTCGTTGGTACTATCTAGCTGACATTGCTTGGAAATCTCATTAGGCTACTTAGTATTTCTTTTATAGGAGAGAGGCGAACCCAAGATCAGTCATTTAGTACCTCAAACCCGAAGCAAACTCTTCCCGAGATATCCATCATCACTCTTAATTATAAATATGGAATCTCATTAGGTTGCTTCTTTCGGTAAGGAGGCGAGCCTTAAAATAGCCACTTAATGCCTCAACACTAAAGTAAACCGTTTTAGAGATATCCCTCACCGCTCCTAGTTCCAAATTTTGAAGATTTAATACTTTCCAATTAAGAAAGAAAGTCCAATCTCCCACGTCGTCACGGGTCCTAGGATTAGTTATATCTCACATTAGAAGTAAGTGCACCTGACTACAGGTAGCCTCAAAATGAAGGGCAGTCTTCCCTCGAGTGACTTTACTGACGTCGCATCACTAACCTACTAAGTCCAGTTAACCATCCTAAGTCTTTACTTATCTATCTTCGGTTGACGTTGGACTTAGCTTGTTAATTCCCTTTTTATTTAAGGCAATAAGATTTACCTTAAATACTTACCTACCCATAAATCTCCCATAAATGTCAATTTGTCCATAAAATCCTAACAGACGTTTTCTAAGACATTTATGTATGATTACTAATTTCAAACTAGTAACCTTTTTATATCTATTCCATTTTTATCAGTCTCATTAATCCATTTGTCTCTATTAATTGTAACCCTTAATTTAATACTATCCGTTATTCCTCATTAATTACTCAATAATTTAGGTTACAATCTTTCATTTCCTATTAGTTAATTAATAAGAATTCCTAATTTATTTCCCATTAATATGAATTACTACCTTTTCTAATTCTAACTATTTGCTTCCCTAAATATAACAATAACTAATGAATGTTACGCATAAATAACGTACGAATAAACGCTGTTCTTCTTTATTGATTTGTTGGAATTAAATTCCTTCGGAAGATTTTCTACTATGATTTCCTTAAATTGGTTTAACACAAAAAAGGAAGATTGACTCCATTTGAAATTACAAGGAATGGATAATTTTTTTCAATTGGAATAGATGGTATAAACTACAGAGAATAAATCTATACTGTACACATCTCTTCCGGTTTTGTTAATGGGTAATCTTTGTTAAATCAAACGTCACTCTTTTGAATGAAAAGTGGAAAGTAAACAAATTTATAAAAATCAAATGGATATCTTTCCATAAATTAAATTATGGAAAATCTACAACATAACACAAATTGGGCAATAACCCAAAAATTCTATTTTACACCAAAGTACAGATCCAAAATAAAAATATACAATATATAAATTCTAAAATCTTTAGGACTGGTTTCCAAATCTAGGTGTAAACATATTTCAATTTAGATCTAAAACAAGAATATGTAGGCAATAGTTTTATACACAAATTTAAGCCTACAATTCACAAATAAAATTGATTTAGACATAAAATTCAAATGTATGCTAACAGAATAGATTTAAAATCATAAAAAAAATATAAAATTTATCCCTCATCTTTTAAAAGCGATCCAAATTTCCAGATCTGAAGTAGAACCTTTGATTCATCTCCAAATCTTTTTTAATCCAAGAAATATGTACAAAAAAAGTAAGTGTGTGTGTATATTAGAATTATAGATTTGAGAGGAGATTTAGGATTAGGAGAGAAAATAGATACTAATGTACAAATATATATAAATTACATCAAATATGTGTATAGTTGATTCTCTTCTCTTCTCCTTTTTATTTGATTTCTATTCTTCTCTAATTTGTATGAATATTGATATAAATATCTTACTATTATAATTTAGAAAGAAGGTAAAGAAGAAGAAATGGCAAAGCTTCATTGCTTTATTCAGAAAAATATGAGAAGAGAAGGAAGGGTTAGACCTGTATTTAAAGGTGCTAGCATTAACCAGAACCGTTAGATCAAAATATAATAGATCAGGCCGGACCATTGGGCTAAGGAAAACCCTATCTGCCGCCTTAAAAGCGGTCGATCGCCCAGGTCGACTATTACACTAAACAGATCAACCTGTGGGCCCCATTCAATTAATTAAAAACGTTAATTTCTTAAACTAATTATTTCCATTTCGAATTCGTTTTTCATCCATAACTTCTTCGTTTGGACTCCAATCACAAAACTTCAAATATGAAAGTCACTCAGAATTTCACCACGAACACAATGGTTTAAGTTTCTTGGTCAAATTATATCATTTGCACAAATTCCATTTTTGGAACTAAATTAATTAACTAACTAACTAATTAAATAACTAACGACAAATTACGGGGTGTTACATTCTTTCCCCTTAAAAAGAATTTCCTCTCCGAAATTTCTCCAATGGTTTGGCTCATAATTATTGTAAACCACATGACCAATGAGTGTACAACCAATTTTGCAACCAAACATGCATAAGTGCATAGTGTATTATTAGATCACCATATAGAAAATAGGTATGCAGAATAATTCTAAATCGGATCCTCCTATATGAATGCATTTCTTTGAAAACATTTTTGAAAAAAATTTAATGCAAGCAACTTATATATACTAACGGTTCTATATGTATGCAGCTTTTGAAAAATATTTTCAACCAAGACCCTCATACTCCTATGAATAGAAGTATGAAGCAACCAATTTTACATCCAATTCCTACCATCCAAAAATATAACGCGTCGAAAAATCGCTTCCTAAACATTACTCCTATGCTGGAAAAAGAAATTTAGGTGGAGAATTTAGCATTGATGCCACTCTATAATCTTCCTATTCCCGTAGTACAGTGGAAATTTCATCACTGTCTTGGATATACTCCAAATTTTCCATGCACAAAACGCATAAGGAGGCTTATTTCAAGCTCTAAAACAGAATTAAGTCTATAAATAGACTCGCGCACATCGTCAACAAGGTATAAAAATAGAAATTCCAAGGCTAAAACAGTTTTTTTCCTATTATTGCTTGCATTTATCGCATCGTTGACCCTAATGCACAGCCAAATCCGCAAATTATAACTCTGTTTGCTTCCCTATGCCTAACGTGTGGCCTTTAAGATCAAATATGTCACAAAAATGTTTCTCACTTTTTAAATTTGTACGTCGTTTAAAAAATAAAATTCCAAAATATTTAGACGTACATTTTCCCTTAAAATCAAATTTTTGGACAAAAATTCTAAAAATAATTTAAGACCAAAAATAACTAAGACCTAAAACCTTTTTTTTCAAAAGGGAAGCTTTTCAAAATATTTGCTTTTCAAAATTTTTGATAAATTAAGCCATAATTTCAGCGTAGTAAGAAGATGGTTATGGACTGAACGCAGAAATCAAATTCTAAAATTCTACAACTAACTTTCACCTATAAAACTTGACATTTTATTTAAAAATGTCATCATGCCCGATTATCCAAAAAAATTAGCTTTTAAGGAACATAAGCAATGATCCATGATACCAAAACAACTTTATCATATCCTTCGCTAAAATTTCCAACTGTTCTAAACTTCCAATCTCATACTGCATTTGTTGTTAGTTAAATGTCTTTTATGAGATTTTCATATTTATACCGCTTCTTCACTATGCATATATAAGAGTGGTTTGCATGTCCAGAAATAATAACACGGTAAATAAATAAGAACCCATAATATCGTGTGTGCCTTTTATAGGAGACAACTAATAGTTAAAACCCAAACAACCTAAAAGAAAAGAACAAATGCTGGAAGGGAAAAAGACAACAACACCATAAATCCTAAATTATGCCTACTGACTACAAGATTCCTTACTCCGTGGCTGGAGCTCAATCCATTGCTGCGACCCTTGAATGGTCGTAGCATGGCGGTTATACACCCAATCTCGGGCCGCTGGCGCTGCTGACGGCTTCGAAATTGCCATTTTCCTAAGGAAGGATCTAATGATGGTAGAAGGAATCTTCTACTAAATAGCCTGTCCACGGAGGTTCACCAGTATTACCAAAAGACGAGAGTGGATTGGTGAAAATATGGAAAGTGGCTCGTGTAGTGCTAATCCTTGATCAACAAATTAAATCAAAAGGGCGTGGGTCCAATTGATGGTGATGCGGCCAATAATAACATAGGTGGTCTTTCGCACCATGGGATAAATCCGATCGTACTTTCCTATCTTAGGGATGACATTATGCTAAATGATGCACGCAACCTGATAGGCAATCAGATGTAGATTATCCGTCTTTCGAACACAAACATCTTGGAAAAAGATCAACTACAAACTCTCTGCGTCGGTCACTTCTAAATCATCCAAGTCCATGTCATTTGCGGAAGCCTCCAAAATCTTAGCGAGGACATCAATAGTCAGCTCAAACAGTTCACCTCCAAATGAATCAAACTATTGCCTCCATCGAAATTTGCACCAACAGAGCATCGAAAAGGCGAATGCAACATGGGTAACATTCTCGCTCAAAAGTCTCGAATCAGAGGATCAATGCAAATCCTTTTGCGATGAATAGCTCTTCTAGCCAAAAGCGACGAAACCTTCTACTAATTCTGGTCCATCTAAGTGGCCTCTAGAGGAGTGAGACAAGAATGGTGCAAGGAAGAACCGATAGTGTAAGAAGGTGTCTTGGGCTAAGAAGTGGTCGGGGGAGGAAATAGGGTTTTGATCTGGAGTGGTTGAGGTGCGAGATCTAACTTGCAAAACCAACATGAGGGTGATGCGAGGCTGCTGCTCCTAGGGAAAAATGGCGTCACCTAGGGAAAGAACGGAAGAGAGAGGCTGATACTTGGAGGAGGAGGAGGATGGATATTTGGTTCGGCTTGTTGAGGAAGGAGGAGCAAAAGAAGGCAACTGGGGGAATTCAGATTCGAGTTTTATAATCCCGTTCTAGGTTCAAGTTATGCCAAAAATCATTAACTAGTAGACCACTCTAGGTTAATCGCTAGGTGGTCAACCACTAAATGGGCTTGGGGCACTAACTGAACTTAGGCCAATTCGGGTCAGATAAAATAATAATAATAATAATAATAATCGTTTCACGTTGTCTCCTTCGGTTCAACATGATCCGAAAAAATTCCTGTATTCATCACGACATTGTCAAAGCCTACAGCTTAGTCCCGAACCATGTTTACAACAATTCACAGTAGTCCCAATAAAACCGCTGCGACCAACAACAATTCCTAAAACCCAAAAAAATTCTAGCTGCTATTTCCTACCTACTTCACATGGAAATATTTCTTCCACTGGCTGGTGGTACAACAACACTTCAAACTACATACCCCAATAAAATTGAATGTCATTCCTATTTTGTCCGCACCTTAAAGAGAGAAGATTTTAAAAACCTCGATTTTATAAATCAAAAAATCATTGAGCTAAATATATGCTCCTTTATACTTGTTTCTAAATAATAGAAACTATTTCATACCAAAACTTCCCTTCAAAATCAAACTTATATATATATTTTAGGGTTTCCAAAAACTTTTTTTGAAAACACAAATTTCCCAAATTGAAAAACTATTTCCTTCCCAAAAATCAAAATCAAGCCTTTACTAAAATATACATATAAATATTTAAGGATTTCAAGAATTAATCCTTTATAAACTAAAATTTCTTAACACGACCAACTTAGTTTTATACGTGTTTCTTTGAAAGTTAAAATTTCGAAACTTTCCCGCAACAAAATTTCCAAAATAAATCCTTGGAAAAAGAAACCCTTTGAAAGCCCTTTTTCGAAAATCTAAAGCATTTCCAAAATATACTTTATAAAAATTCCTTTATAGGTTTTAAACTAAGGAATTGACATTAATTATTCAAATAAAAATCCAATTTTCCATCAAAGAGGTGATCAATGAATACACCCTAACAAAAACTTGCATCTGGACAATTGTGACATACAGATTCTAATATCCTACCCTTCAGGAATAAATTTGTGTCTCTGACATGAACTCATCATCAAAATCCAAAATCACAAGGTAGCTAGAATCTCAACCGTCAAGTCGAACACCTCCAGTCTCCGGGATTCTGCCATATGTCGTACTCAGCTCTTCATCATCAGCGCCTTACGCATCAACAGCACTCCATGGGGTACTTCGAAGTCGATGTGAAAATCGTAACTCTAAAATATTTCCAACCCATAGTTGCTTTGCCCATTCCTTCGGAGTGGAACTATAACTACTTCCACGGTCAGAAATCTTAGAATCTAGTGTAAAAATATAATAATACTAAATAGGAAAGTACGAATACGGTCTCTCAATTTATCCTAATTCCTCTGATCTACGAACCTAAGCTCTGATATTACATGTAACAACCCGTACCTTAATGGGCCTAAATTTTGACAAAAATCAAAACCCAATTCCATCAAAGCACAAAACGTTGGATTGGTACCTGAAAATAAGCATGAGCATTATCAAAGGTTGATAGAAATCTAAACTCGCAGCAAAAACAATAATATGATAAGAATACTGATTATTACTACTACCTGGGAATTAATGGTATTCCTTGGAAAGCAGACTGTCACATCAGCATTGAGCATGAGGGAAAAGAATACATCTCCAACACCTAAACACATCCCGCTCCAGTGACCCGTTTCTCTAAATCTATCCTATAGGTTGTAATGAGGAGGGGGTCAGAACAACATTATGGTGACTGAAAGTCTACAAACTGTCCGTAACATAAATTTATACCAATTGGTTTCCATTTAGTTGTTATGTCTATTAAGGTTAGCAATCCTAATCTAACCTTGCATTGCACACACGATTACTTATCTGCCCATTCCTAAGGTATGAAATACTGACGAAGCCTTATTAACCACCTAGTACTTCCAAGTCCATTAGCCACTTGATACTTCTAAATATGAAGCGGGCTTCTACTATCGCCACACAATACTTTTAAAAGAGAAATAAGTAAACTTTGCCTTTAAGACCTCAATCAAGGTAGACTCCATCATTTAAGACCTATTCCCAAGGTGGACTTCTAGAGTCTTCATTATTGGTCTATTAGTCATAACTACAGAGACCTTTGACCACTACATATGGCCTTATAATTTATAATAGCCATACCACTAGTGCATCTATCGTCATTAAAGTCTTAGCAATGTGAGAGACTGTACCCACGCTACTTAATACCTCATTAACAAGGACTAGGCAGGCCTCTAACCATTTAACACATATTTATAGGTAGGCCTTTTCCATTTAATACCTAACCTGGAGGCGGACTCTTCACTGGTATAATCTATCTGACACTACTTGGAAATCTCATTAGGCTACTTAGTACTTTTTTTTATAAGAGAGAGGAAAACCCTAGATCAGTCACTTAGTACCTCAAACCCGAAGCAAACCCTTCCTAAGATATCCACCATCACTCTTAATTATAAATATGGAATCTCATTAGGTTAATTCTTTCGGTAGGGAGGCTGGTCCTAAGATAGCCACTTAGTACTTCAACACTTAAGTAAACCTTTTTAGAGATATACCTCACCACTCTTAATTCCAAATTTGGACTATTTATTACTTTCTAATTAAGAAAGCAAGTCCAATCTCTCATGTTGTCACGGGTCCTAGGACATCAATAGTAAGTGCACCCAATTGTTGGTAGCCTCAAAGTGAAGGGCATTCTTCCATCGATTAATTCTACTGACGTCCCATTACTAAACTACTAAGTCCAATTAACCATCATAAGTCTTTACTTATACTACCTTGGGTTCACATTGGACTTTGCTTCCTAATTTCCTTTTTATTTAAGGCAATAAGATTTAACTTAAATACTTATCAACCCATAAATCCCCTTTTAATGCTCATAAATGTCAATTTGTCTATAAAATCCTAATGGACATTTCTTCAGATATTTATGTACGATTACTAATTTCAAATTAGTAACCTTTTTATATCTATTCCATTTTTATCAGTCCCATTAATTCATTTGTCTCTATTAATTGTAACCCTTAATTTATTACTATTCATTATTTCTCATTAATTTCCCATTAATTTAGCTTACAATCTTTCATTTCCAATTAATTTATTAATAGAAATTCCTAATTTATTTCCCATTAATATGAATTGCTAGCTTTTCTAATTCTAATTATTCGCTTCTAGAAATATAATAACTAACGAATATTATGCACAAATAACGCATGAATAAATGTTGTTATTCTTTATTAATTCAATAAATACGTATAAACTGCCTAATAAAACTACCTATTTGTAACCAAATATATTCTAGTCATAAATATGTAGCTAGAATATGCTTTCCATACTTAATTTTTTGGAATTAAATTCCTTAGGAAGATTTCCACTATGATTTCCATAAATTGGTTTAACACAAAAAGGAAAGATTGACTCTGTTTGAAATTACAAGGAATGGATCATTTCTTTTTAATTGGAATAGGCAGTGTAATCTACAGAGAATAAATCTGTACTTTACATATCTCTTCCTTTTTTATTTATGGGTATTCCTTGTTAAATCAAACGTCACCAGTTTAAATGAAAAGTGAAAAAGTAAACAAATTTATAAAAATGAAATGGATGTTCTTCCCACAAATTAAATTATGGAAAATCTACAATATAACATAAATTGGCAATAATCCAAAAATCGTATTTACACCTATTATTCGGTATCCTGACCCGACTATATTGGACTGATTGTGCAAGATAGATTCGACTGTTGTCAAGAAGGATGACCATGAAGCAATGGCTATAGGACCTGGAAGTAGAGTTTAGATGGTTAAATGGAGCCAGAATTGAACGAAGTTGGTAGATAGACGATGTAGGATGCTAGAAATATGGAAATTAGCTTGGGCAAGCCATGGATCGACATAGCTTATTGGAATCAGTTAGATCGGTATGGTTGGTTGTATGATGGGTTTGCATGATGGAGGTATATGGATTGGCAAAGATGGTTATCAATGGATCGGCATAGTATAATGGAATAAGAGGATTGATCGGTATAGCCTAATGGAAGAGGATGAATCGACATGTATTATAAAACATGAGCGTTTTAACAATCAATATCTGGGGATCCCATGGCTTAAAGCTAATGGAATATGGGGAGCAGAATATATGGACCCTAGGGGTCATGCCCTAGGGATCACATGTTAGAATGGCAGAGGATGAAGGATCAACATGATCTATTAAGAAGGGTTCGGCAGATAGCGATTTGCAGGTGGGTTCAAATCAAAGATCAATCAAAAGCATGAGTTCTACCTCCTCAATCAGCATGATATTTGAAGTACCAACAAGTCTAAACATAAAGAAGCCACCATAAGGACTAGTCCAGAATTGACCAATAGATGGATCGGTACCGATCCATCTTCATTGGAATTTGGGCTTAGCGACCCCTATGGTGGGCCTATATGGATGAGAAGGTCCTGCAACCGAAGTTTCAGAGAGATTGGTGGTCGCCGTCTCCTTCACCTATAAATACTGGCCCAAGGGGTCATTCTGAGGATCTTTATGCTGCTAGTTACATAGTTCTTTATTGTAATCAGCTTTTTTCCTTACTTCTTGCTGTTTGCTGATGTAACCAAATTAATAGTGAATCTATAAAGAGAATATTCAAAGTGCACGTAGGCATATGACACTGAACCACTATAAATCCTAATGTTCTTGTTTATTGTTTTGACTTGCTTATTAGTTTACTCTATTTCTCTATTTTAATTTAGTTTTCTTCATTTAATTCTCTACACAAACCTATCCTTGGGTGTTTGTGACCAATTTGGTTGCAAACATTTTGGTGCTTTCACCGAAAACTCTAATTCTCAACTTGTTAGGATCCTATTTGCTGCTACTGGATTGGATAAATCCCCTGAAGGACATCCATAGTTTCTTTATAAACCTGCTTGCACTACTCAGGTTTGCAAAAATCTAAAAAAGGAGGTTGAAAATGGTGAGACATACCAGATTCACTTCTCAGAATGTTTATGGGAACGAGACTGTAGTATTCAACAAGGAGGCCCGAGCAACCAACCTGCAAATTTGAATGTTGATCCTGCTGAAGTCCAGAACCATATTGATTCTATAACCAGAGCTGAATTTAATAACTTGATGGGGGAGTTGATGGAAAGCCATAGACAGCTGAATGAGGAGATCCAGACCAATGTTAGCCTGATGAACCAGATAACTCAACAACAGTGCAGGAATGCCAGAAGGGGTCCCACTCTCTACTCAGCATCGAAAAGTTCAAGCTCGTCGGATGAACACCAGAGGCTTAGGCATCGTAGGGTTAAAGGAGATCGTGCAGAAAAATTGGAGTGCCGCTTGGCAGACCAACATGGTCTGCCAAAACGGATCGGTGCTGATCCCTCCTTAGGGATCAGTACCGATCCATCCTCCAAAGGAGGGATTCCACCACTCCACTTGGGGAATCACACCGGAGCTATTCCCGAAAGCTTGGATGTTTGAGTTCGATTGAATGTTGACCAAGCACCTCACCAGAACAATGACGAGATGGATGTCCAAGGTGCACACCAAGAGGATGGTGGACCAAGAAGGCGTGAAACGGCCCATAGACATCGACTGGAGCATTCACATGAGGTGGAGCACGACCACCGCTTGGCACCACCCATCAAGAACCGGATATGTCGACATTGGTCAGGCAGTTGGTGAGAGAGAACCAAGGTTTGACTAACGATGATTGGGGAATTTTGAGGAGCCATACCCCATTTACTGACAATGTTTTGCATGTCGAATACCCGAGAAGGTACAATATGCCATCAATGCCAGCCTATGGGGGAGAAATCGACCCTAGGTAGCATATTATGAGATACGAATGGATCATGGATTTTGCATGAGCCAATGATGCAACCAAATGCAGATGCTTTCCCATAACCCTTTTTGGGATAACAACGAGGTGGTTCATGAGACTACCTCCATGGTCAATTTCTAGATTCGATGAGCTGGTAACCAAGTTTGTGGAGCAATTCCGAATGCATGCAGTTCATCTTAAAGACGTGATGTCCCTTTCCAGTGTGATCCAGGCCCCAGCGAAATTGTTGAAAGACTGTTTGGAAAGATTTCATACCACCGCTACGGAAGTCAATAACCGAAATGTTCATGCTATACTTATGGCCGTGATGAGAGGGATTGATCCAGAATCTGAGTTCGGTGATTGGCTAGTTGGAAAACCGCCTGCCACGTTGGAGTGCTTCTATTCAAAGGCAGCTCGGTTCTTAAGGAAAGAGGAGGCCAGATCCTCCAGGAAAATGAGCGTTATATGACCAAGTGAAGAAGCAGTACAGAATAATATTGCAATAAAACAGTCTGATGACAGTTTTGGGAAAGTTCAGGTGAATGTTCAGAATAAGCTGAATCAACCGAAGAAAGATGGAGACATGAATCGAGAGCGGAAGAGGGATTTTTGAAGACTAAAGCCCATAATTCCAATGTATGAAAATTATAGGCCGCTAAACACGTTCTTGGAGGGCATTTATCTATCCACTTGCAATACCATGCAGTACAGGTAGCTGCAACCAAAAGAGTCGTCAGAGAGACAGAAACAGACTGGGAAGTATTGTCGGTTTCACGAATGTTACGGGCACAATACAAATGATTGTAGGCACCTCCAGGATGTCATAGAAAAATTGATTCGAGAAAAGAAGTTGCAACAGTTTGTGAAAACTCCATAAGATGGCGGACAGGGAACATCCGACCCCAAGTGAGAAAAAGCTCCGTGTAGGGCTGAGGAGCCTGCGTGGACAGGTGGAAGACTAGTAATAAACACGATAGTTAGAGGACCGCACCCTCCGGATAGGAGTTGGCAAGAAATGGAGCTTTATGCTAGCGCGATAAGGCATGTAAACCTTGAATATTGTTCGAATACGGAGGACGGAGCTCCGGCAAAGCAACAACGCACAATGGTGGATGATATTGTGTTTAGAAGTAGGGATGCAGATAAAGTAGAGGCTCCTACAATTGACCCGATGGTCATTCTTCCCATGATTGGCCTTGCTTAGGTGAGAAGGATTTTAATAGATTGTGGAAGCTCGGTGAATACAATTTTCAAGAAGGCATATGATCAGATGAGAATGGAGGCCAAAGATTAAAAACCATCTAAAGCTTGTACACATGGTTTTAATGGCATGGCGACTGAGGCTGTTGGTTATATGGAGTTGCCTATTGAATTGGGAGAAGATGAACATAAAAGAGTGTGGATCCTACCGTTTATTGTTTAGGATGTTGACTCGTCGTACAACGTTTTTCTGGGCCAACCAGCCCTGGCTGAATTTCGGGCAGCTCTTGCCCTGTGGTTTTTAACTTTAAAGTTTCCAATGGATAATGGTGTAGGAGTTGTTCATGGTGATCAGGCGACTGGGCATGCCTGTTATGTTGCTGAGTTGAGGCAGGCTCAACGCAAGGAGAAGGAGAAAGATGTGGACAAATTTGTCCGCATCCAAATTACTGAAGATTGACGATTAGTGCCTGAGCCTTGGCTTGGGTGACATAGTTGGTTCTATAGAGATATAGATCCGAGGGATGACGAGGAGAAGCCTAAAGAGACCAAGGCTGGATCGGCTGAGCTGACGCTTAATATCACGGTCACCCACGATGACCCATCACGAGTCTTGAAGATTGGGTCGCAGCTCATCCCCTCAATAATGAAAGAACTTGTTGGTTTTCTCCGAGCGAATCTAGATGTATTTGCTTGGACTCATTCTAACATATCTGGGATCTCACCTGCTATTGCGTGCCACGCATTGAATATTTATCCAAAGTATGTTCCGGTGAAGCAAAAAAGACGAGGCTTGGATCCGAAGAGATCTATTGTTCCTAAAATGGAGGTGGATAAACTAAACAATGGGTTTATTCATGACGCCCTCTATCCTGAGTGGGTATCTAATCATGTTCTTGTAAAGAAGGCGAATGGAAAATGGAGAACGTGCATTGATTATTCAGATCTGAACAAAGCATGTCCAAAAGACAGTTTTCCCCTTTCCAGGATTGGTCGGTTAGTTGATTCGACTGTCGGACATGAATTGTTGTCTTTTATGGATGCGTACTAAGGGTATAACCAAATCCCAATGCATGTTCCCAATTAATAACACACCAGTTTTGTTACAAATGTTGGATTGTATTGTTATGTGGTAATGCCGTTTGGATTGAAGAACGTCGAGGCAACCTATCGATGCTTAGTTAACCTTATGTTTGGGGATCAGGTTCGAAAGATAATGGAATGTATGTGGATGGTATGCTTGTGAAGTCCTGATGATCAAGCGATTACATCAAAGACTTGGCAGAAATGTTCGACATCCTCAGATATTACAAGGTGGAAATCAATCCTTTGAAATGTTCGTTTGGTGTGGCATCAGGAAAGTTTTTGGGCTTTATTTTCAATGCTCATGGAATAGAAGCTAATCCAGAGAAGATTTAGACTATCCACGATATCTAGGCACCAAGAACCATTAAATAAGTGCAGAGTCTGAATGGGAAGGTTGCTGCTTTGAGTTGATTTATCTCCAGAGCTACTAGAAATGCATTCCTTTCTCCGATTTGATTAAAAAGGGAAAAAGAAACTTCGAATGGACGTAGGATTGTAAAGACGCGTTCTAAGCTCTGGTGAATCATTTGGAGAGACCTCCTATTTTGTTAAAGCCAGTAGATCATGAGGAGTTGTTCATTTATTTGGCTATATCAGCACACATTATAAGTGCCTCCTCGGTTCGTAAGGAGAATCAGATCTAGAAGCCAGTATATTACATAAGTAAACGATTGATAGGAGCATAAAGGAATTATCTGAAAATAGAGAAACTGGCGTACTGCTTGCTAATTTCATCATGAAAGCTTCGCCCATACTTTCAGGCACATCCGATCAATATTTACACCGACCAGTCGTTACGACAGGTCCTACAGTGATCTGAGACGTCTGGGAGGTTGCTCAAGTGGAACATTGAGCTCAGCCAATTCGACATTACTTATCTCCCTCGGAGAGCTATCCAGGGGCAGGCTTTGGTGGACTTTATAGCGGAGTTTACTGTGCAGGATGATCTTACAGAAGGAAGCGAAATCCCCACTGTACGATGGAAGTTATATACTGATTGAGCATCTAATGATCATTGCTCTGAAGCTGGGATTGTACTTGTGACTCCTGAGAACCGGTCGATTTGTTATGCTCTAAAGCTTGATTTCCCAGCGACAAACAACGAAGCTGAATATGAAGCACTGATTGCTGGACTTAAACTCGCCGAAGAACTTGGAGTTAAATCTCTTGGAATCTTTTGTGATTTGCAATTGGTAGTGTATCAAGTTAGGGGGGCTACCGGGCTAAGGGACAACGACTTGCCCCTTATCTTACCTGAGTTCAGGAGTTGTTAACTGAATTTGAATACTATGACATTTCACATATTTTATGGGATCAGAATAGAGTGTCTGATTCGTTGGCAAAGCTCGCTAGTACAGACAATGCACAATAGATCGGTTTGGTACCGGTCGAAGTATTAAGTAGCCCAAATATAAACATGATGGAAATCGATCAAATACTAGAAGCGGAACCCAAAAGGGAATCGTAGATGCCTCCATTTAAAGATTATTTACTACATTGAATCTTGCCTGAAAGAAGAAATGAAAAGCGACAAATTCTTCGCAAAGCTTCGCGGTATATTATGCAAGAAGGAACTATGTATAGGAAAGGTTTCTCAGTTCCCCTACTCCGGTGTATCGCTCATGACGAGATAAAGCGCATTTTAAAAGAATTACATGAGGGAGAATACGACGATCACACTGTGAGGCGAACTCTGGCGAAGAAGATACTCCATTATGGATATTATTGGCCAACCATAAATCGGGATGCTGCTGATTATGTAAGAAAATGTGATAAATGCCAAATATATGCAAAAGTTTTGAGAGCTCCGCCAACAGAAATCACGCAAATGGTCAGCCCATGGCCGTTCGCCATGTGGGGGTATAGATATCATCGGTTCATTACCAATCTCCAAAGGTGGCGCGAAGTAGCTATTGTGGCAGTTGATTATTTTACCAAATGGGCCGAGGAGGAACCTTTATCTACAATAACGACTAAGAAAGTAATCAACTTTGTCATCCCAAATATCATATGTCGCTTTAGTCTCCTAGGGACCATTGTAACAGACAATGGGACTCAATTCGATAGTACTGAGTTTAAAGACTTCTGTTGAAGATACCGCATTGAAAAGGGATTTGCAACGGTTGCTCACCCACAGGAAAATGGAAAGGTTGAAGTGGTAAATAAGATTATCAAGTCTATTCTAAAAAAGCGTTTGGAGAAGGCTAGAGGCAAGTGGATGGATGAACTTCCTACGACACTTTGGGCCTACAGAACCACTCAAAGGTCCGCGACTGGCCATACTCCATTCGCACTTGCTTACGGTTCCAAAGCCATTATTCCATTAAAACTCGAAGTCCCTTCTCATCCAGTGACTTACTAAAGATCTTCTCTTGGAATTTTTGGACTTTATAGATGAGAAGCGCGAGGAAGCCGATTTGAGAGTAGCTGCACACCGACATCGAGTCTCTCGATATTACAACACTAAAGTGCGATCAAGAACCTTCAAAATTGGCGATCTCGTCCTGAAATGGGTTTTTCCTACCCCATCACACATGAATCCGATTTGGGAAGGACCGTATGTCATTGAACAGAGTCTTGGAGAAGGAACCTTCAAACTAGCGACTGTCGATGGTATTACACTTTTGAGAGCGTGGAATAGCGACCATTTACAACGCTATTTCACTTAGATTATTTTCTTTACATTTCAGTTCTGTTTACTTTCAGAGTTTTGCTTTAGCATTTGATTTTCTGAATATGTAATAAGGCAGATTATTTTGTTCCTTTCCATTTAATTAATAAAGTTTCAAGCTTCCTTTATAGTTATGATTGTTATTGCATTGTATGCTAAGTACATAACGAAACTGATTGATATCGATATGTGTGAACAAGCTCCCAGAATTTGAAATCAATCGATCATGCTAACCCTAGATGGGATCAAATAAGACGAGCTCAGTCAATTTGCTCACTTAACAATTCCTGTGAATGATCCATAGAACGGGACACACAATAAGGAACAAATATAGTCGACAATCTTCCTGCCCGAACCGTGGAAATGAAATAAAACCAATCAACCAAAAGAAGTACAATCTAATTGCTCCCGAAACACTCTAAGTCCCAGAGTACAGATTGGAGTATAAAGATAAATTTGGCGGATACCGACTGCCCACGAAACAACTCTAAGTCCCCAGAGTGCGGACTAGAGTATAAACATAATTCGGGCGGATATCGACTGCCCACGAAACAATTCTAAGTCCTCAGAGTGCGGACTGGCGTATAAACATAAATCAGGCAGATATCGACTGCCCACAAAATAACTCCAAGTCCCCAGAGAGCGGACTCGAGTATAACCATGAATAGATGAGTAGATTTCGACCGTTCTCTATTCTGCAAACTCCATGAATAGATGAGTGGATTTCAACCGTTCTCTATTCCGCAAAATCCCTGAATAGATATGTGGATTTCCCCTGAATAGATGTGTGGATTTCAACCGTTCTCTATTCCGCAAACTCCATGATTATATGAGTGGATTTCCACTGTTCCCTAGTCCGCAAACCCCATGAATAGATGAGTGGATTTTGACAGTTCCCTATTCCGCAAACTCAATGAATAGATGAGTGGATTTCGACCGTTCTCTATTCCACAAACTCCATGAATAGAAGAGTGGATTTTGACCATTCTCTATTCCACAAACCCCATGAATAGATAAGTGGATTTTGACTATTCTCTATTCCATAAACTCCGGCTTGAAATCAACATGAGGAGTACATTCTTGCTAAGAATGGGATTCGACCATACGAATTACGGTCTTGCCAAAATGATGGGTTGTTAACGGAATTCATAAGCAACGAATTGCAAGTACATTGAATGGAAAGTAATCGTTCATCTACTTGAATAACAACTCACATGAAGCATAGCCGAAAACAAAAACTTTTATTTAAAGCTACCAAAATTATGATACAAGTTATGTCAAAATACCAGGATCAGGATTCATACCCGTACAACTACGACTAGTGAAAGAAATAATTATGCAACTATATACAAAGACATGAAGCAACAACAACTTCTTCGATTTTCTTTTTTTTTGTTTTTTCAGGGATGGAGCCACTCATACTTCTCTTTCGAGACCCTTTTCCGCCTTTAGTCAGAGAGCTTGAGGAAGTAGGAGGAAGTTTATTGGGGATCGACCCCCCTAGTGGAATAATTTGCAATGGCACGAGATTAGGGTCATCGATATCCACCTCGACGGCTCAGACTTAGCTTTTTTCTTTAGCAACTCCTCTATTTTAATCTATTCTTTCATGCTGAGTTTGGTAGTATGCTCGGAGGCACCAGTGATCATGACGTCATCGGGGTCATCAACATGGAGTGGATCCTCAGTTTTATCGTCATCAAGTGCTTCAATGACTTGAGCGTCAGGCCCTGGAACATCAGCTCTTGTTAGATCCTCGGTCATTTTCTCCTCTTCTTCTGCAGCCACACTGCTTTTAGGAGTTTGGCTAGGGTCAGGAGGACCTGCAAAAATTGTTAAAATAGTGAGCCTAAAACCATTACGTGCGAAAAGTAAGACTCCTCATGCACTAAGAAGTAAAGCGCGATACCAGTATCTTGTTGACTCTCTATATTCGCCCGGGTACCTCCTTCAAGGATAGGAGATAGCATTTTTGATTCAAAGCTAGGCTTATCCAGATCGTAACCCAGAGTCTGCTCCATGTCAGGAGAAATTGATGGACCAGCTACTTGATTTTGTGGGGAACCCTTGGGATCAGTTCCTGAGGACCTCGCAATATCCTCTCCACCTTCAGTAGGTGCAGAAGTCTTGAAAAATTGAAGTTTTGCAGGGGCCAGATCCAAAGGCTCGTTTCTGCGAAGAACCTCCCTTACTAATTCTTCCTCATTAAAGTCAGCTTCACCCAGCTCTTCCTTCTTTATCTTAAAGGTATGCTCCCAAGCTTCAGCAAGCGATTTAAGGTAGCCCTCGCCAAGAAAACATAAATCACGGTGGAGCGGGACTTTAGCATTGTATTCTATGATCAACGGATCGAACAAGTCCTTGATCTCATTCCTACCGGACTCTACAGCGGCCTCCACTCGGGAGTTGACTTGTTCGATCATTTCTTTTCGGCCTTCTTCTCAAGCCTCTTCTTTGAGAGCTTCAAATTTAGCAAATTTTTCGTCAAGTTTTGCCTTCAAGCCCCTAGCCTCAACGACTTCTTCGCAATACTTCTGCGATTCCTCCTAGGCTCAACCTTTTCCTCCCTTTCCTTCTTTAGCAATTCTTCAAGTTCCTCAACGCGGCAGGCTAAAGCATCTTTCTCCTTATGTAAGGAGTCCTTTTCTAAAGCGAGTGTTCTGGTGCAATGAAGTGCCACATCGAGTTCTTATTTATGAGAAGTTTCTAGACGGCTTACCGCCTTTGTCGTCTCCTTGGCGTTCTTTTCCACCTCAACAAGTTGGGTTTTGAATTCTAGAAACTCAGCGTCCCGGTGCTTGATTATATCCTTGTCATGTATCGATTCCAACTTGAGACAGTCTATTTCATGTTGTCGTTCGATAGAAACTTTAGATACATTTTCTACCAAGTGTATGAATGATCTGTGTTATACAAATACGTCGTTCACACTTGCTAGAGAGATTTCCTTGGTATGCCCTGGGATAATATGAATAGAAGGGAGGAATTTAAGGCCATCAAAGCAAATCTTCGAAAAAGTGGCCTTAAGCTCGGCCAACTTCTCTGCTGTTGAAGCATCAGGGGCAGTAGTCGAGAGGGTTGGATCAGTAGCAAGTGGGTGTTTGCTTGATCGGCGCTCACGAGATTGTCTGGAGCTTGAAGAGCTGGAATGTGGCTCATGAAACGAGGCGATATGAGGACCGTGATAGGAAGGTTGCTCTCTACTATGGGCAGGAAAATCGGGATGCTCCCCTTGTCGAGACGTGTGAGAGTGGGATTTGCATTTGGAAGAGGAAGAAGAATCCCTCGAGTGATAATTCTTGTCCCATCCTTCGTCCTTTTCTCTGTGTCGGGTGGACTCGAAATCTCGACTTGGACGATGATACGCTGAGGAGCTTTGAAGACGGTCAAAGGCTCTCGATTGAGACATTGCACCTATGAAGACCAAATAAGAGTGTATTATAAATTGTCGTACGAGAGATCAATAACGAGTGTATAGTGGGGTGCAAGTGATTGTGAGTGTCCTATTGTTCCTCCAATAGACCGGTGACAGTAGCTTCGCTCATCGGTGTGTTCTCCTTTTTATTAGAAGGTTGGATGCCTTCGCTGCTTCTTTTGGGGGAGTTAAGTCCTTCGATGTTAATGTTTGGAAAGTTGTAAGACATCATGTCATCCGAAATTGGAATACTAGAGAATCCTTTTAACGAACTTTCCAAATGCTGAGACGATGATTCCTCTTCGAGAGGAGTAATAACAAACTCTAGGTCCAATGTGGTATTTCTTCTACGTAGCCTGTACGCCAATCTCTGTTTTCTCTTTGTAGGTGTGTAGGATTGTCCGACTTGTGACGGTTTAACCCTTGGCGTTTTTTCGAGGCCTGCATTGTCATCTCTCGGTTTTTCGACTTGATAATCTATAATTTCTTCCTCCTCAGTATCTTCCCTAGTCCCCTCAGCAGGGGGAAAGATGGGGTTAACTGTGTCCCTTCTTTGTTCTGGAATATTCTTTGGTATTGACATGCTTCCAGGAAGTCCAATGCTGCTGCCATCTTCCAACCGCCCAAACAAAGATAACAATTCGTCGGTTACGAGGAGTTTGATGTCCCGGTCCTCAATGGGGGTGGCATGGATGGTAGCAAAGGCTCTAGAAAAATCAATGCCTTCGGGACGTGGGCGATCACCTGAGAGAACTCCGGATGTTAGTAAATTCAAAGGAAAAGCTATGACTTGGATCAGTGAACTTGAGATAAAAGTGGAAGAAGTACTTACGTCCTTCTAACCATTATCCTGCGAATCCAGGAGGGCAACGCACATTAAACCACTCATGTTTAAACGGTGAAAGTTTGTTCCAAGCACCCGTCAAGACTTGGCAATTTCGCAAAGGCTTGAGGAAGACGTAAGAAGGGCTTCCCCATCATCTTTTGAAATTATAAATGAATCCGATGTCTTCAGGAGTAGGCGGACAAAATAGAATATTCATGAATAGCAAGAAAGTCCCATGAATAAAGGCATAACTAGTGGGATGCAGTTGTGTAGGGGCGATCTCGAGATATCCCAACATATCCCGAACAAAGGAATTGAAAGGCGGAACGCATCCAGCCCAGCACATAAACTTGTTGCATGCTGTATACACGGCTGGGGCAAGTGAGGTCTATCTTGCCTTGCAAGAACCAGGATATCTTCAAATGGAATTCTGTGGATGATCATAACCGACGAAGAGCGGCTTCGCCAATTCGAGAAGCCTATGAACCCACTGGATTATCAAGGAGAATGGCGCCCTCAATTGCATCAGGAGCAGGGCTAATAATTTCCACCGGAAGGACTGGTACATCGGAGAAAAGATCAGCTTGTGGATTAGAGACCTCTGTTTGCTCCGCATGATGGCTTGGAGAAGGCCTTCCAAATACAGTTGCAAAACTTGATTTCGCTTCAGAACCAATGTGTTGTGTCACCGAATCTGAAGACATGTTAACTGAATGCTTCGAGCGTTAGAGATCTATATCAGCTATACTCAATAGATAATTAGGATTAGAAAAATAACCCGTTTCCCCGTGTTAAGTGTGAACTAGTGCAGTGCAGTGTGAAACAAACATAAACAGTTTGAAATTGGAAAGGAAAAAATAAAACGACGAGACTTGGTGTGACGCCCCACCTCTATGCTCATAATAACAAAGAGTATTAAAAGAAATACTGTCTATTATTACGAAGAATAAGGCTGGATAGGAGCGACCATCCGTAATTGGTCTTACACTAATATTGGTTATCTCGATAGGAGTGGTATATACTTTTTATTTTTCTTTCTTATTTATTTACTCCCATCGACACACCCAATTATCAGTATAAAACAAACTACGATGGTTCATAATAGTTTAGGACATTAGATATAACGATAACACAGATAATATAAATGCGGAACACAGATAAAAACAAAAGTCTCATATATATATAACTGATGTCAGTTAATACATAGTTGACACAATACATATGATACAACTACAACTGTCGACTCTAGAAGTTATATATACAAGTACATTATCGACTAATATACATGAATACATATCGTTCTATACAATGACACGACTACTACAAAATGACACTGACAACTTCAGACGATGTGAAAAGTCTTCATATCCTGAACAGCAACTCAAAGAAGAAAATCTACAACCTGAAATAACTCGGGTCTGACCCGAGTATTAAATTCAAAAGAAAATAATACACGGGTCAGTCTAATTCGAACTCAGTTATCAATGCACAGAAGCAATAATAATCAAATAGTCAAATAGACGACAGTCACAGAAACCTCGTATATCCGACTCCTTAATACAAGAATCGGATAACGGCAGATATAACACTAAACAGTGTTAAACAATAAATCAGCAATCCAGTTCAATTTAAACAATTAAAATGTCAATTTAAAAACTACAGTGCTGATTGGCTGCAGTACACGCTAACGTGTACTGCCTCGCCAATACAGTCTAACAAATACTCAGAAGATCAATGAATCCAAAAGCCAACAAATCCAACTCAAATCAAAATGAACTATTTCAAAATATGCTTAATAAAACAGAAACAGATGGCATCAAATTAAATTAAATCTCGGTGTGGCTGCAGTACACGCACGCGTGCACTGCCTCGCCACTACCGTACGTCGAAACTGCAAAGGTCAAATCCGAGTGTTTAAGCCGGATTCAACTCAAGCATAAATTCAAATGAGATGGTCAAAACATAAAATTTAAGCCTCGACCCTAGTTCAAACCAAATAACAGAAAACAGAAACTGCAACCTCTCTGACTAATCTATATAATTCAATACCCAGTCAAGTTCAAACATGGATATAAACACAACCTAACAATGTACAGGCTTCGAGATAGCACCGCATGAATACAAGGGCAAGACTGCAACAAGATTGCAGTCACGTGAAGATCAACAGCATGCAACCAGACTGCACATTAAAGTGCCAGCCGAAGTGGAAGGCCACTAAGTCAAACAGTGGACAGTGTCGAGACTATAATCCAAAACCATTCGTAGATTGAAACAGGCAGTGGTCACAACCACCAAGAATTATATAAGTGCAGACAAGCTACATGAGGGCCAAACTTCGGGTCAAGTAGCAGACAGGGAAGTGCAGCCTCAACATGAAGTTTAACAGTGCCAACAAACCAAGAATGTGTACCAGACACAGTATGCAACTCAATTCAACCTAACAAACATGCTGCGGTTCAAAATTGTAGAGTGCAAGTGACATGATGAACGGTGATCCAAGTAGTGCTCATGTAAACAAAACCAAGTAACCTTATGTATGCAATGAACAGTGGACAAAAGCTCAACAAAGCAACTCAAGCTCGAAATGGACCCAGACTCAAGCAAATATACTGTAATAATATGGTTGTAGTGAATCAAGCAACATGACCAATTCCAGCTACTATATGACTACATGCATAAGGTCAAACAGTCAAGTAAAGTCAATGCTAACAGGTAGTGCAACGAAAACTAAACAGTGAAACCAATCCACAAGGAAGTCAAATCAAGTCAAAGCAATGCAAATTCGTGGTGACCGGGGCAAGTAAAAATCGAACCCGTTCATCTCATGTATGCCCAAGGGCAATGACAGTGCCAAAGTTACAAAGAAAATGGTCAATATCAAACATCAAGTTGAAAAATATTTCAAGTGAAGAAACAGTAGGTTGCCAACAAAAATCAAGTTTGCAGAACTCAAACAAAATCTGTGTCGTGGTAAACAAAAATCGAACCAAGACAGATCAAAATCACCAACATCAAAACAAAGTCGAACAACATAAACCCACTAATAAGGGAGAATTAGATGTGAGTGATGTGAGTGTCACTCACCATTTTCGAAGGCCACGAATTCGAGCAGCCGAGTCGTCATCGACGAATAGAACGAGCCAAAGTCGAAGCCAAGCCAAAGCAAAGTTACACGAAGCATCGATCGACAGAGCGAAAGCACAAAATCATTCGATTGTGATAATAGTCGGCAGCTTCATCGAAGCCCTAAATTTTTGGAAGAAAACGAAAGCCCTAATTTTCCCGATCGAAGACAAATAATCGCCACCATTTTTTTCTCGTTCGTTTTGTTTAGGGGTTGAAGTCGAAAAATGAATAGGTCGGGTTTCTTTTTTTTTTCCATCAATACGAAGAGGAATGGGTATGTAAGGTTATCATGGCAACAAACAAGTGGATAATTATATTTTTAAAGCCCAATAACATTTTACCCATTTTACTCAATCAATTTATATAATAGAGAATTTTACAACTTAAAAAGAATTACAATTCGATCAAAATTCCTGATAGAAATTTGTTATCAATTTCAATCGTCTAGTGACGATAACAAACTTTTACAAAAAAAAGATTCCGAATCGATTCAAAACTGCACTAGCAATTAACCAACTGATTAGAATCCCAATCAACGATTAACAATTTTATTAAAGAATTTTAACCCGAATAAATCTCAATTGCAATCAAACAATTTTCACATTTCAAATTCGATTTGAATTCCAATAACAATTATCAACTGAATTAAATCCTCATTTTGACGATAATTGAAATTACAAAAATCCCGGTTGTTACAGACTCCCCTCCTTATAAAAATTGCGTCCCCGCAATTTCCATAACGAAGGTCATAAACACTATTATTCTTCTAACATAAACTGGTTAAGCTAGAAGAATAAAAGTCGAGAATTCAAATGCCAAAGTAATCTTTTAATTTCATAAAAGAGATTCTCAAATTTTTCGACAAAATTTAACTATCAATAGATTGTCAGAAAACAACAAAACTGAATAAACGCAATTATCAGCAATATTTAATTATCAATCAGATAAATAGGATACCGAAATCACAAAACAGCAATATCTAATTGTCGATACGATAATTAGAAAACAACCAAAATTCAATTATCAACTAAGACGATTAGAAGCACAAGTCACAACTTGCAAAACTGCCAATATCTAGTTATTCAACAATTAACTAGAAAACACAAACTTCATAATCAACAAATTCAAAATATTAACAGAGATAGAGATAGATAGAAAACAGCGATTCGAATAAAATCAACAAACATCAATTATCTAATTATCTCAAACGATAATCAGAAGACAAATCAACAAATATTCGATTATCACAACCGATAATCAAATTTTAAATTCAACAAATATTCGATTATCAAAAGCGATAATCAAATTTCAAATTCAATAAATATTTGATTATCTCAAGCGATAATCAAACTTCAAATTCAACAATTACTTGATTATCTCAAGTGATAATCAAATTCAAATCAACCAATATTTAATTATCTAAAGCGATAATTAAATTCGAAATCAGCAAATATTTAATTATCTAAAGTGATAATTAAATTCCAAATCAGCAAATATTTAATTATCTAAAGCGATAATTAAATCTCAAAGCAACAAATATTTAATTATCTAAGTGATAATTAAATTCCAAAGCAACAAATATTTAATTATCTAAAGCGATAATTAAATCTCAAAGCAACAAATATTTAATTATCTAAGTGATAATTAAATTCCAAATCAGCAAATATTTAATTATCTAAAGCGATAATTAAATCTCAAATCAACAAATATTTAATTATCTAAAGCGATAATTAAAAGCAACAAATATCCGATTATCAAAAACGATAATCAGAACTCATATCAACAAATATCTAATTATCACAAGCGATAATTAGAAACAACAAATATCCGATTATCAAAAACGATAATCAGAACTCATATCAACAAATATCCAATTATCACAAGCGATAATTAGAAACAACAAATATCCGATTATCAAAAACGATAATCAGAACTCATATCAACAAATATCCAATTATCACAAGCGATAATTAGAAACAACAAATATCCGATTATCAAAAACGATAATCAGAACTCATATCAACAAATATCCAATTATCACAAGCGATAATTAGAAACAACAAATATCCGATTATCAAAAACGATAATCAGAACTCATATCAACAAATATCCAATTATCACAAGCGATAATTAGAAACAACAAATATCCGATTATCAAAAACGATAATCAGAACTCATATCAACAAATATCCAATTATCACAAGCGATAATTAGAAACAACAAATATCCGATTATCAAAAACGATAATCAGAACTCATATCAACAAATATCCAATTATCACAAGCGATAATTAGAAACAACAAATATCCGATTATCAAAAACGATAATCAGAACTCATATCAACAAATATCCAATTATCACAAGCGATAATTAGAAACAACAAATATCCGATTATCAAAAACGATAATCAGAACTCATATCAACAAATATCCAATTACCTGCAGATAATTGGAAACAACAAATATCTAGAAATCAATTAAGAAGACTAGAAAATCAACATAAAAGCTTGGATCGATCCCATCAGATGGCGAGTTTTTAATTCGCCGCACGTGCATCTCAGAGTGGCCGAAGCCTACCAAGTACTCAACATAATTTTGGCGCCCATCAGATTGACCCGAAGGTCCGCAGAGTGACCCGAAGGTCTAGTACTGGTATTTGACCCGAAGGTCCGCAGAGTGGCCCGAAAGCCCAACAAATGACCCGAAGGTCCAACAAATGACCCGAAGGTCCTCATAGTGGCTCGAAAGCACACGAAAGCATCAAAATGTTTCAATTAACGAGTCCAGAATTAACCGAAATAGCAAACGCACATGTCCCATACCACGTGTTTTACTAAATCGTTTGATTCTCTTCATCGTTTCCTTGAAAGTGCAAAATTGTGTATTTTGTAAAAATACATTTCACATTCTCAAACGGACAAGTCCGGAATTAAGCGAATCAGTAAAAGAAAGGGGTCATAGTCCTCGATTTTGCTGAAACGTTTAAATCGCTTCCTCATTCTTTTGAAATCGCAAACTGTAAAATTTTTGAAAACAAATTTATTTATTTTGTAAAAATAACAATTCGCATTCTCAACTGAACAAGTCCGGAATTAAGCGAAACAGTAAAAGAAAGGGGTCATAATCCTCGATTTTGCTGAATCGTTTAAGTCGCTTTCTCATTCTTTTGAAAACGCAAACTGTTAAAAATTTATAAAACACTTTTCATTTTAAAACGATTTTCCAATCACGTGATTAAAGCAGCAAATCAGTAACAATTTCGATAAGGAAATTGTACTTCTCAAAATATCGTAAAAACGGTTACACATCAGTATTGCGGAATAACCGCTTGAAAATCCACTTTTAAAAATTTTGTTGTTACTGAAGTCAAAGCGACAGAAATTTTAAAACACTAAATATCTCATCAAAAGAATTCACATCAAAATGTGACATCAGTGAATTTTCATTCATCAAAATTGCCAACAAAACACCGTGCCTCAAAAATTCAGCATTGGTGTAAAAAGTCCATTATAAAAATAACGGCAACAAAATACGTATCATAACCAAGCATCGGTTCAACGTAAAATAAATGCAATAACGTGCAATTCAAATTTTTGCACGTACTACAAAATGAACAGAGAAATCATTCAAATGTAACTTCAATGAAGACAATTCAAAACAGCAAAATCTAATCAATAGATGATTAGTACAAAAGAAAGCCAGCGGAAATTTCAACAAAAATCACATATCTGCAATTTCTTCGAATTCTCAATTTGGATTCGAAATTCTCAAAGAAACAAAATAATTACAGCTATGTAAACAACAAATGAAATTCATATCAATTTCGTATTTTGATTTTTTAAAATCAAAAAGATTATCAGTTGTACTCAGCGAAGACAGTTTCACTGTTTCCGCTGCGCACTCTGATAAACAGAACACAAATCAATCAAATCATCAGAACACAATTTCACTATTATTTTTAAATAAAGATATTTAAAAATTTCATCCAAATTTCAAAACTTTAGTTTTGACTCAAATCACAGATAAAACATCGACTAATAGTTGTAACATATGTTCCATCCAAGTTATGTTTTATATTATGTCCATAAACCCCAAGCTCTGATACCAACTGTGACGCCCCACCTCTATGCTCATAATAACAAAGAGTATTAAAAGAAATACTGTCTATTATTACGAAGAATAAGGCTGGATAGGAGCGACCATCCGTAATTGGTCTTACACTAATATTGGTTATCTCGATAGGAGTGGTATATACTTTTTATTTTTCTTTCTTATTTATTTACTCCCATCGACACACCCAATTATCAGTATAAAACAAACTACGATGGTTCATAATAGTTTAGGACATTAGATATAACGATAACACAGATAATATAAATGCGGAACACAGATAAAAACAAAAGTCTCATATATATATAACTGATGTCAGTTAATACATAGTTGACACAATACATATGATACAACTACAACTGTCGACTCTAGAAGTTATATATACAAGTACATTATCGACTAATATACATGAATACATATCGTTCTATACAATGACACGACTACTACAAAATGACACTGACAACTTCAGACGATGTGAAAAGTCTTCATATCCTGAACAGCAACTCAAAGAAGAAAATCTACAACTTGAAATAACTCGGGTCTGACCCGAGTATTAAATTCAAAAGAAAATAATACACGGGTCAGTCTAATTCGAACTCAGTTATCAATGCACAGAAGCAATAATAATCAAATAGTCAAATAGACGACAGTCACAGAAACCTCGTATATCCGACTCCTTAATACAAGAATCGGATAACGGCAGATATAACACTAAACAGTGTTAAACAATAAATCAGCAATCCAGTTCAATTTAAACAATTAAAATGTCAATTTAAAAACTACAGTGCTGATTGGCTGCAGTACACGCTAACGTGTACTGCCTCGCCAATACAGTCTAACAAATACTCAGAAGATCAATGAATCCAAAAGCCAACAAATCCAACTCAAATCAAAATGAACTATTTCAAAATATGCTTAATAAAACAGAAACAGATGGCATCAAATTAAATTAAATCTCGGTGTGGCTGCAGTACACGCACGCGTGCACTGCCTCGCCACTACCGTACGTCGAAACTGCAAAGGTCAAATCCGAGTGTTTAAGCCGGATTCAACTCAAGCATAAATTCAAATGAGATGGTCAAAACATAAAATTTAAGCCTCGACCCTAGTTCAAACCAAATAACAGAAAACAGAAACTGCAACCTCTCTGACTAATCTATATAATTCAATACCCAGTCAAGTTCAAACATGGATATAAACACAACCTAACAATGTACAGGCTTCGAGATAGCACCGCATGAATACAAGGGCAAGACTGCAACAAGATTGCAGTCACGTGAAGATCAACAGCATGCAACCAGACTGCACATTAAAGTGCCAGCCGAAGTGGAAGGCCACTAAGTCAAACAGTGGACAGTGTCGAGACTATAATCCAAAACCATTCGTAGATTGAAACAGGCAGTGGTCACAACCACCAAGAATTATATAAGTGCAGACAAGCTACATGAGGGCCAAACTTCGGGTCAAGTAGCAGACAGGGAAGTGCAGCCTCAACATGAAGTTTAACAGTGCCAACAAACCAAGAATGTGTACCAGACACAGTATGCAACTCAATTCAACCTAACAAACATGCTGCGGTTCAAAATTGTAGAGTGCAAGTGACATGATGAACGGTGATCCAAGTAGTGCTCATGTAAACAAAACCAAGTAACCTTATGTATGCAATGAACAGTGGACAAAAGCTCAACAAAGCAACTCAAGCTCGAAATGGACCCAGACTCAAGCAAATATACTGTAATAATATGGTTGTAGTGAATCAAGCAACATGACCAATTCCAGCTACTATATGACTACATGCATAAGGTCAAACAGTCAAGTAAAGTCAATGCTAACAGGTAGTGCAACGAAAACTAAACAGTGAAACCAATCCACAAGGAAGTCAAATCAAGTCAAAGCAATGCAAATTCGTGGTGACCGGGGCAAGTAAAAATCGAACCCGTTCATCTCATGTATGCCCAAGGGCAATGACAGTGCCAAAGTTACAAAGAAAATGGTCAATATCAAACATCAAGTTGAAAAATATTTCAAGTGAAGAAACAGTAGGTTGCCAACAAAAATCAAGTTTGCAGAACTCAAACAAAATCTGTGTCGTGGTAAACAAAAATCGAACCAAGACAGATCAAAATCACCAACATCAAAACAAAGTCGAACAACATAAACCCACTAATAAGGGAGAATTAGATGTGAGTGATGTGAGTGTCACTCACCATTTTCGAAGGCCACGAATTCGAGCAGCCGAGTCGTCATCGACGAATAGAACGAGCCAAAGTCGAAGCCAAGCCAAAGCAAAGTTACACGAAGCATCGATCGACAGAGCGAAAGCACAAAATCATTCGATTGTGATAATAGTCGGCAGCTTCATCGAAGCCCTAAATTTTTGGAAGAAAACGAAAGCCCTAATTTTCCCGATCGAAGACAAATAATCGCCACCATTTTTTTCTCGTTCGTTTTGTTTAGGGGTTGAAGTCGAAAAATGAATAGGTCGGGTTTCTTTTTTTTTCCATCAATACGAAGAGGAATGGGTATGTAAGGTTATCATGGCAACAAACAAGTGGATAATTATATTTTTAAAGCCCAATAACATTTTACCCATTTTACTCAATCAATTTATATAATAGAGAATTTTACAACTTAAAAAGAATTACAATTCGATCAAAATTCCTGATAGAAATTTGTTATCAATTTCAATCGTCTAGTGACGATAACAAACTTTTACAAAAAAAAGATTCCGAATCGATTCAAAACTGCACTAGCAATTAACCAACTGATTAGAATCCCAATCAACGATTAACAATTTTATTAAAGAATTTTAACCCGAATAAATCTCAATTGCAATCAAACAATTTTCACATTTCAAATTCGATTTGAATTCCAATAACAATTATCAACTGAATTAAATCCTCATTTTGACGATAATTGAAATTACAAAAATCCCGGTTGTTACACTTGGAGTTCTGTCCAGAGAGACTGTCATCGCTAGCCGTCTCAACTGGCAAGAAGATTGATCGGCAGCGAAAGCTCTGGGATCGACCAATGGTATATTGAATTATGAAGTCCGTTACCTAAGTTCATTAGCAATTTTATTACTTAGTCCATATTGAAAATTCCAGAAGTTTGGTCGTTCAGTCTCAAGTTCAACAGTTCAAGTATGCATGTTATATTGTTCATTGTCATCTTGTATTCGAGTTCAGCAAGGCAAACTAGCATTGAATGTTCGAATGAATTGGATTGGATTAGTTAATAATGTAAATGCCGATCCCTTGACTTCATTTTCGATCCCTTTCCCAAGAACTTCCTACCGATCCCTATTCTATACCGAACCTTATACCAAAGTAGGAAACACCGATCCTTATCCTCACCGACCCTCTCCACAGCTAAGAAACACTGATCCTTATCCTCACCGACCCCTCTCCATAGCTAAAGTACACCGATCCCTATTCTGTACCAACCCCCCTCAAAACCTTTCATAACTTTTCCTATCCGATCCCTTTCCACAACGTTCCTTCATCATAACTAAACAAGAGAACCCCTCGTATGCCGACCCCTGCCATTGCCATTTAACCATAGGTCGAACCCTACCTTTCTCCATTCCCACCTCCTTCTCCATCAAGTCCTTCAGCCGATTCCATCTCCTACTTTTTATTTCTCTCTCTCATACCCAAACACTCGCCATCACCACTTTACGCTCAAATCAACAACTCGAAGCAGGAAACCTATTCATGTACTTAAGGAAGTTATCGCAAATCCATACCTATTTTAAAACATGGAATGTCGAATTAAATCAGAGACCAACATTCGAGGTTTGTTGGATTGAAGATGAAGGAAGAGCAGCTTTGGGGGATTGGTTGAAGTCATGGTTGGATTTAAGGTCTAAGGTTGAAGAGCTTTTGTTCGTCAAGGAAGTTTTGTAATACCTTGGCTTCGGCAAGAAGGTTTATGCAAAGGCAAGTGGAATAAAAAAGTGAAATAAGAAAATGAAGGAAGGAAGGAAAGAAGGAAATGAGTTATATATATATATGTGTGTGTGGAAGATGAATCGGCCAAAGAGTTGAATGGGTCATGGTTAGGGAGGGTTCGACATTGGAACATGCCGATCCCTACCTGCAAAGCCTTAGCAATGGATCGGCATGTCGAATACCGATCCATACCTATATATATTTATAAAATGTTTGAAAAATGATGAAATGAAATGAAAAAGAAAAAATGACGAATGAGTGAAAAGTGAATGGCGATATTTCTCATGAAGGTTTTACTGTAAACGCGAACATACAAAATATTATAAAAGTTGGCAATGACCTATGAACGTTCGAACACGCTCGGGAGCCAACGACAGAAACGTGTATATGAATATGCACGAGAATGGTTTAAAAGTTCAACTTCTTGAAATCAATAGGAATTGTGATCAAACCTGAAACTTTCAAGTTCGAGGCTAGATCAGATAATAAAAGGCTTACAAGTCCCGCATGATCGGATTTGTATATGCTGATGGAATACGACATCAGATTTATATTATTGAAAGTCGACCAAGCGTCTTAACAATCAATGGAGAATTCAATGCCTTGGAAAGCGATTCGACAAAAGAATAGAAATCAATCAGGAAGCTAGATGGACTTCTTTCCGACAATTCAGATTTGTTTCGATTCAAAGCACGTAATGTTACTCACAAGACATACTTTAGGGGGAACATGTTATCTGGTATCCTGAACCGGCTATATTGGACTAATTGCGCAAGACAGATTCGATTGTTGTCAAGAAGGATGACCATGGAGCAATTTCTATAGGACCTGCAAGTAGAGTTCAGATGGTTATATGAAGCCAGGATTGAACGGAGTTGGTAGATAGACGATGTAGGATGATAGAAATATGGAAATTAGCTTGGGCAAGCCATGGATCGACATAGCTTAATGGAATCAGATGGATCTGTATGGTTGGTTGTATGATGGGTTGGCATGATGGAAGTATATGGATCGCATATATGGTTATTGGGGGATCAGCATAGTATAATGGAATAAGAGGATGGATCGGTATAGCCTAATGGAAGAGGATGGATCAGCATGTATTATAAAACACGAGCATTTTAACAATCAATATCTGGAGATTCCATGGTTTAAAGCTAATGGAATTTGGGGAGCAAAGTATATGGACCCTTGGGGTCATGCCCTAGGGATTGCATGTTAGAATGGCAGAGGATGAGGGATCGACATGATTTATTAAGATGGGTACGACGGAGAGCGATTTGCAGGTAGGTTCGAATCAAAGATCAATCAAAAGCATGAGTTCTACCTACTCAATCAGCATGATATTTGAAGTACCAACATGTCTAAACATGAAGAAGCCACCGTAAGGATCGCTGGTCCAGAATCGACCAATAGATGGATCGGTACCGATCCATCTTCATTAGGATTTAAACTTAGCGACCCTTATGGTGGGCGCATATGGATGAGAAGGTCCTGCAGCCGAAGTTTTAGAGAGATTGGTGGTCACCTTCACCTATAAATACTAGCCTAGGGGGTCATTCTGAGGATCTTTATGCTGCTAGTTACATAGTTCTTTATTGTAATCAACTTTTTTCCTTACTTCTTGCCGTTTGCTGTTGTAATCAAATTAATAGTGAATCAATAAAGAGAATATTCAAAGTGGACGTAGGCATACGATGCCGAACCACTATAAATCCTGGTGTTCTTGTTTATTGTTTTGATTTGTTTATTAAATTACTCCATTCCTCTGTTTTAATTTAGTTTTCTTCATTTACTTCCCTACACAACCCTATCCTTGGGTATTTGTAACCAATTTGATTGCAAACAACACCCAAGTAAAGTTCTGGAATAAAAATATACAACATTCAAATTCTAAAATCTTTGGGACTTATTTCCAGGTCTAGGTGTAAACATATTCAAATTAGATCTAAAAAAAGATTATGTAGGCAATAGTTTTCTACACTAAGTTAAGCCTAAAATTCACAAATAAAATTGATTTAGGCATAAAAATCAAACGTATGCTAGCGGAATAGATTTAAAATCGTAAGCAATATATAAAATATCCCAGTGACCTTTTAAAAGCGAGCCAAGTCTCCAGATTTGAAGTAGAACCTTTGATTCATCTCCAAATCCTTTTTAATCTAAGAAATATGTATAAAAGGGTATACATATTTTAGAATTACAGATCTGAGAAGAAATTTTTGATTGGGAGAGAAAATAGATACAAATATAAAAATATATATAAATTACCTTAAATACGCATATAGTTGATTCTCTTCTCTACTCTTTTTTATTAGATTTCTATTATTATTCAATATGTATGCATATCTTATTTTTATAATTTAGAAAGAAAGTGGAGAAGAAGAAATGGTAGAACTTCATTGCTTTATTCAAAAAAATATAAGAAGAGAAGGAAAGTTTAGGCCTGTATTTATAGGCGCTAGCATCAACCAGAACCGTTAGTTCAAAATATAATAGATCCGAGCCATTAGGGCAGGGAAAACCCTAACTGCCGCCTTAAGAGCGATCGACTGCCCCCTTCATAAGGGTCGACCACCCCAAGTTGACTGCTACACTAAGTGGATTGACCTGTGGACCCTATTCAATTAGTTAAAAACATTAATATCTTTTTTTTTAAAATTCGTTCCGAATTCATTTTTCGTCCGTAACTTCCTCGTTTGGACTCTGACTACAAAGCTCCAAATATGAAAGTAGCTCAGAATTTCGCCACGAATACAGCAAGTTTCATGGTAAAATTTCATTGTTTGCACAAATTCATATTTAGAGCTAAATTAATTAACTAACCAGTTAAATAACTAACGCCAAATTACAGGGTGTTACATACTGTGATTATACCTAGAGAATGGGAAAGGTTCCTTTAATTCTATTAAAAACAAAGTCTCCTCATTTTGATTCTTGAACAGAACGTAACTTTTTCTTCCTCTTCTCTATCATTCATTCATGGCTGATACTTCTTCCAAAAAATATCAAGACAAATTCAAATCAACAGTAAATTAAATTAAAGAAAGGTGGTTCATCCTTCTCTTGCAAGGTGGGATGCTGATTTATTTGAAATCTAAGAAGAAGTCACAAATCAAGGTGAGATGAAGGGCAAGGTTTGTGAGATAATTTTATAATCCATTCATGATGTTTAAAATAAACTTTTTACATATATGTAAGTTATAACCACTTTTTAAAATTAATTTGAAAATTATTCTATTTGTTATGATTCGCTGTGAATTCAATTTGTGTATGGTTTTGAATGTTGACGATTTAATTGGATCTGGAATAATTAATTGTTTTGGAATTGATTTGTTAAATCCTTTTATAATTGCTCAATACTTTATCTAATCAAACAATTTATGTTTAATTTCATTTAAGATCTGAAACAAATCCTTCTTTTGTTAACTTGTTGTATATCTTCTTCATTTAATAAATTACTCTTGTTGTCACACTCATTTCTTTTTAATCATGGATCAAATTTTAATAGATTGAATTATAAAATTATGTGTATATATATCATATGCGCATGTCTGTGTGTATATATATAAATTAATCAAGTCTTCTTCATACCTCGAAATTTTAAACTTGTATTAAACTAAATTTCAATTGGTTGATTTGTTTCCAAATAATTCAGCTTCATGTTTCAAAATTAAATTTCAGTTAATTACATATATGGTTTTACCTATATAAACTCATGTTTCAGATCCAATTATATCATTAGGGTCAATAAATTAATTAGGTTTGAAATCTCATATGGTATTAAATTGATTGTTTAATTGGTGATTGTAGAAAGGGTAAAGTAGAATTATAATTGATTATTTCCCTTTTTCACTTAGATTTGATTAGATTTAATTGCAACATAAATTGCTTTTCCATCTTCATTCTTCTAATTTACTCTTACATTAATCGTCTCTTTATGTGAATTATTTTCTCACCTTTTATTTATGTAAATGTAAAATATAAGTTGCAATAAAGATTACATACATGTGTGTATATATGTCTAAACATATATATGTGGTACTCTATCAATACGTGTATACAAACAATACACATATATTGTAATATACTCAGACATATGTCTATAGTTAGACATTTATATTCTCGGTATGCATGCGAGAATGTAAAATGTATATGTAGGTACATACACACACACATAATAGATATAAATCCAAATATCTAGATGTGTGTGTGTGTGTGTGTGTACATATATACATACACACACATATACATGTTTAAATTAGTTCATTTATGTTGTCATATATTTGAATGCATGTTGATGAATTCCTAAAAACATTTAATTGAAACGTTAATATGTTTATTTAATAAATTATCAATCTAATCAGAGAGAGAAATGAAACGTTTCTCTCCAATTAATGTTATTTATTCTCTTAATTAATTGCACAAGTATTAGAGAAAGAATCAAAAGGTTTCCTTCTTAAAATTAATTTCAATGAGTAACCGCTACATACATGGGTGTATTTAATATACTCATTCATTTAATTTTATATCTTATTCAAACTCTTTCAAACTAATCAAATAAATAAAGTATTTTAATTAAAACACCTTTTATATTGGATCTAAAATCCCTTTCGACTTCATAGTCCTGATCCATTGTAACGGCCCGCCTTTTCGAACCGCAGAAGTGGACACTAATTCATTCACGGTATTCACGTGCCGAACAACTAAGTGCCGGAAAGATAGATTGTTAGGGGAAAGAAAGGAGATAGGAGATAGTAGAAACTAAACAATCACAGAATCTCACAACGCAATGGAATAACATATATTAATCAACATAATACTTAGCAAAGTCATTTCAAAAATGATACATCAGAGTCATACTGATACAAATTCTACCTTAGGATAGTCATAACAGTATATCCCTACCTAACTTATACAAGATACATATAATACAGCGGAAATAAGATAATAACTAGCTATCGATGAAGCCTCCTGCTCCAAGCTCCTCCAAAGTGCATCCGTGGGAAAACCTGAACTACTTGGCTGCCCATAAAAATTTGAACACCCAAGAGTTTTAGGAAAAGAAAACTCTAGTCAGACATGGGTCTGGTGTGAGTAAACTTAAACAACTGAATTATTATGTTTAAAACTCTTTTAAAATCAAAGATATCTCGTAAAACCATGCCGCATATAAACGCGGATGGGTTTTTACCTTGCGATAAACAAAACACTTTTTATAGAAAATCCAGTAATATTATAATAATGTCTAAGCGTTCAAAATTAATATATGAAAATAGCCGAAATTGTTACCATTATTAAATTCCAACATACTAGGATCTACAATAAAAATCATAAAGGCACGTATTGGAGATTGGATTCCATACTATGACAAGGCACCGGGGTACCACCTATCACGATACACATCTAGAAAATGTACCGAGGACCTCGCCAGGATCCCCTGCTAACATAAGATAGGCCTACCCCTTGTTGGATAGTACCAAATATGTCATCACCCTGGTTGCTTTGCAACTCTTTTTATTGAGATCTCATGCACAACCAATTATAAATATGTAGATGTATTTAGAAAGGTATGACACACTCAAATAGGACCGGCCCACTTAGCCTTGCTGCATCTCCCCTGATTTTAGTCACTCCCAGTTGATAAGGCTTGAGGCTATGCTTACCTTTTGAATAGAAATCCCACTTGGAATGCTAACACTACCTTCCAGGCAATAATGCAGTGCCAGCATTCATCCATAGGAGTTGTCCAGGATAAGGACAAACCGAAAACACTACTACATCCATTTTGGAACGATCCTCGGGATTAGTAGCAAGCAGCCCTTGCACTTCAATGGCTCTATCTTCGGTTCCATACTCTTCAAAATGTCTTCAAGTCGAAATGCTTGAGTTGGATTGAAGTGATTTTCCGATAACATATCCGATCCCGGTCTCTTCGAAACAACTTTCGATAATTCTTGGAAAACTCAACCCTAGTTCTTTAGGGAATAAATAAACAAAGATAAGAGTGGAGTTCACCTCCTAACCGTTTGTGGATGGATTTCCTTATCATTTATCCTAGAAGATAGAAATGAGATTTATACACACAGTACAACATCATTACGGATGACTGTGCCATATAACTCACGTGTTTCTCCTAGATATTTCCAAAATTACGTTTAGATCCAAATTTGATAGTCGGTTATTTAACTATCAAATAAACAATCATTCAACATTGATTTAATTCCATATGGGATCCGCAAAGCCTTTATTAATTAATCTTTCCTTAATTAAAACACTTTGCAAAACCCGATTAAAGGATCTTTTTAAAAAACTATTCCCAAAACCTATTTACTTTCCTTTTATACTTGGAAAACATTTTTACTTATCTAAAAAAATATAAGCATTTACCAAAAACATTTGGAAAATTCCCTCTTCTAAAATTCCATATTAAACGGCCGAGAAATTCTCTTTTCAGAAACATCACTTATTATAAAACCCATTCACTTTATAAAACTCATTTACTTATCCCTTATAAAAATTCTTTTTATAAGTTCATTTCATATTTCAAACCTCCTTATAAATTTCCAAACTAGATTTAAACTTCTTTTTAAAATCTCTAAAATGATTTATAAAATCTCTTTCCATGTATAAAACTCTTTATATAATTTCCTTTAAAAAATATCTTTGACATTTCAAAATATCATTTACAAAATCTCATTTTTAAATCACTTTAAATAAACCCTTTTATTTAGTAAAATGGATTTTATAAACAAGTTAGTATTTATAAATACTTTTATAAAATAATTATACGACTTCAAAATCATTTATAAACTTTAAACCCCAAACTGATTAAAGAATTAGAGCAAATTTTAAAACCATGCTTTATAATTTCAAAAGGAGGCTTAGCAATCCCATTGGTACTTATTTAAGTTACCATTTAGTTTCAATTTCACTTTCAAGTCATTCAAGAATTTTATTTACATAAGTCAACGTATATGTAAATATACTTCATATCCAAATCAGGAAATAACATATCAATAACCAGTATAAACATGTCCAAATAACATAATAGCAGGATGGTGATTTGTCCTGCTAAATAGATGTCCAAACAATTCAATCGATTTATAGCAAAATGGGGATTTATTCTACTAACACATGTCCACACAAACGACCATTACATTATAGCAGAACGGGAATTTATTCTACTATCAGGTGTCTAAAAAATTCAATCAATCAACATTATAATTCAGTCACAGTTGTTTGACTACTTAGTAGTATCTACACTTGAATCCCTTGTGTTTAAAACAATCTTTGGAAAGAAGTTCTTTTAACAATAATTTGATTCTTGGGAAAACAAAGGATTTAAAACTTAAAATTCCTTTTAAAATAATTAATAACAAGTCAAACATTTTATTAAACCATAATTGGACTTAATTAAATTTTAACTTAATTTAATTACTAATTTAGAAATAATTAAACCTTAAATAAATAATTAAACAATAATTAATTATTAAATAAATAACTGAACCCTACTATATTAATTATTAAACAATAACTTAAACCTTCATTAATAATTAAATATTAATAAATCTCAATTAATTAATCAAATAATATTTAATTAAAAACTTAAATAATAAATTAATCCTTTATTTAAAATAATTAAATCTTAATTAAGTTTTTAATTAAATCCATAACTTAAATTTAACTTGATTAGTAATTAATTAATAATTAAACCTTTTATTTAATTAATAATTAATTAAAATAAATTATACACTTAACTCATAATGTAACGACCCGCTATTTCGAATCATTCAAATCGATAATCATCCACTCATGTTAGACTTGAATTGCTCAAAATAACAGATTGTTAATTTATATTTGGCAAAATTTAGCATATACAGTAAATAAAATCAATAATAGAATCACAGACACAGAGTAATATAACAATAAGCAACGGAATAGATAAATAGTAGTTCATGAAGCTACTATAAAATCAGAGTCTAAAACAAGATATAACAGAAATCTCAAATACAAAGTAGTCTCAAATACATCAGCAGATGACAAGTCTGCATATCAACAACTGGAATATACTGAAATAACTGAAAGTTGAAAGATAGATCTTCAAGCAAACCTCCAAGCTCCAAAGGTGAGTTTCAATGCTGTGACACTCAGTCTGACCCGAGCATAAAGCAAAACACAAAACACTCGAGTCATGATTAACATTCTTATACTAGTAAATTCAACTCAAGTGAAATGTCAATTGAAATACAAATAACTTAAAGAATGTTTGGGATTCTCATCCTTTAAGGATCTGTTAAACTATCTACATACATAGTACAATATGCTACATATATAATGTCTAAAGTAAAGTAAACTATTAAAATAGCGTTAAGGCATTACTCTATCCCCCTTAACACATTTTCATATATTCCCGTGGTCTATACAGTACCATAATTCCTTCATAAACTACAGGGCTATCAGAGGGACTCCATAGGTATGGTAAAAACCAAACTCGTAGAAGGCGCAATAAGGCATGTGACAAGGCACGCGAGGCAATGCCAGGGTAGGATTCTACCATTTGCACTCCCGGACTGGTGGTAATGCATAGCAGCTACTACCGCCCACCTCGAGATACACTCCCAAGTCAAAGGTACACCCAATAAAATCACAAAGTAATAGAATGGTATCGAAGAAGCATGCTCGATCGGAGGTGCGACCTCACTTGGCCCGATATAGCTCCTGTTTTAGCTACATCAAGCTGACTCGTGGGAGTCAGGGCTACGTTAATACCTCATACAGAATCATCGCCAAACCATCCTACTTTGTTCTGGATTTTCCACCACGTACACAGTTGTTAAAGTGGTTTTCGGTATTGGTAGAGAGTATGACAATATCTGATCCCGGTCTTTTTAACAACCAAACGCTTATTTCACACAGTGGTCATTTTATATTTCAAACAGTTCATACTTTATATCAAATTATCATATTTCTTTCAAAATCATATCACTTTCGAAATCATATCACTTTTGAAATCATTATTCACTTTCGAAATCATTTCATTTTCGAAATCATAACCACAAAATAGTTTATATATTAAAATAGTTTATATATTAAAAATAGTTTATATTTAAAATAAGTTATTGATTAAAATAGTTTATATTTAAAATCTTTTTTTCAAATTTCACAAATCAAACCAATTCAAATTTAGCTCCAAAATTCAATTTAAATCAATCTCGGTTCAATAATTTCAATTAAAAAGTTCAATTCAAATTCCCATTAAAAACATTTTTAATTTACATCGATTTCAAATCCAGGTTTGAACTACAAATGTAAACCACTTCCAATTCAATGGGTTTCAAAGTTTAAATATTCAAACATTTACAATAACTCAATTTGATAAATTTCATTTATATTTCAAATTCAACTTCTAAATTAAATTTGATAATATTCACTAAATCATTTTTAATAGCATTTAAATAAAATCTCAAATTATAAATTTAAATAAAATCAATAATTAAATATCTAACTTCAATCATATTTAATTCCAAAATATTCACCTAATCACTTTTTATAAGCATTTAAATGAAATCTCAAATTACAAATTTAAATCAAAATTAAATATTTAATTTTATTTAAATTTGAAAATATTCATTTAATCACCTTTATTTAAATCAAGTTATAAAATCATACCTTTCAAAATCTCAAAATCAATAAGTTTCAAATCAATTTTATTTAAATACAATTCTTAAACAAATAAAATTTCAAATCAATTTCAATTTATTCTTCCAAACTTAATTTATTTAAATTTTTACAAAATCTACTTTTAAAATATTAATATAATTTTAAATAAATACTTAAACATATTATATATATATTAAATTAAATTTTATTTAAATTAAGTTAAATTACACCTTATTATTAAATCTATTTTAAATCTTATTTTATATATTTAAAAATAATAAAAATATAAGTAAAATCTTAAAAATCACCTTTTCAAAACTTAACTTATAAAATTTAAATTTCCAAACATATAATTTAAAATCTAAATTTTTTTTACACAAATTAAAATAAAATCTTTATATTATATTTTAAAAATCAATTTTTATTAAAACCCATATATTTCCTTTCAAACTTTGGAAACCATTTTTTTTCAAAATAAACCAAAGGTGTTCGTATATAATTTTCTATCCTTTGGTCAAGTGATACAGATATTTATCATTTCAATCCGCAATTTATATTTAATATTTACAGGTATATATATCATTTCAACCTGCAATCCTAAAATTAAATTCAATAAAATCGCTTGGGTTTATCATTTCAACCCATAAAGATTTTTCCCTAATCTAGAATATTATTTGGGTATGTATCATTTCAACCCATAGGGATTTCTAAATTAACAAGGAACTTGCAGAGAGAGAACAATAGAATAATCATATATAACAACATAACATATCAATTACAACATGGATCAAAATTAACAATTTAGATTTCATATATATATATATATATATATACAACAATGTTATGGTGTCATATATCAATCATAGGTGAACAATGTAAATAACATATCATATTCAATAATTTAATTACTAACAAATTTAAATTTAACAACACATTTCAATCGTCATTTCATGTAAATTAAGTTTATGAAATATAAGAATGTTAATCGTGAGTGATTTCTCACCTTTCGAGGCTAGAGAAATAATAAGAACAAGGTGCGACAAATCCAAGCACAAATTCCGAAGCAAAGCACAACGGACCCAAATTGATGAATTCAAAATCAAACTAGCTTGATGATATAAATGGAAAAAAAATTATATTATTATTTTTCTTAAAATTAATATTTAATTAAAAACACATATGAAAAATAAAATCTTCATATCATATTTAACAATTTATATTTATTAAAACACATATATAAAAATCAATTTGAATATAAACAAGGAATTGTAAAAAAACTATATATATATATTTATAAATATATCTATATTTTATAACTTAAAATCAATACTAAAAAAATCAATATATTTTTAGAGCAAACAAATATTTATGCAGCTACTTAAATAAATATATGTGCAGACTATATATATAACTTAAATCATATAATAGGTTTCTAACAAAAATCTATAACTTGATATATATATATATAACTTGAATTTATATAACAGGTTTCTACAAATCTAACTTTATATATGTTAACCTATATATATACTATTTCTAAAGCACTGCGGTTCCAATTTCAACAAATGTGAACGCTTATGTAAGATATATATATAACTTCATAAATATTTACTTTGTTTTCTTCTTTTAAAAAACATGAATGGGTCGCCGCTGGGTTTGCTTGGTGGAAGGGCTCGGCTCTGCTGGGTGACTCCAATGTAGGTGCAGGCGGTCGGTAAGGGAAGCAAGGGCTGGAGGGAAGCGTTGTGGTCAGGAACTGTTGCGGGTGGAGGGAGATGATGGGCATGAGCAAAAGTAGTGGAAGATGCGGAGTGGTTTGTGGAGGAATGAGGGTGGTTTGGCTAGGCTTACGTAAGGGGGCACACTGTGGTCGGCCTATGGTGTGGGTGTGATAGGCTACAGGCTTCAGGGGAGGCGCTCAACGTTCGACACTGAGGGGAAGTCAGTTCGGGTTCGGGTGTGGAGTACTGGGTGTGGCGGAAGGCTTAAGGGCTGCTCGAACAAGGGAAGCTGCGGTTGCTAGCTATTAGGGTGGTGGTTGCTTGACTGACAGGAGATGAGCAGCTGTGGGAGAGGCTAGGAGGAGATTGCACGGAGATAGGTAGAGTGGGATCGGCATGCACGTGGAAAAAGGTGAGAGAGAGGGAAAGTGGACGCGGAAAGGAGAATGATGGTGGTTGCTTTTGGGGCGGATGCTTGGTCAGAGAGCAGTCGTAGGGAGGTCGAGCGAGGTGGAGGAATGTCGGGTAGAGGCCGCTGCTATGGGTGGTGGCGGGTCTGGGTTCACTGGCGGATCTGGGTGAATGTGGAAAGGGGTCGAGTGAAGGCCAGGTGGGTGAGATGTGGTGGGGTCCAGGCATGGTGGGAAGGGCTGATGCAGGTCGGGGAGGATCATGGAGTAAAGGCGGAAGACTTGGAGCTGATGGGAGAGGATGTGGTGGTCTGATGGGTTTCGGTGGTGTGGATATGGTGGAGCGGGATGAGCTGTCGTTGTTTGAGGTGGAGCACAAGGCAATAGTAAAGGGTGTGGAAGCTTTGCAGTGGTGATTCGGCGTTGGTGCTAGGAATTGGCTGAAGGCCAAGGCTAAGGTGATGACGTGGGAACGCCAATGGAGGAGAACGAACAGAAGGTTTGTAGAGAAAATGAACAAGCTTTTATATATAAACCTATATTATTTTATTTCAAATGAAAGCAGAGAGAGTAAGAAAATGAACCATCGTATAATATTGCAACGGGGAATAGCAAAAGTCAAGATCTGAATTTATTGAAAAATACTGATGGTGGCCATTTGTTTTTCTCGGGAAACAAACGAATGGGCACAAGAAATCCCAAAGGCACGAATTGGGTACCGATATGGCTATCCGTTATGCATATTTCGCCGTGTAGCGGATACTGAAATGCACAAATGAATATACCACAGAAATCAGCACGACGAGACGAACCGAATGGTACACAGATATGAGCGATACGATCATCCAATCAATAGTCGATATTCGTTGCCAAAAATGTTGCTAAAATAAGATAAACAGAGCTACAACAGTCCAAATTTGACGTAACGAAATACGATGCCTCACTCAGAAAACGATTTAAATTTTTATTATATAAAAATATTCAGGTTTCAATAATATTTTATTTCAATCAATTTAACTAATTTTAAATTGAAATTGAAAATTACACAATAGAACTAACCTTCATATTTTCCAATAAAAATTTACCATATGCTATGTTTAAATAGACGCCTACCAAATATCACATTTTCATTGCTAAATTTAATTGTTTAATTTTAATGAAAAATTTCAGTTAATTACATTATTTAAAATCGTTAAAATACCCGTGTCGTTACACATAATTGATTTAAAATAATAATTAACTTAATAATTAATTAAAATTAGTCTTAACTTTAAAAGATAATTAATTAGAAGTAATCTTCACTTAATTAAAACTAATAAACCTTGTTTAATCTTAATTAATTATTAATTACTAAACTTAATTAATTGATAATTATTTAAAACTTAACTAACTTTCTAAAACATTTTTAATTATGAAAACCAATTTTTGTAAAAATCGTATTTTTAAGCGAACTACATCTATAGCGAGTATCGCTATGGATGCATTACTAGAAAATTGGTCCTTAGCTTTTCTTTTTAAAGCTTAACACCTTAATGCTTACTAACTTTTCAAAACATAAGTGTTTGAAAACTAAAACCAATTTTTACTCTTTTGAAAATGATTTTGAAATTTAAACTAAACCTATGGTTTTCACATATGGATTTTTTATTTTCGCTAACCCAAACCAAGATGCTAACTTTTTTGTAGTATACATAGGACCGGACCAGGGCAAGGCAGCCAAGGCGGCCGCCTAGGGCAACGCATCGGAGGAGGGCAACAAAATTTTAAATTTCTTATAGATTTTCTGTTTAACTTCAGTAAAAGGGTAATACATCAATAAGATTGTTTGGTGCGGTGGTTTGTTGGTTGCCTTCTACTCTTAAGATCCTGGGTTCGAGTCTGGCTTTTGTGTTTATTTCTACTCCAACTGTTTTTGACTATGCTTCCATCTCATATTTTCCTAGGGCAACCAAAGTTGAAGGGCCGACCTTGAATATACAACATATACCATATCCATTTACAAACATGCATACCATACCATATACATGAAGAAAATTCATAACTTTACATACAACAACAACATCCAAACTTCAAACTCAAGTTTAATATAATATGTCATCCAAGCATCCAAATATATAACAACAACACAACATTTGATTAAACCAAACATTTAACAAGATTAAAAACACATATAATACTACAAATTTTCAACTTAAATAAAGTTTAAATCTTTAAATTCGGAAAATGAATTTCGATCGCATTTTCTATTTTTCATCGAACTATATATTTTTTTTAAACAAAAATTTAAAACTATTTCACCATCATTATTTATCATCTAAAAGAGTTTTATTTTCATTTTAAAATCTATATATTGAATATTTAAAATTAATCAAATATTCGCAAATCAAAGCAGTGAAATTCTGGGACGTTACATCCATAAAGGATTTTATTTGAAATTTACCCTTTAACTCCGCTACGGGCTGGTCCAGTTCCAACAATGGTATCGGAGATTAGTCATGTTAGGGCTAACTAATTAAACTTGCCCACTTAGTACAATATCTAGAAAGGTAATGTCTAGGATTGGAATTGGATAATCAAGTACCATATCCTAACTGGTTACCGACTTGGTCTGAAAGGTAAAGTGAGCTCAAAGGTTATCCCTAATAGATAAGGCCCATTTTGAATTGGACCTTAGGCTAATTTTCAAAATTATTTTCAAAATAAAAATTTTAAATTTTAAATTTAAAAGTTAAATTTAAAATAAAAACATGTTTATTATAAAATTTAAAATACAACATAAGTTTTCAAAATCTTTGAAATGACTGATATTTTCAAAATGTTTGAAAATATTTAAATACTAATTTCAAAATTTAAAATTAATTAATAAGATGAATAAAATGTATTAATTAAATTAATTAAATAGGTTAATTAATTAATACTTACATACACGAATTATACATATTGATACAGGTTATGTTATTTTAAGGTGTTTAAGATAACATAAATATACATGTATGTATATAGAATAAATTTTGTAATTAATATAATTTAATTAATTGTTTAATTAAACAAATTAATTAAAGGTTAACTAATTAAATAAAGACACACACGCACCCATGTACATACATACATACATACATACATAATATATATAAGATATATGTGTTATACTATAAAGGTTATAGTATGTGTTGTGTGTGTGTGTATGTATATGATATATAGGTATTACTAAAAAGGTAATTGTATACGCTATAAAGGGTTAATTAATTAAAATTAATTAAGATTTAATTAATATAATATAATACATGAGACTATTATATAGGTAATATGAAATATAAAAGCTATATAATAATAAAACTTATATGATATGAATGTATAAACTAAAGGTGGAACATTAAAGAAACCTAAACAAACTTAAGAAATAAATTCATACATAAATGTACGTATACCATGATTTTTGATGTGTTCGAAACTTGAATCACGAGGGTATTTCATAAGAAATACATTATTCCATAAGTCGATATCACTCAATATAATATATTAAAGATTGTGAATCTTCAATATAATATTGTCTTCTACCATATATATATATTAATAAATTACTTGCATACTCCATAGTTGTTGAGAAAACTCAAGTTAGGAATGATATATGTAGTATTATTAATATATTAAATAGATGAGGTAAGATAACATGTATGTGTTGAGAAACTCAAGGTACGTATACTATACTTAGGCCATCGTGATATGGTAGGTACGAGTGAATATTCTCTTTTGATTTGTTGAGCAAACTCAAGGTTGAAATGAGATTAGGACAAGGACCCATGTTTAAAAGTTATATATGATACAGCCGATAAGGAATTATCCATCGCTTGTGGGGCTATGATTTGTTGAGCAAACTCAAGGTCAGAATCTCAAGACAAACGAGTCCAAACATCCACTAGTAAAGTCAAAAGACTTCTATGTTTCGTTTTAGGGTTTGGAGAAACATAAAAGACAGTGGGACCCTTATTAGAAAAATGAAATAATAACATTTATCCTTTCTAATATTGTAAGAACGTATGCTAAACAATGTTATAATAATCTATATTGATAAATTTGTGCATTTAATATGATTGATAAAACATTTATCAATTAAAATATGCAAATTGAAATGAATTGAAGATTGACAAATTGAAATATAATACATATATTTATATATGTATATGTATATGTATACATACTTACTATTAAATACTTCTTGCATGTTAATGCTTTCTATACCTATGCAAGTGCCTAATTTTACAACTACTTAATACATTCATAATTTGATCGCTCACATGTTTATTTGGTCGAGACCTTATATTTCATTTCATGAGTTTTGAACTCAAATGCAATAAAAGACTATGGATATTTGATCCATATAATATCACAAGTACATGTTATATGGTGAACAGTCATGGTCCGTAATGCACAATACTTCGATAAAATTACTTCACTCAAAGCAAAAAAAATAAACCATACTATGGGATCAAGTATTCAATTTGACTGATTACAATAAAGATCACATTGTGTTAAATGTAATACTAGACCAAAACTATAAGACAGATTTAAGAACAAGATCGCTGAAATGTCATTTTGTTAAGTTTACACAAAGTGCATTATATATGATGTTCTTAAATGTTAAGGATGATCGAGTGCACTTTTTTAAAGGGTTCGTTATGATGTGGTAATAAGGGTATTCTTTTGAATGGTTCAACCATTTAGAAAGAAAAACAAATGTATAAGAGTAGATGTAATTTAAGGTACAGTTGAGATGAAGAAAGTGAATGGTCACTTCTGCTTCATAAAGAAACATCAGAGACGAGAATTGTAATAATAATGAGTGATACATAACATTAGAATAAGAAATATGATTTCTATTCCAAAATGTATTTTCGTATAGAAAATTATTTTATAGGAGATTTATTTCTTTGAGTTCAAGATATTTGATCAAAGAACTCTTCATTGTTACTATTTACAGTATATGAAATAAATGATCTACATTAAGTGAATAACGGACCTCTAAATTCAACACTCCATTATAATAATGGCATAAATAGTGAGAGCATGCCATATGACACTTAGTGATTGCATCAAGTTACGAAAATTATTTCGGTAAAACATATCATATATTATTTATGAAACATACCGTATATTATTTATGAAATAATGACTATTTTTGGCGTCGACTGAAAAATAGATAGTTCTATTCTAATGTGAATATTATGAATATTTGTTAAGAAATAAAACTATAATGTGGTCTTTGTTTTCATAACAAAAGTGATGCATTAGAAAATATAGAAGTATCTAAAATTACTTACAATTATTTTGGAAATATAGATTAAGCCGTAGTTTTGAGAAATAATTTTTTTCATCTGATTATGAATCATATGATACCAGTTAATTATATCTCAAACAATTAAGGACTATGCACCCATTTAGTAGGAGTGTCATAAGAGTTGATGAACCCTTTGGATTGATACATATGGATATATGCAATCTTAAGTCTATTAATACCAAAACAGTTCCACATACTTCGCCATATTCACCGATGAGTTATCAAAGATATAGAAATGGGCATTTGATACACATGTATAATTCTCTGATAAGCTTATAGAATCAAAAATGGAAATAAATAATATAACATGCAATAAAAATGATTTGATTTGATCAAATGGGTGAGTATATTGGAAAGAGTTCTGCATGTACCTAATATGAATAAAAATCCAGTCTCAAAGCTAACTCCTCACTATAATACATAATAATGTATCGATAAGGAGTAATCAAACTTTGTTGGATAAAGCATGATTAATGATGAGTGATGTTGAGATAAATTCTTTCTATAAGGTGTGTACTTAAGAGTAATACACAAGATTAAAACTAATTTATCCAAAGAATAGTTTACAAAATCATATAAGATAAGGGTTAACCCCTACATATCTTAAACCAAGGAGTTGGTGGGTTGTATGAGTCGAAATACTGCACGTAATAATTGTATGTAAGGGATCTTGTATGAATTACACCAATTTGAATTTGATACTCAATGGATAACTAATTTATGTTGTGAACATATGTGACGACCCACATTTCGGAAGGTTTAAATCGACAATAATCCACACATGTCCAACCCAAACAATCCGAAACATTTATAATCAATGGGGTTAATTAAGAAAACAAATAAGAAAAGAAAAAGAAAACAAACACAGAATCTCACAGCGGAACGATAAAATATAATAATCAAATAAACAGGTCATGAAGCTTTTTACTGTACATTTGATTATAATTTATACAACATTCATTAGAGTTATATATACAACAGAAACAAAATATAATGCAACAGAACAACATGATGCGGGGAATAATAATAACAATAATATACCAAAACTTCATCTTCATCCTCCAGAAAATGATCTTCAATGCGCTGAAATACTCAGGGCTGACCCGAGCATAATGAAAAGACAAAACACTCGAGTCAGGACTAAAATACTCTTATCTGAGTCAAATCGATATCACATAACATATGTGTAATAGCGTCAGAGATGTTTATGGGATTTTATATCTCTTATCCAGTGTATGACGTGTATGCAATAACTCAAGAGATGTTACGGGATTTTCCATCTCTTAAGGATCTGTAAAAATATTTATATATAGTAGACTACGCTACATATATAATGTCTAATCAGTAACAATATTTTTCTTAGCGTTATGGCTTTACATTAATCCGCCTTAATGCGTTTCTAAGCATTGTCGTACAGTTTGCATATAACACCCCAGTAGAACACGGGGGATAGGGATGTGCTGTGATACAACAACACTAAACCAAAATCGTAAGGGTCTCGTATAGGGATAAAAGTATAACAAGTCACGTGAGGCAATGCCCAAGGTAGGATACTACCAGTTCGGGTCGCAGGGCTGGTGGTAACGCATCGTAGCCACGACCGCTCACCGAGTCCATCCATCCTATATCGAGTCAAAGGGAGGCTATCCCAAATCAAGGTGCACCAATCAAAACCAACAACAAGAGGAATAATATGGACCGAGTCTAAGAAAATCGAAGAATGGATGTCCGCTAGGAGTAGCTAGCCCGCTTGGCCATGTCAAGCCATCCTGTTTTAGTCATTTCAAATTGACACAAGTGTCGGGGTCTATCCATCATCGTTCTCTTTCTTCAAATCTAGCAAACGACGCCAAATCCAACCACTTCGTTTTGGAGTCTCCTCCATGTACACGGTTGTTAAAGTGGTTCTAATTTTGACAGAGAGTATGCCAATAAGAAGCCCCGGTCTCTTTAACAACCAAACATCGTTTTACACACCGGTTGGTACTTTTATATTCCGAGAACAATTCGTACTTGATATCAAAATATCATATTCACTTCAAAATCAAATTCATTCGAAATTAGCATATTTACTCAAAATATACTATTTCAATTAAAAATCATTTTCGCCTTAATATCTAAATTTCAGTTCCAATTCAAAATTGCTTCGAATTTCCATTTGGGTTATAACTTCAATTTAACCCAATTCCTATTTAAATCCATGATTTAAATGTAAACATTCCAACCTTGACAAGTTTGAATTTTTAGAAAATAGTTTAAATAGTTTATAATAATTTAAGGAGTTAAAATAGTTTAATATAAAATAATTTGAGTATTAAAAATGGTTTATAAAATAAAATAGCATGAAAGTCAAAATAATTTGAATATTTAAAAAATAGGTTTTAAACAGTTTATATTAAAATAGATATTTGAAAATAGTTTCAAAGTCAAACTAATCCAATTCCAAATTTCCAATTCAAATCAATTCAATTTCCATTTCAATTTAATCGATTCCATTACGATTTCAATTCGAATTAACTTTGATTCCAATTTCAATTCAAATCAATTTCAACTCCAAATTAATTTCAATTCAATTCCAACTTCAATTCAAATCAACTTCAATTCCCATTTCAATTTAAATCGATTTCGAGTTCGATTTCAAAGTATCGATTTAAATCAAATTTAACTTCGATGTTCAGTTCAATGTCCAAATCTTTAAAATAATTCAATTTCGAGCTCAACTTTTGAAATATCGATTTAAATTACTTTACTTAGCAATATTCAAAGTTCAAATAAAACTCCAATCTTTAAAAAAAAATCAATTTCCGATATTCAAATCATATTTCAATTATAACTTCAAAATCTCAACTTCGATTATTTAAACAATTCCTGTTACCAAATTTAAATTTCAACGTTTCGAGTTCAAGTTTGAAATAATTCCATTTTTATTTCTTTAAATCAAAATCATTTAAATAAATTCAAATCAAAAATTCTGAAATCATTTAATTTAGCCAATCCGGTGTCCGTATATAATTTTCTATCCTATGGCCAAGTGAATCAGTTATTTCAATTTAATTCAGGGATGGATATATATCGTTTCAATCCAAAATAAATGTCATATGTATATATCATTTCAACCTATTTTTTAATTTATTCTTAATAATTCGATTTGCAATTTTATATACTGTAAATAATATACAGGATGATAACAGAATATATATAAAAATAAATAAACATCTGATCATCCAAATATCGACCAATTGGCATCCATCACAATCAATCATCCAAACAGTCAAATATCACAACACTTAACTGGATATCAATAATCGGGAGTTTACTAGTAATTTAATTCCAATTTAATTTAACTGTCAATTCAAATTTCTATAAGTTAATTCAGATGTCAATTTACATGTCAATTCAATTTGTCAAACAACAATCAATAAATTCAAATTACTTCAAAATTTCAAATTTGACTAACATAAAAATATTCTAGTACTTCATGAGCTTTATAAAACACTCGCCTTTTATTTGAAACTGAAAATATTTCAGCTTCAAATAAATTTCACTTCCACTTCATGCCGTAGACGACGTCGATATGATTGCACTGCGACTCGTTTCACTCGAAACGGACCTTGCATGCAAAAATTATACGATATAATTAATAACTTAATTAACATAATAATATAATTTAAATTTAATTAAAACAACCTGACCTTCTCGTCCCCTCCATCATGCTAGCTTTCCAGTATTTGCGTACCCACACGCGATTGTCTCTTTCATTTCTTTTTTTATATATAACCTCGATTCGATCGCCAGAGGCAAAGCCACCAGCAGCCGACCTCGCCCAGACCTCCAAACGCCGCCGCCGCTCAACCATCGCGCACGTGCGTGAGCGATTCCAATAGTGAACCCAACCCAAACACTAATCGACACGAATGCGCCTCCAATAGCCTTCACGTATAGTCGCGAGCGTCCCCGCAACGCCGCTCCATCGCACGCACACGTCGCCTTTCGATCCGATGCTCTTTTTTTCTTCGTTATTTAATTTTTTATTCATCAATTTTTCTTTGGCTGTTGAATATGACTGAGAGAAGAAAGGGGGGCATGGGAGACAAAAGGTAGGCTGAACTGTATGATTGATCAAATGATGGAATAAATATATATTATTATAAAAAGAAAATATCTAACTCGATTGGCCCGCGAAATCCCGAACTCCAAATGAAGCATGCCACCTGGTGTTCTATATGTTTTACCCCTATTCCAAACACAACAAAACTTGTCTCGAGGCCTAATTTGATCATATTTGGAAGATAGCATTTCAAAATCAATTCATTTTAATTAAATTTTGAAATTAAATTCTACGCGTTTCAAGCTCGCGTGGCCAAACGACAAGTCCGATCACTATGAAACTTGAAATCCTATAATAATTAACTATTACAGATCCGATTAAACTGGTTTTGTCAAAATCCGAGATAGTGGCCAAAATGGCTATTTTTACTCATTAATTAAAACACAAAATTCCCAATTTCTATTTATTCACTTTAAAATCTAATTTTAAATGCTAACAATCTTCATTCATATTCAAATAAAATTTAAATCAACTTTCGGCATCATTTCATTGGCATTAAATTCAGAATTCAATTATTTAAATAATTCCAATATTAAAATTAAACAATTTAATTATGCAATAAGTCGATATTAATAAATCATTAAATTTCAAATAAATTTTAGTTATCAATAACTATTTTATTTTCATCTAAATAATTCAACATTTATTATTCAACTCTAGTTATTGATTATAAACATATTCAATACGTAAAATTCATTTCAATATCTGTTATTGCCAAAATCTTCGAAATTGGTTATTTAATATTTTATTATATTCAATAAACTACAATAATAAATCATTAAATTTTTATTTCTACCCATTATTATCCAATGATGACATTAAATTTAATAATTTAAATAGTTAAAAAATACGGGTCGTTACATTCTTCCTCACCTAAAACTTTTCGTCCTCGAAAAGGGCTAAGTACGGAATTCAACACTTTATATATATTTATTCAAAATAATCAACTTATAAAACATTAAATCTTATTTACAAAACCTTTACTATGCTTATATTACGCCACTCCGATATCGGTTTACGGAAATTATAGCTTATATATAAAACAAGTTATAAAATTTTAAAATCTCAAAAATTTTCTAACTCCCGGATTTACGGAAAATTTCAGCAGAGTCTCCTTTGCGTGGCTCGATGGGAAATTTTTTACAATAAAATATATAACCCAAATATATATCAAATATACATCTCATCTCAATGATGAGGCATCCCGAAGGGAAAATATAAAAGTGCGGCATGTAATGCGAGATATGTACCTTATTATTTTTAATACGAGCGAGTTCGCTCGTATTAAGCAAGAAAAAGCATATAAAAACCCACGTATACGTCCAAATGTTCTTCGTATGTACCTATCTCAACTCAATTTAGAACATTAGTAACTTATAAAAGATATAGCAACATATATGAGTCTAATGGAACCATATAACATGTATTGTGAATCCAAACCATAAACATGAGCATGAATACACAACAAACCAATCATATACCATCAAAACAGCTAAAACAATGATTTACAACAAAAGAAACCATTCAACAATCATTAATATTCATCTAATTAATCCAATTATCAAAATTTACTTTTCCGATGCCAATATTAAATTTATACACTTCATTTCTCATTAACATTCAATTTTTATTAACATTTTAATTGGTTCGCTTCAAATTTATTCACATATATTTCATTCACATTCAATTTATTCAATTCAATATGTTAAATTCCAATTGTTTCACTTTTTGTTTAACATATTTCATATAAATTCATTTATGAACCATTTTATAAATCATTTAAGTTTATTATAAACATTATATATAACACAACTCATGTTTATTATTATTACTTCATATCTTAAGTTCTTGTTAATTCATTGATTCACTTCATTTATTCTTTTCATTTATTCAAATTCATATTAATAAAAATTTCTTTCCTCACAATCAATTTCATTCAACTTATTAAGTTAACTTCCATTTTATAGTTCATTTCATTAACTTATTTGATATTCAATTAGTTAACATTCAATTTATTAAAACTCACTCCACTTGCATTTAATTTATTTACATCCAATTTAAATCAAATTAAATTAATTATATAAATTTTACTTGCACTCATTTATTTTTATCCAGTTTCTTTCACAATTCAAATTGCATTTCATTTTATAATTCAAGTTCGTATTCATTCTATTAATTCAATTTTATAGCTTAAGTGGAATTAATTCACTTTACTAGTTCATCTAGTTCCATTCAAATCTAATTCAATTCATTTAATCTTTATTAAGTGAAATTTTATTCCATTTAATCCGTTACTCGGTTTATTCAACTCTATTTAAAAAAAATTCTCATATCATTCACATTGAATAAATTTAAATTTGTTCTTAGCTTAACATTACTCAATCTATAAGTGACACAAATAATTTACTTAAAATTCATTTCATTATTTTATTTAACTCATTTCAAATACAATTCATTTTTATTTAAGCTTTCTGTAGTTAAACTTCATTTTATTTTCTTTATTTTACTAACTCAATTTATTTAACATTCCTTAAGTTAATTATTTTATTTCATTTCATTTCTCAAATTCAAATTTTCTTTTATTTGCTTAATCAAAACGTTCAACAGTTTTAAAATTTAATTTTGCTTTCCTGTTCAAATCTATAAGTTATAAACTTATTTTTATCTATACTATTTTCAATAATAAGTTCAAAACTATTTTCATATATTTATTAAATCATTCTTGAAATACTTTTCATAATCAAAACCCGTTTTAATCGAAAATAAATTTCTTTTGGTAGCAATTCTCACTCAGAAACTCGAAAATGATCACTGGTGATGCTGTAGTCATCCTCAGAAGTATTTCCTAACAACTTAAGTGAGTTCAATGCTTTTTTTGTTCAGAAACTCTTTTTTTTTAAAATATATTTCTAGTCAAAACACTTTCAAATAATATTATTATTAACTTTGAAGGCCTTGAAAACACTTTTTAAAGCAATAGGTTTTAAATTCAAAATTCTTGACTTTTAAATCCTTTCTATTTATAATATAGCTTATACAATTCCATTTCTTTATTATGAAAATATTTCATTAATTTACAAATTTGTTATTTTAAACAATTCTTATTGTAATTGATTTCAATTTAATTTAATTATCGAATGCTTCATAAAATAAAATTCACAAAGTATTCGTTTTATTTTAATTCAACCAATAATCGACGATAATTAAATATTATCATATCCTAACTACTAACATTAATTATTAATTATATAGGCTTATGAAAGTTATAATTTTCTATATAAAATATAATTTAGGTAAAATTATTTCATTTACCCGATTTTAAAACAATATTTTGTCGACTTGTCTCGTTTAAGTGTTTAGAAACCCCTATCGATATCATGGCTTCCCACGCACCGACCAGAATTCATAAATAACTCAATGGATAAGTAAACACAATATAAAACAATTTATAACACGAACAAGTATGCTCTCTTATATATATACACTCAAACAAACTCATTCTAGGGTATTACTACCCTATCTCTAATGAGTCAAACTCCATAAAGCTAAGGTTATCACTAAACCAAAGCTTTGATACAAACTGTGACGACCCGCATTTTGGAAGGTTTAAATCGACAATAATCCACACATGTCCAACCCAAACAATCCAAAACATAGATAATCAATGGGGTTAATTAATAAAAAAATAAGAAAAGAAGAAGAAAACAAACACAGAATCTCGCGGCGGAACGATAAAATATAATAATCAAATAAATAGTTTATGAAGTTGTTCACTATGTTATCCCGCCTTTTGGCAAGGCTGTGATACCAAGGACTAGACTAGAGACTGAAGAGAATCTGCTCCGGAGATCAGTTATTTGCAAGTTCACGATGGATACAGGAAAACTTGGTCCGAGTTCGAATCGAGCCACAATTAGCATGATATGACAAACAGTGCTGTGCAAAGCAGAATTCCAAATTTCAAGTCAATCGGAGTTCGAATGCTCAAGTTAAGGATCGATCAAGAATCCCAAAGATACAATTCCTATCGATGATTTCGTATCGATCACTATCGATACGAGGCATAGACGACTTCAGAAAAGCAGAGGCAAAGCACCGATCCATCACAATTTCATTTCGTATCCATCATTTCGTATCGATCAGTATAGATACGAAATGTGCACGACCCCAGGATATAGCATCCATTAGTCCATATCGATCACTTACTCGATCGATACGAAAAGCCGAGTTTATGATCGATATGAGAAGCAGAACACAAGATCGATACGAACAGCAAAGCATCAGATGGATACGAAAGAAGCAGTCTCACCACTATGCACAAATCATGGATCTCCACAAAACGCGCATGCCACGTCATTTATACGAAGGGATCGGTATAAAGGTATCGATATAAGGGCTTCAGCCACTCTATATTTGCAACCTTGATCGATCAATAACTCCACAACCACAACTCCAAATGCAATGAGATTTTCATAACAAGTTGCACAATACAAAGGGAACATCCATGATCGATCGCTGTTCAATTGGAGCAGTTTATGATCGATACGAACTCACTATGGATCGATCGAGGATCGATCCCAAATGACTCCAGATCGATCATGTGGGCCCATCTGGACTTGAGAAAGAGTATTCCGAGATTCAAGGCTGATATTTCCAGTTCCATACCTATAAATAGCACCTCCATTGCAACTAAAAGGGACTTTTACGCAGCTTCTCGAGTGGAACTCCATTGTAATTCGAGTGTTAGTGATTGTACCATTGTAACTCAGTTTCTAATCAGCAATAACATCAAAACCTTCAAAGTAGATGTAGGCATACTACATCGAACCACTATAAATATCTGTTTTCTTTCTATTACTGCTTATTTTCTTGGTATGATTATTAGATTAGCCTCATTTTACATTTCACTTCTTCATTCTAATCTCTTCAATTACACCCGAAGAGTGTTGTTCCCATTTTTGGTATAAACACGTTGGTGCTTTCACTGAGAAAACTCTGTATTTTCTCTGTTTTGTGGATCCCCTGTTGCTATTGGATTGCTAAAGTCTAAGGAGGAGATCTAGATCCATCTTCCAGTGGTTCCTTCTATTCTATTCATATTGTTCTAGATCTAAGAAGAACTACATTCAACATGGTGCGCACTACCAGAACCGCTTCCAACGCCGCTGATCTAGAAGGAAGGGATAGGTATAATCCCGCGCAGCTAACTACTACATGCCAAACACCAGCTGGAGCTCCAGATCCATCCGGTCCAGTAACTAAAGAGGAATTCCAGATCCTTATGCATGAGCTCACTCAACAGATCCGTGCCAACATGGAACTTATGAACCAACTGAATGAAGAAAGGCGAGGGAGATCTAGAAGGGAGCGTACCACTTATTCCTTGTCTGAAAACTTGGCGTCGTCTGACTTCTATCACATATCTACACGCCGTCGATTAGATGAGAACTATGTAGAAGCCTCCGAGCACCCACATGCTATGAACCCTGGACAGATGGGGACATGTCCTTCTACAGGGCATGAAGCTGCACCCTCCTCCCGAGGGGGGACAGTTCCTTACAACACTGCTTATGACAACGCAACTGCCGCTATAGATCTGTATGCTGAGATCCAGAACAAACCAGTTGCAGCCCCTCGTCACCGCACTCAGGCCCAGGATCCTCACTTCAATGAAGCTCGGGAGCCAAGGAGGCATGGAACGGACCGTAGACAGCGACCGGACCATTCTTGTGACATGGAACCCGACCATGCCTTGGCCTTGAATCTCCAGATGCCTGATATTCCAACTATGATACGCCAAATGATTAGAGAAAATCAAGGCCTCATAAATGATGATTGGGGAATTTCTAGAAGTCACACCCGTTCGCAAATGACATTTTACATGCGGAGCCACTCCGTCGATTTAGGATGCCGAACTTGCCAGTGTATGAAGGAAATTTGGATCCTAACCAACATATTCTGAAATATGAATGACTCATGAATGCCGCTCAAGCTGACGATGCGGTTAAGTGTAGAAGCTTTCCTATCTCCTTTGGGGGCATTGCGACTATGTGATTCACCTGTCTACCACCAAGATCTGTTTTATGTTTTGACCAGTTAGCTACTAAGTTTTTTGAGAAGTTCTGTATGCGTACTACAAGACCGAAGGATGTTCATACCTTGTCCAGCGTTACTCAAGCTCCCAGAGGGACTCTTAGGCATTATCTGGAAAGGTTCCTCGCTACTTGTGTTGAAGTCAGCAACCCTAACGACAACTCTATTCTGATGGCATTGGCTAAAGGGATCAATCCTGATTCCGAGTTTGGTGACTGGTTGGCTGGGATACCCCCCCCCCCCCGCTTCGTTGGATCGCTTCTATGCAAAGGCATCCCTGTTTTTGTGGAGGGAAGATGCTAGAGGGTCTAGGAAGCGGGACGTCACGGAGCCCAGCGGTGAAGGCATCCAGAGTAATGTTGCAGTGAAGCAGACTGAGGAGAGCTCCGGTAAAGTACAGTTAAATATTCATAATAAGTAAAGTCAGCAGAAGGGTGATGGAGGTCAAGGAAAGAAGAGAGACCCTCATCGTGGGAGATCTAGAGCGCTTATGTTCGATCGATATACTCCCTTGAACACGTCGCTAGAAAATGTTTATCTTCAGACCTGTAATACAGGGCAGTACAAGAAGCCAGCTTCGAACGTCATCGAAGAAGCAGATTCAGACCGGGAAGTTTTGTAGATTCCATGATTGTTACGACCATAACACCAATGAATGCCGTCATTTGCAAGATATCATTGAAAGGTTGATCAGAGAAAGAAAGTTAGAGCAGTTTGTCTGGGCACCGCAGGATGGTGGTGTGGGCCCATCTAACCCCAATCGGGATCAAGGCCAGGCTAGGCCTGAGGAACCCGCGCGTAATGGCGGGAGGTTGGTAATTAATACTGTGAGTGGTGGTTCTCATCCAGCAGATCGAAGTTGGAAGGAAATGGAGTCATATGCTAGTTCGATTAGGCATGTTGACTTCGAGTGTTGTAGTAGAACTGATAAAGGGGACCTGGCAAAACAACAGAGGACGATGACAGATGACATCGTTTTCAGAAACTGTAATGCCGATAGAGTCGAGGCCCCCACGATTGTTCCATTGGTCATTTCTGCACAGATAGGTCCTGCTTGGATGAAGAGGATCTTGGTTGACAGTGGAAGTTTTGTAAATATACTTTTCAAGCATGCTTATAATCAAATGTTGATGGAAGCGATATATCTAAAACCATGTCAGTCACGTATACATGGTTTCAATGGAAGTGCAACTATACCAGTTGGAATGGTGGATCTACCTGTTGAGTTAAGCGTTGTTGATTGCCGAAGAGTTCGGATGTTACAGTTTGTGGTGTTGGATATTCATTCCCCATATAATGCTTTTTTGGGCCGACTAACCCTTGCGGAGTTTAGGGTAGCTATTGCCCTATGGTGTTTGACCCTAAAGTTCCCTATTGACAATGGGGTTAGGGTTATATATGGTGATCGGGCGGATGGACGCGCCTATTATGTTGCAAAGCTGCGAGATGTGCAGTGAAAAGAGAAAGGTAAGGGCGTGGAGGAATCTCTCTACGTCCGTTTTTTGGAGGATTGACATTTAACGCCTAGGCCTAGGCTTGGGCGCCACGACCAGTTTCCTAAGGATCTTGATCCTAGAGACAATGATGATGAAGGGAAAGCAAAAGAATACCAAGCTTCCCCGGCGGAGTTGATGATTGATGTTTCGATCAACGATGATGATGATTCTAGAGTGGTAAAGGTCGGATCTCAGCTTGGCACCCAGATGAGATGGAAACTGGTTGATTTTCTCCAGGCAAACCTTTATGTATTTGCTTGGAATCATTCGGACATGTGTGGGATCTCGCTAAACATCGCGAGTCATACATTAAATATCGACCTACGGCACGTCCCGGTGAAACAGAAAAGGCGCGGTATGGATCCAGAGAGATCTGCCGCCTTGAAGGAAAAAGTGGATAGACTCAAGGCTAATGGGTTTATTCGTGATGCTTTATACCTAGAGTGGGTATCGAACCAGTGCTTGTCAAAAAGTCAAATGGAAAATGGCGGACATGTGTGGACTATTCAGATCTGAACAAAGCCTGCCCCCAAAGACAGTTTACCGATTCCCAGAATTGATCAACTGGTGGATTCAACAGTCGGACATGAGCTCTTATCTTTCATGGACACATACTCTTGCTATAATCAAATCCCGATGCACCTTCCTGAACAGGAGCATACTAGCTTTATCACTGATCTGGGACTTTATTGCTACAAGGTGATGCCGTTTGGAGTCAAAAACGCTAGAGCAAATTATCAGAGGCTCATGAACCGAATGTTTGCAAACCAGGTCGGGAAGACTATGGAGGTGTACATGGATGATATTCTCATGAAGTTGCGGCTATTCAACAACCACATCGGTGATTTAGAGATGATGTTCAACATACTCCGACAGTACAAAATGAAGCTCAATCCACTGAAGTGACATTTCAGAGTTGCATCTGGAAAGTTCCTTGGGTTTATTGTCAACGCCAGAGGAATTAAAGCTAATCCCGAAAAGATCTGGGCAATTCGGAATCTCGAAACTCCCAGAACCATCAAGCAGGTGCATAGTCTTAATGGGAAGATGGCAGTCTTAAGCAAATTCATTTCCAAAGCCATGGACAAGTGCATTCCCTTCTTCGATCCGATCAGAAAAGGGAAACAGAATTTTGAGTGGACAGAGGAGTGCAAGGGCACATTCCAGGCACAGTACAACGTCTGGCAACACATCCCATCTTGTCGAAGCCGGTTGATCACGAGAGGTTATATGTCTATCTGGCAGTTTAGCTAATGTAATCAGTGCTGCGTTAGTTCGGGAAGAGGGTCGGATCCAATGACCCGTCTATTATATCAGCAAAAGATTGACAGTGGAAGAAAGAAACTACCCAAAAATAGAGAAGCTGGCTTATTGTCTTATTGTAGCCTCGAGAAATGTCCACCTATATTTCCAGGCTCATCCGATCACTATTTACACCGACCAACCGTTACGACAGATCCTGACATGACTTGAAACGTTTGGTAGGTTGCTCGAGTGGAACATCGAGCTGAGTCAATTTGACATCACTTATACCCCAAGGCGAGCTATTCAAGGACAAGTTCTTGCGGACTTCTTAGCTGAATTCACCATACTAGGGGACTTGCCTGAAACCAGTGAATCTCCCAACTACATATGGAAGCTATACATCGATGGTGCATCAAACGACCGGTGCTCAAGCGCTGGGGTGGTACTCGAAACCCCAGAAGGGCGATCCGTATGCTATGCTTTGAAGTTTGACTTTCGTGCAACTAACAAAGAAGCTGAGTATAAAGCCTTGCTTGCTGGACTGAGGCTCGCCAAATATTTAGGAGTCATTGCTGTGGATATTTACTGTGATTCACAACTGGTGGTGTGTCAGGTTCGAGGAGAGTCTCAAGCCAGAGACCGAAGATTGGCCTCCTACCTTATGCAGGTCCAGGAAGTGTTGAATTAGTTTATTATGCTATCCACTGTATACCACGAGAGCAAAATCAGAAGGCCGATTCTTTAGCAAAATTAGCCAGCACTGGTGAAGCATAGTAGATGGGACTCGTCCCCGTGGAGACACTTACTGCTCCATGTATTGGTCAGATGGAGACAGACTGGGTTCATGAGGCAGCACCCGAAAGGGTGTCGTGGATGACTCCAATCAGAAACTATCTTGAGCATGGAACATTGCCGGAGTGCAGGAGTGAGATAATACAGGTTCTCCGAAAGGCTTCATGGTTTTTTATCCAAGATTGAGTCCTGTACAGAAGGGGATTTTCTATTCCTTTACTCTGGTGTATCGCCCACGATGAAATCAAGCGAGTGTTACATGAAGTGCATGAAGGAGAATGTGGCGATCACACTAGGGGGCAAGCCCTTGCAAAGAAGATACTCAGATACGGTATTACTGGCCAACCATAAATAGAGACGCATCGGATTATGCTAAGAGATATGATAGGTGTTAGAAACATGCCAGAATTCTGAGAGCCCCACCAACCGAGATTACTCAAATGGTCGGTCCATGGTCGTTTGCCACATGGGGTATTGATATAATAGGTTCCTTGCCTCTAGCCAAAGGTGGTGCGAAGTATGCCATCGTTGCAGTTGACTACTTTACCAAATGGGCGGAAGCTGAGCCCCTTGCTACTATCACGACGAAGAAAGTAATCAACTTTGTTATGCATAACATCATCTGTCGCTTTGGCCTCCCACAGACAATTGTAATTGACAATGATGCCCAATTCGATAGTGCCGAGTTTAAGAATTTCTACCGACGATATCGCATCGAGAAAAATTTCTCGGCAGTAGTTCACCCTCAAGTGAATGGACAAGTCGAAGCTGTCAACAAAGTCATCAAGTCCATTTTGAAGAAATGGTCGGAGAAGGCTGGAGGTAAGTGGGTCGATGAGCTCCCTATGGCCTTATGGGCATATTGAACTACCCACAAGTCCGCGACCGACCATACTCCATTCGCACTTTCTTACGGCTCCGTTATTCCAGTTGAGCTAGAGCTAACTTCTCATTGTGTGACTTATTATGATCCGAAGACGAATGCCATCTGACTTGCAGAATCTCTAGATTTATTAGATGAGAAGCGTGAAGAGGCTGATTTGAGGGCAGCCACACATCGCAGCCGAGTCGCCCGATTATACAATGCTAAGGTCCGACCTAGAACCTTTTAAATTGACGATCTCGTACTTAAGCGAATCTATCCGGTCCCTTCGCATATGAAATCGACATGGGAAGGACCATATGTCATCGAATGGAGGCTTGGAGACGACATGTTTAAGCTATTGACCATTGATGGTCTCACTCTACTGTTGGCATGGAACAGCGAGAGTCTCCATCGCTATTACATATAACTGGCTTTCATTAATTTAGTTTGCTTTCCTTTTGAAGTTTGTTTATGCAATTCGAGAATTTGTACTTGTAATAAGGCAACTGACTTTGCTACGATTTCCTATTTCAACAATAAAGCGTAGACTCATCAAGCCAGATTAGTGATTCCTAAATGCATCATACAACCGCCATGATGTACAAAGAGCTAAGTTCCATCTTACGGCGGGACTCATTTAAATAGAGAGTAATCGTGATCCGGCTGGTCACTCGCTAAATGAAACCCCGAGCTCAGGGGAAAATAACAATCAATTAAAAGAGAGTCAAAACACGACAATTCTCTAAAAACTCCAACTCCCAAAGTGCGAGCTGAAGTGCAAACTCCAAAATCAGGACATGAATTGACCGTCCAGCTCGAGGAGGATGGACCCGTCCATCTACGACCTTGCTTGCATGGCTTGAGGAGGATGGATCCGTCCATCCATGTCCTCGCCTCTTTCCAGGCTCGAGGAGGATGGATCCGTCCATCCACGACCTCGCTTCTTTCTAAGCTCAAGGAGGATGGATCCGTCCGTCCACGACCTTGCTTCTTTCCTCGGTTAAAGAGGATGGATCCATCCATCTATGACTTCGCTTACTGGATCAAGGAGGATGTGATCCGACCATCCACGACCTTAACCAACTCCTTATTCCTAGAGCGTGAATAAGATCCAAACCTTAAACGGGTGTGATCGACCACCCGCAAAATAACTTATGTCCCCGGAGTGTGGACGTAATCCTAAACAATAAGCAGGCGTGATCGACCGTCGGCATACAAATCTAATCCCCAGAGTGTGGATGCAAATGCTAGAAAATGAGCGAGAGTGATCCGACTGCTCAAACTCATGTTACTTTAACATGGTTCCGACTAAGTTAAATCAAAGTTAGTGAAGGTGGAGGACGACTGCCAACTAACTACTTCTACTATCCCTAGAACTGGGGGCATAACTCAAGTACCAACCGCTGACTGAGACAGCGCAACGTTGGGACTCAACTTAACATTTGATTATGACCCGAGGCCATGACCTCAGGACTTAAAGACTAAACTCAAGTTCGACTCAGAGACTAAAGCTTCATGATTACATTGAATGGAAATGTGAATGCTTAAGTACTTAAACAAATAAACGCAGAGTTATGCCGAAAACAAAAAAGGAATTTTACTCATACTATTCTTCAAAAAAGAAGTACAAAATCTATCCAAAGAATTCCTATAAGCGGAGGGCCAAGCCCGCATCTATACATGGCCTACAAAAAGTAAAAGAAAAAAAGCTTATTCTAACTATCTACAAAAGAGGAAGTCAAAATGCAAATCTACGCCTTCGGTTTTCGGTCCTTTTTAACTTTCTTTGGCGTAGATCCACTCTAGCTACCGCCCGGACCTCTTTTGGAACCCTTGCCCCTCCGGCTCGCTTCAGTTGGCTTGTCTTCAGCAGGGGGAATTGATGCAGTCTCCCCTTGGCAGCCCGCGGGGATTGAAGTATCCCCTGTGTGTGAAGCTGGTGTAATAGTGGCGCTTTCGATACCAGAAGAATAAGGCACGCTAGTCTAAATCATGGTGCTACCTGGAGAAATCACGAGAATCGGGATCGGGCCAGGACCCTCCATACCTCCGCCAGCACTAAGATCCTGCTCAATCTCGGCCTTAATTTCCCTCAGTATTTGTTCCTCCTGGTCTACATGCTTGCTCATTGGGATACTACCAGTCGGACCCTAGGAGCCAGTAATAGTAACGTCTTCATCCACATTAAAGGGCATCTCAGTGCTCGGATCGCTTTGGCGGCTGAGAAGCGCTTCCATCATTTGATCGTCAAACATAAAACCGCTATCATCCATCTCCCCAGCCGAAGTAGTAATCGTCATAGTTGTGGCCTCTGTTGTTAACGCCTTGTGCTCGTGGTGAACTTCTAGAGTTGTAGGAGGGTTGGTCGATGCGGAATCTAAGGCTGAATAAAGATGAGAGAATATATTAGTAATATCCTCAGATAGCGTTCCTACATTTTGAAGAATAGGAGAAGTATCCAGAATACCTTCCTCATACTGGCTCCCGGTTTGAGCCGACATGCCTTAGGAGCTACGCTCGATGATTGGAGAGAGATGTGGCCTATCGAGATCGTACCCCGGGACGACTTGGGGGCCGGCAGAAGATGTGGGCACAAGTCGAGATGCTGGGGGCACTTCAGAAGCAGCGTCATGGTGTTCACCCCCAGATCCTTCTATGGCCTCTAGGTATTTAGCAGCCAGGGCTTCTCTCTGGAGCAAGATAGTTGTGTCATGAAGGACTTTGGGCTCGTCTCCAATCAGCACTTGAGCTTCCAATACAAACTCATCAATAGTTTCGACTTTTTGAATCTTCTTTTCTTCCTCAACCAGGCTATTCCAGGCCTTGTACAGTTGAAAGGGGTAATCTTCACCGAGCCAATTCAGATTGCGGTATTTGATAACATTGGCATTGCAAGTGACCAAAAGGTCTCCGAATTCAGCATCCGCCTTGGCCTCAGTGGCTTTTACTTCCCCTTCAATTCTGGCATCAACTTCCACGGCTTTTTGTTCTGCTTTGTCCCTTTCATCTCGCAACTTCACAACTTCCTCACACGCTTCTTGGGCGATCTTGTTAGCATCATCCTTTTCTTTAGTTGCCTCAATTAGTTTTTCTTTTAGCTCGGTGATTTCTTTTAGGGCTGCCTTCTCCTTTTCTATCGCAGCATCCCTTTCTTGAATGACCATGGTGTTGCGGTGCCCCATCTCTTGCACCAAGTCCATATGAGTTTTTCTCATTTCTTCCATGGACTTCTTAGCTTCCTCGACTCTCTAGCCAACCTCCATCTCAACTTTTCTTGAGGACTCGAGCTCATTGGAGAGCACCTCTATTATCTTGTCCTTGTGAGAAACATTGCCCTCCAATTTCTCAACCGCCTTGGCTCGTTCGAAGGATGCAGCCGAGACACGCTCTGCCGTCTTGACCCACTCACGGTATTGGATGTATGCATCGTGCACATAGTCTTGCACCAGTTTCTATATATCATTTGGGATTTTCTTCAAGTTAGAGGAAAGTGGAAACCATCGAAGCATATGTTTGGGAAATCCTTCTTCAGTTTAGCAATGTGGATGGCTCCTTCTCCCGTTGGATCTATAGCGGTTTGTTCTACGACAGCGGGAGCGGCTGTTTCACTTCTGCGGCGCTATTCTTCAGTTTTTGGAGCATAAGATGGCACTGTTTGGTGCGAAGATTCAGAAGAGATCCTACTGAGGCCAGAAGGTTTAGAAGGTGCTTTCGGTGGCGGATACCATGATCTGGAGCGATGCCTGCTTTGGTGTGATTTTTCTTTTTCCCCTTCGTAGCGCTCACATTCCTGGCTAGAATAGTAGCCACGGCCATAATCTCTCTCACTCTCACGGTGATATGATTCAGAATGCGATCTAGGTGACTGGCGCGTAGAGTGGAGTTTATCAAGCGTAGAACCTTGCTTTACCATTGTATCTGCAAAAAAAGAAGAAGAAGGAAATCAGTCATTGCTAGATATTTAGAAGCATATAATGAAATGTCGTGTAGTGCCGTGGAGTGCGTGTATGCATGTGCAAACCCCTAACCGACCGGTTGTAGCATCTTTACTTATTTGAGTTTACTCCCCTGTATCTACTGAGGTTAAGCCTGTGCTGGTTCTTGAAGGGGAGGGGAGACCCTCTAACCTAAGGTCTGGGAATGATGATATCTCCTCCGGGATAGGAATATCTGATAGCCCCTTTAGCGAGCTTTCTATCTGCTGGGAAGAGGTCCCCAAACCTGTGGAAGTAATCACAAATTGATATGCTTTGATAGTTTTTTTCCTCTTGGTTTTATAGGCTAGAGCCTTCCCCTTCTTCTTTAACTCATATGGTTATGGGCCCTGCGGAGGCATGACCGCGGGGTCGTGACCAGCCTCTATGCCTCCATCATCGTGAGGTTCATTGATTCTAATGCCGACCGCAGCCTGAGCTCCCTCGACTAGGGCAAGACAGGAGCCCGTCCTCCACCTTGTTTTGTTTGGGCCACTCTTGGAATCCCCATGAGCCCCATGCTCTGTCCTTTCTCTAAAACCCCCGCAGAAATCAAGTTGTCTTCGGCGATAACTTCATCTACTTCTCTTAATTCAACAGGCACCGCCTGGAGTGTCCTCACTACCTCTTTATACTGTGCTCCTTCGGGCCGTGGAATAAAAGATGTAAAAGAAATGCAGCAATGTATTTAGCATCGATCTATATTATCCAGTTATGTTTAAATAACGAAACAAGTAATAGCACTTACGTCTGACTAGTCATCGCCTAGCAAATCCTGGTGGGCATCTCACATAGAACCACTACGTTTTGAAGTAGCTCAACTTGCTCCATGTTCCTGCCACCACTTGGAAGTTCCTAACAGCTTCTAGGAAGGTGAATGACGGATTATCCGCCCAACTCTTAACATTGAATAAATATCGGATCTCGTCGACAATCGGGGGATGGAGGAGATGTTCCATAAATATTATGTACAAGCTGTTGAGTAGCGCGTATCTGTTCGGATGAAGCTGAGAAGGCACGATGCTCAGATAAAACAGCATGTCCCTAATGAACTGGTTGAATGGGGGTATTGCTCCAGTCCAGCAGATAAATTTGTTGTATGCGGTGAACCCTACCAGGGGATCGTGTGCTCTATCTTCCGGTCCTGGTAACCGGGTTTCTTCCAAAGACAGTCCATGGCTAAGGCAAATTCTACCTAGCACCTCTTCTGTAATATTGGACTAGACAGAATCTACTGGATTCATTATCACCACTGCGTCCAGCAGCTCATCCGGAGCAGGATTCACTATCGGCCGGGACGTCCAGCCTATCTATTCTAGGGAATGGAGAACTTTGAGCTTCTTGCTGTTCTGAGCTTCCACGATCCATAGCTATTGAACTCAGCAAAAACCACTATTAGAAGGTAAAAAACCCGTATCCCCCAGTGCAAAGTGAGTGATCGTGTTGTGTAGTGAAGTGCTGCACAGTACTCTAAATTTATAAAAGGTTAAGAGAAAGTAAAGAGACGAGACTTCGAAATCTGACCGGAGCAACCATCATTGCTGACCGTCTCAACCATGCCATTCTAACTTCGAAAAATGATCCATATTAAAAGTTTGATATGTTTAACAAGTTACAATTCCATCGACAAGCTTTGAAGGATAGTCATACATGTAGTTCTACGGTCAAGTCCAAATATGCAAGGCTAAAGCTCGTCGGGGTCAAGTGTTCGAGTATGCAAAAGTCATGAAATTCGTATCCATCATAATTCATTTTGGATCGTTCCCCTAAAGCTAACATTCGTATTGATCAAAACAGTCAGACCGATCACCAGTTCGTATCGATCGAGCACTTTGTATTATCTGTTCCCTACGTCAACACCTGACCGATCCAGAAAAAGGTACTTTCGTATCGATCCATAAGCTCTGGCTTCGGATCGATTAGAAGACGCCTCACCCCATATCGATACGAGTTGCTTCACCTCATATCGATCATCTACTATTCCTTCCACATCATTTCCAGATGCTTACTTTTCACTTCGATCATGGAAACTGCTTTCCACCACATCCGTCGACACACTTTTTTGTATTGATTGCGTATGCGATCCAGTGAATCAATCTATGGAAATTGCTTCGCATCCACTATCTCTAAGACTTCATACATCTAGGTCGATTCCATATCCATCCCCTCGCATCGATGTGAGATCACCACCTGAGTTAGTCAGATCCGGAGTCGGTGACTCCGAATCCATTTTTCCTCTCCAGCTACCCTCCTTCTCAAAATCTCCAAATCGCAATTAGAAATGCTCTCCACTCCACCTCAGCTACCCTCCGGCGACAAGGACGTCGGAGATGGAGATCATGGTGAACGAGGGGGCACGAAAATCGGATCTCACCATTATAAGCATGATTCAATCAGTGGTTTACCTAAGGTTTAAGGGGATTTGGATTGAGTAATCAGGTTACGATTGGAGACGAAGAACAGTTCTTTTTTCTTTTTTCCGTTTCTCTATTTGGATACGAAGTAACAAGGTGAGAAAATATGCTAAGTACAGAAAAGTATATATACTCCTTCGTATCCAACGTAAAAAAACGATTCGTATCCCGGTTTCCTCACCGATTGAATCGGTCAAATACCCATCGATACTAAAATGCACCATGTACTTGTGTTCGGATTGTTAGTATCCATCGATACGAAGTGTATCTGAATACCCTAAATCTCGTTCCATCGATACGGAGTGTTCCAATACGTTTGTGTTTGTAACTCTCATATCCATCGATACGAAGAGCACATTTGTACAATAATTCAAATAGTCGGTATCAATCATTATGGAACACGCCTTTTACAACTTCATCTCGTATCGATCACCATCGATATGAAATCCACTCTAATGCACCCCAGATCGATCTAGGAGAGGATCGATACGAAGAGGGGCATCAAAAAAACCATCGATCGTTGTTACAACTCGAATTTCATATCGATCTAGGAGAGGATCGATACAAAACTCAATCCAAAAGGAACCATCAATCGATGGCAAGAACTTTTTTCGCCAAAATCCTTTTTTAAAAAATTGACAACGACCCGTGAACGTGCAAGCGTGAATGAGAGTCAGTTCCAAATACATACATGTACCTACATGTTGTACTAACATTTGATTCTTGAAGTTAACAGGAATTGAATGCTTACCTGGTGACAACTAGAAAAATGACAACAATTTGCTGACACTCGATCTTCAGCTACAACAGAAACTGCATGATGATTGGCAGTCTACAATTCAACATTTATACTACTTGAAATCAACCAGGAGTTACATCTACCAAAGATTACATCTCTTGATGAAGGGACAACAACTATTCAGTGAATCGGATAGAGTCATTTCAGAATGAAGATAGCAGCTTTTCAAAGCACACATGTTCATACAGGACGTACTTTAGGGGGCAAATGTTATCCCGCCTTTTGGCAAGGCCGTGATACCAGGGACTTGACTAGAGACTGAAGACAATCTGCTCCGGAGATCAGATATCTGCAAGTTCACGATGGATACAGGAAAACTTGGTCCGAGTCCGGATGGAGCCACAATTAGCATGATACGACAAACAGTGCTGTGCAAAGCAACATTCCAAATTTCAAGTCAATCGTAGTTCGAACGCTCAAGTTACAGATCGATCAAGAATCCCAAAGATACAATTCGTATTGATGATTTTGTATCGATCGCTATCGATACGAGACACACACGACTCCAGAAAAGTGGGGCAAATCACGGATCCATCACAATTTCATTATGTATCCATCATTTCGTATCGATCAGCATTGATATGAAATGCGCATAACCCGAGGATATAGCATCCATTAGTTTGTATCGATCACTTACTCGATTGATACGAAAAGCCGAGTTTATGATCGATGCGAGAAGTAGAGCACAAGATCGATCCGAACATCAAAGCATTGGATGGATATGAAAGAAGCAGTCAGCCCGAAAGAAGCGGTCTCACCACTATGCACAAATCATGGATCTCCACAAAACGCGCATGCCACGTCATCAATACGAAGATATCGATACGAGGGCTTCAGCCACTCCATATTTGCAACCTTGATCGATCAATAACTCCACAACCACAACTCCAAATACAATTAGATTTTCATAGCAAGTTGCACAACAGATAGGGAACATCCATGATCGATTGCAGCTTAATTGGAGCAGTTTATGATCGATACGAACTCACTATGGATCGATCGAGTATCAATCCCAAATGACTCCAGATCGATCATGTAGGCCCATCTGGACTTGAGAAAGAGTGTTCCGAGATTTAAGGCAGATATTTCCAGCTCCACGTCTATAAATACCACCTCCATTGCAACTAAAAGGGACTTTTACGCTGCTTCTTGTGTGAAACTCCATTGTAATTCGAGTGTTGGTGATTGTACCATTATAACTCAGTTTCTAATCAGCAATAACATCAAAACCGTCAAAGTGGACATAGGCGTACAATGCCGAACTGCTATAAATCTATGTTTTCTTTCTATTACTGCTTATTTTCTTTGTGTGATTGTTAGATTAGCCTCATTTTACATTTTACTTCTTCATTCTAATCTCTTCAATTACACCCGAAGAGTGTTGTGCCCATTTTTGGTACAAACATATTATACATTTGATTATAATTTATACAACATTTATCAGAGTTATATATACAACAAAAACCAAATATAATGCAGTAGAACAACATGATGTAGAGAATAATAATAGCAATAATATACCAAATCTTCGTCTTCGTCTTCCATAAAATGATCTTCAATGCGTTGAAATACTCAAGGCTGACCTGAGCATAATGAAAAAACAAAACACTCGAGTCAGGACTAAAATATTCTTATGTGAGTCAAATCGGTATCACATAACATATGTGTAATAGCGTCAAAGATGTTTACGGGATTTTACATCTCTTATCCAGTGTATGACGTGCGTGCAATAACTCAAGGGATGTTACGGGATTTTCCATCTCTTAAGGATACGTCAAAATATTTATATATAGTAGAATACGCTACATGTATAATGTCTAATCGGTAAAAAAAATATTTTTCTTAGCGTTAAGGCTTTACATTAATCCCTTTTAACGCGTTTTTAAGCATTGTCGTACAATTTGCATGTAACGCCCTAGTAGAACGTCGGGGGATAGGGATGCGCCGTGATACGGCAACACTAAACCAAAATCGTAGGGGTCTTATATAGGGATAAAAGTATGACAAGGCACGTGAGGCAATGCCCAAGGTAGGATACTACCGGTTCGAGTCGCAGGTCTGGTGGTAACGCATCGTAGCCACGACCACCCACTACGTCCGTCCATCCCATATCGAGTCAAAGGGAGGTTATACCAAATCAAGGTGCACCAATCGAAACCAACAACAAGAGGAATAATATGAACTGAGTCCAGGAAAATTGAAGAACGGATGTCTGCTAGGGGTAGCTAGCCCGGTTGGCCCTGTCAGATCGTCCTGTTTTAGTCATTTCAAATTGGCACAAGTGCCGAGGTCTATCCATCATCGTTCTCTTTCTTCAAATCCAGGAAACGATGTCAAATCCAACCACTTCATTTTGTAGTCTCCTCCGCGTACACAGTTGTTAAAGTGGTTCCAATATTGACAAAGAGTATGCCAATAAGAGGCTCCGGTCTCTTTAACAGCCAAACACCGTTTTACACACCGGTTGGTACTTTTATATTTCAAAAACAATTCGTACCTGATATCAAAATATCATATTCGCTTCAAAATCAAATTCATTCAAAATCATCATATTTACTCAAAATATACTATTTCAATTAAAAATCATTTTCGCCTTAATATCTCGATTTCGGTTCCAATTCAAAATTGCTTCGAATTTCCATTTGGATTATAACTTCAATTTAACCCAATTAGTATTTAAATCCATGATTTAAATGTAAACATTCTAACCTTGACCAGTTTGAATTTTTAGAAAATAGTTTAAAATAATTTAAAGAGTTAAAATAGTTTAATATAAAATAGTTTGAGTGTTAAAAATGGTTTATAAATAAAATAGCTTGGAAATCAAAATAATTTGAATATTTAAAAGATAGGTTTTAAACAGTTTATATTAAAATAGATTGTTTGAAAATAGTTTCGAAGTCAAACTAATCCAATTCCAAATTTCCAATTCAAATCAATTCAATTTCCATTTCAATTTAATCGATTCCATTCCGATTTTAATTCGAATTAACTTCGATTCCAATTTCAATTCATTAATTTCAACTCCAAATTAATTTCAATTCAATTCCAATTTCAATTCAAATCTTCTTCAATACCCATTTAAATTTAAATCGATTTCGAGTTCGATTTCAAAGTATCGATTTAAATCATATAAATCAAATTTAACTTCGATGTTCAGTTCAATGTCCAAATCTTTAAAATAATTCAATGCCAAGCTCAACTTTTGAAATATCGATTTAAACTACTTTACTTAGCAATATTCAAAGTTCAAATAAAAGTTCAATCTTTTAAAACAAATCAATTTCCGAAATTCAAATCATATTTCAATTATAACTTCAAAATCTCAACTTCGATTATTTAAACAATTCATGTTACCAAATTTAAATTTCAACGTTTCGAGCTCAAGTTCGAAATAATTAAATTTTCATAAATTCGATTTTTATTTCTTTAAATCAAAATCATTTAAATAAATTCAAATCAAAAATTCTGAAATCATTTAATTTAAACAATCCGGTGTTCGTACATAATTTTCTATCTTATGGCCAAGTGAATCAGTTATTTCAATTTATTCAGGGATGGATATATATCATTTCAATCCAAAATAAATGTCATTGGTATATATCAATTTAACATATTTCTTAATTTATTCGAAATAATTCGATTTACAGTTTTATATACTATAAATAATATACAGGATGATAACAGAATATATATATAAATAAATAAACATCCAATCACCCAAATATCGACCAATTGGCTTCCATCACAATCAATCATCCAAACATTCAAATATCACAACAGTTAACTAGATATCAATAATCGGGAGTTTACTAGTAATTTAATTCCAATTCAATTTAGCTGTCAATTCAAATTTCTATCAGTTAATTCAGATGTCAATTTACATGTCAATTCAATTAATCAAACAACAATCAATAAATTCAAATTACTTCAAAATTTCAAATTTGACTAACATAAAAATATTCTAGTATTTCGTGAGCGTTATAAAACACTCGCCTTTTATTTGAAACTGAAAATATTTCAGCCAAATAAATTTCACTTCCACTCCATGTTGTAGACGACATCGATACGATCGCACTACGACTCGTTACACTCGAAACGGGCCTCGCATGCAAAAATTATATGATAATTAATATACGATATAATTTAAAACTTAATTAACATTATATTTAATTTTAATTAAACAACCTGACCTTTTTTTCCCCTCCATCACGCTAGCTTTCCAGTATTCGCGAACCCACATGCGAATGTCTCTTTCATTTCTTTTTTTATATAACCTCGATTCGATCGCCGGAGGCCAAGCCACCAGCAGCTGACCACACCCAGACCTCCACGCGCTGCCGCTCAACCATGGAGCACGCACATGAGCGATTCCAGCAATGAACCCAACCCAAACCCTAATCGACACGAATGCGCCTCCAATCGCCTCCAACTATAGGCGCGCGCGTCCCCATAACGCCACTCCATCGCGCGCATGCATCGCCGTTCGATCCGATCCTCCTTTTCTTCTTCGTTATTTATTTATTTATTCATCAGTTTTTCTTTGACTGTTGGATATGATTGATAGAAGAAAGGGGGTACGGGAAACAAAAGGTAGGCTGAACTGTATGATTGTCGAATGATGGAATAAATATATATTATTATAATAAGAAAATATCTAACTCGATTGGCTCGCGAAATCCTGAACTTCAAACGAAGCGTGATGCCTGGCGTTCTATATGTTTTACCCCTATTCCGAACACAATGGAACTAGTCTCAAGGCCTAACTCGATCGTATTCAGAAGAAAGCATTTCAAAATCAATTTATTTTAATTAAATTCTGAAATTAAATTCTACGCGTTTCAAGCTCGCACGGCCAAATGACAAGTCTGATCGCTACGAAATTTGAAATTCTATAATAATTCACTATTACGGATCCGATGAAACTGATTTTGTCAAAATCCGAGATAGTGGCCAAAATGGCTATTTGCACTCGTTAATTAAAGTACAAAATTCCCAATTTCTATTTATTCGCTTTTTTAAATGTTAACAATCTTCATTCATATTCAAATAAAATTTAAATCAACTTTCGGCATCCTTTCATTCACATTAAATTCAAAATTCAATTATTTAAATAATTCCAATATTAAATTTGAATAATTTAATTATGCAATAAATCGATATTAATAAATCATTAAATTTCTAATAAATTTTAGTTATCAATAACTATTTTATTTTCATCTAAATAATTCAACATTTATTATTCAACTCTAGTTATTGATTATAAACATATTCAATACGTAAAATTCATTTCAATATCTATTATTGCCAAAATCTTCGAAATTGGTTATTTTAATATTTTATTATATTAAATAAACTACAATAATAAATCATTAAATTTTTAATTCTACCCATTTTTATCCAATAATCACATTAAATTTAATAATTTAAAATAGTTAAAAAATACGGGTCGTTACAAAATAAATGTTGCAAACTAATACTAAATCAATTTTATATAACATAATTCATAAAATATTTATGAAAGCCTATTCCTTTGCACTGAGAAACAACTGTTGTTCCAAGAAATACCAACTTTATAGCGAATGAATTTCTTTAAGAAATTATTGGTATAGAATGAATTTGGATATGATCCGAGGATAAAACTGATTACAAGGGATGAAATGAAATTGACCAAACCTAAATGAACACAACACATTAGAACGTCTAATGAGTATTGTTATACATTAAAGATAAATTGGGAGTTTCTTGTCAATGTTAAGAATAAATAATCCTCGATCGTTTAATTAAACCATTAAGAGTATTGACTATATGATATGGCACGATGCACATATCCGAAATAAATTCCAAGTACTTTATCAAAATATGATTTTGATAGTTGTACTTGAAGGGATATGATCCATTAGCCGCAAACGTGCCTTTAAAAGAAAGACAAATGCAGTTGAAATATAGTAAGCCAAAATGATAAGAATAACATTGTTAATTTCAAATTTTGAAATTATCGTAATAGATTCACCATTCAATATACTCTAGTTGATTCAGATTTTACTCACAAAACTACCGACTATACAACTTTGTGTATTGATATGTATGTGGTTAAATAGAAAACTCTAAATAATGATTTAGAGTAAAATGTTTACACATGATAAGCAAAGTGTCTCGAATTTAGTGAGGTGATTGTAACAACCCACACCTTAATGGGCTCGAATTTCAACAAAATCAAAATCCTAAGTCCATTAGGGTACGGATCATTGATTTTGGTAACCTATAATAAACATAAGTATATCAAAGAGCGATCAATATAAACTCATAGCAGAATTGAAAAACATAATATAACATATGTACTAACTAAAGCAACGACCATGGAATCTGTATTATTCCTTAGACGTCTAATTATCTCATCGGCACTGAGCATGAATAAGAAGACTTCTCCATCTATCGTTCCCGTCTAGCTCTGGTATCGTATCTCTCTAAATCTATCGTGTGGGCTATAATGAGAGGGGTTTAGAACAACATTCGGGTGATTGGAAAAATTACATACTTTACACATACCATTAATTTATGTCGATTTATTTCCATTTAAGTGCTATGTATATTAATTATGGCTAATCTGTTAAGTCCGATATGCATGCGTACGATATGCCTAACCTCCTTCGAGGTATAACTATATATGTGTATGCATGTTCGCATATATGTCTAACATTTTCACTACCCAAAAACCATGACCACTTAATTCTTCCTATATAAGGATGAGGTAGACCCAATGGCCATTTACTACCTCATTCCTCGAAGTGAGCCTTCGATGTGAGCCTTCCAGAACGTGAACGCTAGTTAATCGGTCCTAGCTACATAGACCGATGACCCCTATATATGGCTTTATAGTTTATAATTTAATTGGCGTACTACTAACGCATCTTAAAGACTCATCTAAGGGTTAACTATCCCATCTCCGATAAACAAAATTTTGTCTAACCATCCACTTTGAGATCTGTGTGTCTCCCATATCCACTAGGAAGCAAAATCCGTCAGGGCATAACCAAAGTCTTTGCTACTGCTCACTCGGGACCGCTGGTGATCATTGCCTGCATGTGAGGCCCACTACTATAACCAGTCTAAAATTACTAACATAGCCCACCGACTTTCGACAACTGACATTCTGCTTAGATTAACCTAAGTAAATCAAGGAAGAATGCCCCTATCGATTACTTAATACCTCTTATTGGAAATGAAGCGGACCCCATTTCCTTAAAAGTACTATGTCATTTAATTCTTCAAATCTGAGGCGAACCCTCGGTATATTTTTCCCATACCTATCTGGTACATATATCCCTTCCCCCATGATCCTACAGTTGGAGATGTATTACATAGTAGTAATATACACAACTGCCGGTAACCTTTAGGTGAAGGGCAGACTTATGTAACTCTACTGACCTCGAATCCCAACCCACTAAACCAAACTTATCACCCAAAGCCTAAGTTTTGGGCTAGGCCTATTAATTCATGCTTGTTCTAAATGTATAATTGGAGCAATATAATTTCTACTATGAAAATTATATTGCCTTCTATGTATATATTTAATAGTATTAATACTTACTTGTTCGCTACGTAATTACTCCTATCTTATATGCTTAGGCTTTGGTTTCATCATTTCCTTCTTATGTCTAATAAATGTCCATTGTCCATAATAATTGGTCATTAATGTAAAAATTGGATAAATCACTAATGATATTTATTTATCAGGCTCAAAATCCATATATTATGGCTATTCAATTTCCTTATAAATGCCATACTAAATGCTAATATCTCAAATATTGATTTTGATTGCCAAAAACGGTATAATATTACTACTAACCTATCTTCGAATTGTGTAGTTCTTTTAGATATATTATGGAGACATTTACAGAGGTAAACAAGAACTTAGTGGAAAAAAATAAATTATATGAAGATTAATCAAAGCAATTGGAAGAACAAAATTGATCGAGGAAGAAATGCAAATACTGAAAAGACAAAGGCATTTGAAGTGATGAGTAGTTGGTTTAATCTTAGAATCTTTGTTAAAGACCCCATGACAATTATACTTGAAGATCATCAACAATTGACCTCGATCAAATCACAAAAATCCACAAATATGAGGTACTTTTGAAATCTGTAAAACTTTTTGGTGTTGCTGTTCCTTTCTGTAACACTATATGTCGACATATCCTCCGCATGTATGTCGACATACATGCCGTTTTCCATATTTTCAAATTTCAAATGAAGAGACATTTCCCGCCACCTCTTCACAAAAGAACATGTCTTTTCAACCACTATATAAAGGCCCTAGAAAATGAATTTTTAACACATCTTTCTCTTCTTTCTCTTCTCTTTCATATCCAAACATTTGTAAGAGAAACCCATTGCATATTCTTCCATTCTCTTTGCAAATCCATACTATTTCAATCCAATTCTTCAAGGATTTGCAAACCATACAATATCAGAGAGTTTATACTTGAATTCATATCATTCTCTCCCTGATTTCATCCTATCCCTCAAAGAATTTGAAGATATATTGCCATTGGAGGTCTATAGGATCATTATACCAAATCTGAAGGAATCTGTATTGAAGATACGACTACTTGCCGTACTTTATTGTTGTTTTACAAAGAAGAGGGTGTACTTGTAGCCTCGTAAATCAAGAGGGTGTAACCTGTAGCCCCTAAAATCAAGATTGTAAAGGTGTTCTTGTCACCCGTGGAAAGCAAGCGGTGATAGTAAAATTTTGTACAATGTAGTGCAAGACTGGATGTAGGATTGGTCAATCTGAACCAGTATAAAAATCCCTGGTATTATTTACTTTACCGCATATTACTTTATTACTTACTTGTTCTGTACTTATTAGTTTTTATTTACAATAGAGTTTTAAATTCATCAGTAAGTTTTAAATATCTGAAATACACACTTCACCACTTCTAAAGTTTAAATAGCCTTAAAATCCATTCCGCATTATTTTATAGAAAGCCCAGTTTCTATCATTTGGTATCAGAGCACTGGTTTTCAAAAATTCATAAATTGGTTTTTGAAAAGTATAAATGGCTAATAACACTAGTAACACTTGTGATGTGCACATAAATATGCATATTTTTACTTCCAAATTTAATCTAATTTAATTAAATAAATGAGCATATAGGGTGTTTTAATATGTTTTAACCAAAATTAAAATTATTTTCAAATCATCATTTATTCATCTTCATATAAGGGTAAAATGGTAATTTTGTGCATAAATTAATTTGAGAATATTCACTTGCATATTTTATTTTTATTTGTAGGAATTTGAATGGAATTATGAAGATGTTCTTATGGAAATATGCATGCACAAGGATGGAAACAAAGGGATGAAGATGGAAATAATTCAAACTCATGCATCATGGAGGACCCCACCAACCCACTTACCATACTGTATAAATAGGAGCTAATGGACATGATAATGGAAATTAAGGCTATATGCAATTTGGGTAGTCCTCAAAAATATGATTAGGGTTTGAAAACATGTATAAATACCCCTTATGTTCATGTAATGAAGCTCTTAGCCTCCTCTTTAGTTGGTTTAGTATGAGGCTCAAAAATAAACAAAAATCTCTCTCTTCTTTTTCATGGCTACTTAGCCATTTTCTTTCATGTAATTTTCTTATATGCAATTTTAATTCATGCTCTTTTTTATTTACATGCTCTCTTTCCTCTTATGTTAGTAGCTTAGTTTCATTTCTTATGCAAGTAGACTAGCTTTTATTTCATTTTAATTAGCTCTCTTTTTAATTTGCTTGCATTTTCTTCTTGTTTTTGTTTCATGTTGCACTCTACATTTGTTGAAATGATAACAAATATGAGAAGCTAAACCCTTCAGGGGTAATGAAGCTCTCTTAACCATGTAGATTCAACATTTTGCTAATTTTTGATCTCTTTTTGTGCATAATGACAATGTTTGAATAGGTAAAATTTTGTTGTTTTAGCTTTGAATTTGATAGCCTGTGTTGCTGATACCAAATTGGCTATGCTTAAACAAACACAAACAAAAATTACCTCTTCATCTATATATGATTATGGTAATGAAGTGAATTTTAAAATCAAAATTTGAAGGTCTATATTAACTAATCAATAGTAAATAGATCATGCTTAGAATAGATTTATTTTCAAGTTCATTAACATTTTCATGAGAGTTAAAAAATGGTTTAGTGGTTGTGTTATAGTTTGATGGTTTATGTTAGGCTAATTAATAGCACAAATAGGCCATGCTTATGATAAACACATCAACTAAACTCATGAATGACCAAAAGAGAGATCATAACTTCATTTTGTTGATTTATGTAATCACGAGAAGGAAATTACCTCTAAATTGCCTTCAAACTCTCATATTTTTATCCACTTTCTATTGCTAGTTTATTTACATTTTTAGCTTAACAACTTCAAATCTTTGTTTAATTTGATTGAATAGAAATTTTAAAATCAATACAATTCCCTGTGATCGATCCATACTCGCCACGAACTAGAATTGTACGCCGTGCGCTTGTGGTTATTTTTAATTAAAAAATTTCAGCTATTTTTCTAATTTGATAGAGATTTAGCCGTTAAACAAATTTTTGACGCCATTGCCGAGGAATTAATTTGATTTTATTTCTATTCTTCGAATTATTTGTTGTTTGATTTTATTCTGTGTGTTTGTTTGCAATTTTTTTCTAAAAGAGGGTTGTGTGATTTGAGTTGTGTGCTTATTGTTGTTTTAGTTTCTTTTGCATTTGCATTATATATATATATATTTGTGTGTGTGTGTAACAACCTGCAAATTTTGAAAATATTTTAAATGAAAATTCATTTGAAACTTGGAATATAATTATTTTAAAATTGATAAATTTGAAAATTTAATGTAATATTTTGGAATTTGATGTGAAATATTCTTCCAAATTTAATAAAATAAAGATTTTTCTTAAATTTCAAATTTTTGTCAACTTTGGTCAAAGTTTGACTTTCTGTGAAAATTTTAAATTTTGAATTTTTTACTTTTGCTTTTTTTATGAAGATGGATTTAATTCTAACATTTTCCTTATTTTACGTTTTGTTAAATTTTGGTTTCTACATTTCAAAAACTTACAACTTTTGGCGTATTACACGCAGTTATTTTTCCTTTAACATTTATCTTATTTACATTGTGACTTTGGGCTTGTGCTAATGGGCTAGAAAACCCTTTAGTTAGATGAGAAGCCTATATAATATCTTAGGGTTTGTGATAGACTCTTCACTTTCATTTGTGCCTCCACCGAAGAAAAAATAATAATGTAAGTTTCTTCTTCATCTTCCTCCTCAAAACCCTAGACCTTCTCCCTCCTTTCCTCTACAATTTTTCCTCCTCCTTCCCCAATATTTCGGTCATGCTCATCACCACACCATCTCCTCTTTCCCCAACCACAAACCCTAACCAAAACCACTTCTCCTCTTTCCTTTTCCCCTTCTTCTTCTTCACCATTTTCGGCCTCTACCTCCCCTCCTCCAACCAAAACCCCATAGCCGAACTTCCTCAACCTCTTGCCTTGCCTTGGTCGTGACCACCTCCTCCATCACCTAATCCCTAGGCCGAGCCCTCCACAACCAAAACCCTAACCCTAGGCCGAAACCCTTCACCAAAACCTACCCTAACCTAGTCAAAACCCTATGGCCGATCCGTAGCCCAGCCCAAATCCCTATGGCCGAACCCAAACAAAACTAGCCTATGACTGAGCCTATGCACCCCTAGATAAGCCCTCTTCACATGTTTACAAATATATAATTTTTCTACTTTTATTTTTCTATGTGAATTATTTGTTTACGTATGGAATTTTTTTTAAGCGTCGGATTTGGATTCTCCTCTCACTCAAGCTTGTTTGTAATTTGTCGTGCTTGTTGTAGTCGTGGTGCTGCATTTTGAATCACTTCTCTAACCAAAGAAAGGTGAGTAATCACTCTTGACAACGTACTTATATTTTGGTGAATTGATGACAATGGAATTGTATGGATTTTTATATGCAAGTGGAAAATTTCACCTATGTTTATATTTTGTTATTTCACATCATATTTTACCGATTATGATCATATGCCATGATATATTGAATATTGTTATGTTTATTTAATATTTTGTTCTCACACTGCAAGTTCCTTCACTATGGGTTGAAATGATACATACCCGAATGATCTTTAGATTAAGGAAAATTGTTATGGGCTGAAATGATAGGTCTGAGCAATTTTATTTGACTTGGGATTGTGGGTTTGAAATGATATAAAACCCGGAAAATTAATAAATTGCGGATTGAAATGATATATGTCCGTATTTACTTAACCCTAGGGTAGAGAATTTTAGACAGACTCCGTGGTTGATTTAAAATGATTTTCTAAAAATTATTAAGTATTTTGGATTTCAATATATGAATCTCAACTAAAATTTAATGTAATAATTTCTGCGAATTTGTTCACATGAGTTAATTTTTTTATAAGAAATAAATAGTTGGAAATGTAAATTTTGGAATCTAATTTACAGAATGAAGATTAATTGAAATTTAATAATTCGATTTGAGTTAATAATGGAATTTTATTCTAACCTATAAATTGTAAGTTTTAATTCATGTAATAGTGATTAAAATGATAAATGGATTTTTTTTGTGAAACAAAAAATGTAAGTTAAAACGTACATTTGGCATGTAAGTTTTAACTAATGTAAATGGTATAACTTGGGTAATAAAAATGATAGATGTTATTTACTGAAAGAAAATAAAGTGTAAGTTAATAACGTACTTTTAACTTAGCATAAGGATTTCTGCTTTAAAATTTGACATTATAGTAACAAAGTTATTTAACTAAAGGTGTAGTTTCTTTAATGACCAAATAGCTAAAATTAGAGTAATATAATAAGAGTGATATAATGACTATGATAAAAACTGTAAATATATGTAGTATTTGATTATATAAACTATTGTAGTAGGAAGTATTACAGTAACAATTCAAAACTAGTGCGATTTCTTACGGTAACAATTCAAAACTACTGCGATTTCTTACTGCAACAATTATGCACTGCTGCGGATTCTTACAGTAACAATTCTGCATCGTTGCGAATTCTTACTGTAACAATTCTGCACCGCTGCGAATTCTTACAGTAGCATTTCTATACTGCTGCGTTTTCTTAAAAGACATTTCCAGAATGCTACAAAATTTTTCTAAAGGGTTATAGTTCCGAATGTTATGGTTCTAAAGGTTACATTTTTTTTAGTGCTATGATCTTTAATTTTTTTACGTTTCAAAGGGTTTATAATTAAATGAATTTGGAAGTGTACGACTTCGAAAAAATGAATAATACTTTAAAGAATAATGATATGGAATTTATATGGTTTTGAAAGGAATATGTTTGATATGAAAATAAACCTTTTGAAATTGAATAACCACGGGTTATAATAACGTTTGGTTGTTAAAGAGACCGGGATCGAATATGGGCATACTCTCTATCGATACCGAAAACCACTTTAACAACTGTGTACGCGGTGGAGATTCCAGAATGAAGTAGGATGGTGGCGACGATCACCTACCTTAGCGCGCCTTCCTTATGGGCTATACGTTACCAACAGTCCGGAAGTGTAATTGGTATATCTACCCTGGCATTGCCTAGTTGTGCCGTGTCACCTACCTTAGCGCGCCTTCTACGAGTTTGTTTTATGCCGTACCTATGGGGTATCCTCTGGCGGCCCCAGTTTATGGGAAGTTACGATACTGTATAGACTATTGCCATTATAAAATGTGTTAAGGGGGATATCGGTAACGCCTTAACGCTATTTTAATAGTTTACTTTACTTTTGACATTATTATAATAGCGTATATTACTACATAGTAGATAGTTTAATAGATCCTTAAAGGATGGGCGATCCCAAGCATCCTTTAAGCTACCGATGCATTTCCTTTGCAGTTCACTTGAGTTGATTTACATTTTATAAGTATGTATGTCCTGACTTGAGTGTTTTGTGTTTTGCTTTACGCTCGGGTCAGTCTGAGTTTCACAGTTTTGGTTTCATCTTTTTGGAGCTAGAGATCCGCCGGAGATTTAGCAGTCTATCTGATATTTCTATTCCAGTTATTTCCACTCAGCTTTTGCTTTTGTAGTAGAGAACTTATCTACCTTGAATTTCCAAATGTATTGGTTTTAGACTTTGGTATAATGTATAAGTTTTGAGACTTTATATCTAGGAGCTTCATGAACTCCTATGTTTATTTTATTTCGCTTCGAGTTATTCTGATATTCTGTGTCTGTGATTCTGTGATTGATTTTATTTGCCCCAAATTTTATTAACAATCTGTTGTTTTGAATTATTCAAGTCTGACATGTGTGGTTTTATTGTCGATTTGAATGGTCCAAAATGGCGGGATGTTGCAATATATATATATATATAAAAGCGTACACAATTTCAAACAAAATTAGTTTATTGCACTTACACTTTTACATTGACATTTCTTTTTCATTTTCTTCTTTTGTTTACATTGTTTTTACTGTGTGCACAGAAAACCCTGACAGCAACCAGACCACCCCCTAGCACCACCACAACCCTATCAACCACCACTTCAATTCTAAGCTTCTGCCTCCTTCCTACTTGCAAACAGCTCAACATCACTACACTGCTCTGTCGAAACTGCCTCTGCATCATCCCACTGCTACACATTAGTAGCATTCATTTCCAGTCAAACCACTAAACTCTGTGCACATTCCCACTGTTGCAAGTTGCACCACAATTTGCAACTATGCACATCCACTCTTATATATCACCAAAACCTCTACTTCTTCAACATACCACTGTCATCACTGCTCCTCCTCGGCCATTCAAGTCATCACAGCTCCACACTTCACCTCAAATACTTCTGTCCACCTCAAATACTGTCAACAACTACCACTTCTCTCATCACATCTCCTTCTCTTTGGTTCAGTACATACTTACAACATTTCCCCCTTACTCATACAACAAACTTCCACATCAACCATAAACCATCTGCTACTGCTCTCCCATCAGTTGTCATTCCACCAGTCATTCCAAACAACCATAACACTCCATACTTTTGTATCACCTCCTATCTATTCACTTGCATACAGACCAAGCTTTGCTACCACCTCCAAAACTGTCACAACAGTTACTGCATCATCACCTGCCCCTCGTCTCCACCATTGTGCACCAACTTTTGTGCATTCACAAAACAGTTCCACACTCATCTCCAACAGTTACATACAACAACACCTTACTGCAAACTATTCCTCGAACCACTACTTCATACAACACATTTGTAACTGCACTTGCAACCCCTCTAATAAACATACACATCTGATAAGTTCACCTCCTCAAAACTGTCATCTTTGTCATACCATCAAATAACTCCCCCAGCACATTTTCTACAACACCACCCTGCCATACCATCATCTTTGTCATACAACTCTGTCTTCATCAAACTCTGCCCACCAATCTGACATACAACATCAAAATTTCCAACATCTACAACCTCTGCCACCATCCAGCAGTACTTTCACCATGTACATCATCACTCTAGATACATTCATCTACCTTCTCCACTCTGCTGACCATCACCACATCACTGTTACCCCATTGCCTTCTCAAACACCACTGCCTACAACTAAATAATACTCCCTCAGCCACCTACAGTTCATTATACCACACTTTCAACCTCAACATTATCATACACTGCTTTCAATCATAGTTCAACTGCCAACCACCTCCACTTTCCCCTACACAATCGCTCAACCCAAAACTGAACCTCCTACATCCACGAGCATCCCAAATCATTAACCCGAAACCAACCTGCCTCTCTGCGCATCTTCGACCATAACCAACCCCGTAATCGCTAGCGTCGTTCACCTTTTCTTTCATTTTGATTTTGATTTTGGGGAAGTGGGTTTCTAGATTTAACGATGAACTGAATATAGTTGTGAAAATTTGGAGAGCGAAATTATGAATTCGCGAATTTATGAGTTTGTTTCTAATCTGGGTTCTCTGATCTTTGCTGAGCATCGTGGTTTTAAAGTGGGCCGAGTTGTTTGCTTATTTTAATTTTTTGTTTAATTTTTTTAGCCCATCTTTCTTTTTGTCCATTTTTTCTTTAAAAAAAACAAAAAAGGGGTTCGTTTTCAATTGTTTTGGTTTAATTTGTTTTTCATTTCTTTTAGTTTTTTCTTTGATATATATTAAAAAAAGGTTTTTTTATATATCTTGTATTTAATTTCAAATTGCCAAAGCAGGAAATCAGAAGGAGAAGAACTGCTGCCAAAAATAAATTGCTTGCTTGCTTATATAAAAAAATTTGCTACTTTAAAATAAATTGCTAATAAATTCTACACGCTCTGGTATCGTGCCCTCATCTCTTGTTTTTATTTGCTTTGCATTATTGGTTGCTTGCATTTTATCAAAACAAAAACAAAAACAAATTTCTTTCGTAGTTACATCGTTAAATTGCGTTTAATTTCTGTTTTGCATTCATCTCATATTATTTTTCTTTTCTAAGGGCAACATCCTAATCCACATAAGGTGGGGGATTTCATCACCCCTTCCTTCGCCCACAAATAGCATTTCATCTTAGAATTTGATTAATAATAATGGTTAGACATCAGACTTAAGAGTGTCGCGAGCTCACCTAGGGCTTAATTGTATATTGATAAGTTGTCTTCTTTCGACAATTTAATTTCTTGGTGTCTAGGCTACGGCAGAGCAATGACCATTTATAAATATTACGGTGATTCGTAAATAATATAGTGGTTGTTTCACTGAAGGTACTTATACCTTCGGTTGCATTGCTACGGTGATTCGTGGTGCACCGATAAATCATGTCTGTTACCTGGCTAAAAACTATCTTGTTGGATTAAGACAAAGTGTGATTATACAATTTTGGATTAGGAGCTACTTAGGATAGAAAATTTGTAATTAAGTCCTTTGTATTCATTTAGTTGCATTAGTTCATGCATATTTAAAAAAAATTCAAAAGCCAAAACTAAAAAAAATTGTAAATATTTCATAACTTAGTTTTTAAATCCTTTTCTTTAAAAAATTTCAATCAAAAATCCAAAAAAAAATTAAGTTAGTTTTTTTTTAGAAAAAACAAAAATCCAAAAAATATATATAATCTTTTCAAAAAAACATATAAAAAAAGAAGAAAAAAAATTTGAAAATCCAAAAAACAAGACAAAAATCAAATTTCCCTTTCGAAAAAAATAAATTCTTTTTGGTAAATAGTTTTCCTAAATAGAAAAAAAACAGTTTTTGAAAATGTTTGAGTTTCCCTACTTACATGAATTTTACAATAGTTGTGAAAATCAATATAATCCATATAATTTCACACCAAATTCTTATGGATATTCTAATGACAACTATTGTACAAACAATTCGAATTTTGAACAAAATTTTCAAAGTGATGACTAACCCTCAAATCTTGAAAATAGTATTGAAACGATTTCGTCTTTACTTGGATAAATGATTTGTGTAAGTCATATTTGTGCAACAACTCAAGTCAAGAATTTCAAAATAATCAAAATTTAAATTCAAATAATTTTGATTATAACCCATGCCAATTCAATTTCGAACTCCAAAATGAATTTCAAAATGAAAATGAAAATGAAAATAGCTGTTTAAATGATTTTGGCAATGGGAGTTGTTTCAATGATGGTGAAAAATTTTATACTCAACAATTTCAAATTCTCAAGTTAATAATTACAAATTTGATTTCGTTGAGCAAATGGATGAAATTCACAAAGATCACACGGATTTGTTGTTTGAAACCTACATTAAACAACATGAGAAACAAAATCAAATCCCAACGTGTGACGAGTCAAATAATAATCCACCTTTTACCAAAATTGACGATTTTCAAATAACAACTTTTGAAATTGAAAATGATAATCTTAATTAAGTTGTTGAAAATATGGTAATTGAGTTGGATTTCAATTCTTTTGAGAGTGTGGAACCAAATTTAAAATTCGATCTTACTTTTTTTGATTTTGATAATTTGAATACAACGACTTTGGATTTTGAAATTGATACATACAATGAAGTTGTGAATAGTTCAACAAAGGAAGACGAATTTTGTGAACACAAGTTCTTTGGAATTTTAGAAAATGAGTTGCTGAATTCTAAAGGGGAAGATTTAAATCACCGTATTGATTTTGAAATCAATAATTTTGATGAATTTGTCAATGATGAGCTTGAATTTCAATTTGGTAAAAATAAACTTGAACTTCAACAAATTGTTCTATCGACCCCAAAAATCATCGAAAATAAAACAACTCACACGATTTTTAATAAAACAACATTCGTTTTTCCAAATCAACATTCAACTTGGAGACCTTTTATGATTTGGTTTTCTGTGCTTAAGCTATGTCTCTCATACTTGATGAGACAAATGAATCGGTCTTTGGAAGACCGTTTCATTTACTCTTTAACAGTATATTTTCTGATGTCGTGTAAATAATAACCGTTCATTACATGTAAATATAGGTCATATTTTTATTTTTGTTTTATTTTCTCCTTTCACTTGGGTTGACTGTGGGGACACAGTTAAAATCAAGTGTGAGGTGGAGTCTCATTTTCATTTTTTATTTTTCATGGTTTATTTTTTGCATTTTCTTTCCAAAACTTAAAAAAATTTATAAAAATTCAGAAAAATCCAAAGCAAATTTTCATTCTAGCATTTTGATTTACTTATAAACGAACACTATAGGATAAGTATAGGATTTTGGTTATTAAATTGAAAATTTTGAAAATTTATTTGCCTCAACAAAAACAAAATTAAAGTTTGATTACAAGTAATGATGGTTTAACTAGTATATAGGAAGGTTCATGAGTGATAATTATGAAGTATATCCTAATTGAAAATCTTTGTTAAAAAAGTGGTGGATTTAAAGAAAAGGATATAACATTTTTTATCTTCTAAGTTAAATGGTGCTAAGATGATTTTGCAAAACTCTCTTTTCAAAAAAAACAAAAAAAACATATTTGTATATATGTATATATTTTATTAACACCTAGAGTCATGTGTTCACACGCATGTGTGTACACTCGCCATGCTTTGTACCCTTCTCACGTAAGCTCGAAAAGTAGTGCACGATCGGTATATCTGGCCTCATTTTATCTGAGTTAGGTGTTTGTATATAAAAATTCTTTTATTAATAATGCCTACAGTTGATAGGTGTACACAACTGTGTGTTCACTCACCACGCTCTGTATTTCCCTCACGTAAGCTCAAAAGGCAGTGCATGGGTAATATATTTGGCCTTAGTTTTCTGAGCTAGGCATATGTTAATATTGTTAATATCAATAAAAATTTTCAAATAAAGAGAGAGTAAGCAATTGAAATCCAAGCACTATTTTCACTTGTTTGATTTGACTTGTTATTCAAAAGAAATGAAAATACCACTTTTAAAAAAACTTTGATAATAAACTAAGGATCCATTTCATAGTTACACTATGTTATCAACCAAAACAACTAGCCAAACTACAGTCTATTTGCTATGATAACTTAATTTTTGTTGGAAATTTTGACAAGTAAATGTTTGATGTGTGTTTAGTGTTTGATGATAACAAACTATATATATCGTATTTTAGATGTGTTTATAGATTATACACATACAGGAATAACAGAAATTTTATCAACACAGAATTTGAATTCAAACTGAAATTTTATTCAAACAATCTGTTTATTACAAATTTTGAATGGTACAAATTCTGACTCACTATAACTGTACAATTTCTGAATACATCACAATTTGATTTTACAGTAACAGTCCTCACTACATCACTCATACACTCAGTTGTTTGTCTGCATTTGCACTGTCCAGTTCCAGTATCTGTCTTGTTTCCTGTGTACCTGTATAATTAACAATCTACAGCAGTAATCTGAACAGAAACGAATTTAAATTTGCAAAAATATAAAATTTGTTTTTAAAGCTGTCTCAGATATATGGGTTTAACGTCATCATCTTTGATTGTGTAATATCTGTGCATATCAGTATTCATATCAGGGACAGGTAATTACGAGTGGCTGCAGTACACACGTATGCACGCGTGCACTACCTCGCCAACTCGAGTGCACAAGGTCAAATCAATATCAGATTCAACACAAGTGCAAATGGACTCGACCAAAATCAAGTAATGTACACATGAATGCTATAGCTCAACTGCAGCACCACTGAATCAGCAATCAAAGAAATGCTCAACAAGGCAAAGCAGCCAACTACATATATGCAATGCAGACAGGTCTAACAAAGTGGAACAGCAACATCAAATGCTTCTTCACAGCTACAACATGAATGCCAACATGCATGAATGCAGAACCTACTCTAGATAGAATGACAACATACATGCAAGTATACAGTGAAGTGAGAAACAGCAAAGCATCATCGATGAAACTGCATGTTGAAGACAAGTAGTTCAAGTCTACAACAATATTAAACAGAACAGAGCATGTACAGGACAACAAATAATAAAATCAAGTTCAGAAACTCAAAGGCAACAGACTCAAGTGACCAGAGTAGCTCAAGTACAAACTTCAGCAAAACAGCAATGTCAAAAACAGGCGAAACAGCAATGTCAAAAGCAGCAAGACCACCAACATAAATATGAAGTGCATCAGACAACATAGTGGGCCAGACTAAGACATCAATGATCAGGGAATGTGTAACAGGACAGCATCAATGATACAAGTCAGTTTGCAAGCAGCAGTACCATCAAGCCTCAACAACACAAGTATGTGCATGAATTCGACAGTGTATGAATTCGAAAGCATCAACAACAAATGACAAAGTGCAACAATGAGGCATGATGAATACAGGAATGAATACAACAGAAGTGCCGAAGTGCAGAATGAACAATATCAGAGAAATAAAGTCGACTGTGTATGTATGAAGTTATCAAAAGTTGAAAGTAAGGAAGAAATCAAATATTGCATTCGTATCTTTGAAAAAGTCAAAACTTTATAATAGGAAAGCTTCTGGATTGACTAGTTTAAAATCACAAAATCGCACGTTCGAAATCGAAACCGTGCTCGTGAAGGAATTTCCAACAAATATATCGGAGCTTAAAACAGGAAAGTTTCAACAACGTGAATATCACGTAAACCAAATCAGATGCCTATATATAGAGACCCAAATCATCATCGACGAAGTGTGGTGAAAATCAGAGAAAACCTAATCATCACCGACAATAAAGCAAAAGTATAACCAGAACGGAATCAAGCAAACATACCAATTCAATTCCAGATTCACCACAAAGAAAACCACAAGCCAAAGCTACAGAGATCGAAGGCCTGAATTCGAGCAACCAAGTCGTCATCGACGAATAGAACAAGCTAAAGCCGAAGCCATAGCCAAGCAGATCAAATTCTCAAGTTCGCCAAAGGCAAAGCCCTAATTTAGTCGAGCCATTGTTGAAGAAGCTGAGGCTCCAATTCATACGTGAAATCGAAGAAGAGCAAGTCCTAATTTTCAGAACAAAGAGCCAAAGTACAAATCACAGAGGAACAAACTAACTGGAAGGGATCGCAAGTAGAACGACCAATAATCGATCAGCGATCAAGAGAATAGCCGAAAACCCTAATCGCCATTATTTTTCTCAAATGGGATCGGGCCGAAATAAGTTTAATTAGGGGTTAATTTTAAAATAGGGTTTTAAAGTTTTATTTAAATTTGGGCCAGGTTTTAATTGCTTTATTTTGGGCCAAATTTAATAAGGGAAAAAGTATTTTAAAATTGACAGTTAATATTTTTCCCTGGGGTTCAAACTGTATTTTGTATTTTCAGTTTATATTTTCCAAGGTCCAGTTAGAGTCAATCACCACCTAGGGTTTAGGTGTTGTCAGATTGTCTAGTTAGAATTAGTTCAGTGAGCAGGGAGGCTGCGAGTTTGCAAAGCTCTATAGGCGGGAGCAGAGTTTGCGAGTAAACGAAACTCTATAGGCGGAGCAGGGTGTGCGAGTCTGTAGGAGTGTTTGTGAGCGGGAGCGAGTGTCTGCGAGTCTGTCAGAGTGTTTGTAAGCGGGAGACTGTTTAATTCTAATAGAAATCTGGGAATGCAGCAGTAGGCAGGGGTTGCCGAAGCTGGGTAAATTTGTGTGTGATTTACTTTACTGCATATTTATTTATCTGCTGATTGCTTCCGCGTTTAATTTGAGAAAATTGCGATAACCCTATTCACCCCCCCTCTAGGGTTAATCTAGATCCTACAAGTGGTATCAGAGCGAGGTAAATTTTTTCTTTAACTCTAGAGTCATGAATCTATCAAATAATGCTTTTTCTGAGGGGCAATCTATTGCTAGGCCACCGATGTTTAATGGTAATGATTATGCTTACTGGAAAGTTAGGATGAGTATCTATCTTAGTTCCGTTGATTACGATGTTTGGGATATTATTGAATTTGGCTATAAAACTGCCACTATAACTGTAGGTGATACTGAGATTCCTAAACCAAAGGATAGGTGGGATGCTAATGATAAGAAATTAAAAACTACCAATGCTAAGGCCATGAATGCTCTGATCTGTGCTCTTGATAAAAATGAATTTAATAGAATTTCTCATTGTAAAACAGCACAGGAAATCTGGCATACTTTGGAAGTGACACACGAAGGAACTTCTCAAGTCAAGGAGTCTCGTCTAGCTCTGTTCAGCAATGAATACGAAAATTTTGTGATGGACAAAAGCGAGAGCATTAAAGACATGTTTGGACGCTTCTCAACCTTGGTATACAATGCTAGAGCGCTTGGAAAAGAATTCTCTGAAGTAGAGCTAATAAGGAAGATACTACGAATCTTACCAATGAACTTTGAGGCAAAAGTCACGGCAATACAAGAATCCAAAGATCTGAGTAAACTGAGCATGGAGGATTTGATCGGAAATCTGATGACGTATGAGCTTGAGTTGAAAGCAAAAGAGGAACGCATCAATTCCGAATCAAAGAAGAAGACTATTGCCTTAAAGAGTAAAGAAGAGAGCGATGAAGAAGAAGAAGATCCAATTGAAGAGATTGCAATGGCTGTCAATAATCTTAGAAAATCGTCAAGATTCAGGCCACGCAAGAAGAAAACGAATGGTTATAGATCAAAAGATTCTGACAGTTCAAAAAATGAATTAACCTGCTATAACTGCAACAAGCCTGGCCACTTCAAACCAAACTGCCCACTTCTCAAAAACAATAAAGGAAAGAAAAAGAAGAAGAAGGTCTTTGCAGCAACTTGGGATGATGAAGAAGGAGAGGAAGATTCGAATAATAGCTCAGAGGAGGCTAATTTGTGTCTTACGGCAAGGTCAGATTCAGAAGCAAGCTCAGAGGAATCAAGATCAAATTCAGAAGAAAGCTCAGAGGAATCCAATGAGGTAAAAAACTACTCTTATAAAGATCTTGTTTATTTGTGCCTCGATCTTACTAAAACTGTTGAAGCTCTTGATTCTAAAAATGAAAAACTGAAATCTGATAGGAAAAAGCTTATCTATGAAAATTTCAGGTTAGAAACTGAACTTGAAAAAATTCAGAACCTAGAATGTGAAAATTGTAAAACTTTAGATTAAGAGTTATCTAAACTGAAGAATAGCTTCGAGGATCTTGAAAAAGAAAACCTGAATCTAAAGGAAACTATTGAAACTAGGAAAAAGGATTTTGTGAATAGATGCACCTCACTTGTGTCTGAAAACTCAACACTGAAAACCAAAGTCCTAGATCTTGAGAAATCACTGAATAACTTTTCTAGAGGAGAAAAATCATTCAATATGTTATTAGGCAACCAACTGTTTGCTAACAACCGAAAAGGGCTAGGTTTTGGTAAATCACAGGTTGACGATAGTGCAAAAGGAAAGGGCATCTTTACTGAATGTGAAATAGTTGGACATCATATTGAAAATTGTAGTCATAGGAACAAGAACACGAGATTTATACAAGTTTGGGTTCCTAAGAATTCTACAAACAAATTTCATGTCTATTGGAACAAAAATGAAAAGACAAAACAAGTTTGGGTTCCAAAAGGATTATTTATTCACAGTTATTCTACCACTAACAATCATGGACCTATAAAAACAAATAGGTCACATACATCTTTAACCGTGTAGGTGTGGTGGCAGGTTGAGGAACAACATTGGTGTTATCTGGATTCTGGCTGTTCCAGATATACAACGGGTGTCAAATCAACGTTCCTTAGCCTAGTATAAAGGTGATAGATTCACTATGAGCAAACAACGAATGATTATCTTACAGGTAAAACAGGTAGTTATCTTTGTTTTCCACACGATAGATAATCGGTAAGAATCTGCACCATAATCTGAATTAAATCAGCCAGTTATGATTGATGATGTTAATTCTGATTTTTAACCAATTATCTTGAAGTAATTGTGATGGATCTAACTTGCTTGATCTTTAATGACTTGACTTTAATCAGTGGTTAAAAATTGATCAACCATCTTCTTCTTGAACTTAATCTGTTTGGTCAAACTATGATTGATTACTGATTGCTGATGCTCTAAAAAGAATTTTTAGAAATTGTTGAAACTGATGCTTCACTGGTAAAAACCTCAAATCGCTTTTGAGATAATAATAATGCTTTAACTGTAATTCTATGGAAGGTATACACACTCGCTCTTCATTTGATAAAAGTTTGTGTACACCATAGTTTTACTTCTGAAGTTGAATCTGATACTGTTGAAATGGCTCTTAACTGATTATGTTTTCTGTGTGTTTGTGTTTGCACGTTTTCAATCTAACCCTAAAGAATCACATTTGAAAGCCACTAAACGAATTTTGAGATATCTTTCACACACACAAAAATTTGGACTATGGTATCCTTCTTGTGAAAACTTTAATTTAGTTGGTTATTCTGATGATGATTATGCGGGTTCACTGGTTGACAGGAAAAGTACTAGTGGGACATGTTTCATGCTAGGACATTCATTAGTTACATCATTCATGCACGAAACACATTGATGTGAGACACCATTTTCTTAGAGATCACATTGCTAGGAAAACATTTGCATTGAATTCAACTGAGAATCAACTTACTGATATTTTCACAAAACCCCTTCCCAAAGACAAATTTTCAGATTACGTTTGGATTTGGGAATTATGGAAATTGATTAATCATTTTTCAATTTTTGGTTGAAATATTCTTGGATATTTATTTTCAACTTCAATTTCTAGAATTCAAACCTGTTTTGGATATCATTCAAAGATTGATTCGAATATGGTATTCAGTAGTGGAAATACGTTTGGTTTATGAAATTTCATAATATGATTAATTTGGTAACTTATTCCACGACCATTTCTATTTCTACCATCTTTCTATCATTCATAATGGTTTTGAAAAATGAGAAGAGTGAATTGCTCTTTAAATTAAAAAGGAAAAATTAAAAGAAATTTTAAAATATTCCTTATGCATCCATTCTCATTTAAAAGTCCTTATGGTTATGCATGGATGGATCATTAAAGGTTATCATCACTCCATTCTCATTTAAAAGTCCTTATGGTTATGCATGGATGGAGCTTGATAACTAATGAGTAACTGCTAATCCCATTTAAAAGTCCTTATGGTTATGCGTGGTTAGTAAGTGCTTATTATTTTTTGTGTGCTTAAATGTCAAATCTTTTTAAAATTATAATAAATAGAAGAAAACATCTCTCTTCTCATTATAAAAACCAAATCATCGATCCATTCTCTAAAATGTGGAAATTGTTATCTTGTTATGATATATTATGGTTTTTCCTGTTTTTTCCATTTGTTTTCCCCTACTGTCTCATTATTTTTTGTCAGTCTTTTGATGATAACAAAAGGGGGAGAAGGAAGAGATTTTGATAAGAAAATAAGTATTTCTGGAATATTTATTTACCAAATTTGTTAAATGTTGTTAGTTATTTTCTATAGTTCTTTTATTCGTTTGTAATTTCCAAAATCTTCTAAATAGGGAGTGGTCTCAGTTGTAGGGGGAGCATACATGTAGGGGGAGCTAAATATCTCATGTTTTAAACACATCTACTGGAATTTCAAAATCTCTAATATATATGTTTGTCATCATCAAAAGGGGGAGATTGTTTGATGTGTGTTTAGTGTTTGATGATAACAAACTATATATATCGTATTTTAGATGTGTTTACAGATTATACACGTGTGACAAACCGGCTTTCCACTCCCGGAAAATCGCATCGACAGTAAGAAAGAAAGGGGTGAGAAGTAGAAAAGAGAAGAAGAGAAAAGAAACAAACACAAATACTCACAGCGGAAACGAACAAAATATAATATATCACATAACTATTACATAGTATCATCTATCAGAGTTACACAGATTACACATCACATACTAGACAGTTATAAACATCTGTCTAGTTATTACAACTCAATACAAAACAAAGATCTAAACAAGATCAACACAGCGGAAACTACTATCTATCTACAACGCCGAAGCCTCCTGCTCCATTGCTCCTCCAGATTACTCGTCAAAGCTAAACCTGAATCCCTTGGCTACTCGTAAAAATTTGAGTACCCAAGAGTTTATAAAACAGAAATAAACAACTTGGGTCAGACATGGGTCTGGTGTGAGTAACAGGTTAAACTTGTTTAACTTCAAAACCTTTTGAAAGAAAAGGTATCACGTAAGACTCCCCACAAATAAACATGGGTAAGTTTTTACCTTACGCTAACCAAAACATTTGATAGGAAATTCGATTGTATTATAATAGGGTCTAGGGTTTTCAAGTAAAATACAGAAATAGCTGAAATGCTTACATCTCACATTTCAACATAGTTGGGCACAACTAATACGTACGACACTTATTGGAGTTTGGATTCCATACAATGGCAGGGCTACCGGGGTACCGCCCGTCACAGTACGTGGCCTAGATCACCGTACCGAGGATCACTCCCAATCCCCTGCAACACAAGGCCGGAACATCCCTTACTGGATAATTCCCGCACAAGATACCTCACGGTTGGGATCAGCAACCGCACACACTAAGCCGAAATAAGAAGGGACTTCTAGACAGAGGTAATCTTGTCCTACTTGGGTGCTACCCACTAACCTTGCTGCACCTCCCCTGTTTTAGCCATTCCCGGTTTGTGAGGCTTGAGGTCACGATTACCTTTAAAAAGAACACATCTATCTTAGAATGCTCATCGTCCACCTGACGATGTGCTGAAAGCATTCAATCCATACAAGTTCGTTCCGGGTTCGAACGAAACCGAAGGCATTATCTCGTTACACTCGTTTTGGAATCACCATCAGAGTTAACGACAATAACCCTTGCACTCTGAATCTTCATCTTCACTTGATTCACGACCTATCGTTAATTTGGATCGATGTGGTATTCGGGTCTCCAGACCTGGAATACCGGTATACGGAAACCCGATCCCGGTCTCATCGAAATCCAAAGCGTATCTTTTAAGGCCAAGTTGTTTTAAAGGTTAAAACAATTCAATTCAATTATCTTTATTTACAAAGGAAGATAATTCACAACAGATAATCAACATTATCAGATAATCCATATTATCATCACAATTCAACTAACATCCATATCACACAGCATATATCTCATCAGAGATATCAATCAATGCCAAGTATTCAATACTATCACCCATTCATAAGTAATGATTTATATCATCTCTAATTAATTTAAATTGAATTAAATTAATTACTTCATTTTATAAATCCTGCTTACTTAACCATTAATTAATTACAATTTAATTAATTAATTATCCTCTAATTACCTTTTCAATTAATCATCTTGATTAATTATCTTTTAATTACATTCAAGTAATTTATCCTCAATTAATTACTTAAATTAATTATCCTTAACCGCTTATAGTAATTAACCTTTAATTACTTCATTAATTAATTTACTAAAATTAATTAACTTAATCAACTATAATTAATTACATTAATCCTTAATTAATTACATTGATTAATTACTTCATTTATTAATTATTACTTAATTAACCAATCTTAATTACATCATTAATTATATTAATTAATGATCCTTAATTACAACTTAATTATTAATTACTTAATTAAATTAATTACATTAAGTAATTAACCTTTAATTAAACAACATTTATTAATCACTCTTGATTAATCTTCAATCAGTAATTAACTACCCTTAATTACTTTCACTAACTAAATTAATTACTTCCTTAATTGATTTCTTAATTAATCCCTTGACTAATTATTCAAAGTAATTAACTCAAATTACTTCTATTAATAAAATCATTATTCAACTAATTACTTCCAGTAATAATCTTATTATTTACTTCCCTAAATAATCATACCTTAATAATTACTTTAAGTAATTATTATCAAATCATTTCTTGTTTATTCTAAATTAATTAAACTTAATTAATTAACTTTAAACTAAATCAAATTAACTCAATTAATTACAATAAGTAATTAATTCTTAATTACTTCCAATAAGTAATTACATTTAAACAAATTCATAAATGATTATCCTTAAATTAATTCAACTAATTAATTATCAAAATTAATCCTATTAATTAATTATTTAATAATCCATAGTTAATGACTTCATTAACAATTATTTAATTACTTTCCTTAAGTAATTAACTTATATTAATTATTATTAATTCTAAATTAATAAATCTTAATAACCAATTTATTAATCTCTAATTACTAAATTAATTAAGTGTCAACTATAACTTAATTAATATTTAATTACTTATTAATTAATTCCTAACCATTAATTAATATTCTAATTATAATCCTTAATTACAAATTAATTATTCTAATTAATTAATCTTAATCACTAATTAATTAGTTTAAACCTTTAATTACCCGTTTAATTAATCCAAATGATTAATTAATCAATTAATTTAATTATCTATTAAATCTCCAAATAAATTCAATGAACACAAGTCTTTAATTACTTTAAGATAAACTTTATTTTTATTGATAAACAAGTTATCATTTATAATTTATATTTGAAACATCCATTTCAAATCTACTTTTAAATTTCATTTTAAATTCTGTATTTAAAATGAATTCCAATTTATTTTTAACTAAGTTTTTAAAACCAATTTAAAAACTTTTACTTATTAAAAATTCTTATCTCTTATAAAAGAATTTTAAGAAAAGTTTAAACCAAATTCCTTTTTATTTTTAAACATTTAATTAAATCTAACTACCATTTAAAACCTATTTAAAACATATAAATTTATAACTTATTTATTTCATACCTTTAAGATTCAAAACTAACTTGAATCTATATAGTTAAACTGATTTTAAATTTGTAAAGGAAATTTTAAAACAAGAATTTAAATCAAGTTTAACTATATAGATTCAAGTTAGTTTTGAATCTTAAAGGTATGAAATAAATAAGTTATAAATTTATATGTTTTAAATAGGTTTTAAATGGTAGTTAGATTTAATTAAATGTTTAAAAATAAAAAGGAATTTGGTTTAAACTTTTCTTAAAATTCTTTTATAAGAGATAAGAATTTTTAATAAGTAAAAGTTTTTAAATTGGTTTTAAAAACTTAGTTAAAAATAAATTGGAATTCATTTTAAATACAGAATTTAAAATGAAATTTAAAAGTAGATTTGAAATGGATGTTTCAAATATAAATTATAAATGATAACTTGTTTATCAATAAAAATAAAGTTTATCTTAAAATAATTAAAGACTTGTGTTTATTTAATTTATTTGGAGATTTAATAGATAATTAAATTATTTGATTAATTAATCATTTGGATTAATTAAATGGGTAATTAAAGGTTTAAACTAATTTATTTATGATTAAGATAAATTAATTAGAATAATTAATTTGTAATTAAGGATTATAATTAGAATATTAATTAATGGTTAGGAATTAATTAATAAGTAATTAAATATTAATTAAGTTATAGTTGACACTTAATTAATTTAGTAATTAGAGATTAATAAATTGGTTATTAAGATTTATTAATTTAGAATTAATAATAATTAATATAAGTTAATTACTTAAGGAAAGTAATTAAATAATTGTTAATGAAGTCATTAACTATGGATTATTAAATAATTAATTAATAGGATTAATTTTGATAATTAATTAGTTGAATTAATTTAAGGATAATCATTTATGAAATTGTTTAAATGTAATTACTTATTGGAAGTAATTAAGAATTAATTACTTATTGTAATTAATTGAGTTAATTTGATTTAGTTTAAAGTTAATTAATTAAGTTTAATTAATTTAGAATAATCAAGAAATGATTTGATAATAATTACTTAAAGTAATTATTAAGGTATGATTATTTAGGGAAGTAAATAATAAGATTATTACTGGAAGTAATTAGTTGAATAATGATTTTATTAATAGAAGTAATTTGAGTTAATTACTTTGAATAATTAATCAAGGGATTAATTAAGAAATCAATTAAGGAAGTAATTAATTTAGTTAATGAAAGTAATTAAGGGTAGTTAATTACTGATTGAAGATTAATCAAAAGTGATTAATAAATGTTGTTTAATTAAAGGTTAATTACTTAATGTAATTAATTTAATTAAGTAATTAATAATTAAGTTGTAATTAAGGATCATTAATTAATATAATTAATGATGTAATTAAGATTGGTTAATTAAGTAATAATTAATAAATGAAGTAATTAATCAATGTAATTAATTAAGGATTAATGTAATTAATTATAGTTGATTAAGTTAATTAATTTTAGTAAATTAATTAATGAAGTAATTAAAGGTTAATTACAATAAGTGGTTAAGGATAATTAATTTAAGTAATTAATTGAGAATAAATTACTTGAATGTAATTAAAAGATAATTAATCAAGATGATTAATTGAAAAGGTAATTATAGGATAATTAATTAATTAAATTGTAATTAATTAATGGTTAAGTAAGAAGTCAACATTATCAGATAATCCATACAATTCAACTAACATCCATGTTATATACTCATACTTGGTTTAATCTTAAGCCATCATAAGGATTTGAGCATGAAATAATTTATTTTGATCAGGATTTTAAAACTGGCATATTAGAACAGGCAATAACATATCAAAACATACATGCATTCTAATCTCTACATATTACAGAGAATTTCATCACTTACACACATGATTATCACAGGAGAATTAAGCAACTACATTTATTTAAGTTAGTTTTAAATAAAAACTGTTACTCACTTTAAATAATTATCTATTGTGAATTATCTTTCTATGTGTATAAAGATAATGAATTGAATTGTTTTAACCTTTAAAACAACTTGGCCTTAAAAGATACGCTTTGGATTTCGATGAGACCGGGATCGGGTTTCCGTATACCGGAATTCCAGGTCTGGAGACCCGAATACCACATCGATCCAAATTTACGATAGGTCGTGAATCTCAAGTGAAGATGAAGATTCAGAGTGCAAGGGTTATGGTCGTTAACTCTGAGGGTGATTCCAAAACGAGTGTAACGAGATAATGCCTTCGGTTTCGTTCGAACCCGGAACGAACTTGTATGGATTGAATGCTTTCAGAACATCGTCAGGTGGACGATGAGCATTCTAAGATAGATGTGTTCTTTTTAAAGGTAATCGTGACCTCAAGCCTCATCAACCGGGAATGGCTAAAACAGGGGAGGTGCAGCAAGGTTAGTGGGTAGCACCCAAGTAGGACAAGGTTACCTCTGTCTAGATGTCCCTTTCTATTTTCGACTTAGTGGTGCGGTTGCTGATCCCAACCGTGAGGTATCTTGTGCGGGAATTATCCAGTAAGGGATGTTCCGACCTTGTACCAAATGTGACGTCCCGGCTTTCTTTGCCCAGAAAGATGCATCGTTATAAAGAAAGAAAGGGATAGAAGAAGAAAAGAAAAGAAGAAAGAACAACAACACATCAGAGATCTCACAACGGAACGAGAAATATATTATATCACATAAGATATTATATAGTATCATTTTGGGTTTTCAAGTAAAATACAGAAATAGCTGAAATGCTTACATCTCACATTCCAACATAGTTGGGCACAACTAATACGTACGACACTTATTGGAGTTTGGATTCCATACAATGGCAGGGCTACCGGGGTACCGCCCATCACAGTACGTGGCCTAGATCACCGTACCGAGGAGTACGCCCGCTCCCCTGCAACACAAGGCCGGAACCATCCCTTACTGGATAATTCCCGCACAAGATACCTCACGGTTGGGATCAGCAACCGCACACACTAAGCCGAAATAAGAAGGGACTTCTAGACAGAGGTAATCTTGTCCTACTTGGGTGCTACCCACTAACCTTGCTGCACCTCCCCTGTTTTAGCCATTCCCGGTTTGTGAGGCTTGAGGTCACGATTACCTTTAAAAAGAACACATCTATCTTAGAATGCTCATCGTCCACCTGACGATGTGCTGAAAGCATTCAATCCATACAAGTTCGTTCCGGGTTCGAACAAAACCGAAGGCATTATCTCGTTACACTCGTTTTGGAATCACCCTCAGAGTTAACGACCATAACCCTTGCACTCTGAATCTTCATCTTCACTTGATTCACGACCTATCGTTAATTTGGATCGATGTGGTATTCGGGTCTCCAGACCTGGAAATCCGGTATACGGAAACCCGATCCCGGTCTCATCGAAATCCAAAGCGTATCTTTTAAGGCCAAGTTGTTTTAAAGGTTAAAACAATTTAATTCATTATCTTTATACACAAAGAAAGATAATTCACAACAGATAATCAACATTATCAGATAATCCATACAATTCAACTAACATCCATATCACACAACATATATCTCATCAGAGATATCAATCAAAGTCAAGTATCCAATACTAACACCCATTCATAAGAAATGATTTATCTCATCTTAATTTAAATTGAATTAAATTAATTACTTCATTTTATAAATCCTTCTTACTTAACCATTAATTAATTACAATCAATTAATTATCCTTTAATAATTCATTTCAATTAATCATCTTGATTAATTATCTTTTTGATTACATTCAAGTAATTTATTCTCAATTAATTATTTAAATTAATTATCCTTAACCACTTATAGTAATTAACCTTTAATTACTTCATTAATTAATTAACTAAAATTAATTAAATTAATCACTATAATTAATTACATTAATCCTTAATTAATTACATTAATTAATCACTTCATTTATTAATTATTCTTAATTAACCAATCTTAATTACATCATTAATTATATTAATTAATGATCCTTAATTACAACTTAATTATTAATTACTTAATTAAATTAATTACATTAAGTAATTAATCTTTAATTAAACAACATTTATTAATCACCTTGATTAATCTTCAATCAGTAATTAATTACCCTTAATTACTGTCATTAACTAAATTAATTACTCCTTAATTAATTCTTAATTAATCTCTTGATTAATTCCATTAAGTAATTAACTACCCTTAATTACTCTATTTATTACATCAGTAATTATCCATTAATTACTTTCCTAAGTAATTATACCTCATTAAATTACATTAAGTAATTATACAAATCATTAAATGATTATCTTAAATTAATTAAACCGAATTAATTAACTTAACTAATCAATTTAAACTCAATTAATTACAATGAGTAATTAATTTATTAATTACTTCCATTAAGTAAAACAATTCACAAATGATTAACCTTAATTAATCTATTTAATTAATAAAATTAATCACATTAATTAATTTTTTAATAAACCTTAGTTAATGATATATATTAACTATTCTTTAATTATTTTTCTTAAATAATTAAACTTTAATTAACCATTATTGATAACAATTTAATTAATTCCAATTACCAATAAATTAATCTTTCATTTCTTAATTAATTAAGTACCTAACAATAACTTAATTAATCCTTAATTACTTAAATAATTTATTCCTAACTATTAATTAACAATCTTAACTTATCAATTAATGATTCTTAATTTCAAATTAATTACCCTTTAATTAATTTAATTAAGTCCTAATTAATCAATTTAAACCCTTAATTATTAAATTTATTAATCCAAATCATAATTTAATTAAATTGATTAATTAACTTTTAATTTCTTTAATAATTTATTTTATCCTAATTTATTAAATCTCAATTATCTTTAAGATAACACTTTATTCCTATTAATGATTTACTGTAACGACCACGACTTTCTCTCCATAGAAAGTCGTATCGCTAATAAGAAAGAAAGGGGTAGAAAATAGAAAAGAAGAGAAGAGAGAAAGAAACAACATTAGAATCTCACACAGCGGAACGAATAAATTATATTAATAACATAAACTGTTACATAGTATACAACACTTATCAGAGTTATACAACATATACATCACTTACTAGACAGTTATAAACATCTGTCTAGACATTACAACTCAATACACTACAGAGATACAGACAATTAAAATCTTACTAACTTAGGCAACAATTATTTAACTTCAGTAATTATCAAAAATGTTACTCACCTTAACAAAGATGAACAGAGGCCTATCTTATTGAAAAGCTTTTGAAATTGTAGACTGGCAAGCTTCTTGAATTTGATTTTAAAACTTGAATTTGCTGGGCTTTACTTATTGGATTTGAACACATGCATGTTGGCTTCCAGGTTGATGATTGAATGCAGACAGCTTTGAGATGTTTCCAGGTTTTGAAAAATGCAGACTGACTTGAGATTTGAAAATGAGATTGTTGCAGGTTGATCTTTTAAGGTGAGTAACATTTTTGATAATTACTGAAGTTAAATAATTGTTGCCTAAGTTAGTAAGATTTTAATTGTCTGTATCTCTGTAGTGTATTGAGTTGTAATGTCTAGACAGATGTTTATAACTGTCTAGTAAGTGATGTATATGTTGTATAACTCTGATAAGTGTTGTATACTATGTAACAGTTTATGTTATTAATATAATTTATTCGTTCCGCTGTGTGAGATTCTAATGTTGTTTCTTTCTCTCTTCTCTTCTTTTCTATTTTCTACCCCTTTCTTTCTTATTAGCGATACGACTTTCTATGGAGAGAAAGTCATGGTCGTTACAGTGGTATCAGAGCAGTAGGTTGAGTGAATACCTAGGCTCTGAAGTGGTGTCTATCTTGAGAGCGCGTAATTGTTAGTTATATAAAAATGATTTTATTAATAGAAGTAATTTGAGTTAATTACTTTGAATAATTAATCAAGGGATTAATTAAGAAATTAATTAAGGAGTAATTAATTTAGTTAATAAAAGTAATTAAGGGGAGTTAATTACTAGATGAGATTAATCAAAAGTGATTAATAAATGTTGTTTAATTAAAGGTTAATTACAATTCAATTCATTATCTTTATACACAAAGAAAGATAATTCACAATAGATAATCAACATTATCAGATAATCCATATTATCATCACAATTCATAGCAATGCTTAGATCATGAGATAGGGATTTAAAACAAAAACACTGGTCTTGAATATGGGAACAGAGGCATTACAGATAATAGCATCCATGCACACATCATTCATTTATGAGTATATTTGTGAATATACATATGAATGAATGATGTGTGCATGGATGCTATTATCTGTAATGCCTCTGGTCCCATATTCAAGACCAGTGTTTTTGTTTTAAATCCCTATCTCATGATCTAAGCATTGCTATGAATTGTGATGATAATATGGATTATCTGATAATGTTGATTATCTATTGTGAATTATCTTTCTTTGTGTATAAAGATAATGAATTGAATTGTAATATTACTTAAGAATTAATTATCTAACATTGCTTAATCAATCATTAATTAATTACAAACCTTTAATTAATTAATTACTTATTAAATATTAATCATCCTTGATTAATTATTCATTAATTACATAAAGTAATTATTCTTTAATTAATTTCACAAATTAATTATTCTTAACCATTAACAATAATTAACCTTTAATTACTTCATTAATTTCATTAATTAATGATCCTTAATTAATTACTTCCATTAATTAATTAACTAAAATTAATTACATTGATCCTAAATTAATTACATTAATAAATTAAACTTTAATCAATCACCTTAATTAATCATATACAGTAATTATCATCATATAATTACTTACCTTAATTAATTAACTTCTTAATTAATCCTTTAATTAATTACCAAATAATTTACTTTATGTAATTAATGAATAATTAATCAAGGATGATTAATATTTAATAAGTAATTAATTAATTAAAGGTTTGTAATTAATTAATGATTGATTAAGCAATGTTAGATAATTAATTCTTAAGTAATTAATTTAATTAGAAGTAATTACTTAGGAAAGTAATTAAAGTTAATTAGTGGATGTAATTAACTAAAGAAGATTTTAATTATAAAAGTAATTTTAGTTTAATTACTTTGTATAATTAATCAGGGGATTAATTAAAGGATAATTAATTAAGGAGTAATTAATTTATGAAGTGTAGTAATTAAGAGTAGTTAATTACTAAATGAGATTAATCAAAGGTGATTAATAAATGTGACTAATTAATTATTAATTTAAATAAGATAATTAATTAAGAGTAATTAAGGATCATTAATTAATATAATTAATGATGAAATTAAGAATTGATTAATTAAGATTAATTAATAAATAATAAGTGATTAAAGTAATTAATTAATTTTAATTAATTAAGGATTAATGTAATTAAGTATGGTTAATTAATTAATGAAGTAATTTAAGATTAATTACTGAAATGGTTTAAGATAATTAATTTGTGAAATTAATTAGGGATTAATTACTTAAAGTAATTAGAGTATAATTAATCAGGAATGATTAATTAAGATGGATATTTAGAGTAATGATTAATTAATTAAGTAAGCAGGATTTATAGAATGAAGTAATTAGTTTAATTCACTTTAAATTAATTAGATGATATAAATCATTGCTTAAGGATGGATGAATGAGGTTGAATGTATTTCATTGTTTGATATCTCTAATGAGATATGATTGATATATGATATGGATGTTTGGTTGAATTATAATGATAATGTGAATTATCTGTTTGGGATGACAATGTAGATTATCTATTGAATTATCTATCTTTGTGTATATAGATAAGAATTGAATTGTTTTAACCTTAAAACAACTTGGCCCTTAAAAGATACGTTTTGGATTTCGATGAGACCGGGATCGGGTTTCCGTATACCGGAATTCCAGGTCTGGAGACCCGAATACCACATCGATCCAAATTAACGATAGGTCGTGAATCTCAAGTGAAGATGAAGATTCAGAGTGCAAGGGTTATTGTCGTTAACTCTGAGGGTGATTCCAAAACGAGTGTAACGAGATAATGCCTTCGGTTTCGTTCGAACCCGGAACGAACTTGTATGGATTGAATGCTTTCAGCACATCGTCAGGCGGACGATGAGCATTCTAAGTGATATGTTCTGATTAAAGGTAATCGTAACCTCAAGCCTCATCAACCAGGAATGGCTAAAACAGGTGAGGTGCAACAAGGCTTCGTGGGTAGCACCCACTGAGAGCAAGATAGATCCCTGTCTAGAGGTCCCTTTTCTTTTATTCGGCTTAGTGTGTGGTTGGTCGCGCCAACTACGGGATTATCTTGTTCGGGATTATCCAGTAAGGGATGGTTCCGGCTTTGTGTTGCAGGGGAGCGGGCGTACTCCTCGGTACGGTGATCTAGGCCACGTACTGTGACGGGCGGTACCCCAGTAGCCCTGCCATTGTATGGAATCCAAACTCCAATAAGTGCCGTACGTATTAGTTGTGCCCAACTATGTTGGAATGTGAGATGTAAGCATTTCAGCTATTTCTATATTTTACTTGAAAACCCTAGACCCTATTATAATAAAAATCAGATTTCCTATCAAATGTTTTGGTTAGCGTAAGGTAAAAACTTACCCATGTTTATTTGTGGGGAGTCTTACGTGATACCTTTTCTTTCTAAAGGTTTTGAAGTTAAGCAAGTTTAACCTGTTACTCACACCAGACCCATGTCTGACCCAAGTGTTTATTTCTGTTTTATAAACTCTTGGGTACTCAAATTTTTACGAGTAGCCAAGGGATTCAGGTTTAGCTTTGACGAATATTCTGGAGGAGCAATGGAGCAGGAGGCTTCGGCGTTCGTAGATATAGTATTCCGCTGTGTTGATATCTGTGATAGTGTCTTGTCTTGTATTTGAGTTGTAATGTCTAGACAGATGTTTATAACTGTCTAGTAAGTGATGTATATGTTGTATAACTCTGATAAGTGTTGTATACTATGTAATTGTTTATGTTATTAATATAATTTATTCGTTCCGCTGTGAGATCGTTGTTGTTGTTTCTTTCTTTCTTCTCTTCTTTTCTATTTTCTACCCCTTTCTTTCTTCATAATGATCCGACTTTTTAGGCATAGGAAGCTCGGGTTGTTTCATTTGGTTGCAAGTGTAACAGCCCGCAAATCCGTACCCCTTGAATTGACATTAATTTCCGTTAATGAACTCAAGAAGAACGGAAATTCGAACCATTTGAGTTAAGAAGAAGAGGTAGAAGAAGAAAATAGAAAACAACATCAGAATCTAACCATCGCAGCGGAATAAAATATAATATATATCAACAGATCTTTACACAAATTAAAACTATCTCTGTTTATACAATACATCATCAGAGTACATCAACATCCATAACATACAACTGAATACACAGCGGAAAAATAATAGCAAGTACGAGAGTACGTATCGTCATCCAGCTCGTCTCCTGAGCTCCACAGCATCATATCCTGAACCTGTTTATCTCGGTCTGACCCGAGCATCATATAAAACAATACCCGAGTCAGTCTGGAATACCAGCGTGAGAAAATCACACTCAATTTGATTATTAAAGTTTCAAAATCTTTTGAAAACAAAAGCATCTCGTAAGACCACGCCACAAATAAACATGTCGGGTTTTTACCTTACGATAGCTAAAACACTTTATATCAAAATCCTTTGATATTATAATAGTGTCTACCTGAAAATAAAATAGAATCTAGTTGAAATGCTTGCATCTCACATTTCAACAATAGTTGGGCACAATCAAAACCGTGCAGGCACGTAGGGAGAATGGATTTCCAACGAATGACTAGGCACTGGGGTACCACCTGTCACAGTACGTGGCCTAGATCACCGTACCGAGGAGTACGCCCGCTCCCCTGCAACACAAGGCCGGAACCATCCCTTACTGGATGATCCCGAATAAAATCACCCCACGGTTGGGATCAGCAACCGCACCACTAAGCCGAAATAAAAAAGGACATCTAGACAGGGATGACCTTACCCTCCAGTGGGAGCTACCCACGAAGCCTTGCTGCATAACCCCTGATTTTCAGTCATTCCCGGTTGATGAGGTTCGAGGCTAACCGATACCTTTTCAGAACATATCCCTTAGAATGCCCATCGCCCACCTGACGATGTCACGAAAGCATTCGTCCATACAAGTCCGTCCCGGGTTCGAACGGAACCGAAGGCACTATTCCTACTACATCCATTTTGGAAATATCCTCAGGATTAGTAGCGACTAGCCCTTGCACTTCACTGCTCCATCTTCTACTCCGAACACGTTACACGAAACGTACAAACCGGATCGAAGTGGTATTCGGGTCTCCAGACCTAGAATCCCGGTATACGGAAACCCGATCCCGGTCTCTTCGAAACGATCAGCGCATTTGGCCAATATTGATAGTCGGTTATTTAACTATCAATTAACATCCACAAGCAACCATCACACAATAAATAATTTCCACATTATTTATTTGCCCAAATATCTTTCCAAGATATATTTCTATTTTCAAACTCCTTTTGAAAACAATTTCAAAACAGTTTCCGCTTACGGAATACATTTCCAAATATTTATTTCCTCTGAAACACCAAGTACAAAACACTTAGATTTTAAAATAATCTTAAAACACTTTACTATAAATATACTTAAAAATATTGAAATTTAAAAAAACTACTTTAATACCTTAACAAAATATATACTTAAGAAATATTTAAAATGAAACCACTTTACAAATATAAACTAAATTTCTCTTTTTAAAATATAATACCAAATCACTTTTATATAATTACTACAATAATAGATCTTTGAAAAATACTTACTTTAAAGTTTAAATATTCAAAAAGAATAGGTTTCCTAAAACATACTTACTTAGGAAATTAACATTTAAAAATAATAAATTTTCTAAAATATGCTTTTAAAAATACAATTAGAACTTTTAACTTATATTAAAATTGCTTTGAAAACGTACTTGGCTATACAGAGAAATACCCTTCTCACTCCCATCTTTTAAAAATAAAATAACATTTATTTTTAAACCAAACCATATCCTTTTATAAATTCCCACTTTGAAATTATATTTTCAAATATCCTTTGATATTTTATTTTACTTTACAAACCCAGTTTATCTCTCCCAAATCTCATTTCTCTTTAAAATTCAAATCCCAAAGTATTTAAATCAAATTTATAATTGATTTCCCAATTTATTTTACTTTGAAATAAATTTCTTTACTTAATCCATTTATTTCCAAATTCATTAACTTCCAGATTTTATTATGATTTAAAATCTTTGAATCGAAACACAAGTTTCAGATTTCCCAAATTCCTTCTTTCTTTTTAATTACATTTAAACATTGAATTAAAATAAATTTTTATCCCTTTAAATAATATCACATAAGGTTTAAATTCAATATTTCTCGGTTTATTCAAAATTCCTCTTTTCCATATTTAATTTATTCGAATTCACTAGAATTACTTAACTTAATTTTACTCTTTATATTTTCCAAAAATCCAATTCAATTGCTTTTGATAACTCATTATACTGGGAAATTCAATCCAACCAGATTATCCAATATAAATTATCACAGGATAACAACAATCATATCACAGAATATTTAAACAAAAATTAAATATTTTGAGGAATCCAGTTGGATCCCTCCAACCTGTTTCCCTGCATCCACAGACGTTAGCACAATACCAATTCCACTTCGAGGTGGAATATCGCGGTATATGGGTTTATAAAATATCATCCGCTATTATGCGGCGCATAGGGTCTCATCCGCTATATAAATGCGGGAATATCAACAACTCCAATATATACATATGCCAATATATATATATTGGTATATACTACTATATTTAGTATAGCACATCAATCAATGCAATCATCCAATCAATTATTTAAATTTAACCATTTAAATTTAAATCTAACTGAGTGAGATTAACTCACCTTTGCTTTGTTTGCAACCCCTTTCCAAATCGACTGTTTTCTTCATGATTTTAGACCTTGAACAGATATTAAATGATTTTATTAATATCCGAACAATTTGAATAATTAATTTCCATTTGATAAATATTAATTTTACCTAATAAGTTAAATTTAAACAAATTTTCCTTTTATAACATATTTTGTACTTATCAAATAATTACATAAGTTAACTAAATCTTTATTTAAACAAATAACTAAATTTTCCTAAACTAATTCTCCCATTTCTTTTATAATCCTTTATAACTAAAACAATTTAATAAGTTTAATAACAGATTAATCATCTAAGACTTTACTTAAAATAACTAGTAAATGAAATATATGTATATATTTGTAAAAATAATCTATATATAGATTTTAAAACCCAATATCTCATTTAAATCCTTATATTTCCAAATCTGTAATAATTCCATCTTATCTGTATATATTCTATAAATCTAAAGAAAATAATTTATTCCATAACCTGCTGTTATATTATTTTCTTTAAAACAATTTAAATCCTAAAATTAATAGTAGTTTAAATCAATGAACTAAAACAAAAACAAAACTCACCAGATCGACTCACCACTGGATCGGCACTGACAAAGCAATCTCGAGCTCGCACCCTTCGATCTTGCCTACGAAGACGACATCGTTTGCCCTAGGCGCCGCCGAACTCACATCCAACTCTAGCCTCGACTGTCGTCGCCGAGTACTCCACGCTCGTGATTCAATGACAATAGATTCTACTCGAACCCTCGCGTGACTCGACTAACGCGATACCCAGATCCACCAATCGCCTTGCTCATCGAAGAAACCACCACCTTCCGGTCGCTTCGCGATCGCCTCTCCCCTGAACCTTAGCCGAACGCGAAACCCCCTTCCCATACCCACTCAGGTCTGCACACGACTCCAAACCCACGCCTCCACCTCCTCGCGATCGCCAACGCGAGTTGATCGCGACCTCACGTGCTTCCTCGCGACTCGATCAAGTCGAATTACTTAATTAATTAAAGTAATTGATTAAAGTAATTAATTAATTATAATTAATTAAGGATTAATGTAATTAAATATAGTTAATTAATTAATGAATTAATTAAAGATTAATTACTGAATGGTTTAAGATAATTAATTTGTGAAATTAATTAAGTATTAATTACTTAAAGTAATTAAAGGATTATTAATCAGGAATGATTAATTAAGATGGATATTTAGAGTAATGATTAATTAATTGGTTTAATTAATAATTAAGTAAGCAGGATTTATAGAATGAAGTAATTAGTTTAATTCACTTTAAATTAATTAGATGATATAAATCATTGCTTAAGGATGGATGAATGAGATTGAATGTATTCCATTGTTTGATATCTCTGATGAGATATGATTGATATATGATATGGATGTTTGGTTGAATTATAATGATAATGTGAATTATCTGTTTGGGATGATAATGTAGATTATCTATTGAATTATCTATCTTTGTGTATATAGATAAGAATTGAATTGTTTTAACCTTAAAACAACTTGGCCCTTAAAAGATACGTTTTGGATTTCGATGAGACCGGGATCGGGTTTCCGTATACCGGGATTCCAGGTCTGGAGACCCGAATACCACATCGATCCAAATTTACGATAGGTCGTGAATCTCAAGTGAAGATGAAGATTCAGAGTGCAAGGGTTATTGTCGTTAACTCTGAGGGTGATTCCAAAACGAGTGTAACGAGATAATGCCTTCGGTTTCGTTCGAACCCGGAACGAACTTGTATGGATTGAATGCTTTCAGCACATCGTCAGGCGGACGATGAGCATTCTAAGTGATATGTTCTGATTAAAGGTAATCGTAACCTCAAGCCTCATCAACCGGGAATGGCTAAAACAGGGGAGGTGCAGCAAGGCTTCGTGGGTAGCACCCACTGAGAGCAAGATAGATCCCTGTCTAGAGGTCCCTTTTCTTTTATTCGGCTTAGTGTGTGGTTGGTCGCGCCAACTACGGGATTATCTTGTTCGGGATTATCCAGTAAGGGATGGTTCCGGCTTTGTGTTGCAGGGGGAGCGGGCGTACTCCTCGGTACGGTGATCTAGGCCACGTACTGTGACGGGCGATACCCCAGTAGCCCTGCCATTGTATGGAATCCAAACTCCAATAAGTGCCGTACGTATTAGTTGTGCCCAACTATGTTGGAATGTGAGATGTAAGCATTTCAGCTATTTCTATATTTTACTTGAAAACCCTAGACCCTATTATAATAAAATCAGATTTCCTATCAAATGTTTTGGTTAGCGTAAGGTAAAAACTTACCCATGTTTATTTGTGGGGAGTCTTACGTGATACCTTTTCTTTCTAAAGGTTTTGAAGTTAAGCAAGTTTAACCTGTTACTCACACCAGACCCATGTCTGACCCAAGTGTTTATTTCTGTTTTATAAACTCTTGGGTACTCAAATTTTTACGAGTAGCCAAGGGATTCAGGTTTAGCTTTGACGAATATTCTGGAGGAGCAATGGAGCAGGAGGCTTCGGCGTTCGTAGATATAGTATTCCGCTGTGTTGATATCTGTGATAGTGTCTTGTCTTGTATTTGAGTTGTAATGTCTAGACAGATGTTTATAACTGTCTAGTAAGTGATGTATATGCTGTGTAACTCTGTAAAGTGTTGTATACTATGTAATAGTTTATGTTATTAATATAATTTATTCGTTCCGCTGTGAGATCGTTGTTGTTGTTTCTTTCTTTCTTCTCTTCTTTTCTATTTTCTACCCCTTTCTTTCTTATTAGCGATACGACTTTCTATGGAGAGAAAGTCGTGGTCGTTACAGAAGCTAATGTTAAAAGTATTTCCATTTAGAATATATATAATTGTATATATTGAATTTAATACATAACTCCAAATCACAATATATATATATATATATACATATATATTATAATTTGAAAACATAGTTTTAAAAGACTCCCTATTTATAATATATATACCTATATATATATATATACATTATAAATATAAAACATTTATATATAAGTTTTAGAAAGATAAATCTTCCCAATTTAAAATTGTTAGAAAAGATATTCCCAAATTAAAATGTTATTAGTTTTTCAAAAGAAATAAACTTTCCAATTAAAATGTTATTAACCTTTAAAAGAATTAAACTTGTCAATTTATAAAATAAATCAACAAATCAATTTAATTATTAATAAAGATTATTAAATTGATATTGCCAAATTTCCGGGATATCACATTCCTTCCCCCTTAAAATAATTTCGTCCCCGAAATTTAAAAACAAAGATAATTTAATAACCCAGCAAATTTTTAATTTTAAACAGCAATCATACATATCAATCATATTCTAACAACCATAGCAAACAATTTAATCAAACAAATTTAACTATCCAGTCAAAATCTGGATAGAATTTACTCGAGTTTCCCCAAGTATATATATATACCGGGAGACTCGTTCTACAGGATCTAAACTAACTATCTACAATAATCTAGAAGTCCTTCCTTTCTAGATCACAAATCTGAACAAGATATCAGACTAACTCAAAACCATCCCAACTATCCTTCTGAACTGCTGATTCCATCACTCGATGAATCATACACATATTCCTCAGAGATATGTGAAATAAAATGAATTCCAGTTATCCGAACTGGCCATTTAATCCTATTGATCAAAGAACTAATCCTCTTGGGAACATAGGAAAAATCTCATAATACTTCTGCAGCTCACTCTCCAATTTTTCCAAATCTTATATCTCCTTTGATTGGAGAAAACTTAAACAATATCCAAATTTCAACTTCAAATTCCAAATTCCATCAATTCTTAACTGTTTAACTCTCCTGACGATCCTGAGTCACTTCATCCTTCCTGATCAGCTTAACTCTTGCTGATGCTTCTTGAAACAGATTAGACCAACATCAAACCAATTTCCGGATCCTACTCAACAAAATGGTTTCTCAAAAATATGCCGAAATCCAAAACACAACTCTACTCTACAAACATTAGAGAACTTCGAACTACCTCTCCTATCTGAAATAGTCAAAACAGTTGCACTTGACAACTTTACCTCCAAATCCCGAAAATTTCTTCACACTTAGAGATACACTTGAATTTTCTATAGAAATCCTCTACTCGAAGAAAATTACAACTCTCGGTTGCTTCCACTCTAGAATAGCTGCTATCTTGCTTTCGCTGCACAATTCTGATCTTGAACAGATGAGAATGCCATCGGAGAAACTCGGGCACAAACTTGATCATCCACAGTTCACCATATCTATAAAATCTTAGTGAACCATTCCACTTGGTCAAAACATCTTAGCAGAATCCCTTCTAGAAAATTAGGTGTGGTCAATCCCTCTCCAAAGAATCCTGAGCTGCTTCACCAAATTATTCTCTAGGAGACATCCTTCTACTAAGCTGAACTTCTGGTAACTCCATGAATCAAGTCGATACGGAATTTCAATCTCCAATAATCCCAAGAGAATACTTAAACAATCGCAAGTCACTTTTGCGATCAACTCAACCTAATTTCCAAAGATATTGTTCTCTCTTCACTAATCAGAACAGCTTATACTTGACTAACCAATCCATCGAAGAAATGGATACACTCTACTGCTTCTGAACTTCTCCTTCAGAAAACTGCTCAGCCAGACACTTCCTTCCAACATACAGAATACTCCGAGCTGCAACGCTGCCACCGATGCTAAAGATTTCCTTATCCAAAGCTCTTCGAGAAACTCGAACCCAAACCAAATAGAAACACCATGCTGAACTCAACCACAACACCGAAGCAGACACACTTCATTAACTTGTTCCAAAGAAACCATCTTCGGGAACATCCATAGTCACTGCATCTCACCACACAGCTACTTCTTCCAGAAGTTACCAAGATACCATCATTCGCTTTTGCTCATCCAATTTCAAAGATAAACTCCGAACCTTAACAGGTTTCCTTCAGAGATCGGTGAAATCTTTACACCACAACAAAGCTCACTCGAGACAGTATTGGGTCTACAGTCTCGACAAATACACTTCCAACCTCAACATTCAAACTCCAACCATTGGTAGTCGTGTTACATACACCACCACCTTATCTACCTTTATAACTTATATTGGAAAACCCGAACAGGTAACCCAACAAATAGGTAGAAATACATATATATATATATATTTAAAATGATACTTTTTATATAGAAATTATTTCTGGGTAAAATTATTTCATTTACCTCTTTAAAACAATATTGTGTCCGTTGACCTGGTTCAAGTGTTTAGAGATCCCTATCAATAACGTTAGCTACTCGTATTGACCAGAATCCATATACCACTCAACCGATCAATTAACACAATATAAAATCATTTTTATATAACTAACAATTACGCGCTCTCAAGATAGACACCACTTCAGAGCCTAGGTATTCACTCAACCTACTGCTCTGATACCAACTGTCACGACCCAGCTTTTTCTCCACAGAAAAAGTCGCATCGTTATGAAGAAAGAAAGGGATAGGAGAAGAAAAGAAAGAAAAGAAGAAAGAACAACAACATCAGAAACTCACAGCGGAACGAATGAAATATAATATATCATATAAAATATTACATAGTATCATATACATCAGAGTTACACAACTTATACAACACATATTAGACAGTTATAAACATCTGTCTAATTCATACAACTCAAGTATCACAGATACAGACACAACATATACACAGCGGAATCATCATATATCTACACGGTGAAGCCTCCTGCTCCAAATCTCCTCCAGAATTCGTCAAAGCTAACCTGAATCCCTCGACTACTCAATACAATATTGAGTACCCAAGAGTTTAAAAAACAGAAATAAACAACTTGGGTCAGACATGGGTCTGGTGTGAGTAACAGGTTAAACTTGTTTAACTTCAAAACCTTTTGAAAGAAAAGGTATCACGTAAGACTCCCCACAAATAAACATGGGTAAGTTTTTACCTTACGCTAACCAAAACATTTGATAGGAAATTCGATTGTATTATAATAGGGTCTAGGGTTTTCAAGTAAAATACAGAAATAGCTGAAATGCTTACATCTCACATTCCAACATAGTTGGGCACAACTAATACGTACGGCACTTATTGGAGTTTGGATTCCATACAATGGCAGGGCTACCGGGGTACCGCCCGTCACAGTACGTGGCCTAGATCACCGTACCGAGGATCACTCCCAATCCCCTGCAACACAAGGTCGGAACATCCCTTACTGGATAATTCCCGCACAAGATACCTCACGGTTGGGATCAGCAACCGCACCACTAAGTCGAAAATAGAAAGGGACATCTAGACAGAGGTAACCTTGTCCTACTTGGGTGCTACCCACTAACCTTGCTGCACCTCCCCTGTTTTAGCCATTCCCGGTTTGTGAGGCTTGAGGTCACGATTACCTTAGAAAAGAACACATCACTTAGAATGCTCATCGTCCACCTGACGATGTTCTGAAAGCATTCAATCCATACAAGTTCGTTCCGGGTTCGAACGAAACCGAAGGCATTATCTCGTTACACTCGTTTTGGAATCACCCTCAGAGTTAACGACAATAACCCTTGCACTCTGAATCTTCATCTTCACTTGATTCACGACCTATCGTTAATTTGGATCGATGTGGTATTCGGGTCTCCAGACCTGGAATTCCGGTATACGGAAACCCGATCCCGGTCTCATCGAAATCCAAAGCGTATCTTTTAAGGCCAAGTTGTTTTAAAGGTTAAAACAATTTAATTTATTATCTTTATACACAAAGAAAGATAATTCACAACAGATAATCAACATTATCAGATAATCCATACAATTCAACTAACATCCATATCACACAGCATATATCTCATCAGAGATATCAATCAAAGTCAAGTATCCAATACTAACACCCATTCATAAGTAATGATTTATCTCATCTTAATTTAAATTGAATTAAATTAATTACTTCATTTTATAAATCCTTCTTACTTAACCATTAATTAATTACAATCAATTAATTATCCTTTAATAATTCATTTCAATTAATCATCTTGATTAATTATCTTTTTGATTACATTCAAGTAATTTATTCTCAATTAATTATTTAAATTAATTATCCTTAACCACTTATAGTAATTAACCTTTAATTACTTCATTAATTAATTAACTAAAATTAATTAAATTAATCACTATAATTAATTACATTAATCCTTAATTAATTACATTAATTAATCACTTCATTTATTAATTATTCTTAATTAACCAATCTTAATTACATCATTAATTATATTAATTAATGATCCTTAATTACAACTTAATTATTAATTACTTAATTAAATTAATTACATTAAGTAATTAATCTTTAATTAAACAACATTTATTAATCACCTTGATTAATCTTCAATCAGTAATTAATTACCCTTAATTACTGTCATTAACTAAATTAATTACTCCTTAATTAATTCTTTAATTAATCCCTTGATTAATTATTCAAAGTAATTAACTCAAATTACTTCTATTAATAAAATCATTATTCAACTAATTACTTCCAGTAATTATCATATTATTTACTTCTCTAAATAAACTTACCTTAATAATTACATTAAGTAATTATTATCAAATCATCTCTTGATTATTCTAAATTAATTAAACTTAATTAATTAATTTAACTAAATCAAATTAACTTCAATTAATTACAATAAGTAATTAATTCTTAATTACTTCCAATAAGTAATTACATTTAAAAAAATTCTATAATTGTTTATCTTTAAATTTATTTAATCTAATTATCTATTAAATTAATCCTATTAATTAATTATTTAATAATCCATAGTTAATGACCTCATTAATTATTATTTAATTACTTTCCTTAAGTAATTAACTTATATTAATTATTATTAATTCTAAATTAATAAATCTTAATAACCAATTTATTAATCTCTAATTACTAAATTAATTAAGTGTTAACCATAACTTAATTAATATTTAATTACTTATTAATTAATTCCTAACCATTAATTAATACTCTAATTTATAATCCCTAACTACAAATTAATCATCCCTAATTAATTAATCTTAATCATAAATAAATTAGTTTAAACCTTTAATTACCTATTTAATTAATCCAAATGATTAATTAATCAAATAATTTAATTATCTATTAAATCTCCTAATAAATTAAATAAACACAAGTCTTTAATTATTTTAAGATAAACTTTATTCTTATTGATAAACAAGTTATCATTTACCATTCATATTTGAAACATCCATTTCAAATCTACTTTTAAATTTCATTTTAAATTCTGTATTTAAAATGAATACCAATTTATTTTTAACTAAGTTTTTAAAACAATTTAAAATTTTTTACTTATTAAAATCTTATCTCTTATAAAAGAAATTTAAGAAGAGTTTAAACCAATTCCCTTTTTTATTTTAAACAATTTAAATCTAACTACCATTTAAAACCTATTTAAAATATATAAATTTATAACTTATTTATTTCAAACCTTTAAGATTCAAAACCAACTTGAATCTATATAGTTAAACTTGATTTAAATTCTTGTTTTAAAATTTCCTTTACAATTTTAAATCCAGTTTAAAGTTTTAGAAACAGACAGTTTAATAACCTGTCAACAACCAAAGTACTCGAGCCAATCCTATTTTGCTTCGAGTCGCAACCCTAAATTCCCGAGTCTCCCTCGCAAAAACTCTCGAAAATCTCGAGTCCTTCTCTGTCACTTGAGTCCAACCTTCCAGCTCCAACAACTTCGAGTCGCACATCAAAATTCCCGAGACTCCCACGAACAAACCCGAGAAAACTTGCATTCGTCTTCTCCAGTGAAACAGACTTCACCCAGATACAATCTTCGATCTCGTGCACGTGCACGGTCACCTACGGCAACTCCGGTCATCGACGACAACTTCCATCAGTCCACGTTCATCCACATACTCGAAAACGATCATCCTATCTTCGATTCATTCATCAAATCAAAATCGAACCCTAAAATCAAAAACCTGGAACAGAACCATCACCACTGACCAAACCTGGCACATCGCTCGTGCTCGCGATTCCGATCATCAGAGAAACTAATTCTCTGGCCATGACTACGTCTATACCTAAACTTCCATTTCCCAAAGTCTTAGAACACTCGGTCCATCCATGAAAACAAACGAAACAAATTCGTATCCTAACTTAAAACTAGGGCTACAGGAAAGAAACCATCACCACGGCTACCAAAAGAATTTGCATCACCATCAACTATTTTTCCAAGCTTCTCTGATTGCTCCTCTACCCACAAGAACAATCCCGGCCCTTCACTATCAATAGATCACCAGAATTTACAAGTTTCCCTCTTTTTGTTAAAACCAGAACTGCTCCTTTAATCCTAAACTAACAACTATGATTTTAATACTAAAAATCATGTTATCATTTATGTTTTCAATTTATAAATCTGAATTTATAAATTACAAGGTTCGAATTTTTACTTTTATATAACATGCACTGTTATTTTTGATTTCCAGAGACACTTGTGTTTAAAGTTTAACTTAACTAAATTTTAAAACATTCTTCTATGATAAATCAACAATTCTTACTTATAAGTTAAGTCCTAATAAACTAAATCAGGTGATAAAAGATTTAAAGGAAATTTTGAGTCTGGCAACAAAACAAAACAGAACAGAGAACATATTCATGCATACAATACATCCATATATACCAAACCCAACATGCATTTGAAACCAAACATAACACAGAGAATTACATCACATTTAATTACTGCAAACATGATTATCACATGAAGAAATCAAGCAACTTACTTAAGTTAGTTTTAAATAAAAATTGTTACTCACTTGTTCAAAGATGAAACAGAGGCAGGCTTTTAAATTTTGCAAAGCTTTTGAAATTTTTAAACTTGAATGCCCTTAGCTTCTTGAATTTGATTTTTAAACTTGAGTTGCAGGAGCTTTACTTATTTAAACTACATGCATGCTTGCTTCCAGGTTGAAAATGAATGCAGACAGGCTTCTCGAATTGATTCTAGATTTGAAAAGAAAATGTTGCAGGGCTTTGTTTTGGTATTGAAAATGAGACAAGGTATTAAATTTCTGGTTGAAAAAGATTTACAGGTTTTTGATTTTGAGGAGTGTATAAATTTTGGTTTGAAGCAATTTGATTTCTAACTTCAGATTTTAGATTTAGAGGAAGACTTTGAAAAGTGGTACTGATTTGTTCAGATTTGAATTAGAGAGAAAATCTGATTTCTCTTGGTTTTGAAAAAGAATGAAGATTAGAAAAGAATGGGAAAATGAAGAAATGCAATTGTTAATATACATGTATATTTTAGTTTTATAAAATAAAAGAAAATGAAAATAATTAAGGACACTTGTCCTATACATTTGCTTATTTAATTACACATGTTTTACAAAGGGTTTAGATAAATGACACATGTCTTATAAGTAATTACTCATATTTCTATTAGTTTTAAAATTATTTAAAAAGCCTTTTCTTATTTATTTAACACTTAACTATATATATTACTTTTTAAAGAGAAACCAAAAACTAATTATATTTTATAAATATAAGTTTATACAAATATTATAATATTCAACAATTTAAATATTTATTCTTTTGAACTTCAACTTTAAATTCAAATTTAAATAAAATTAAATCCTAAGATTCAATTTAAAAGTCAAGTTATATATTTACATACACTATTTATTCCATTTAAAATAACAATTCCTTTTAGCATTAAAATTCATACATATTAAAAATAATACATTATACTTGTTATTTGAAAATAACATATTTTATAATTTAAACAAGAGATTATATTATCAAGAAATATTTAAAAAGAAATAAAACAAACCATTTTTGTAAATCTTATTTATTTAAACTTAAGTAAAAATATATCTTAAACTAATAAAATATTTACTTAAAGTAATTTAAAACTATAAGATTATTTATTTAAATAACTTTGAAAAGTCCAGATTAAATTAAATATAAATTTCCAATTTACCAAAACTTCTATTTACAATATATATAAATAAATATATATATATTCAAATAGAAATATCTTATTAACTTTTAAAAGATAAAATCATCAATTAATACTAATTTAATCAGATTATTAAATTAAATTCAAATCTTATTATCAAAGATTATCCATATCAATTTAATTATTAAACAGATTATTAAATTGATATTGTCAAAATTTCCGGGATATTACATTCCTCCCCCCTTAAAATAATTTCGTCCCCGAAATTTAAACAAAGGTAATTTAATAATCTTATTAAAGATTTTAATTTAAAACACAAGCATATACTATCATCCATATGCTAGCAACCATAGCAACCAATTCATTCAATCAAACAATTCTAACTATCTAGACTAAATTCTAGATAAAATTCCTCGAGTTTCCCCAAGTATATATATATACCGGGATACTTGCTCTAAAAACAATCTAAACTACTAAGCTATAGATCTCCTACTCATCTAGATCTACAGAACTAAACAGAATATCAGACTACAGACGAGTCTGACTCAATAACCAAACTTCCAGAACTGCTGATTCTATAACCAGAGATAGATCAAATACGTACTCCCTCAGAGATACGTAAAACTCAATGAATTCCAGTTATCCAAACTGACAATTCAACCAAGTAGACCAATTACTTATCCAAATCAGAACACAGAAGAGATCCAAAACACAACTCTACTTCACAATATCAGTAGATTACAAACTTATTTCTCCCATCCAGAGATACACTCCAAACTGCTTTCGCTGCTCAACTCTGATCTGAGGTAGAACACAAGCACAGGCTGGACAACTCATTTCTAGAAATAAGGTTCACTGATCCATAAAGAAAACTCAGTTACTCCAGCAAAACTTGAGCTGCTTCACCAAACTCTATCTCTAGGAAAACATCCTTCCACTAGGCTGAACCATCGGTATCACTCTTGGAATCCAGTCGATAAGAAAACTCAACCTTCAGATGCGGACAACTCCTGACTTCTCTGAAGACATCCAGAAAAACTCTGACAACCCAAGAGAACACTCAGACAATCGCAAGTCACTTTTGCGATCAACCCATCCTAATTCCAACAGACTGTTCTCTCTTTACCAATCAGAACAGCTTACACTTATTTATCCAATTTATCGAAGAAATGGATCCCCTCTGCTGCTTCTGAACTTCACTTTCAGAAAAACTGCTCATCCAGAAAACTTCCTGCCAATGCACAGAATACTCCGAGCTGCACTACTGCCACAGGTGCCAAAGACTTCCTACTCCAAAGATCTTCGAGAAACTCGAACTCCAAACCAAACAGAAACACCATGCTGAACTCAGCCACAATACCAAAGCATACACACTTCCTTAATCTTGTTCCAAAGAAAACATCTTCGGGAACATCCATCGTCACTGTATCTCATCATACAGCTACTATTACCTGAGGTATCAAGGTACCATCACTCGCTTCTGCCTCATCGACAGATCCAACTCTACTCATCCAAACTTCAGAGATAAACTCCGAACCATTACAGTTTCCTTCGGAGATCGATGAAATCCTTCACCACAGCAAAGCTTACTCGAGACGGTATTGGGTCTACAGTCTCGACAAATACACCTCCAACCTCAACATTTAAACTCCAACCATTGGTAGTCGTGTTTCACACACCACTACCCCATCTACCTTTATAACTTATATTGGAAAACCCGAACAGGTAACCCAACAAATAGGTAGAAATATATATATATTTAAAATGATACTTTTTTATATAGAAATTATTTCTGGGTAAAATTATTTCATTTACCTCTATTAATTTCTAACTTTCTTAATAACGTATTGTTTTTATAAATATAAATAAGATTTTTAATAAAAATAGAATTGTTATTTTCAAAGTAAATATGTAGTTATATTTGTATATATAACTTGATTTTAATTTGATTTTAAAATTTGATTTGGATTTGAATTTAAAGTTTTGAAATTCAAAGTATAGATATTTAAATTGTTTTGGATTTTAAAATATTGGTATAAACTTTTATTTATAAATAAAATTGGTTTATTTATATTAAAATTTATCTACATATAAATAAGTACATATTAACTAATTAATTAAGCATAAGTTTACACTAATCTTATAATAACATTTAATTATAAATACTAATTACCTAAAAGACAAGTGTTTTTATCCTAAGGCTTCATTATACAAGTGTTAACTAATAAAACAATATAGTGACAAATGTCATTCTTTTAAATTTAGTTTTTATTTTTATTTTTAATAAATCATTTTCACCATTATAAACATATGCCTTCTTCTCCTCATTTCTTTTCCTATTTCTCTTTTCTAATAAAAAGAAGTATCAGCCTGTAACAGTTTCTCAAACCAAAATCTTAAAAACATATCTGAAAAATATTCTCCTCTCAAACCAAAATCAGTAATCAAACTCCTCAGATCAAACCAAAACTTGTAATTCATTTTCCCAAATCAAAGTCTGTAGCCTATAACCATTCTCTTCAATCTGGAATTTAAACAAAAGACTGCATTGTTCTTCAAATCTGTTTGTAACCAAGTTTCTGTAGCATGCAAAGTTTCTGGGGATTAAAGCATTTCATTTTCAAGTTTTAAATCAATAACCTGAAAGCAAATCAAAAATCAAAACAACAAAAAGCCTGCAAGCATTTTCTTCCTGGAAACAAAGCAGTTCATCTATATTTTCAAGCAAAAGCATTCTTCAACATTTCAGTTTAATAAGGATGATAACAATTCAAGTTTTCAAATCCAAGAAGCAATTCAAGTTCCTTTTCAAATTCCAGATTTTTAGCTTAAAAGCCTGTACACTGTTCTCTGTTTTTCTTCATGACTGGTGAGTAAACATTTTAACTTAAAAACAGTTTTAAAAATGTTTTGTTATGGATGCATGTGATGAATGATTTTAGTATATTGTGTTGCTTAGTATATAGATATGAATGCATGTATATAGATATATGAATGTCTGTATGTTTGCGAATGTATATATGAATATCTGCTCTGTAACATGCACAGTCTCAAGTTCCCACCAAACAAAATTTATATCTTCTAATCCAATATAGTTTAAGCTCAGATCTGTAAATGAAAATTATTATAACAGTATAATGTAAATTCTAAAAATAAATTTAGGAAATTTGTATGAAGTAATTGTCTCAAATTTATAAAAGACAGTGAACTTTTAAAATTGGAAAGAAACCAAATGTCTTGAATTCATGAATTGAATCCATAATCAGAATAGTATTGTAAAATGTTGAATTTAGGAAGAAGAATCTCGATTTTTAGATTAGTATAGGTTGAGGTTTTCTGAGATGATCAGGAAATGGGTATTTGCCAATTTTCGACAATCAGCATGTTAAGGTTTGTAGAGCTTGTGGGTGAAGCTAGCTGGAGCTTCGGTGAACTTGAGAAAAATATGAATTTAATTTAGATAATGCTGTGGCGTTAGAAATTTGTCAAACTAGGGTTCGACGTTGGTTTTTGGTTGATGGGATTCTCGAAGAATCTTCGTGTTCGTCAGGGATTTTTGATCGATCGCGAGGATGGGGAAAGACGCATCGGAGTTTAGGGTAGCTTCTGGTAGGAGAGCTTGCGTTCTAATGGTAGGAGATGGTGGCCGGAGGAGTTCTTGTTCGATCAGGTTGCTCCAGTTTTGATTTGTAAGGCTCGATTTTGATTATGAGGCGTTTCAGTTGATCTAGGTTATCGTGAGTAAAGGTGAGGCTGTCTATGACGGGGCGATGGTCAGAGTGGAGGTCGGAGCGGCGTTGGATGATCGTGCACGTGCACGTGCACGTTTGGGTTCAGTTGTTTATCTGGTGAGTTGTGCTTTGGGGAAGAAGAGTGTGTCTCGGGTTTGGCTCGTGTAAATTAATGTTTTTCTCGAAGCAGATGGGTTTTGGATTGACTCGAGGAAGGCACGGAATTTTTGGGGTTTCGACTCGAGTATTTTGCTGCAGTGATAATCTGGATTTAATTAAAGCAAAATTTTGTATAGAAATCAAGTTTAAAACTTAAAAACAAAGTAAAGTCAGTTTTAAAAATAAAATTTATGTAAGCAAGTTTGAAAAAGGGTTTCAAAAATTTTAGAATATCAAATTTTAAATGTTTAAATTGTTTTGTTCTTAAGAAAAATATATATTTGATTTCTAAATTGGTTTAATGAAGTTTAAATTATAGAAATAAGTATTTAAATTAAATGATGAGTTTATCTTTAAAAGTAGAGATTAATTAAGGATAACTAATCAATAAATTAAATTAAAACTTAATTACTATTTGTAATTAAGGATAATTACTAAATGAAGTAATTAGTGGAAATAAGTGTAATTAATAAATAAATAAATTAAAGATTAAGTGATGATTAATTGAGTAATTAATTAATGTAATTAATTTTAGGTTAATTAATTAGTCTAATTAGTTAAGATAATCATTTATGATTAATTAAGTGTAATTACTTAGTAAAGTAATTAATGGGTAATTACTGAATGTAATTAAATTAAAAAGAATTACTTATGGAAGTAATTAAATGAAATTAATTAAAGGTTAATCACTTGATGTTATTAATTAAAGGATAATTAATAAAATTGAATTTAAGTTAATTAATTAAAGAGTAATTAATTAATTAAAGGATTAAGGTTAATTAATAATATGATTAATTACTAGTTAAGGTAATTAATTAAAAGAAAGTAATTAATTAAGGAAGTAATTAAGGATCATTAATTTATATAATAAATAATGTAATTAAGGATTGATTAATTAGGATTAATTGATCAATAATAACTGATTAAAGAATGTAGTTAATTAAAGATTAATTAATTAAAGGTTAATTAATTAATAAAGTTATTAGAGGATTATTAATATAATTAATGGTATTAATCCAGGTTGATTAATAAAAGTAATTAATTTAAATATGATTAATTAATTGTAATTAATTGAGGATTAATATAATTAATTATAGTTAATAAATAAATGAAGGTTCATTAGTTATTGTAATTAATGATAGTAATTAAAGGTTAATTACTGTATATGGTTAAGGATAATTACTTGATGTAATTAAAGATAATTAATCAAAGGAGATTAATTAAGGAAGATCATTTAGATGTTTAATTAATTAATTTGTAATTAATTAATGATAGTGAGCAGGATTAAGATAATCCAAGTAATTAAAGAATAGTAATTAATTTAATTAAAGGTTAATTAAATTGATTAGAGTTAATCAATTCTGTTAGATAATTGATTAATACTGGATGTTTGATATTGGGTGATTGGTTGATATTGGATGATTTGAATATCTCTGATATATATATGATATATGCTGTTTTGTGAGATGAATGTTGATATGAATTACCAATTGTGATAATATGATTTATCTATCTGTTTATATCATCCTGAATAAGTTTAAATGTTTAAACCTTTAAACAACTTGGCCTTAAAAGATACGTTTTGGATTTCGATGAGACCGGGATCGGGTTTCGGTATACCGGTATTCCAGGTCTGGAGACCCGAATACCACATCGATCCAAATTAACGATAGGTCGTGAATCTCAAGTGAAGATGAAGATTCAGAGTGCAAGGGTTATTGTCGTTAACTCTGAGGGTGATTCCAAAACGAGTGTAACGAGATAATGCCTTCGGTTTCGTTCGAACCCGGAACGAACTTGTATGGATTGAATGCTTTCAGCACATCGTCAGGCGGACGATGAGCATTCTAAGTGATATGTTCTGATTAAAGGTAATCGTAACCTCAAGCCTCATCAACCGGGAATGGCTAAAACAGGGGAGGTGCAGCAAGGCTTCGTGGGTAGCACCCACTGAGAGCAAGATAGATCCCTGTCTAGAGGTCCCTTTTCTTTTATTCGGCTTAGTGTGTGGTTGGTCGCGCCAACTACGGGATTGTCTTGTTCGGGATTATCCAGTAAGGGATGGTTCCGGCTTTGTGTTGCAGGGGAGCGGGCGTACTCCTCGGTACGGTGATCTAGGCCACGTACTGTGACGGGCGGTACCCCAGTAGCCCGGCCATTGTATGGAATCCAAACTCCAATAAGTGCCGTACGTATTAGTTGTGCCCAACTATGTTGGAATGTGAGATGTAAGCATTTCAGCTATTTCTGTATTTTACTTGAAAACCCTAGACCCTATTATAATACAATCAGATTTCCTATCAAATGTTTTAGTTAGCGTAAGGTAAAAACTTACCCATGTTTATTTGTGGGGAGTCTTACGTGATACTTTTGTTTTCAAAGGTTTTCAAAGTTTAAACCTTTAATTACCTAATTAATCCAAATGATTAATTAATCAAACAATTTAATTATCCATAAATTTCCTAATTAATTTAATGAACATAAATCTCTAACTACTCTAAGATAAACTTTATTCTTATTGATAACAAGTTATCATTTACAATTTATATTTGAAATATCCATTTCAAATTTACTTTTAAAATTTCATTTTAAATTATGTATTTAAAATGAATACCAATTTATTTTAACTAAGTTTTTAAACCCAATTAAAAACTTTTACTTATTAAAAATCTTATATTTTCTAAGAAGTTTTTAAAAGAATTTAAATCAAATTTCTTCTTAGATTTAACATTTAAACATATCTACACTTAACCTATTTAAACATTTAAATTCATAAACTAATTATCTAATATTAAAGTTTAAAACTAAACTTGTCTTCATAAATCAAACTTTGATTTACTGATTTAATATTACTTCAAAATTTAATTTAAATTTAAATTTCAAACAGTCAAGTATAAAACCTGTCAACACTAAAACTCTCGAACCCAGCCTATTTGCTTCGAGTCCCCACCCTAATTTTCCCGAGTCTCCCTCGCAAAAACACTCAAAAGTCTCGAGTCCTTCCTAGTCACTTGAGTTCAACACTCCAGCTATTGGTAATTGTGTTACACACACTACCACCTTATCTACCTTTATAACTTATATTGGAAAACCCGAACAGGTAACCCAATAAATAGGTAGAAATACATAAATATATATATTTAAAATGATATTTTTTTTTTATATATAGAAATTATTTCTGGGTAAAATTATTTCATCTACCTCTTTAAAACAATATTGTGTTCGTTGGCCTGGTTCAAGTGTTTAGAGATCCCTATCAATAACGTTAGCTACTCGTATTGACCAGAATCCATATACCACTCAACCGATCAATTAACACAATATAAAACCATTTTATATAACTAACAAATACGCGCTCTCGTATATATATATACTCAGATTCAAATAGGTTTCTACAGATCCTATCTCTAATGAACAATCCTTCTGAACCTAGGTATTCACTCAACCTAGTGCTCTGATATTCAATTAACCAAAAGCTTAGGCATTCGCTCAACCTATGCTCTGATACCACTGTAACGACCACGAATTTCTCTCCATAGAAAGTCGTATCGCTAATAAGAAAGAAAGGGGTAGAAAATAGAAAAGAAGAGAAGAAAGAAAGAAACAACAACGATCTCACAGCGGAACGAATAAATTATATTAATAACATAAACTATTACATAGTATACAACACTTTACAGAGTTACACAGCATATACATCACTTACTAGACAGTTATAAACATCTGTCTAGACATTACAACTCAAAACAAAACAAAGATCTAAACAAGATCAACACAGCGGAAACTACTATCTATATCTACAACGCCGAAGCCTCCTGCTCCATTGCTCCTTCACAATTCGTCAAGGCTAACCTGAATCCCTTGGCTACTCGTAAAAATTTGAGTACCCAAGAGTTTATAAAACAGAAATAAACAACTTGGGTCAGTCATGGGTCTGGTGTGAGTAACAGGTTAAAATTGTTTAACTTCAAAACCTTTTGAAAACAAAGGTATCACGTAAGACTTCCCACACATAAACATGGAAAAGTTTTTACCTTACGCTAACCAAAACATTTGATAGGAAATCTGATTTTATTATAATAGGGTCTAGGGTTTTCAAGTAAAATATAGAAATAGCTGAAATGCTTACATCTCACATTCCAACATAGTTGGGCACAACTAATACGTACGGCACTTATTGGAGTTTGGATTCCATACAATGGCAGGGCTACTGGGGTACCGCCCGTCACAGTACGTGGCCTAGATCACCGTACCGAGGAGTACGCCCGCTCCCCTGCAACACAAAGCCGGAACCATCCCTTACTGGATAATCTCGAACAAGATAACCCCGTAGTTGGCGCGACCAACCACACACTAAGCCGAATAAAAGAAAAGGGACCTCTAGACAGGGATCTATCTTGCTCTCAGTGGTTGCTACCCACGAAGCCTTGCTGCACCTCCCCTGTTTTAGCCATTCCCGGTTGATGAGGCTTGAGGTTACGATTACCTTTAATCAGAACATATCACTTAGAATGCTCATCGTCCGCCTGACGATGTGCTGAAAGCATTCAATCCATACAAGTTCGTTCCGGGTTCGAACGAAACCGAAGGCATTATCTCGTTACACTCGTTTTGGAATCACCCTCAGAGTTAACGACAATAACCCTTGCACTCTGAATCTTCATCTTCACTTGAGATTCACGACCTATCGTAAATTTGGATCGATGTGGTATTCGGGTCTCCAGACCTGGAATCCCGGTATACGGAAACCCGATCCCGGTCTCATCGAAATCCAAAACGTATCTTTTAAGGGCCAAGTTGTTTTAAGGTTAAAACAATTCAATTCTTATCTATATACACAAAGATAGATAATTCAATAGATAATCTACATTATCATCCCAAACAGATAATTCACATTATCATTATAATTCAACCAAACATCCATATCATATATCAATCATATCTCATCAGAGATATCAAACAATGAAATACATTCAATCTCATTCATCCATCCTTAAGCAATGATTTATATCATCTAATTAATTTAAAGTGAATTAAACTAATTACTTCATTCTATAAATCCTGCTTACTTAATTATTAATTAAACCAATTAATTAATCATTACTCTAAGTATCCATCTTAATTAATCATTCCTGATTAATAATCCTTTAATTACTTTAAGTAATTAATACTTAATTAATTTCACAAATTAATTATCTTAAACCATTCAGTAATTAATCTTTAATTACTTCATTAATTAATTAACTATATTTAATTACATTAATCCTTAATTAATTACAATTAATTAATTACTTTAATCACTAATTATTTATTAATTAATCTTAATTAATCAATCCTTAATTACATCATTAATTATATTAATTAATGATCCTTAATTATTCTTAATTAATTATCTTATTTAAATTAATTATTAATTAATCATATTTATTAATCACCTTTGATTAATCTCATTTAGTAATTAACTACTCTTAATTACTACACTTCATAAATTAATTACTCCTTAATTAATTATCCTTTAATTAATCCCTTGATTAATTTATTTAAAGTAATTAACTCAAATTACTTTTATTAAACCATCTTTAGTTAATTACATCTACTAATTAACTTTAATTACTTTCCTAAGTAATTTATTGTAAAGACCCGCAAATCCGTCTTCCGAAAACCCGACACTGCTACGTCCACTGTAGCAATTGCCGAACAATCGGATGGCGAAAACGCGAAACTTTAATATTTAAAAGAAGAGAAGGAAGAGAAGATAGAAGAAAAAGAGAAGAAGAACAACAGAACAACATCAGAACAGAGACAATATCAGAATCTCACATATCGCAGCGGAACAATATATAATAGATAAATGAATAATCTTTAAACAAAGAACTATATCATTTTATACATACATCAATCATCAGAGTCAATATACAACTCAGTACAACAATGGACAGTTATATAAATTGTCCTCATACAGAATACACAGCGGAATAAATACTATCAGATACAAATACTACGACTCGTCCTCCAGCCTATCTCCAAAGCTCCAGAATATCCAGAATATCCTGATAATATAACTCTAGGCTGCCCGTGTGGAAATTGGTGGGCACCCAGAGTTTAGAAGGGAAACAATAAACTCCGAGTCAGTCATGGTGACTGGTGTGAGATCGTAAAACAGTTATTCTTTATAACAACAAAATAAATTTTTTTAAGTCAATTCGCAATGCTTTTGGAAAATGAAACTACCATAAGACCTCCCACCACACACACAATGCAAACGCAGAATTGGAGGAGATTTCTTCTTATGATAGTCAAAGATGCTTACTACGCAAAATCAAATCATTTTTTGATATTATTATTAGTGCATAGTGTAGAAAACATTTCGAAAGTACAATATAAATCTTAGCCAGCATAGACATTTCGAACTATGCCTACTATAGCTACCATCCAAACAGTGGGGCGCCACCATAAGTGAATGATAGGTTCTACAACTAAAACCGTACAAGTCACGTATTGTTTCTTTGGATTTCCAACAAATGGTCAGGCTAAGGAACTTCCTATCCACGATGGGTACGTCCCTGGAATAGACGACCCGAGAACCTAACCGGATCTCTGCCAACACAAGGCCGGGTTACCTCTGCAAAAATAGGTAACTACTGACACGCGTATGCCATCCCCCGATCGTCACCGATCTTCCCGAGGATCCCCGATTCGCAACAACCACAAAGAAATAAATTTTGTAGCAATCACAGAGGTTAAGTATCTGGGCTCCATACCATGATACCACCTTTATCCAGAAGGAATGACATACACTAAGGGGCGCTACTCCCTAGAACCTTGCTGCATTCGTCCTGTTTCGACCATTTCCGGGGTGTGAGGCTCGACGAAGTCTCGTCCACAAAGCTACGCTTTCTACAAAAAGCCCTGCTTCGGGTCAAACAAAAATGATCAACCTATGATCACAAAGATATAAGATCAAACAAATGATCATATCACAAATGATCAAACACTGATCATTTCACAGCAACACTCAGTATGCCACGTTACCAAATTGGGATATATTGCTGATAAATTTCAACTACATAACCTCTGAGCTCGTACGTCTCAGAGAAGGGTGTTAAGCTAAGAGAATAAATTCTCCGCCACCAACAGAAATGTATTTGAAAGAAATCAGCTTTATATCTCAAATTGTAACGTCAGACATACAATCCATACAAGTCTGTTCCGGGATCGAACAGAACCGAAGGCACTTCTCACGAAGCCCTTGCATTTCCGGATAATTTTCAATCACGTCAGGACTTCCCGTCACTAAGGGTGATAAAACCTCTAAATCGAAGATCAGTCGATGTAGAGTAACTCGACGGTAATCCTTCCGTTTTCAAAAATATCCGGTCTTCAACACCGGTCTTCGAATGCGATTCAAAACGACGTATCACATATTCGGAATGGGTTATACGACCCTATGGTCCTTTCCCGGTTAACCCGAATAGTGGGCGATTATTCAAAAATAAGTGTGGCATTCAAATTCATCCAATTCACAACAAATACCTATCTAAGGTAATTATTGATAGTCGGTTATTTAACTATCAATAAAGATGCGCAACATCATCAGATTCCAAATAATTTTTCAAATTATTTCATCTCCCGAAATATCTTTTCTAGATATAAAATTTTCCACACTTCAAAAATCAATTGATATTTATTTTTAAACAGTCTCCCTTTTATAAATTCCATAGCGAATCTATATTTTTCAAATATCTACAGATATACGATTTTCAAATCGATTTCAATATTCAATTTCAATTTATCTTTACAAAGATAAATTCTCAAAACGTTCATTTCATTTTGGAAAAGAAATTTCATACTTATTTAAATAATAAGTATTTCACAAATCATTTATTTTCAACACTTGGAAAATATCCGATATACTTAAATCAAATTAAGTATAATTTCATTCTTTAAGGAAAATATTCTTTTAACACCTTTATTTGAGTCAAAACGAATGTTACGTAAAACATCGTTACGACGACTCAAAATCACTAGTATAGGGATTCAGAATTAAGATGGATGTATAAATCCCAATACTATATCAAACATTTCCTTCCGGAAATCATTTACTATAACAACAATGTTATAGTCCACCATTTCCTTAAATTTCTCGAAAACGTCTATTTCAACAAGAACTGTTGAAATCTATGCTTTCGATTCATAATACATTTTAAAACATCTTTAAAATGTTTAACTTCATTTTTATATCGCTTCTTCAAAAATAAATCCATTTTACTTAACAATATATTCACTGTCCAAAATCGTGAATATAACTTCTTTAATAACCTTCTATTTTTAATTTATCACATTCAATCTATTTCAAATTTATAAACACGTTTATAAATTCTATTTCTCTTATTAATAACAACTTTGACTTATAAACCTTCTTTTATCAACTTCTACATTTAACTTATCAAAATAAGTGACTTTGGGTTTATAAACGACTTTTATAATTTTTAATTCTATTTATAAAAACTTCAATACCAAATCGATTTCAATATTGATTTCTAAATTTATTTTCAACTTTTGAAATAAAATTTCCATACTGATTTCTCAAAAATTCATTTCCAAATATTAAATCAATTACAGATTGATTTCTAATTTTATTTATCCCTACTAAAATAAATTCTTATTTTCCTTCAAATTTTTCAATATCCTGTTTTTAAATGGATTCTTTAAATTGAAGTCATTTTACATTTACTTCCCAAATCGTTTCAATTTACCAAGTAAATTTCTAATCGGATTTCCAACTTATCTTCTTTTAAATAAATTTCTTTTTAAGGAAATAAATTTCAATCGTTTCTTTCAATCTATTTTAAAAATCCAAATTTTAAATTAAATTCTTCAATTTAAAATCACTATTTTACGAAATCCATTTATTTAACATTTTCACTTTATTCTAGAATAAATTCGATAATACTATAAAAATCAACTTTTATACCTTTAAATTCTTTTCTTCAAATTTTATTCAATTTCTAAAAATCAATTCACTTAAAATTTTCTGCTTGAATCACCAAAAATTCAATTTCGTTTATTTCTGGAATCCAATGATATTAAACATACATTCAGCTAAATTTTAGCTTTCAAAACAATTTCCAGACATCAATTCAATACATCAATAATCATTCACAGATTATCACATTACAGTAGAAATAAAATCAATCAATGTGAGGGGTCCAGTTGGATCCCTCCAACCTGTTTCCCTGCATCCAAAGACGTCAGCACAATACCAATTCCGCTCCAGTACGGAATTATCGCGGTATATAGGTTTTTATAAATCCGCTTACTAACGGCGCAATAGGGTCTCATCCGCTATACGAGGCGGGAAATCATCAATCCAATATATACATATGCCAATATGTATATACTGCTATATATATAGATATATATCCTACTATATCTAATATCACATATCAATAGCAATCAATCAGTCAATAAATAACTGCAATATTAAATTTTTCCTTCGAGTGAGAAAATCTCACCTTAGCTATTATTTTGCAATCCATTTTATCTTTTCAGCTTGTTTCTCCATTTCAGCCCTAGTATAAACAGTTTATACAATTTATTAATATTTGAATTAAATCGAACTACTCAATTTCTAACTTGATAAGTTTTAATTATACAATGATTTTATTTTTAACCCAGTTTCCTTTAATAAATTTAATTAACTAAAATTTTAGTTTAAAACTAAATTTTTCTCTTTATATTCTATTATTATTTTTCCTAACTACATACAAAATATCAAAACTGCATAGATATTTCTCTGTAACTATATATACATCTGAAACAAACTGTATTAATTCTACAGTATATATTTTTATACATATTATTTTTTTTCTATCCCTTAAAAATTTAAATCAAGATGTTTCCTGGGACTAAATTTGGATTTAAGGAAAAAAAACTTAAGTAAATAAATTTTACCAGACAAACCCACCACACTGCTCGCGATGTCGATGAATTCATGCCACCGCCATCTGCCTCAGGCGCGAGCGTACCATCGCCAGAAACCCCATAGTCAAACCCTAGGTGAAAAACTGCTTCGACATTACTGTCGACTTCCTCAATCTCCAATCGTACACCTAACATCATCGAGAAACCCCCCCCCCCCCGAGCCAGACCTCATCCAAAACTGCCGTGAAGTACTACCCCACCATTTCATCTCGTGGAGGTCGCTGCTACTCTCAATACCCTAGAAGCCCACTGCCTCACGAAACCCAAACGACATCGCCGCCTTGCTGTCGATCTTCGGCCAAACCCAAATGGTGATCGAACAAAGTCGCCACAGGCTCTAAGAACGAGCGCGAAACCAACCCTAGACTTCATCGCTAACGAACCCTAAATCGCCTCGAATGCTCCTGCCGCTCGAATCGAGCATTGCGACTCCGACCTGGGTTGAAGGCAGAAGGGGGGAAACTCGGCTCTTCGACTGTTCGAATCGAACATCAGCAGGGAAAAATGTCGTGGCCTCACCTTCGCGTGCGAAAGCACTTGCCTTGCCTTGGATCGAAGTCGATTTACGAACGAGATAATGATTTTAAATTTGAATAAAGAGAGAGGCCATTTTTATTTTCTTTTGAACGAGATGTTTTCTTTATGAAATGTTCTGTGAGGAAATGATGTTCGCGTGGGAATTGTAAAGGGATGGGGAGACAAGGAACGTGATTTAGCAGAGAATAGGTCTGCTTACTCAGGAGTAGGGTGGTAGTGATTTGATTTTACAAAATTTTAAATTAAAATTCAATTTAATTCTTAACGCGTTTACTTACCGTGTGTTCACATCACAACTCCGAAAAATACGAAATTTGAAATCCGACAATAATTCAATATTACGAACCCAATGAAACTGGTTTCGTCAAATTCTGAGACTGTTCGAAAATTGGCTATTTTTACAGTCGATAATTAAATATTAAAATATTCAATTTTCATAGATTAACTCCAAATTCGATTCTGAAAGTTCTATAACCTTTCTATAACTTCAGTATGATTAAACAAAATTTTACAAATCATTTAAAATCATATTCAATCCAGATTTCAATTAATTCTGGAATTTCACTATTAAATTATTGATTTAATTATCCAATTAAACTCAATATTCGAATTTTAAATTATCCGACTTATTAATTCTACTTATTAATATTTAAAATCAATTAAATATTCGAATTTTAATTATCAAAAATTCTGGGTCGTTACAGACTTCCCTCCTTAAAAGAATTTCGTCCTCGAAATTACAAGTTAGGGAAAAAGGTCCTTAACTCGTCTACTATCTTTCACAATCAATAGTTTTATCAATTCATCAAAACAAATCTCTCTACTAAAGATTTGTTATCAATTCAACTAACTTTCTAAACCTTTCATAGTTTTCAAACATCATTGTTTTCCTTAACAATTCAAATTTAAATTCAAATTCAAATTTAAACTTTCAAAATTTTCTCAAAAATTTTCTAACACCCGAAATTTTCGAAAAATTTCGCCAGCGTCTCCTTTGCGCGGCTAATACGGTACGACTACAAAACGTCCCTACGGACTCTCAGATTTCAAAAAGAAAAAGAAAAGGCCAAGCGGCTAGACCAGAAATCATCAAAAACTCATATTATAATTCAAATACGTACCTTTTGTCGAGCAATTCAAATTTATCTTTGCAATCAAATCCAATTCATTTATACCTGTATATCCTACTAGCCATTATATCTAGTTACAGCATTCAATCATTTTGCAAATTCGATTACAAAATTTTCAATATAAACTGCTTATACATTCTTTACTTCACTGTTGAAGTTACACATATTCATTTATTCAATTTTTCATTTCAAATTCATTTGAATTCAATTCACAATTCCAATCTAATTTGGATTCGGTTTATCTCCTGAATATTGAATTTTATCAGCTTTCATTCATTCACAACTGCACTCTTTTAAATTAGTTCCAGTTACTAATTCATTTCAATTCTAATTCATTTATTCACATTCACTTTCAACATTCAGTTTTAATTCCAGTTTTATCTTCATTCAATCATCAACTTAGAATAATTTCAATATTCGAATTTTACTTAAGAATTTCGCTCTTCATTACTTAGGTTCAATATAAATATTCTTATTTTAAATTTACCACTTCGGTTAGATCTATTTACATTTAAACTGAATTTCCAATTCCCATACGAATTTCAATTCATCTTTCATTTTCATTTAAATTACAATTGATTCATTTGTACTTACATTTATTTAACTTCATCTTTAAGTTAAATTTATTCTACCAAAATTCAACCGTATAAGTTATCAATTTCATAATATTTTGTAAATATTTTAATATAGCATCCCAGAGTCTTTTTAACTTTCCAAAAAAAATCATTTTGAAAACAATTCAAATCATCCTTTGAATTTCCAAAACAAAACCCAAATTTTTAAACAACTTCCATTTTAAACCAATTTGGCAGCAATTCCTCTTTTGGAAACCCGAAAATGAACACCAATGATGCCGCGGTCATCATCGAAGTTATTTTCCAGCGACCGAAAAGAGTTTAGAGCTTTTATCCCATCAAAACACTTTTCCAAAATCCTTTGAATTTCATTTTCAAACCAAAAGATTTTAAACTTTTCAAATCTCCAAAATTTACAAATTCCTTTTCAAAACATTTCCAAATACTTCTCTGGAATTCCGTTTTAAATTACAAATCACATTTATAATTTATATTTTCAAATTTCATTTGTATATGGATTTATTTCTTAACTTTGGAGTTTCGATTTCAGTTTCTTATTCAGTTTCAATAGTAATGATAACGTTTCAATATCATCACTTTCCTAACAACCATGCAACCATATACTGTAATAATTTACAGAAAATCATTTCATTTATATACAAAAATAGTTTTGGGTAAAATTATTTCATTTACCCTATTCAAAACAATACTGTGCCGAACTGTTCTATTCAAGTGTTTAGAAACCCCTTCGATACAGTTTTGCAAGACTGTGCCGACGAAGGTTCATATACCACTCAATGAACCAATCATCACAATATAAAACAATTTTATATTCAATAACAAATACGCGCTCATATCTATTATTACACTCAACTCATTCTAGAGTACTACTGACTCTATCTCTAATGAGTAACACCCAACAGAGCAGGGTTGTCGCTTAACCATATGCTCTGATACCAACTGTAAAGACCCGCAAATCCGTCTTCCGAAAACCCGACACTGCTACGTCCACTGTAGCAATTGCCGAACAATCGGATGGCGAAAACGCGAAACTTTAATATTTAAAAGAAGAGAAGGAAGAGAAGATAGAAGAAAAAGAGAAGAAGAACAACAGAACAACATCAGAACAGAGACAATATCAGAATCTCACATATCGCAGCGGAACAATATATAATAGATAAATGAATAATCTTTAAACAAAGAACTATATCATTTTATACATACATCAATCATCAGAGTCAATATACAACTCAGTACAACAATGGACAGTTATATAAATTGTCCTCATACAGAATACACAGCGGAATAAATACTATCAGATACAAATACTACGACTCGTCCTCCAGCCTATCTCCAAAGCTCCAGAATATCCAGAATATCCTGATAATATAACTCTAGGCTGCCCGTGTGGAAATTGGTGGGCACCCAGAGTTTAGAAGGGAAACAATAAACTCCGAGTCAGTCATGGTGACTGGTGTGAGATCGTAAAACAGTTATTCTTTATAACAACAAAATAAATTTTTTTAAGTCAATTCGCAATGCTTTTGGAAAATGAAACTACCATAAGACCTCCCACCACACACACAATGCAAACGCAGAATTGGAGGAGATTTCTTCTTATGATAGTCAAAGATGCTTACTACGCAAAATCAAATCATTTTTTGATATTATTATTAGTGCATAGTGTAGAAAACATTTCGAAAGTACAATATAAATCTTAGCCAGCATAGACATTTCGAACTATGCCTACTATAGCTACCATCCAAACAGTGGGGCGCCACCATAAGTGAATGATAGGTTCTACAACTAAAACCGTACAAGTCACGTATTGTTTCTTTGGATTTCCAACAAATGGTCAGGCTAAGGAACTTCCTATCCACGATGGGTACGTCCCTGGAATAGACGACCCGAGAACCTAACCGGATCTCTGCCAACACAAGGCCGGGTTACCTCTGCAAAAATAGGTAACTACTGACACGCGTATGCCATCCCCCGATCGTCACCGATCCTCCCGAGGATCCCCGATTCGCAACAACCACAAAGAAATAAATTTTGTAGCAATCACAGAGGTTAAGTATCTGGGCTCCATACCATGATACCACCTTTATCCAGAAGGAATGACATACACTAAGGGGCGCTACTCCCTAGAACCTTGCTGCATTCGTCCTGTTTCGACCATTTCCGGGGTGTGAGGCTCGACGAAGTCTCGTCCACAAAGCTACGCTTTCTACAAAAAGCCCTGCTTCGGGTCAAACAAAAATGATCAACCTATGATCACAAAGATATAAGATCAAACAAATGATCATATCACAAATGATCAAACACTGATCATTTCACAGCAACACTCAGTATGCCACGTTACCAAATTGGGATATATTGCTGATAAATTTCAACTACATAACCTCTGAGCTCGTACGTCTCAGAGAAGGGTGTTAAGCTAAGAGAATAAATTCTCCGCCACCAACAGAAATGTATTTGAAAGAAATCAGCTTTATATCTCAAATTGTAACGTCAGACATACAATCCATACAAGTCTGTTCCGGGATCGAACAGAACCGAAGGCACTTCTCACGAAGCCCTTGCATTTCCGGATAATTTTCAATCACGTCAGGACTTCCCGTCACTAAGGGTGATAAAACCTCTAAATCGAAGATCAGTCGATGTAGAGTAACTCGACGGTAATCCTTCCGTTTTCAAAAATATCCGGTCTTCAACACCGGTCTTCGAATGCGATTCAAAACGACGTATCACATATTCGGAATGGGTTATACGACCCCATGGTCCTTTCCCGGTTAACCCGAATAGTGGGCGATTATTCAAAAATAAGTGTGGCATTCAAATTCATCCAATTCACAACAAATACCTATCTAAGGTAATTATTGATAGTCGGTTATTTAACTATCAATAAAGATGCGCAACATCATCAGATTCCAAATAATTTTTCAAATTATTTCATCTCCCGAAATATCTTTTCTAGATATAAAATTTTCCACACTTCAAAAATCAATTGATATTTATTTTTAAACAGTCTCCCTTTTATAAATTCCATAGCGAATCTATATTTTTCAAATATCTACAGATATACGATTTTCAAATCGATTTCAATATTCAATTTCAATTTATCTTTACAAAGATAAATTCTCAAAACGTTCATTTCATTTTGGAAAAGAAATTTCATACTTATTTAAATAATAAGTATTTCACAAATCATTTATTTTCAACACTTGGAAAATATCCGATATACTTAAATCAAATTAAGTATAATTTCATTCTTTAAGGAAAATATTCTTTTAACACCTTTATTTGAGTCAAAACGAATGTTACGTAAAACATCGTTACGACGACTCAAAATCACTAGTATAGGGATTCAGAATTAAGATGGATGTATAAATCCCAATACTATATCAAACATTTCCTTCCGGAAATCATTTACTATAACAACAATGTTATAGTCCACCATTTCCTTAAATTTCTCGAAAACGTCTATTTCAACAAGAACTGTTGAAATCTATGCTTTCGATTCATAATACATTTTAAAACATCTTTAAAATGTTTAACTTCATTTTTATATCGCTTCTTCAAAAATAAATCCATTTTACTTAACAATATATTCACTGTCCAAAATCGTGAATATAACTTCTTTAATAACCTTCTATTTTTAATTTATCACATTCAATCTATTTCAAATTTATAAACACGTTTATAAATTCTATTTCTCTTATTAATAACAACTTTGACTTATAAACCTTCTTTTATCAACTTCTACATTTAACTTATCAAAATAAGTGACTTTGGGTTTATAAACGACTTTTATAATTTTTAATTCTATTTATAAAAACTTCAATACCAAATCGATTTCAATATTGATTTCTAAATTTATTTTCAACTTTTGAAATAAAATTTCCATACTGATTTCTCAAAAATTCATTTCCAAATATTAAATCAATTACAGATTGATTTCTAATTTTATTTATCCCTACTAAAATAAATTCTTATTTTCCTTCAAATTTTTCAATATCCTGTTTTTAAATGGATTCTTTAAATTGAAGTCATTTTACATTTACTTCCCAAATCGTTTCAATTTACCAAGTAAATTTCTAATCGGATTTCCAACTTATCTTCTTTTAAATAAATTTCTTTTTAAGGAAATAAATTTCAATCGTTTCTTTCAATCTATTTTAAAAATCCAAATTTTAAATTAAATTCTTCAATTTAAAATCACTATTTTACGAAATCCATTTATTTAACATTTTCACTTTATTCTAGAATAAATTCGATAATACTATAAAAATCAACTTTTATACCTTTAAATTCTTTTCTTCAAATTTTATTCAATTTCTAAAAATCAATTCACTTAAAATTTTCTGCTTGAATCACCAAAAATTCAATTTCGTTTATTTCTGGAATCCAATGATATTAAACATACATTCAGCTAAATTTTAGCTTTCAAAACAATTTCCAGACATCAATTCAATACATCAATAATCATTCACAGATTATCACATTACAGTAGAAATAAAATCAATCAATGTGAGGGGTCCAGTTGGATCCCTCCAACCTGTTTCCCTGCATCCAAAGACGTCAGCACAATACCAATTCCGCTCCAGTACGGAATTATCGCGATATATAGGTTTTTATAAATCCGCTTACTAACGGCGCAATAGGGTCTCATCCGCTATACGAGGCGGGAAATCATCAATCCAATATATACATATGCCAATATGTATATACTGCTATATATATAGATATATATCCTACTATATCTAATATCACATATCAATAGCAATCAATCAGTCAATAAATAACTGCAATATTAAATTTTTCCTTCGAGTGAGAAAATCTCACCTTAGCTATTATTTTGCAATCCATTTTATCTTTTCAGCTTGTTTCTCCATTTCAGCCCTAGTATAAACAGTTTATACAATTTATTAATATTTGAATTAAATCGAACTACTCAATTTCTAACTTGATAAGTTTTAATTATACAATGATTTTATTTTTAACCCAGTTTCCTTTAATAAATTTAATTAACTAAAATTTTAGTTTAAAACTAAATTTTTCTCTTTATATTCTATTATTATTTTTCCTAACTACATACAAAATATCAAAACTGCATAGATATTTCTCTGTAACTATATATACATCTGAAACAAACTGTATTAATTCTACAGTATATATTTTTATACATATTATTTTTTTTCTATCCCTTAAAAATTTAAATCAAGATGTTTCCTGGGACTAAATTTGGATTTAAGGAAAAAAAACTTAAGTAAATAAATTTTACCAGACAAACCCACCACACTGCTCGCGATGTCGATGAATTCATGCCACCGCCATCTGCCTCAGGCGCGAGCGTACCATCGCCAGAAACCCCATAGTCAAACCCTAGGTGAAAAACTGCTTCGACATTACTGTCGACTTCCTCAATCTCCAATCGTACACCTAACATCATCGAGAACCCCCCCCGAGCCAGACCTCATCCAAAACTGCCGTGAAGTACTACCCCACCATTTCATCTCGTGGAGGTCGCTGCTACTCTCAATACCCTAGAAGCCCACTGCCTCACGAAACCCAAACGACATCGCCGCCTTGCTGTCGATCTTCGGCCAAACCCAAATGGTGATCGAACAAAGTCGCCACAGGCTCTAAGAACGAGCGCGAAACCAACCCTAGACTTCATCGCTAACGAACCCTAAATCGCCTCGAATGCTCCTGCCGCTCGAATCGAGCATTGCGACTCCGACCTGGGTTGAAGGCAGAAGGGGGGAAACTCGGCTCTTCGACTGTTCGAATCGAACATCAGCAGGGAAAAATGTCGTGGCCTCACCTTCGCGTGTGAAAGCACTTGCCTTGCCTTGGATCGAAGTCGATTTACGAACGAGATAATGATTTTAAATTTGAATAAAGAGAGAGGCCATTTTTATTTTCTTTTGAACGAGATGTTTTCTTTATGAAATGTTCTGTGAGGAAATGATGTTCGCGTGGGAATTGTAAAGGGATGGGGAGACAAGGAACGTGATTTAGCAGAGAATAGGTCTGCTTACTCAGGAGTAGGGTGGTAGTGATTTGATTTTACAAAATTTTAAATTAAAATTCAATTTAATTCTTAACGCGTTTACTTACCGTGTGTTCACATCACAACTCCGAAAAATACGAAATTTGAAATCCGACAATAATTCAATATTACGAACCCAATGAAACTGGTTTCGTCAAATTCTGAGACTGTTCGAAAATTGGCTATTTTTACAGTCGATAATTAAATATTAAAATATTCAATTTTCATAGATTAACTCCAAATTCGATTCTGAAAGTTCTATAACCTTTCTATAACTTCAGTATGATTAAACAAAATTTTACAAATCATTTAAAATCATATTCAATCCAGATTTCAATTAATTCTGGAATTTCACTATTAAATTATTGATTTAATTATCCAATTAAACTCAATATTCGAATTTTAAATTATCCGACTTATTAATTCTACTTATTAATATTTAAAATCAATTAAATATTCGAATTTTAATTATCAAAAATTCTGGGTCGTTACATTTATACTTTCACTAATTACATTTAAGTAATTATCAATCACCAAGTGATTATCTTAAATTAATTAAACAAATTAATTTAGACTTATCAAATCTATTTAATTAATTACCTTAAGTAATTAATTTCTTAAATTACTTCCATTAAGCAATTATACTTAACCAATTTCATAAAATGATTATTATTAATTAATTAATCTATTTGATTATCAAAATTAATCCCATTCATTAATTATTTAATAATCCTTAATTAATGATCCCTCATTAATTTTTATCAATTCTTTAATTATTTCTTTAGGTAATTAATCTTTAAATCAATTATTTATTAAAACAACTTGATAAACTCTTACTTACCAATTAATTAATTAAATTATCAATCATTCTTTAATTACCTTATTAATTTAATTACTCCTATATAATTGAATCTTAATTACTTTCTGAACTAAAGTATTAACCTTTAACTACTTTAGTTATTAACAAAGGCTTTGAAATATTTTACTTTAAAATCTTCCCTTTAATTCATTTCAAAATAAAGTTTTAAAATAAATTATAAATTTAACTTTAACCAAATTTAAATCAAATTTACAAAATCTTCTTAAATTCAATGTTAAGAAACACTTAACCTTATAAAAGAATTTTATAAGATTTTTAAACCAATTTATTTATTCAAACCTTTTTAAATTATACTTTTAAACATTTAAAGATGTTTAAACATTTTAATAAAAATTTAAATATAACAAGTTTAAAAAGGAAAGGAAAGAAACTCGAAGTTAGTCTCGGGTTTTCTGTTATTTTTCTTGGGTAATTGATGTTTTGGCTTGGGTCAATTACCTGTTGCAGTTTTCTTTTTAATCTTTTTGTTTTTAAAAATATGATGACATGTGTAATTTAAGTAACAAATCTTTGTGACAAGTGTCTTATTTATTTTCTTTTTCTTTTATTTCTATTTATCATAATTTACATACATATATACATTTGCATATCTTCACTTCATTTTCTTTTTAAATCTTCATTTCAAAACCAAGAAAACCCAAACCAATTCTCTAATACAAAATCTGAAATCAGTATTCAAAATGCCTCAAAACAAAACCAAATTCAAACAACCTATAATTCATTTTCCAAATCATCTCAAAGCTGTCTGCATATTTCAAAATCAAGATCAAAAACCTACCTGCATTTTCCAAAAGCCTGTATGCATTTTTCATCTCTGGAATCATGTTCAAACAAAAAGGGGATGCTCTGCATCATCTTCTAAAGCCAGCCTGCAATTCTTTTCAAAATCAAAGAGCCTGTCTACCTTCATTTCTTCAACCTGGAACAAGCATGCATTTAGATTAAAGCAATTTAAGCATTCAACAACTCCAGTTTTTAATTCAAGCATGCATGCAGTTCTAAATTCAATCAGTAACGCTACAACAACTAAAGTTAAAATCAAATTTAAGGAGCATTCAAGTTTCTCAGTTTCAAAAGCTATTACAAAGTTAAACTACCTCTGTTCATACAAAACAGGTGAGTAACATTTTTACTTAAATTAACTTAGGTAATTATGATGCATGTTTAATTCTGTGATAAATATTGTTTTGATGTGGATGTTTATAGTTGATTCTGCATGTATATAGATGTGTATGTTGTTGGTATCAATATGACCCTGTTATCTTGAATTCCAGGCTACTGTTTTAATATAAATCATATCCCATGATCTAGTTTTAAATGTGGATCTAAAGTTTAAATAAAATTAGATGTTCCATAGTAAACTAAAGATTAAAAGGTTAATTAAGTCAAAATTTAGTTTGAATGTCTCTGTAAACAAAAACAACAGAAACATGTTTTATAAAGTGAAAATTTGAACTCTGTAATTTATAAATCCAAAGGTATAAACTGAAAACATAGATGATAATATGATTTTTAGTATGAATATCATAGTTTTTAGTCTAGTATAATAAGAGCAGTTCTGGTTTATGTTAGAAATGAAATTCTGGTGATTTTGATCATCTCAGTGAAATTGGAAGTTTGAAATCTTTAGTTATGGTAGTAGAATGATCATGGATGATAGGAAAATTGTCAGGAGGATTTTTAAGGAAGTAAGGCAGAAATGATTTAGGTTTGAAATTTTTAAACCTAGTTTTAAGTTAGGCTACGAAATTGTTTCGTTTGTTTTCATGGATGGATCGAGTATTCTAAGACTTTGGGAGATGGAAGTTTAGGTATAGACGTAGGCATGACCAGAGAATTAGCTTCTCTGATGGTCGGAATCACGAGCAAGAAGGATTGTTGACAGGCTTTGGCGAATTCGAACTGATGGTTCCAGGTTTGGTTTTAGGCTCGATTTCGATTTCGATCTAGTTTCGATGTTCGAATGGTTGAATTCTGGTGTAGGGATGATCGTCGACTGGTGGGGGAAGTCGTGGATGGTCGGAGCTGACGCTGGTGGATGTGCACGTGCACGCGATCGTGAATGTGTATGGGTGAAGTCTGGGTTTAAAGCAGGGGAAGGCTACTCGAGTTTCTCGAGTTTTGTTCGTGTGAGACTCGAAGTATTTAGGATTCGACTCGGAGTGTTTTTGAGTAGTCTCGGGTAATTTGTGTTGCCAGGCTTTTAAAAGCCTGTATGTTTTAAATTTAAACAGAATTTAAATTTGTAAAGAGATATGAAAACAGAATGTTTAAATCTAAAGTTAATCTGGAAAAGTATAAATCTGTATCTCAGATTTTAAAATAAAAGCAGTTTTGTAAATTAAATTGTTTTAATAATTTTAATTGTTTAAAATGTATATTATATGGTTAGAATTTAAAAGTAAATTCAATTTAAATTCTTTAAGTTCTTTTATAAGATGAGTATTTCTTTAACTTGTAAATAAAAGAGTTTTAGAAATGATGTTTAAAACATTGATAAAGATAATTTATTTTCATTTTGAATCTCTAAATTTAAATGAAATTTTGAAGATAAAATTTAAGTAAATTAATTTAAAATACTTTGTAAATGATAACTTGATTATCAATAAGAACAAAGTTTTATCTTAAGAAAATTAGAAATTTGTGTTCATTAAATTTATAAGGAATTTAATGGATAATTTATTTATTTGATTAATTAATCATTTGGATTAATTAATAGATACTTAAAGGTTTAAACAAATTAATTAATAATTAAGATTAATTAATTAGGAATAATTAATTTATAATTAAGGATTATAAATTAGAGTATTAATAAATGGTTAAGAATTAATTAGTAGAGTAGTTAAAGATTAATTAAGTTATGGTTAACACTTAATTAATTAAATAATTAGAGATTAATTAATTGGTTATTAAGATTTATTAATTTAAAATTTATAATAATTAATCTAAGTTAATTACTTAAGAAAAGTAATTAAATAATTGTTAATGAAGGTCATTAACTATGGATTATTAAATAATTAATTAATAGGATTAATTTTGATAATTAATTAAATTAATTAATTTAAGGATAATCATTTGTGAAAATTATTTAAGTGAAATTACTTAATGGAAGTAATTAAGGAATTAATTACTCATTGTAATTAATTGAAGTTAATTTGATTAGTTAAGTTAATTAATTAAGTTTAATTAATTTAGAATAATAAATGGATGATTTGATAAATAATTACTTAACGTAATTAATAAGGTATGATTATTTAGGGAAGTAAATAATAGATAATTACTGGAAGTAATTAATTGAATGATGATGTATTAATGGAAGTAATTTGAGTTTAATTACTTATGAATTAATCAAGGGATTAATTAATTAAGAAATTAATTAAGGAGTAATTAATTTAGTTAATAAAAGTAATTAAGGGTAGTTAATTACTGAATGAGATTAATCAAGTGTGATTAATAAATGTGGTTTAATTAAAGGTTAATTACTTAATGTAATTAATTTAATTAAAGTAATTAATAATTAATTTGTAAATAAGGATCATTAATTAATATAATTAATGATGTAATTAAGATTGATTAATTAAGTAATAAATGGAGTGATTAATTAATTAATGAAGTAATTAAAGGTTAATTATTATAAGTGGTTAAGGTTAATTAATTTAAGTAATTAATTAAAGGATAATTTACTTGGATGTAATAAAAAGGTAATTAATCAAAGATGATTAATTGAAATGAATTATTAAAGGATAATTAATTAAATTGTAATTAATTAATGGTTAAGTAAGCAGGATTTATAGAATGAAGTAATTAATTTAATTCACTTTAAATTAATTAGAGATGATATAAATCATTACCTATGTATGGATGATAATACTGAATGCTTTGCATTTGATTGATATCTCTGATGAGATATATGCTGTGTGATATGGATGTTTGGTTGAATTATAATGATAATGGGAATTATCTGTTTGGGATGATAATGTAGATTATCTATTGAATTATCTATCTTTGTGTATATAGATAAGAATTGAATTGTTTTAACCTTAAAACAACTTGGCCCTTAAAAGATACGTTTTGGATTTCGATGAGACCGGGATCGGGTTTCCGTATACCGGTATTCCAGGTCTGGAGACCCAAATACCACATCGATCCAAATTAACGATAGGTCGTGAATCTCAAGTGAAGATGAAGATTCAGAGTGCAAGGGTTATTGTCGTTAACTCTGAGGGTGATTCCAAAACGAGTGCAACGAGATAATGCCTTCGGTTTCGTTCGAACCCGGAACGAACTTGTATGGATTGAATGCTTTCAGCACATCGTCAGGCGGACGATGAGCATTCTAAGTGATATGTTCTGATTAAAGGTAATCGTAACCTCAAGCCTCATCAACCGGGAATGGCTAAAACAAGGGAGGTGCAGCAAGGTTTCGTGGGTAGCACCCACTGAGAGCAAGATAGATCCCTGTCTAGAGGTCCCTTTCTTTTATTCGGCTTAGTGTGTGGTTGGTCGCGCCAACTACGGGATTGTCTTGTTCGGAATTATCCAGTAAGGGATGGTTCTGGCTTTGTGTTGCAGGGGAGCGGGCGTACTCCTCGGTACGGTGATCTAGGCCACGTACTGTGACGGGCGGTACCCCAGTAGCCCTGCCATTGTATGGAATCCAAACTCCAATAAGTGCCGTACGTATTAGTTGTGCCCAACTATGTTGGAATGTGAGATGTAAGCATTTCAGCTATTTCTATATTTTACTTGAAAACCCTAGACCCTATTATAATAAAATCAGATTTCCTATCAAATGTTTTGGTTAGCGTAAGGTAAAAACTTACCCATGTTTATTTGTGGGGAGTCTTACGTGATACCTTTTCTTTCTAAAGGTTTTGAAGTTAAGCAAGTTTAACCTGTTACTCACACCAGACCCATGTCTGACCCAAGTGTTTATTTCTGTTTTATAACCTCTTGGGTACTCAAATTTTTACGAGTAGCCAAGGGATTCAGGTTTAGCTTTGACGAATATTCTGGAGGAGCAATGGAGTAGGAGGCTTCGGCGTTCGTAGATATAGTATTCCGCTGTGTTGATATCTGTGATAGTGTCTTGTCTTGTATTTGAGTTGTAATGTCTAGACAGATGTTTATAACTGTCTAGTAAGTGATGTATATGCTGTGTAACTCTGTAAATTGTTGTATACTATGTAATAGTTTATGTTATTAATATAATTTATTCGTTCCGCTGTGAGATCGTTGTTGTTGTTTCTTTCTTTCTTCTCTTCTTTTCTATTTTCTACCCCTTTCTTTCTTATTAACGATGCGACTTTCTGTGGAGAGAAAGTCGTGGTCGTTACAGTGGTATAATATGACTTTCTTTTAAAATTTAAGGAATAAACAAGTTTTCAAGTATTTGGTAAATTTGGAAATAATTTATAAATGCTTTATCTCTAAGTAAGATTATTATTATGATTTGTAAATAATTTGTTTTGAATAATAAGATTTAAAATAATTCAAATAATTTATTTATAAGGATAAAAAGGTTAAATTAGTATTAATATGAATTTAAGAATACTTAATTTAAATAGAATTTAAGTAAAGTTTAATTAAGAATAATGGTTTCATAATTAATTAAGGATTTTTAAATATAGAATGTTAATTAATTAATTGTTTAATTAATTTTAAATAATTAGTTAATTATTTATTTAATTTTAAATAATCACTTAATTATGGATTAATTAAGTGTAATTACTTAATAAAGTAATTAGTGGTTAATTATTGAATGAAATTACTTATGGAAGTAATTAATAGGAAAATTACTCATGGGGTAATTAGTTAAAGTGATAAAAGGGTAATCACTTGATGTTATTAATCTAAGGAATTGATTAATATAATTGTTGAGATTAATTAATTATGGAGTAGCTAATTAATTAATGAATTAAGGATTATTTAGTAATGGAATTACTTATTTGTTAAGTAATTAATTAAGAAAGTAATCAAGATTATTAATGGAAGTAATTAGAAGATAATTACTTATGTAAGTAATTAAAAGTTAATTACTTAATTATTTTAGTTAAGTAATTAAAGTGATTAATTAATTAAGGGATGTGATTAATTTGAGGATAATTACTAAGGGTAATTAATTAAAATGGTAATTAATTAATAAAGTAATTAATTAAGGTTTATTTATTAATTAATTGATTTATAATTTCTTAATCAAGTAGTTAAAGAATAATTAATTAGATTAATTAATCAAGGTTAATATAATTAATTAAGAAGTAATTAATTAAGATAAGTAATTACAAATTGTTAATTACTGTTTATGATTAATTAAGACTAATTAATGAAGTGGTTGATTAAAATTTGTTATTTATTTAATTAAAAATTAATTAGTAAGGATTATTTAATTAATGAATTAATCAAGGTTGATTAATAAAAGTAATTAATTTAAGTAGGATTAATTAATTGTAGTTAATTGAGGATTAATATAATTAATTATAATTAATTGAGGATTAATGTAAATAAATAATTAATTAATTAATTTATGGATCATTAATTATTTAATGATAAGTAATTAAAGGTTAATCACTGAATATGGTTAAGGATAATTACTTGAATGTAATTAAAGATAATTAATCAAGGAAGATTAATTAAGGAAGATCATTAAGAAATGATTAATAAATTGATATGTAATAAATCAATTAAGCAGGATTAAGATAATCTAAGTGATTAAAAGATAGTAAGTAATTTAATTAAAGGTTAATTAAATTGATTTGGAGTTAATCAATTCTGCTTATGAATAATTGATTAATATTGGATGTTTGATATTGGGTGATTGGTTGATACTGGATGATTTGGATATGTGATATGCTGCCTTGTGAAATGATTGTTGATATGAATTATCAATTGTGATAATATGATTTATCTATCTGTTTATATCATCCTGAATAAGTTTAAATGTTTAAACCTTTAAACAACTTGGCCTTAAAAGATACGTTTTGGATTTCGATGAGACCGGGATCGGGTTTCCGTATACCGGAATTCCAGGTCTGGAGACCCGAATACCACATCGATCCAAATTAACGATAGGTCGTGAATCTCAAGTGAAGATGAAGATTTAGAGTGCAAGGGTTATTGTCGTCAACTCTGAGGGTGATTCCAAAACGAGTGTAACGAGATAATGCCTTCGGTTTCGTTCGAACCCGGAACGAACTTGTATGGATTGAATGCTTTCAGCACATCGTCAGGCGGACGATGAGCATTCTAAGTGATATGTTCTGATTAAAGGTAATCGTAACCTCAAGCCTCATCAACCGGGAATGGCTAAAACAGGGGAGGTGCAGCAAGGCTTCGTGGGTAGCACCCACTGAGAGCAAGATAGATCCCTGTCTAGAGGTCCCTTTTCTTTTATTCGGCTTAGTGTGTGGTTGGTCGCGCCAACTACGGGATTATCTTGTTCGGGATTATCCAGTAAGGGATGGTTCCGGCTTTGTGTTGCAGGGGAGCGGGCGTACTCCTTGGTACGGTGATCTAGGCCACGTACTGTGACGGGCGGTACCCCAGTAGCCCTGCCATTGTATGGAATCCAAACTCCAATAAGTGCCGTACGTATTAGTTGTGCCCAACTATGTTGGAATGTGAGATGTAAGCATTTCAGCTATTTCTGTATTTTACTTGAAAACCCTAGACCCTATTATAATACAATCAGATTTCCTATCAAACGTTTTAGTTAGCGTAAGGTAAAAACTTACCCATGTTTATGTGTGGGAAGTCTTACGTGATACTTTGTTTTTCAAAGGTTTTCAAAGTTAAGCAATCTAACCGTTTACTCACACCAGACCCATGTCTGACCCAAGTGTTTATTTTCTGTTTTATTAAACTCTTGGGTACTCAATATTGTATTGAGTAGTCGAGGGATTCAGGTTAGTCTTGACGAATTCTGGAGGAGATTTGGAGCAGGAGGCTTCACCGTGTAGATATATGATGATTCCGCTGTGTATATGTTGTGTCTGTATATGTGATACTTGAGTTGTATGAATTAGACAGATGTTTATAACTGTCTAATATGTGTTGTATAAGTTGTGTAACTCTGATGTATATGATACTATGTAATATTTTATATGATATATTATATTTCATTCGTTCCGCTGTGAGTTTCTGATGTTGTTGTTCTTTCTTCTTTTCTTTCTTTTCTTCTTCTATCCCTTTCTTTCTTAATTCACGATACGTCTTTCTGGGCAGAGAAGGGCGGGTCGTGACAGTATTCTTAACATTTGATTTAAAAAAAGATTTCAACCAAATTATTTAAATTCAAACCCTTTTAATTATATATTTTAAATGCTTTAAATTTGGTAAAACATTATAAATTTTATAATCTTTATTTATTCAACCTGGATACAAACTTAAATTGAATCCAACTTTGCTTTTTATAGATCTGTACATTTTCTTTAGAATATGAAATCTGGTTATCAAGACAAAATAAAACCCGGGACAAACTCGAGTAAATCAAGCAAAAACCCCAAGCTATCCCCGTGTCACTCGCGTTCCACTCACGCTTCGAGTCGCACTCTCGTTTTCCCGAGACCATTCCCGAGCACGATGCTTCTTCTCAATATTCCATTCATTTAGTAAAAATAAAAGAAGATTAAATCTAAAAATGCCACTTGTTTTAGAATTCAACACTTGTCATATATCTTTATTCATAACTTAACACATGTTATTTTGAGTCTTAATATGATAACACTTGTATTTTAAGTAATACTTATTTATTTTAAATGTAAATAAATAAAGAAAAGGCTTTTTTTATTTACATTTAAAATAAATAAGTATTACTTAAAATACAAGTGTTATCATATTAAGACTCAAAATAACATGTGTTAAGTTATGAATAAAGATATATGACAAGTGTTGAATTCTATAACAAGTGGCATTTTTAGATTTAATCTTCTTTTATTTTTACTAAATGAATGGAATATTGAGAAGAAGCATCGTGCTCGGGAATGGTCTCGGGAAAACGAGAGTGCGACTCGAAGCGTGAGTGGAACGCGAGTGACACGGGGATAGCTTGGGGTTTTTGCTTGATTTACTCGAGTTTGTCCCGGGTTTTATTTTGTCTTGATAACCAGATTTCATATTCTAAAGAAAATGTACAGATCTATAAAAAGCAAAGTTTAAATCAAGATTTTAAAGTGGATTCAATTTAAGTTTGTATCCAGGTTGAATAAATAAAGATTATAAAATTTATAATGTTTTACCAAATTTAAAGCATTTAAAATATATAATTAAAAGGGTTTGAATTTAAATAATTTGCTTGTGGTACTGTAACGACCACGACTTTCTCTCCACAGAAAGTCGCATCGTTAATAAGAAAGAAAGAGGTAGAAAATAGAAAAGAAGAGAAAAAAAGAAAGAAACAACAACAACGATCTCACAGCGGAACGAATAAATTATATTAATAACATAAACTATTACATAGTATACAACAATTTACAGAGTTACACAGCATATACATCACTTACTAGATAGTTATAAACATCTGTCTAGACATTACAACTCAAATTCTAACTATTGGTAGTTGTGTTACTCACACTACCACCTTATCTACCTTTATAACTTATATTGGAAAACCCGAACAGGTAACCCAACAAATAGGTAGAAATATATATATATTTAAAATGATACTTTTTATATAGAAATTATTTCTGGGTAAAATTATTTCATTTACCTCTTTAAAACAATATTGTGTCCGTTGGCCTGGTCTAAGTGTTTAGAGATCCCTATCAATAACGTTAGCTACTCGTATTGACCAGAATCCATATACCACTCAACCGATCAATTAACACAATATAAAACCATTTTATATAACTAACAAATACGCGCTCTCGAATATATATATATATATACACACTCAGACTCAAACAGGTTGCTACAGATCCTGTCTCTAATGAACAATCCTTCCGAACCTAGGTATTCACTCAACCTAGTGTTCTGATATTCACTTAACCAATAGCTTAGGTATTCGCTCAACCTATGCTCTGATACCACACAACATTACTTATCTCATTTCTGAGATTACATCCATTCAAGACAATCAATGTCATCCATTCATACATAAGCAATGATTTACTTAATCACAACATAATTAATTTAAAATGAATTAAATTAACTATCTCTATCTTTAATTAATTTAAAGTGAATTAAATTAATTACTTCACCTCTTAATTAATTTAAAATAAATTAAATTAATTACTTATCATTATAAATCTTACTTATATAATCATTAATTAATTACAAATAAATTAATTAATCATTCTCTAATTATCCATTTCAATTAATCACCCTGATTAATTATACTTTAATTACATTTAAGTAATTATCTTTAATTAATTTCACAAATTAATTATCCTTAATCAAATATAGTAATTAACCTTTAATTACTTCATTAATTAATTAATTAATTATAATCAATTACTTTAATCCTTAATTAATTACAATTACTTAGTTATTCTATAATCTCTTATCATTTGATTAATTAATCTTAATTAATCAATCCTTAATTACATCATTAATTAATTATAAACTAATGATCTCTAATTACACCTTTAATTATTTATTAATTACATTAAGTAATTAACCTTTAATTAAACCATAATTTATTAATCACCTTTGATTAAACTTAACCAGTAATTAACTCTAATTAATTATCTTCCTTAATTAATTACTTTTAATTAATTACCTTAAGAAATAATTAATTACCTTATTAATTATCCTTAATCCTTTAATTAAATAAATTATTTAATTAATAACACTAGGTAATTAGCCTTAATCACTTCTTATTTAATTACTTTCATAAAATAATTATCCTCTAATTACTTTATTAAATATTTTATCTTTACTAAATTACATCCAATAATTATTTCTTAATTACTTCATCAAGTAATTATACTTAATTAATTATAAGTAATTATCTTTAATAATGACTAGTTAATTACTTAGTTATTATTTAACTAATTATTTAAATAAATGAACTAATTTCTTAATCCTTATATTTAAAAGATCTTAATTAAGAAAATCATTATCTTACTTAAATTATTATCTATTCTTAAATCATTTTATATAAATGAATTATCCTTATTAATTTCACATATTAATTTTCTTTAATAAATCAAAACTCTTAATTACTTAAGATAACTCCTTATTTAAAATTAAACAATTACAACATTAAATTTTAACCTTTAAAATCTTTGAAACTTTACAAAGTTATTCAATAAATTTTAATACAAAGATTATTTTGAAATCCACTTTTCTATTCTTTTAAAAACTTACTTATTTAAATTATTTTAAACTTGTTAAAACAATTTTCTAGAAAAAAACAATTTAGTTAAATAGTTAAAATCTTGTTTAACTTTAATTTAAAACTCAGAATCACTAAAACAAAGTTTCTTTTGTTTTTAAAACATTTCTTAAAATCTGCTCTCATCAAAACCCGAGTATAACGATCAAAAACTCGAAGTATCACTCGCGTCACTCCACTACTTCCCTGCTTCGAGAAAAATGCGAGTATCCCCGAACGAAAACTCGTGACCAAGCTTCTCCTCCAAACCCAAAACCCAGATGCACACGAACAAGCTCGTGCACGTGCACGCCACGTCTGAACGTCGACGAACTCCGATCAGTCCTCCGGCAAGTCGCTCTCGACCTCGTCATCCCATCGCGCAACCCAGAAACTTCACCTTGATCAAGTTTTTTTGAATTTTCTGGAATAAAAGAAGTATCGAATGCATGGATATGATTGAATTTCTATGGATATATAAATGCATGTTTAATTTTGTATCTGTTCTTACCTGTTTTTATCTGTTCTTCTTTTAGAAGCAAATATCATGATCTAAAGCTTTGTTTTAAAATTAATATTTTTCCAAAAGTTACTTTAAGATCTATTCAATTGTTTTCAAAATATAAGATAATTGTTTATTTTAAATATGATAGTTTAAATAAAGTTTTATTTTGTATTCTTTAAAGTGTTTAAAATTTAATAAAGGTTTTAATTTGTTTCTTTTATTAAGTATAAGACTAAAATGGTTTATAAATTGATATATTAAGATTTAAAATAAACTTTCTTTTAAAAATTATCTCTTAAACAATAAAAATAATTATTTTGGAGTTAAAGATATATGTATAAGAATTTATTTGAACTAGGATTTGTTTTATAATATTTTTCTCTAAAAGCAAACTGTCACGACCCGGCTTTCTATGCCCAGAAAGACGTATCGTGAATTAAGAAAGAAAGGGATAGAAGAAGAAAAGAAAGAAAAGAAGAAAGAACAACAACATCAGAAACTCACAGCGGAACGAATGAAATATAATATATCATATAAAATATTACATAGTATCATATACATCAGAGTTACACAACTTATACAACACATATTAGACAGTTATAAACATCTGTCTAATTCATACAACTCAAGTATCACAGATACAGACACAACATATACACAGCGGAATCATCATATATCTACACGGTGAAGCCTCCTGCTCCAAATCTCCTCCAGAATTCGTCAAAGCTAACCTGAATCCCTCGACTACTCAATACAATATTGAGTACCCAAGAGTTTAATAAAACAGAAAATAAACACTTGGGTCAGACATGGGTCTGGTGTGAGTAAACGGTTAGATTGCTTAACTTTGAAAACTTTTGAAAACAAAAGTATCACGTAAGACTCCCCACAAATAAACATGGGTAAGTTTTTACCTTACGCTAACTAAAACGTTTGATAGGAAATCTGATTGTATTATAATAGGGTCTAGGGTTTTCAAGTAAAATACAGAAATAGCTGAAATGCTTACATCTCACATTCCAACATAGTTGGGCACAACTAATACGTACGACACTTATTGGAGTTTGGATTCCATACAATGGCAGGGCTACTGGGGTACCGCCCGTCACAGTACGTGGCCTAGATCACCGTACCGAGGAGTACGCCCGCTCCCCTGCAACACAAAGCCAGAACCATCCCTTACTGGATAATCCCGAACAAGATAATCCCGTAGTTGGCGCGACCAACCACACACTAAGCCGAATGAAAAGAAAAGGGACCTCTAGACAGGGATCTATCTTGCTCTCAGTGGGTGCTACCCACGAAGCCTTGCTGCACCTCCCCTGTTTTAGCCATTCCCGGTTGATGAGGCTTGAGGTTACAATTACCTTTAATCAGAACATATCACTTAGAATGCTCATCGTCCGCCTGACGATGTGCTGAAAGCATTCAATCCATACAAGTTCGTTCCGGGTTCGAACGAAACCGAAGGCATTATCTCGTTACACTCGTTTTGGAATCACCCTCAGAGTTAACGACAATAACCCTTGCACTCTAAATCTTCATCTTCACTTGAGATTCACGACCTATCGTTAATTTGGATCGATGTGGTATTCGGGTCTCCAGACCTGGAATTCTGGTATACGGAAACCCGATCCCGGTCTCATCGAAATCCAAAACGTATCTTTTAAGGCCAAGTTGTTTTAAGGTTAAAACAATTCAATTCTTATCTTTATACACATAGAAAGATAATTCACAACATTACAATAGATAATCAACATTATCAATATAACAGATAATCCATATTATCATCACAATTCAACTAACATCCATATCACACAGCATATATCTCATCAGAGATATCAATCAATGCAAAGTATTCAATACTATCACCCATTCATAAGTAATGATTTATAACGTCTCTAATTAATTTAAAGTAAATTAAATTAATTACTTCATTCTATAAATCCTACTTACTTAACCATTAATTAATTATAAATCAATTAATTAATTATCCTCTAATTATTCATTTCAATTAATCATCCTTGATTAATTATCTTTTGATTACATTCAAGTAATTAGTCTTTAATTAATTTCACAAATTAATTATTCTTAACCATTATAGTAATTAACCTTTAATTACTTCATAAACTAATTAACTATAATTAATCACTTTAATCCTTAATTAATTACATTAATTAATTACTTTTTAATTACTTATTATTGATTAATTAGTCCTAATTAATCAACTTTTAATTACATCATTAACTATATTTAATTAATGATTTCTTAATTACTTCTTTAATTAATTACTCCATTTAAATTAATTATTTACACTGTAACGACCACGACTTTCTCTCCATAGAAAGTCGTATCGCTAATAAGAAAGAAAGGGGTAGAAAATAGAAAAGAAGAGAAGAAAGAAAGAAACAACAACAACAATCTCACAGCGGAACGAATAAATTATATTAATAACATAAACTATTACATAGTATACAACACTTTACAGAGTTACACAGCATATACATCACTTACTAGACAGTTATAAACATCTGTCTAGACATTACAACTCAAATACAAGACAAGACACTATCACAGATATCAACACAGCGGAATACTATATCTACGAACGCCGAAGCTTCCTGCTCCATTGCTCCTCCAGAATATTCGTCAAAGCTAAACCTGAATCCCTTGGCTACTCGTAAAAAATTGAGTACCCAAGAGTTTATAAAACAGAAATAAACACTTGGGTCAGACATGGGTCTGGTGTGAGTAACAGGTTAAACTTGCTTAACTTCAAAACCTTTAGAAAGAAAAGGTATCACGTAAGACTCCCCACAAATAAACATGGGTAAGTTTTTACCTTACGCTAACCAAAACATTTGATAGGAAATCTGATTTTATTATAATAGGGTCTAGGGTTTTCAAGTAAAATATAGAAATAGCTGAAATGCTTACATCTCACATTCCAACATAGTTGGGCACAACTAATACGTACGGCACTTATTGGAGTTTGGATTCCATACAATGGCAGGGCTACTGGGGTACCGCCCGTCACAGTACGTGGCCTAGATCACCGTACCGAGGATCACTCCCAATCCCCTGCAACACAAGGTCGGAACATCCCTTACTGGATAATTCCCGCACAAGATACCTCACGGTTGGGATCAGCAACCGCACCACTAAGTCGAAATAGAAAGGGACATCTAGACAGAGGTAACCTTGTCCTACTTGGGTGCTACCCACTAACCTTGCTGCACCTCCCCTGTTTTAGCCATTCCCGGTTTGTGAGGCTTGAGGTCACGATTACCTTTAAAAATAACACATCTATCTTAGAATGCTCATCGTCCACCTGACGATGTGCTGAAAGCATTCTGTAACGACCCGGAAATTTCGAACCCGAAATTTCCAGATAGTTAGAAGAAAAAGAAAAGAGATAGAAGAAAGAAACAGAAGAAGAAGAAGATCAGAAACAACAACATCTCACATTCGCAGCGGATAAAATATAATAATAAATGATAACAGTTTTACAAAACAATATTATATCTGTCGATTACATTTTAATACATCAGAGTTACATATTTATACAGACACTGGATATACACAATTATCAAGTCACAGATATACAATAATATAACACAGTAGAAACACTCCATACGTTCCTGTCATCCAGCTCGACTCCTGAGCTCCAGAACGTCCTTACCTGAAAATCTGTAATACTCGGTCTGACCCGGGGTAACTCGTACTTACTATATGTAAACAACTTATACAGTCATCACCATTTCCCACAAAACAATATCTAAGTATCCAACTTAGTTTAAATGGTCCATAATATCGTAAACCGGCCTATTGATATCACATATCAATTTCTAAAGAGTTATAGAAGATTTCAAATCGAAGTGGTTTCGGATATTTCTGATACCCGACTCCGGTCTCTTCGAATACAATATCATCCTAAATCCAAGTTGTTTAAGTGGATTCACTTTAATTTATATACAGGGTGTCACATTCACACAGCAATTTATCATCGATAGATAACCCACATTATCACAGTTCAAATCAAACATATTATTTCGCATAACATCACAAATCACATATCAGGGATATCAACTAATCTAAGCATACAATATCATTCAATTCATCCATAACAAGTTGATTCATTCTTACTTAATTTAATTAATCTCAAATTAAATTAATTACTAACCATTTATCACTTGGATTACCTTAATCCATCTTACTTAACATTAATTAATTACAAATTAATTAATCATTTCTTAATTATCTATCTTAATTAATCTTCCTTGATTAATTATCCCTTAACTACAATAAGTAATTATCCTTTAATTATCCCTTTTTATTAATCATTCTTGATTATTTACTTTACTTTTTTTTTTACATTAACTAATTAAACCTTAATTATAGATTAATTATCCTCAACCATTCTCAATAATTAACTTAAATTACTTTCATTAATTAATAAATGATCTTCAGATTACTTCATTAATTAATTACTCTTTTAATTAATTACCTTAACAAGTAATTAATCACATTATTAATTTACCTTAACCCTTTAATTAATTATATTAATTAATCCTTTAATTAATTATACTAAGTGATTAATCCTTAATCACTTCCATTTAATTACTTCCATAAATGATTTCCCTTTTTACTTAATTACTTCAGTAAATTTTTTTATATTAATTACTTCTCTAAGTAATTCTACTTAATTAATTAATAAGTGATTATCTTTAATTAATTAGACAAATTAATTAACTTAAAATTAATTACATTAATTAATCAATTAATCCCTTAAATCTCTAGTTAATGATTCATCTCTTACTTCATTAACTACCCATTAATTACTCCATTAAGTAATTATTCTTAATTACAAATAGTAATTAACCTTTAATTACTCTTATTAATTACTTTTGAAATCAACAACCTTAAACATTTTAGATTTGAAAATATATTCAATTTAAATATTCCTGAAACTTGATTGACATTTAATTTGAAAAGAACTTGCTTTTAAATTGTAAACTTGATTTTCTTTTACAAAATTTTTGCTTTTACTTAAAACCAGAATAATCCAAGCCTACCCCGAGTCAAACTCTTATTAAACCCGAGCCTACCCCGAGACAATCACCCCACTCAACTGCTTCGAGTCAAACCACGATTTCCACGAGCCAGACCCGAGAAGTCCTCGTCTTCCCCAAATCAAACATCAATCCAGATGTCCAACTGCACTCGTGCACATGCACAGGAGATCGCCGTCGCTCCGACCATTGCCAAGACTATCGCCAAGTCGCAAATGAACTCATCGACAACCCCGATCAACCAATATACTCAAACTCGCCGTGGCTCAAAATCGAGCACGACAGCACCAACTAGAACCAAACATCGATCACAAAATTCGAATCGCCTCGCCGACCAAGGCCCTCTGAAGCCTCGCCACCTCGTCCACAGCTTCACCAAACGACGACGAAATAATCCCCCAAGGTCCGATCGATTCCGGTTCCACGATGACGATGATCTATCTCTTGAAACTATGACGAGCAGAACTAGGTTTAAAACCCTAAAATGACATCGCCTGATCGCTCCGATCATCAAAAAGACTTCGCACTATTTTTCATCCACTTCCCATTCTTCATCCTACCTCCGACATCAACCCTGAGCCTCCACTCCACATTGATCATCAGGAATTGACGAAAAACAGTTTCCTGATCAACTCGAGAATCCACACTATTTTTAAATCTAAAAATCTTAATCTTAACATTAAAATTCCTCATTTTACAACTCGAATCAGTTTATCAATTCAAAACAAAAGTTTGCAAGTATTGATTTTTGATTTATTTTGATTTCCTACTATGATTTATCATTTTATAAATAAGTATTCAACAACATAATTGAATTTATTTTTTTAAATTGATATCACATTGTTACTATCATTTTTCATTTAGAGATTGTAACCAGAAAAGGATTGGAAAGAAAGAAATTGATTTTTAAAACTTATTTCTTTAGCCTGTGAAAACAAACAGAGGAATGTTCATCAATATACAGGCATGCACACAGATATATCATAATTACATACATGCAAACATTTCTTCAATTCTTCTTTAATCAGTTATCACATACAATAACAGATTAAAACAGATTAATCTTTAAAAGGTGTAGTTTACTCACCTGTTTTGAACAGAGAAGCTTGTTTCTTTGATTTAAAACTGGAAACTTAGTTGACCTTTTACTTTGAAAACTGGAGATTGCTTGCTGTTATAATTTGAGTTGAATCTACTTTGTTTTGACAAGAATCTGGACTGAAGCTTGATTTTTGAACTGTTCTTGAATCTAATCTGTTTTGAACTTCTTTGTTGAGTTGAACTGGATTGAATTTGCTTCACTTCAGGTTTGAGGATAATTGATTACAGAGTTGAATTGTTAGAGGAGATGTTTTCAGGTTTTGATTCTGGTTTTATAAATGAATTACAGGGTTTTGGTTTGAGAAGATTTCAGTTTGGTTTGTGAAGATTCTCTGGTTTGATAAATTTCCAGTTTTTGGTTTTATTTTTGAAAACGTGAAAAATGAACAAAGAAAATGGAAGGAGAGAAGAATATAGATTTATATAGATTTGTTTTAAAATTAAAGAAAATAGAAATAAACTATGACACTTGTCTTTAACCTTATTTATCTTGTTAACACATGTATTTAACATGCTTAAAAATTCAACACTTGTCATTTATTTATTTTCATTTGTTTTAAAATTATTAAAAAGCCTTTATAATGAATTTTCCAAATTAATTAATACATTTCTTAATTAGTAAATGCTTTCCTATATTATACATAAATGAAATCTTTAAAAGAAAATAAAATAAAAACCCATTTATATTCTAATAAAATCATATATAATATTTAATTCATTTTTAAGTGTAAACATAAAACTTTTATATTTATTACTATTAAATAAATACTTCCCAAATTTATATAAAACAAAATCTTATTTTAAATAAAAACCTTATCCATATATTTTATATCTAAAATATTTTAAAGATATATATATCCTTTAAATTCAAGTTTAAATCCAAATTCAAATGCAATTTAAAAATCCAATTTAAAATCAACTCAACATATATTTATTTAAACACACATAAATTAAATTTGTAAACAATAATTCTATTAAAAATCTATTTATATTCATTTTTAAAAACATCATATTATTATTCTTGTTTGAAAACAACAAATTTACCAATTTTAAATAATTTATAAAGGAATTTTCACATTTTAAATTGCTTGAAGTTCCGGGTTATCACATTCCTTCCCCCTTAGAATCTTTTCGTCCTCGAAAAGGAACGAAGCAAGAATTTTATTACAATGTTGATTATCAGTTAAATTATTCCTTAGACATCTTAATTCTTAACTCTTTTTGTATAAAAATTTTTTCAAAATATTTTAAAATCTATATAATATTATCAAAATAGTTTTTAAAAAAAAAAATTATTTTTTTTATAACTCGATGTCTCAACCAGTCCATCCTTGTTCTCACAGAAATTCAGTCATACGTTGATCAGACGTAGGACTGAAAATCTATAAGTACTGGGTAGACCCGTTTTCAACACCCAGTGAAAACATTTGGAAAATAATTTTATTAAAAATATAGGAAACATTTTTGAAAATAGAGGAAATATCTTTGGTGAGAATGCTCTGGAAATCATCACCCCCATCCATGGTCACAGTTACATCACGGGTTACGTTGCCATCGCAGCAAAAGTCCATGTAACTGATAACAGCATGGAACCCACAACAGATCGCAGTTACATTCCAGGGTTACGTTGCCGTCGCAGCAAAAGTCCATGTAACTGTTGGCTCTCAGCGGCACACACGATTTCGCTGTCAAAATGAAACTCCTCCACATAGGTCGCAGTCTACCGATATAAAATCAAACGCAGACTGTTGGCTCTCAGCGGCTCAAACGACTTTCGCTATGTTACCATAGTGTCACAGTCTACCGATATAAAATCAAACGTAGACAGTTGGCTCTCAGCGGCACACATGACTTCCGCTATGGTCTGCAGTAGATCGCAGTGACATTGAGTTAAATTGTTGTCACAGCATAACTCAAATGCCTCTGTGGGCACCAGCCCCTCGACTTTCGCTACACAAATAATCCTCAGGAACTAGTTTTGTCCGGACTCCTCACAGGATCAACTTTAGAAACCCCCCTTGGGGCTCAAGGCAGTACCACCCAGTGGTACTCCTGAGAAGTTCATTTCAAGGAAGCGCCTTTTTCCCCAGAGCTATTCTCAAAACATTTTATACTATATATTTATAGTATCTTCAAATCATACCCTTTATGATTTATCAAAATCTCCTTTACACAAAATCGATTACCAAAAATCGATAATTCTCAAACTAGGCTTTCCAAAATCCAAAATTGATTTCTCAAAAATCAAAAGCCCTTTCCAAAATCCATAGGTTCCCAAAACCTTTTCCAAAATCATTCTCATAAGATCCTTTATATATATATAGATATAGATATATATAACTTTGAAAATCTTTGGATCATTTCAAACTTTGTATAAAACCTCTTTTATACTTCAAATATTTCAAAACCCTTTTTATTCTGGCTAGATTCAATAAGGGAAGTTTATCATATTACAAAATATAACTTTATTTATTGCCAAATCAAATATTCAAGTTTGATTTCTTTATAAAGTTATTTACCATTTACTTACCTCCATAAAGTAAATTTCAACCAAAGAAATATCCAATTCCATTATATTTCACATAATATACCTTTCATTTCAAAAACCACTTCAAATTTCTTATCCACAAATTTTAAATGCCAATTTCATTCAAACCCGTACGATGTACACATATCATCCGTACGCTATATCAATCTGATCGCTCAATCGATCACACAATTTCACTTCCGAACTAGTATCGTCCACCCGACTTCCTAGTGCGGACTCAGATCTGATTTCTTGATCAGAAACCGTCATTCTCCTTGCATAGTCACAACTATGATAGAGAATATCCAGAACCAATCAACAATCCATATCCAGGTTCGCCGTCGAAAATCGAGCGAAAAATCCCAACTCGGATCGATAATATTATCTCGAAATTCTGTGTTCGAATCTGGATCAAATCACTATGCGAATAGAATAATATACGCACATCCTACGTATTTAACTTTATTGATTATTAGCCAAATCAATTCTCTTTTCTATTCACATTTCCTTTAATTCCATTCACTTATTCTCAATTGCTTCCATTTCCAATTGAGTTATTACTTTAATTACAAACAGTTTGAACTCTGACCAATTTAAATTTAAACAAATATCTTGAAAAAAAATTTTTTAAATAGATAAGTAGTTGAAAAATAGTTATTAGTTTATAAAATAGCTGTAAAATAGTTAAGTATTATAAAATAGTTAGGTAATTGCAAAATAGTTTTTTTTTTAAAATAATGATTAGATATAAGTAACTGAAAAAAAATAATTAGTTTATAAGACAGTTTCAAAATAGTTAAATAGTTCCAAAATAATTGTAAAATGAGTATAAGATAGTTTGGGGTTTAAGAAGAAAGATTGTATAGTAAATAGTTTGGAAAAATATACTTGTATTAAAACAATTTGAAAATAATCCAGAGCCAAACTGTTTAATTTCCCAATCTCCATTTCCAATTAATTTCCCATTAATTCAATTTAAATTTCCACTTCCATTTAAATTGACTCAATACTTCAATTTCCAGATCTCAAACCCATTTTGAGATCACTCATAACTCCCATTTAAATTAACCATTTAACTACCCAAGTTAAATTTAAATTTCATCTTGAAATTTCCAATTCAAGTTATTTATTCAAACTTATTTAACTTCCTTCAAGTTAAATTTACTTAATCCGGTCAACTTTCACAATTTGAATTCTCATTCAAATTTTAAACCTTATATTAATAATCTTTCCCCTTTTAAGTTTAAAAACTTACTTTACTTTGGGTTTTACATCACATTCCAATTTAAAACTCAACACTAAGTGTTTATTTCAAATCATCATTGGTATTATATATATTCCTCATATATACATTTTCTTTACACACCAAGTTATACTTTAAATTTTTAAACCACCTTTGGTTTTAATTCAAAACAACTTCTTTAAAACAATTTCAAGTTTTCTGGATTTAGATTTAAAATTTCACAATTTTAAATTCTCTTCAATTCCAATTTATAAGTTATACTCACTTAAATGTTTACTTCCCTAAACATTTCATTTTGCTAAATCATTAACAACATTCATTATTAAACACAATTACCATTTATGATAATAACCAAGATTATCATATCTAGAAACCAATTCATTATTACCTTTATTCTTGATAACATTTCTACAAATTCAAGATTTTAATTTTAGTTTGAATTCATTTCAAACTTATCTTCATTCAATTTTAATTTGGCTTTATTTCTATTTCCACTTAATTTAATTCCAATATTTTAACAACCAATTTCTTTATATTTATTAGAAAGAAATATCATTTTATATATCAAAATATATTCTTATATAAAATCATTTAAAATCTTTATATATAAAAATAACAAGTACGCTCTCATATATATATACACTCAACTCGTTCTAGGGTACCATTGACCCTATCCTTAACGAGTAATCCCAGTAGAGCCAAGGTTCTCGCTTAACCTTCGGCTCTGATACCAAATGTAACGACCCGGAAATTTCGAACCCGAAATTTCCAGATAGTTAGAAGAAAAAGAAAAGAGATAGAAGAAAGAAACAGAAGAAGAAGAAGATCAGAAACAACAACATCTCACATTCGCAGCGGATAAAATATAATAATAAATGATAACAGTTTTACAAAACAATATTATATCTGTCGATTACATTTTAATACATCAGAGTTACATATTTATACAGACACTGGATATACACAATTATCAAGTCTCAGATATACAATAATATAACACAGTAGAAACACTCCATACGTTCCTGTCATCCAGCTCGACTCCTGAGCTCCAGAACGTCCTTACCTGAAAATCTGTAATACTCGGTCTGACCCGGGGTAACTCGTACTTACTATATGTAAACAACTTATACAGTCATCACCATTTCCCACAAAACAATATCTAAGTATCCAACTTAGTTTAAATGGTCCATAATATCGTAAACCGGCCTATTGATATCACATATCAATTTCTAAAGAGTTATAGAAGATTTCAAATCGAAGTGGTTTCGGATATTTCTGATACCCGACTCCGGTCTCTTCGAATACAATATCATCCTAAATCCAAGTTGTTTAAGTGGATTCACTTTAATTTATATACAGGGTGTCACATTCACACAGCAATTTATCATCGATAGATAACCCACATTATCACAGTTCAAATCAAACATATTATTTCGCATAACATCACAAATCACATATCAGGGATATCAACTAATCTAAGCATACAATATCATTCAATTCATCCATAACAAGTTGATTCATTCTTACTTAATTTAATTAATCTCAAATTAAATTAATTACTAACCATTTATCACTTGGATTACCTTAATCCATCTTACTTAACATTAATTAATTACAAATTAATTAATCATTTCTTAATTATCTATCTTAATTAATCTTCCTTGATTAATTATCCCTTAACTACAATAAGTAATTATCCTTTAATTATCCCTTTTTATTAATCATTCTTGATTATTTACTTTACTTTTTTTTTTTACATTAACTAATTAAACCTTAATTATAGATTAATTATCCTCAACCATTCTCAATAATTAACTTAAATTACTTTCATTAATTAATAAATGATCTTCAGATTACTTCATTAATTAATTACTCTTTTAATTAATTACCTTAACAAGTAATTAATCACATTATTAATTTACCTTAACCCTTTAATTAATTATATTAATTAATCCTTTAATTAATTATACTAAGTGATTAATCCTTAATCACTTCCATTTAATTACTTCCATAAATGATTTCCCTTTTTACTTAATTACTTCAGTAAATTTTTTTATATTAATTACTTCTCTAAGTAATTCTACTTAATTAATTAATAAGTGATTATCTTTAATTAATTAGACAAATTAATTAACTTAAAATTAATTACATTAATTAATCAATTAATCCCTTAAATCTCTAGTTAATGATTCATCTCTTACTTCATTAACTACCCATTAATTACTCCATTAAGTAATTATTCTTAATTACAAATAGTAATTAACCTTTAATTACTCTTATTAATTACTTTTGAAATCAACAACCTTAAACATTTTAGATTTGAAAATATATTCAATTTAAATATTCCTGAAACTTGATTGACATTTAATTTGAAAAGAACTTGCTTTTAAATTGTAAACTTGATTTTCTTTTACAAAATTTTTGCTTTTACTTAAAACCAGAATAATCCAAGCCTACCCCGAGTCAAACTCTTATTAAACCCGAGCCTACCCCGAGACAATCACCCCACTCAACTGCTTCGAGTCAAACCACGATTTCCACGAGCCAGACCCGAGAAGTCCTCGTCTTCCCCAAATCAAACATCAATCCAGATGTCCAACTGCACTCGTGCACATGCACAGGAGATCGCCGTCGCTCCGACCATTGCCAAGACTATCGCCAAGTCGCAAATGAACTCATCGACAACCCCGATCAACCAATATACTCAAACTCGCCGTGGCTCAAAATCGAGCACGACAGCACCAACTAGAACCAAACATCGATCACAAAATTCGAATCGCCTCGCCGACCAAGGCCCTCTGAAGCCTCGCCACCTCGTCCACAGCTTCACCAAACGACGACGAAATAATCCCCCAAGGTCCGATCGATTCCGGTTCCACGATGACGATGATCTATCTCTTGAAACTATGACGAGCAGAACTAGGTTTAAAACCCTAAAATGACATCGCCTGATCGCTCCGATCATCAAAAAGACTTCGCACTATTTTTCATCCACTTCCCATTCTTCATCCTACCTCCGACATCAACCCTGAGCCTCCACTCCACATTGATCATCAGGAATTGACGAAAAACAGTTTCCTGATCAACTCGAGAATCCACACTATTTTTAAATCTAAAAATCTTAATCTTAACATTAAAATTCCTCATTTTACAACTCGAATCAGTTTATCAATTCAAAACAAAAGTTTGCAAGTATTGATTTTTGATTTATTTTGATTTCCTACTATGATTTATCATTTTATAAATAAGTATTCAACAACATAATTGAATTTATTTTTTTAAATTGATATCACATTGTTACTATCATTTTTCATTTAGAGATTGTAACCAGAAAAGGATTGGAAAGAAAGAAATTGATTTTTAAAACTTATTTCTTTAGCCTGTGAAAACAAACAGAGGAATGTTCATCAATATACAGGCATGCACACAGATATATCATAATTACATACATGCAAACATTTCTTCAATTCTTCTTTAATCAGTTATCACATACAATAACAGATTAAAACAGATTAATCTTTAAAAGGTGTAGTTTACTCACCTGTTTTGAACAGAGAAGCTTGTTTCTTTGATTTAAAACTGGAAACTTAGTTGACCTTTTACTTTGAAAACTGGAGATTGCTTGCTGTTATAATTTGAGTTGAATCTACTTTGTTTTGACAAGAATCTGGACTGAAGCTTGATTTTTGAACTGTTCTTGAATCTAATCTGTTTTGAACTTCTTTGTTGAGTTGAACTGGATTGAATTTGCTTCACTTCAGGTTTGAGGATAATTGATTACAGAGTTGAATTGTTAGAGGAGATGTTTTCAGGTTTTGATTCTGGTTTTATAAATGAATTACAGGGTTTTGGTTTGAGAAGATTTCAGTTTGGTTTGTGAAGATTCTCTGGTTTGATAAATTTCCAGTTTTTGGTTTTATTTTTGAAAACGTGAAAAATGAACAAAGAAAATGGAAGGAGAGAAGAATATAGATTTATATAGATTTGTTTTAAAATTAAAGAAAATAGAAATAAACTATGACACTTGTCTTTAACCTTATTTATCTTGTTAACACATGTATTTAACATGCTTAAAAATTCAACACTTGTCATTTATTTATTTTCATTTGTTTTAAAATTATTAAAAAGCCTTTATAATGAATTTTCCAAATTAATTAATACATTTCTTAATTAGTAAATGCTTTCCTATATTATACATAAATGAAATCTTTAAAAGAAAATAAAATAAAAACCCATTTATATTCTAATAAAATCATATATAATATTTAATTCATTTTTAAGTGTAAACATAAAACTTTTATATTTATTACTATTAAATAAATACTTCCCAAATTTATATAAAACAAAATCTTATTTTAAATAAAAACCTTATCCATATATTTTATATCTAAAATATTTTAAAGATATATATATCCTTTAAATTCAAGTTTAAATCCAAATTCAAATGCAATTTAAAAATCCAATTTAAAATCAACTCAACATATATTTATTTAAACACACATAAATTAAATTTGTAAACAATAATTCTATTAAAAATCTATTTATATTCATTTTTAAAAACATCATATTATTATTCTTGTTTGAAAACAACAAATTTACCAATTTTAAATAATTTATAAAGGAATTTTCACATTTTAAATTGCTTGAAGTTCCGGGATATCACACATTCAATCCATACAAGTTCGTTCCGGGTTCGAACGAAACCGAAGGCATTATCTCGTTACACTCGTTTTGGAATCACCCTCAGAGTTAACGACAATAACCCTTGCACTCTGAATCTTCATCTTCACTTGATTCACGACCTATCGTAAATTTGGATCGATGTGGTATTCGGGTCTCCAGACCTGGAAATCCGGTATACGGAAACCCGATCCCGGTCTCATCGAAATCCAAAGCGTATCTTTTAAGGCCAAGTTGTTTTAAAGTTAAAACAATTCAATTCAATTATCTTTATACACATAGAAGGATAATTCACAATAGATAATCAACATTATCAGATAATCCATATTATCATCACAATTCAACTAAACATCCTTATCACACAGCATATATCTCATCAGAGATATCAATCAATGCAAAGCATTCAATATTATCATCCATTCTTAAGTAATGATTTATACCATTTCTAATTAATTTAAAATGAATTAAATTAATTACTTCATTCTATAAATCCTGCTTACTTAACCATTAATTAATTACAATCAATTAATTAATTATCCTCTAATAATTCATTTCAATTAATCATCTTGATTAATTATCTTTTGGTTACATTCAAGTAATTTATTCTCAATTAATTACTTAAATTAATTATCCTTAACCACTTATTGTAATTAACCTTTAATTACGTCATTAATTAATTTACTAAAATTAATTAACTTAATCAACTATAATTAATTACATTAATCCTTAATTAATTACATTGATTAATTACTTCATTTATTAATTATTACTTAATTAACCAATCTTAATTACATCATTAATTATATTAATTAATGATTCTTAATTACAACTTAATTATTAATTACCTAATTAAATTAATTACATTAAGTAATTAACCTTTAATTAAACAACATTTATTAATCACTTTTGATTAATCTCATCTAGTAATTAACTCCCCTTAATTACTTTTATTAACTAAATTAATTACTCCTTAATTAATTTCTTAATTAATCCCTTGATTAATTATTCAAAGTAATTAACTCAAATAACTTCTATTAATAAAATCATTTATTCAACTAATTACTTCCAGTAATTATCTTATTATTTACTTCCCTAAATAAACTTACCTTAATAATTACATTAAGTAATTATTATCAAATCATCTCTTGATTATTCTAAATTAATTAAACTTAATTAATTAATTTAACTAAATCAAATTAACTTCAATTAATTACAATAAGTAATTAATTCTTAATTACTTCCAATAAGTAATTACATTTAAACAAATTCTATAATTGATTATCTTTAAATTAATTAATCTAATTAACTATTAAATTAATCCTATTAATTAATTATTTAATAATCCATAGTTAATGACCTCATTAACTATTATTTAATTACTTTCCTTAAGTAATTAACTTATATTAATTATTATTAATTCTAAATTAATAAATCTTAATAACCATTTTATTAATCTCTAATTACTAAATTAATTAAGTGTTAACCATAACTTAATTAATATTTAATTACTTATTAATTAATTCCTAACCATTAATTAATACTCTAATCTATAATCCCTAACTACAAATTAATCATCCCTAATTTATTTATCTTAATCCTAACTAAGTTAGTTTAAACCTTTAATTATTTATTTAATTAATCCAAATGATTAATTAATCAAATTAAATTAATTATCTATTAAATCTCCTAATAAATTATATAAACACAAGTCTTTAATTATTTTAAGATAAACTTTATTCTTATTGATAAACAAGTTATCATTTACCATTTATATTTGAAACATCCATTTCAAATCTACTTTTAAATTTCAATTTAAATTCTGTATTTAAAATGAATTCCAATTTATTTTAACAAAGTTTTTAAAACCAATTTAAAAACTTTTACTTATTAAAAATCCTTATCTCTTATAAAAGAAATTTAAGAAGAGTTTAAACCAAATTCCTTTTTATTTTTAAACATTTAATTAAATCTAACTACCATTTAAAACCTATTTAAAACATATAAATTTATAACTTATTTATTTCATACCTTTAAGATTCAAAACTAACTTGAATCTATATAGTTAAACTTGATTTAAATTCTTGTTTTAAAATTTCCTTTACAAATTTAAAATCAGTTTAAAGTTTTAAAAACAAACAGTTTTAAAAACCTGTCAACCACCAAAGTACTCGAGCCCAGCCTATTTTGCTTCGAGTCGCAACCCTAAATTACCCGAGACACTCACGAACAAAAACAAGGAAAACTCGAGTCTCTTCTTCCATCCCCAAAGAAACTGCTACCAGTACAAACATTCAAGCGTGCACGTGCACGATCAACCACATCAACTCCGACCATCGACGACTTCCCCCACCAGTCGACGATCAACCACAAACCCTATTACGACCCTCCCACCTTCAATCAACAATCGAAATCGCAATCGAGCATCAAAACCAACTCGAACCCAAAACTGGAACATCTTCAATCCCTGGAAACTGCCTCGTCTTCGAAATCCTGACCATCAGAACTTCTGCAACTCCGACCATCATCAGAGTAGAAACTCCGGCCACATCCTCCTCTTGGACCCATCTATCATTCCCTAAGGCTGCTTAGCACTCGATCAAACATAGACCACGAAATGATCAAACTTCCAGTCATCTTAAATTCTAGGTTTACAAACTTCGATCTTCAACCATAGCTTCCATGACGAACTATTCTCCTATCTGATAATTTTGCTGTAGTTCTAGATTACTCCTCTTCCTCCAATATGAACCATAACCATCCTAGGCTTCTATATTGCCAGAGGTTACCCAAAACCCCCTTTTTTGATTAACTTGAACTGCTCCTTAGATTAATTGTTAAAAATTATGATTTCGGTTTTAAAAATCATGTTTTCATATCAGGTTTCAGATTACAAACTTAAATTTATGGATCAGAGAGTTTGAATTTTTAACAAAACTCAGGTTTTCCTGACTATTTTTGTTTACAGAGCAAGTTTGAATTTATTTTAACTTGATTAAATTTTTAAGCTTAAACTTATGATCACCCAAACAATTTTTTTTTGTATCACAATTCATAGCAATGCTTAGATCATGAGATAGGGATTTAAAACAAAAACACTGGTCTTGAATATGGGAACAGAGGCATTACAGATAATAGCATCCATGCACACATCATTCATTCATATGTATATTCACAAATATACTCATAAACATACACATAGGCAATCTTATTTCCAGAGAAAATCAGACAATTAAAATCTTACTAACTTAGGTAACAATTATTTAACTTCAGTAATTATCAAAAATGTTACTCACCTTAACAAAGATGAACAGAGGCCTATCTTATTGAAAAGCTTTTGAAACTGTAGACTGGCAAGCTTCTTGAATTTGATTTTAAAACTTGAATTTGCTGGGCTTTACTTATTGGATTTGAACACATGCATGTTGGCTTCCAGGTTGATGATTGAATGCAGACAGCTTTGAGATGTTTCCAGGTTTTGAAAAATGCAGACTGACTTGAGATTTGAAAATGAGATTGTTGCAGGTTGATCTTTTGAGTTGCAAGCTTGATTACAGGTTGATTTGAAATTGAAGTTTGAGGAGTGTTACAAATCTTTGATTTCGTTTGAGGAAAATTTGTTTACTGATTTCAGATTTTAATTTAGAGAAAATTTTGAGCTTCTCTTGGTTTTAAAAAGAAGAAATAGAAAGAATGAAGTGAAGATAGGCAAATGTATATATGTAAGTAAATTTATGATTTATAAAAATAAAAGAAAAAGAAAATAAAAAGACACTTGTCATAAACATTGATTACTTAAATTACACTTGTTAAAATGAAACCTTAGGATAATGACACTTGTCTTTTTAAGTATTTTATTTATTTTAAAAGTAGATAAAACCTTTTCTTGATTTATTTGAATACTTATTTATATATATATCTATTTAAAGAGAAACAAAAACTAATTATATTTTATAAATATAGGTTTATATAAATATTCTAAAATCCAAAACAAATTTAAATATTTATTCTTTTGAATTTCCAAACTTAAATTCAAGTTCAAATTTAAATTAAATCCTAAGATTCAATTTAAAAGTCAAGTTATATATATTTACATACACTATTTATTCCATTTAAAATAACAATTCCTTTTAGCATTAAAATTCATACATATTAAAAATAATACATTATACTTATTATTTGAAATTAACATATTTTATAATTAAAACAAGAGATTATATTATCAAGAAATATTTAAAAGAAATAAAACAAACCAATTTTTGTAAATCTTATTTATTTAAACTTAAGTTAAAATATCTTAAACCAATTAAATATTTTCTTAAAGTATTTTAAAACTATAAAATTACTTATTTAAATATCTTTGAAAAGTCCAGATTAAATTAAATATAAATTCCCAATTTACCAAAGCTTCTACTTACAATATATATAAATATATAAATATATATATATATATATATATCCAAATAGAAATATCTTATTAACTTTTAAAAGATAAAATCATCAATTAATACTAATTTAATCAGATTATTAAATTAAATTCAAATCTTATTATCAAAGATTATCCATATCAATTTAATTATTCAACAGATTATTAAATTGATATTGTTAAAATTTCCGGGATATTACATTCCTCCCTCCTTAAAATAATTTCGTCCCCGAAATTTAAACAAAGGTAATTTAATAATCTTATTAAAGATTTTAAATTTTAAAACACAAGCATATACTATCATCCATATGCTAACAACCATAGCAACCAATTCATCCAATCAAACAATTCTAACTATCTAGACTAAATTCTAGATAAAATACCTCGAGTTTCCCCAAGTATATATATACCGGGATACTCGCTCTATAAACAATTTAAACTAAAAGCTTAGGCATTCACTTAACCAAAAGCTTAGGCATTCGCTGATACCAAGTGTAACGACCCGACTTCCTATGCCCAGAAAGTCGCATCATTATGAAGAAAGAAAGGGGTAGAAAATAGAAAAGAAGAGAAGAAAGAAAGAAACAACAACAACGATCTCACAGCGGAACGAATAAATTATATTAATAACATAAACTATTACATAGTATACAACAATTATCAGAGTTTACACAACTATACAACACATACTAGACAGTTATAAACATCTGTCTAGACATTACAACTCAATATACTACAGAGATACAGACACAGCGGAACTACTATATATATCTACAACGCTGAAGCCTCCTGCTCCATTGATCCTCCACAATTCGTCAAAGCTAAACCTGAATCCCTTGGCTACTCGTAAAAATTTGAGTACCCAAGAGTTTATAAAACAGAAATAAACACTTGGGTCAGACATGGGTCTGGTGTGAGTAACAGGTTAAACTTGCTTAACTTCAAAACCTTTAGAAAGAAAAGGTATCACGTAAGACTCCCCACAATTAAACATGGGTAAGTTTTTACCTTACGCTAACCAAAACATTTGATAGGAAATCTGATTTTATTATAATAGGGTCTAGGGTTTTCAAGTAAAATATAGAAATAGCTGAAATGCTTACATCTCACATTCCAACATAGTTGGGCACAACTAATACGTACGGCACTTATTGGAGTTTGGATTCCATACAATGGCAGGGCTACTGGGGTACCGCCCGTCACAGTACGTGGCCTAGATCACCGTACCGAGGAGTACGCCCGCTCCCCTGCAACACAAAGCCGGAACCATCCCTTACTGGATAATTCCGAACAAGATAACCCCGTAGTTGGCGCGACCAACCACACACTAAGCCGAATAAAAAGAAAAGGGACCTCTAGACAGGGATCTATCTTGCTCTCAGTGGGTGCTACCCACGAAGCCTTGCTGCACCTCCCCTGTTTTAGCCATTCCCGGTTGATGAGGCTTGAGGTTACGATTACCTTTAATCAGAACATATCACTTAGAATGCTCATCGTCCGCCTGACGATGTGCTGAAAGCATTCAATCCATACAAGTTCGTTCCGGGTTCGAACGAAACCGAAGGCATTATCTCGTTACACTCGTTTTGGAATCACCCTCAGAGTTAACGACAATAACCCTTGCACTCTGAATCTTCATCTTCACTTGAGATTCACGACCTATCGTTAATTTGGATCGATGTGGTATTCGGGTCTCCAGACCTGGAATCCCGGTATACGGAAACCCGATCCCGGTCTCATCGAAATCCAAAACGTATCTTTTAAGGGCCAAGTTGTTTTAAGGTTAAAACAATTAAATTCTTTATCTATATACACACAGATAGATAATTTACAATAGATAATCCATATTATCATCCAACAGATAATTCATATTATCATTTCAATCCAACCAAACATCTATATCATAGATCAGCACATCTCTTATCAGAGATATCAACAATGCAAAGCATTCAATATCATTCATCCATTCTTAAGTAATGATTTATCATCTCTAATTAATTTAAAGTGAATTAAATTAATTACTTCATCCTATAAATCCTGCTTACTTAATTATTAATTAAACCAATTAATTAATCATACTCTAAGTATCCATCTTAATTAATCATTCTTGATTAATTAACCTTAAATTACTTTAAGTAATTAACCCTTAATTAATTTCACAAATTAATTATCTTAAACCATTACAGTAATTAATCCTTAATTACTTCATTAATTAATTAACTATACTTAATTACATTAATCCTTAATTAATTACAATTAATTAATTACTTTAATCACTTATTATTTATTAATCAATCTTAATTAATCAATCCTTAATTATATCATTAATTATATTAATTAATTAATGATCCTTAATTACTTTATTAATTAATTACTCCATAATTAGTTACATTTAATAATTAATCTTTATATTTATTAATCACCTTTGATTAATCACATTTAGTAATTAACTACCCTTAATTACTCCTTCCATAAATTAATTACTCCAAAATTAATTATCCTTTAATTAATCCTTTGATTAATTATTCAAAATAATTAAACTTAAATTACTTTTATTAAACCATCTTTAGTTAATTATATCCACTAATTAACTTTAATTACTTTCCTTAGTAATTTATACTTCCACTAATTACATTTAAGTAATTATACTTGTCACATAATCAAGTGATTATCTTAAATTAATTCAATTAATTAATTTAACTAAATCAAATTTATTTAATTAATTACCTTAAGTAATTAATTCCCTTAATTGCTTTTATTAAGTAATTATACTTAACCAATTTATAAAAGATTATTATTAGTTAATTAATCTACTTGATTATCAAAATTAATCTCATTTATTAATTATTTAATAATCCCTAATTAATGATCCCTCATTAATTATTAATAATCCTTTAATTACTTTCTTTAAGTAATTAAGCTTTAATCAATTATTTATTAATTACAACTTAATAAATTCTTAGTTACTAATTAATTAATTTCTAATTACTAAATTAATTGCTAAATAAACCTTTAATCACTTGATTGATTAAATTCTCTAATCATTTATTAAAAATCTATACTTATCTAAACAAATGATTAATCCCAAATTAATTAACCTTAATTAATTAACTTATAACCTTAATTATTTAATTAATTAACACTAAATCATTAATTAATTAAATTATTCTTACTAATTTAATTTATTATAAATCATTTAAACCTTAATTACTTTCTAAATTAAAGTATTAACCTTTAACTATTTTAACAAAAGACTTCAAACATTTACTTTAAAATCTTTCTTTAATTCATTTCAAAATTAAAGATTTAAAAATAATTATAATTTAACTTTAATCAATTTTAAATCAAATTTACAAAATCTTTTTAAATCAAATGTTAAGAACACTTAACATTAAAAGATTTTAAACCAATTTATTTGAATTCAAAATCCTTTTTAAAATATACTTTTAACCACTGTAACGACCATGACTTTCTCTCCACAGAAAGTCGCATCGTTAATAAGAAAGAAAGGGGTAGAAAATAGAAAAGAAGAGAAGAAAGAAAGAAACAACAACAACGATCTCACAGCGGAACGAATAAATTATATTAATAACATAAACTATTACATAGTATACAACAATTTACAGAGTTACACAGCATATACATCACTTACTAGACAGTTATAAACATCTGTCTAGACATTACAACTCAAATACAAGACAAGACACTATCACAGATATCAACACAGCGGAATACTATATCTACGAACGCCGAAGCCTCCTGCTCCATTGCTCCTCCAGAATATTCGTCAAAGCTAAACCTGAATCCCTTGGCTACTCGTAAAAATTTGAGTACCCAAGAGTTTATAAAACAGAAATAAACACTTGGGTCAGACATGGGTCTGGTGTGAGTAACAGGTTAAACTTTCTTAACTTCAAAACCTTTAGAAAGAAAAGATATCACGTAAGACTCCCCACAAATAAACATGGGTAAGTTTTTACCTTACGCTAACCAAAACATTTGATAGGAAATCTGATTTTATTATAATAGGGTCTAGGGTTTTCAAGTAAAATATAGAAATAGCTGAAATGCTTACATCTCACATTCCAACATAGTTGGGCACAACTAATACGTACGGCACTTATTGGAGTTTGGATTCCATACAATGGCAGGGCTACTGGGGTACCGCCCGTCACAGTACGTGGCCTAGATCACCGTACCGAGGAGTACGCCCGCTCCCCTGCAACACAAAGCCGGAACCATCCCTTACTGGATAATTCCGAACAAGATAACCCCGTAGTTGGCGCGACCAACCACACACTAAGCCGAATAAAAAGAAAAGGGACCTCTAGACAGGGATCTATCTTGCTCTCAGTGGGTGCTACCCACGAAGCCTTGCTGCACCTCCCCTGTTTTAGCCATTCCCGGTTGATGAGGCTTGAGGTTACGATTACCTTTAATCAGAACATATCACTTAGAATGCTCATCGTCCGCCTGACGATGTGCTGAAAGCATTCAATCCATACAAGTTCGTTCCGGGTTCGAACGAAACCGAAGGCATTATCTCGTTACACTCGTTTTGGAATCACCCTCAGAGTTAACGACAATAACCCTTGCACTCTGAATATTCATCTTCACTTGAGATTCACGACCTATCGTTAATTTGGATCGATGTGGTATTCGGGTCTCCAAACCTGGAATCCCGGTATACGGAAACCCGATCCCGGTCTCATCGAAATCCAAAACGTATCTTTTAAGGGCCAAGTTGTTTTAAGGTTAAAACAATTCAATTCTTATCTATATACACAAAGATAGATAATTCAATAGATAATCTACATTATCATCCCAAACAGATAATTCACATTATCATTATAATTCAACCAAACATCCATATCATATATCAATCATATCTCATCAGAGATATCAAACAATGAAATACATTCAATCTCATTCATCCATCCTTAAGCAATGATTTATATCATCTAATTAATTTAAAGTGAATTAAACTAATTACTTCATTCTATAAATCCTGCTTACTTAATTATTAATTAAACCAATTAATTAATCATTACTCTAAATATCCATCTTAATTAATCATTCCTGATTAATTATACTTTAATTACTTTAAGTAATTAATCCCTAATTAATTTCACAAATTAATTATCTTAAACCAATCAGTAATTAATCTTTAATTACTTCATTAATTAATTACATTAATCCTTAATTAATTACAATTAATTAATTACTTTAATCACTTATTATTTATTAATTAATCTTTAATTAACCAATCCTTAATTACATCATTTAAATTAATTATATTTAATAATTAATTCTTAATTAAACCACATTTATTAATCACCTTTGATTAATCACATTTAGTAATTAACTACCCTTAATTACTCTTCCATAAATTAATTACTTCTTAATTAATTATCTTTTAATTAATCCCTTGATTAATTATTCAAAGTAATTAAACTCAAATTACTTTCATTAAACCATCTTTAGTTAATTACATCCACTAATTAACTTTAATTACTTTCCTAAGTAATTACACTTCACTAATTCCATTTAAGTAATTATATTTATCATATCTCTAAATGATTATCTTAAATTAATTTAATTAATTAATTTAACTTAATCAAATTTATTTAATTAATTACCTTAAGTAATTAATTACCTTAATTACTTCCATTAAGTAATTATACTTAACCCATTTTCATATTAACTAATTAATCTAATTGATTATCAAATTTAATCATGTTAATTAATTAATTAATTAATTATATAATAATCTCTAATTAATGATCTTTCATTAATTATTAACAATTCTTTAACTACTTCCTAAGTAATTAAACTTTAATCAACTATTTATAAATTACAACTTAATAAATTCTTAATTACCAATTAATTTAACTCTATTACTTAATTAATTGCTAAATAAACCTTTAATCACTTGATAAATAAATTTCTAATCATTTATTAAAATCTATACTTATCTAAATAAATGATTCTTAATCCCAAATTAATTAACCCTTAATTAATTTAACTTATAATCTTAATTATTTAATTAATTAACACTAAACCATTAATTAATCAAATTATTAAATTATTCTTTAATTATCATATTAATTTAATGACTCATATATCATTAAACCTTAATTACTTTCTAAATTAAAGTATTACCCTTTAACTACTTTAATTATCATTTACAAAAGGCTTTGAAATCTTTTACTTTTAAACCTTTCTTTTATTTCATTTCAAATTAAAGTTTTAAAATAAATTATAAATTTAACTTTAAGCAAATTTAAATCAAATTTTTCAAACCCTTTTTAAAACCAAATGTTAAAGAAACACTTAACATTTGTAAAAGAAATTTATAAGATTTTTAAACCCATTCATTTAAATTAAAACTCTTTTTAAACTATACTTTAAACATTTTAAAGATGTTTAAATATTATAATAAAAACTTATTTATTTTTACAACTGGGATTCAAGTTTAATTTGAATCCATACTTTAAAATTTTATTTTAAACTTTGTTTAAATTTCTGTTTTCAAATTTTAAATCAATTTTAAAATTTAAAAACAAACAGGCTTTAAAACCTGTAACCATTCAATTTACCCGAGCCAACCACTGAAATGCTTCGAGTAAAAACCTTAACTGCTTCGAGTCACGCACTCAAAAATCTCGAGTACCACTCTCTGCTTATACCCAAACTAAAACTGATATCCTGACACACGTTCACGTGCACAGGCGAGTCGATCGCCTCCGATCATCGCTGCCATCGTCGGCATATCGTCTACGACCACCATTCACGATTCCGACCACCAGTACCTCGAACCATTTCCACAATCGAATTCGAGATGCCTTCTTCATACCTGGAAACAGAACCCACTGCTCTCGATCAAAACCTGGCAACGCCTAGATCTCCAACCGCCGATCACCAGAAAAGTTGCTACTCCGGCCACAACCTCGCCTACGACCAACCTTCCATCTCCCAAAATATCTCTACACTCGATCAATTGTGGAAGTCGAACCAATCCAAAGCCTTTATCCCAGACAAACTAGGGCTACAGACCAAATTTCCCCATCACCATCTCCACAGTGAACTACACCATCATCAGATAATTTTCTAGTCATCACTGACCATTCCTCTAACTCCAGAAGAAGATTCGATCCCTCCGATCATTTAGATCAACAGAAACAAACCAAAATGCACATTCCAGACAACTCTGAACTGCTCTCAAATTTTAATACTAGAATTTGTGATTTTATTTTTAAAAATCGTGATTTTGTTTAGTGATTAGATTCATAACTCTGAATACATGAATTTACTAAGTTTAAATTTTTACTTAGCATAAATATTCCAGTACTTATGGTTTCCAGAGCAAATGAATATTATTTTGACTTGATTTAAAACTCTAAACTAAAGTTGAAATGAAACAAACCACCTTTGTTTTAAATCTTAAATCTTAATAAAGATCGAATCAAGTGATGATGTATTATTTACTATATTCTTAATTATAAGAACAAGAACAGACAAGAAACAGATATACATCTAACACAGATATATGCATACATATACACACAGAAGATTCACCCATACATATACATGCAGAGCATATTCATTCCAGAAATCAACATGCAGATAGATCATCAAAACTTATGCATTTTAAAAATAATGTTACTCACTTGATAAATAACAGAGAACTGAGGAAATATATATATTCAGCCATTTCACATATATCAACATCCATTCTTATATGCAAACATAATTTACTTCAAACATTCATCATATGCAGTAAAACTTATAACCATATTTAAGTTTTCAAAAGTGTTACTCACCTGAAACAAAGAAGATGAACAGAGCACATTTTGAAAAGTTTTTGACAGAGAAAACTTGATTTTGCTAGTTTGCTTTGAAACTGGAATCCTTTCTGCTTTAAAACTTTAGTGCTTGATTTGGTTTGAAAACTGGAATGCTTTTTCTTATTTTGGAACTGAGTTGCTTGCTTTGAAACTTTAAAACTGTATGCCCCCAGATTGAAGAAAATATAATGCACAGGCTTGCATGCTTGAAATAGTTACAGGTTTGCTTTAGAACATATTTTGAAAATGTTACAGGGATTTCAAATGGATTTCTGGATTTGAGGAGTTGTTTTACAGATTGATGAAAAAGCCTTGCAAACTTGGTTACAGAGATTTGCTTTGAACTTGAAAAATGTATTACAGGGAAGTGATATACAAGGTTTACATTTTGATTTGAAAATTAACTATTGGTTTTGAAGATGATTACTGAATTGTTTGTGGAGTGTTCTCAGATTTGCACTTAGCTTAGATTTAGAAAAAAGAATAAGAAAAGAATGGAAGGGAAGAAGAAAATGTTTATATAAGCTGAAATACTTTTAAAAATAAAAATAAAAGAAAAACCAAATCTAATTTGACATTTGTCCTATATTCTAACATTTGTCATTTACATTGGTTTATTAATGTACACATGTTATTTTCAAGCCTTAGGAATTTACACATGTCTTTTTAGTTAGTTTATATTTATTTTAAATATAGATAAAAGCTTTTTCTTTATTTTCTTAAACACTTATTACTTATAAATAAAAGCTTATACATATATATTTAAAATCTAAAACTATTTAAATATTACCTCTTTTGAATTTCAAATTCAAATTCAAATTATATTCTTAAAATCCAGTTTAAAGTAAATTTAAAACAACACATCCAATTTGAAAATAACAATCTTATTTTATTAAGGTCTTTTTATTATAAAAACAATACTCTATTTATATTGTTTGAAATTAACATATTTATCTATTTTAAAATAATTTATAAAGGAGATTATAAATTACTACTATTTATTAAATGAATTAACATATCATATGTAAATTGTATTTCAAACCAAAGCTTATCTATTTACAATATACACACACATATATATACACATTATAAATAGAAATCATTTTATTGGTTTTTAAAAGATACATTCACTCAGTAAATATTTATTTAATCAGATTATTAAACCAATTCAAATTTGTTATCAAAATTTAACAAATCAATTTAATTATTTAAACAGATTATTAAATTGATATTGCCCCAAATTTCCGGGATATTACATTCTTCCCCCCTTAAAATAATTTCGTCCTCGAAATTTAAAACAAAGGTAATTTAATAATCTATTTAATTCACAAACAAATATTATCATCCATATGCTAACAACCATAGCAAACAATCATCCAAACAAACAATTTTAACTATCCAGCGGAAAATTCTGAATAGAATTTCCTCGAGTTTCCCAAGTATATATATATCGGGATACTCGCTCCACAAACAATCCAAACAATCAATACTACTAAACTATAGAGCTCCTACTCATCTAGATCTATAAAACTAAACAGGATATCAGACTACAGACGAGTCTGACTCAACAACCAAACCTCCAGAACTGCAGATTTCTAAAACCAGAGATAGATCAAATATGTATTCCCTTAGAGATACGTAAAACTCAATGAATTCCAGTTATCCAAACTGACAATTCAATTCAGAAGTCCAAATACTTATCCAAATCAGAACACAGACGAGATCCAAACATAACTCTACTTCACAACTATCAGTAGATTCCAAACTTACTTCTCCCATCCAGAGATACACTCCAAACTGCTTTCGCTGCTCAACTCTGATCTGGAATAGATAAGAATGCTGATGAAGAACACAAGCACAAACTGGACAACACATCCCAGAAAATCTCAGATAACTCAAAAGAATACTCAAACTATCGCAAGTCACTTTTGCGATCAACCCAGCCAAAATGCAAAGAAAATGTTCTCTCTTTACCAATCAGAACAGCTTACGCTTATCTAGCCAATCCATCGAAGAAATGGATACACTCTACTGCTTCTGAACTTCTCCTTCAGAAAACTGCTCAGCCAGACACTTCCTTCCAACATACAGAATACTCCGAGCTGCAACGCTGCCACCGATGCCAAAGATTTCCTTATCCAAAGCTCTTCGAGAAACTCGAACCTCAAACCAAATAGAAACACCATGCTGAACTCAGCCACAACACCGAAGCAGACACACTTCCTTAAACTTGTTCCAAAGAAAACATCTTCGGGAACATCCATATTCACTGCATCTCATCACACAGCTACTTCTTCCAGAAGATACCAAGATACCATCACTTACTTCTGCACAACTGATAGATTTAACTCTAGAAAATCTGCTCACCCGAGCTCAACCAATCTTACATTCCAATAATGGACTCCGAATCTTGAAAAGGATTTTCTTCAGAGATCCGAGACATCCTTACTCCATACTGCCAATTTACTCGAGACGATATTGGGTTTACAGTCTCGATATATACTTCCAACCTCAAACATTCAAACTCCAACTATTGGTAATTGTGTTACACACACTACCACCTTATCTACCTTTATAACTTATATTGGAAAACCCGAACAGGTAACCCAATAAATAGGTAGAAATACATAAATATATATATTTAAAATGATATTTTTTTATATAGAAATTATTTCTGGGTAAAATTATTTCATCTACCTCTTTAAAACAATATTGTGTCCGTTGGCCTGGTTCAAGTGTTTAGAGATCCCTATCAATAACGTTAGCTACTCGTATTGACCAGAATCCATATACCACTCAACCGATCAATTAACACAATATAAAACCATTTTTATATAACTAACAATTACGCGCTCTCGTATATATATATACACTCAAACAGGTTGCTACAGATCCTATCTCTAATGAACAATCCTTCCGAACCTAGGTATTCACTCAACCTAGTGTTCTGATATTCACTTAACCAAAAGCTTAGGCATTCGCTCAACCTTGTGTAACGACCCGCCACTCATTCTACAGAATGACGAATCACTAATCCTCCAGAATTAATGTAATTAATTTAATGTAATTAATTTAATCGTGTGACGACCCGGCTTTCCACTCCCGGAAAATCGCATCGACAGAAAGAAAGAAAGGGGTGAGAAATAGAAAAGAGAAGAAGAGAAAAGAAAACAACAACAGATACTCACAGCGGAAACGAAACGAAATATAATATATCACATAAATATTACATAGTATCATATACATCATCTATCAGAGTTACACAGATTACACATCACATACTAGACAGTTATAAACATCTGTCTAGTTATTACATCTCAACACAATACAGATCAATACAAAGATCAACACAGCGGAAAACTACTATCTATATCTACAACGCCGAAGCCTCCTGCTCCATTGCTCCTCCAGATTACTCGTCAAAGCTAAACCTGAATCCCTTGGCTACTCGTAAAAATTTGAGTACCCAAGAGTTTATAAAACAGAAATAAACACTTGGGTCAGACATGGGTCTGGTGTGAGTAACAGGTTAAACTTGCTTAACTTCAAAACCTTTAGAAAGAAAAGGTATCACGTAAGACTCCCCACAAATAAACATGGGTAAGTTTTTACCTTACGCTAACCAAAACATTTGATAGGAAATCTGATTTTATTATAATAGGGTCTAGGGTTTTCAAGTAAAATATAGAAATAGCTGAAATGCTTACATCTCACATTCCAACATAGTTGGGCACAACTAATACGTACGGCACTTATTGGAGTTTGGATTCCATACAATGGCAGGGCTACTGGGGTACCGCCCGTCACAGTACGTGGCCTAGATCACCGTACCGAGGAGTACGCCCGCTCCCCTGCAACACAAAGCCGGAACCATCCCTTACTGGATAATCCCGAACAAGATAATCTCGTAGTTGGCGCGACCAACCACACACTAAGCCGAATAAAAGAAAAGGGACCTCTAGACAGGGATCTATCTTGCTCTCAGTGGGTGCTACCCACGAAGCCTTGCTGCACCTCCCCTGTTTTAGCCATTCCCGGTTGATGAGGCTTGAGGTTACGATTACCTTTAATCAGAACATATCACTTAGAATGCTCATCGTCCGCCTGACGATGTGCTGAAAGCATTCAATCCATACAAGTTCGTTCCGGGTTCGAACGAAACCGAAGGCATTATCTCGTTACACTCGTTTTGGAATCACCCTCAGAGTTAACGACAATAACCCTTGCACTCTGAATCTTCATCTTCACTTGAGATTCACGACCTATCGTAAATTTGGATCGATGTGGTATTCGGGTCTCCAGACCTGGAATTCCGGTATACGGAAACCCGATCCCGGTCTCATCGAAATCCAAAACGTATCTTTTAAGGGCCAAGTTGTTTTAAGGTTAAAACAATTCAATTCTTATCTATACTACACACAGATAGATAATTTACAATAGATAATCCATATTATCATCCAAACAGATAATTCATATTATCATTTCAATCCAACCAAACATCTATATCATAGATCAGCACATCTCTTATCAGAGATATCAACAATGTAAAGCATTCAATATCATTCATCCATTCTTAAGTAATGATCTATATCATCTCTAATTAATTTAAAGTTAATTAAATTAATTACTTTTATTTTATAAATCCTTCTTACTTAAACATTAATTAATTACAAATTAATTAATTATCCTCTAATTACCTTTTTCAATTAATCATCTTTGATTAATTATCTTTTAATTACCTTTTTCAAATAATCATCTTTGATTAATTATCTTTTAATTACCTTCAAGTAATTTATCTTTAATTAATTACTCAAATTAATTAACCTTAACCACTTATAGTAATTAACCTTTAATTACTTCATTAATTAATTAACTATAATTAATTAAATTAATCACTATAATTAATTATATTAAACCTTAATTAATTACATTAATTAATCACTTCATTTATTAATTATACTTAATTAATCAATCTTAATTACATCATTAATTATATTAATTAATGATCCTTAATTACAACTTAATTATTAATTACTTTAATTAAATTAATTACATTAAGTAATTAACTTTAAATTAAACAACATTTATTAATCACCTTGATTAATCTTCAATCAGTAATTAACTATCCTTAATTACTTTCATTTACTAAATTAATTCTCCTTAATTAATTTCTTAATTAATCCCTTGATTAATTATTCAAAGTAATTAAACTTAAATTACTTTCCTTAATACATAACCATCAATTAATTACTTCAAGCAATTATCTTATTATTTACTTCCTAAATAATCATACCTTAATAATTACATTAAGTAATTATTTATCAAATCATCCATTGATTAATTTAAATTAATTAAACTTAATTAATTAACTTAACTAAATCAAATTAACTCAATTAATTACCAATGATTAATTAATTCCTTAATTACTTTTATTAAGTAATTACATTTAAACCATTTTCACAAATGATTATCTTTAAATCAATTTATCTAATTAATTATCAAAATTAATCACATTAATTAGTTATTTAAATAATCACAAGTTAATGACCTACATTAACTATTAACAACCCTTTAATTACTTTTCTTAAGTAATTAACTTAGATTAATTATTATTAATTTCAAATTAATAAATCTTAATAACCAATTTAATTAATCTAATTTATTTAGTTAATTAAGTGTTAACCATAACTTAATTAATACTTTATTAATTTATTAATTAATTAAGTTATGGTTAACACTTAATTAACTAAATAAATTAGATTAATTAAATTGGTTATTAAGATTTATTAATTTGAAATTAATAATAATTAATCTAAGTTAATTACTTAAGAAAAGTAATTAAAGGGTTGTTAATAGTTAATGTAGGTCATTAACTTGTGATTATTTAAATAACTAATTAATGTGATTAATTTTGATAATTAATTAGATAAATTGATTTAAAGATAATCATTTGTGAAAATGGTTTAAATGTAATTACTTAATAAAAGTAATTAAGGAATTAATTAATCATTGGTAATTAATTGAGTTAATTTGATTTAGTTAAGTTAATTAATTAAGTTTAATTAATTTAAATTAATCAATGGATGATTTGATAAATAATTACTTAATGTAATTATTAAGGTATGATTATTTAGGAAGAAATAATAAGATAATTGCTTGAAGTAATTAATTGATGGTTATGTATTAAGGAAAGTAATTTAAGTTTAATTACTTTGAATAATTAATCAAGGGATTAATTAAGAAATTAATTAAGGAGAATTAATTTAGTAAATGAAAGTAATTAAGGGTAGTTAATTACTGATTGAAGATTAATCAAGGTGATTAATAAATGTTGTTTAATTTAAAGTTAATTACTTAATGTAATTAATTTAATTAAAGTAATTAATAATTAAGTTGTAATTAAGGATCATTAATTAATATAATTAATGATGTAATTAAGATTGATTAATTAAGTATAATTAATAAATGAAGTGATTAATTAATGTAATTAATTAAGGTTTAATATAATTAATTATAGTGATTAATTTAATTAATTATAGTTAATTAATTAATGAAGTAATTAAAGGTTAATTACTATAAGTGGTTAAGGTTAATTAATTTGAGTAATTAATTAAAGATAAATTACTTGAAGGTAATTAAAAGATAATTAATCAAAGATGATTATTTGAAAAAGGTAATTAAAAGATAATTAATCAAAGATGATTAATTGAAAAAGGTAATTAGAGGATAATTAATTAATTTGTAATTAATTAATGTTTAAGTAAGAAGGATTTATAAAATAAAAGTAATTAATTTAATTAACTTTAAATTAATTAGAGATGATATAGATCATTACTTAAGAATGGATGAATGATATTGAATGCTTTACATTGTTGATATCTCTGATAAGAGATGTGCTGATCTATGATATAGATGTTTGGTTGGATTGAAATGATAATATGAATTATCTGTTTGGATGATAATATGGATTATCTATTGTAAATTATCTATCTGTGTGTAGTATAGATAAGAATTGAATTGTTTTAACCTTAAAACAACTTGGCCCTTAAAAGATACGTTTTGGATTTCGATGAGACCGGGATCGGGTTTCCGTATACCGGAATTCCAGGTCTGGAGACCCAAATACCACATCGATCCAAATTTACGATAGGTCGTGAATCTCAAGTGAAGATGAAGATTCAGAGTGCAAGGGTTATTGTCGTTAACTCTGAGGGTGATTCCAAAACGAGTGTAACGAGATAATGCCTTCGGTTTCGTTCGAACCCGGAACGAACTTGTATGGATTGAATGCTTTCAGCACATCGTCAGGCGGACGATGAGCATTCTAAGTGATATGTTCTGATTAAAGGTAATCGTAACCTCAAGCCTCATCAACCGGGAATGGCTAAAACAGGGGAGGTGCAGCAAGGCTTCGTGGGTAGCACCCACTGAGAGCAAGATAGATCCCTGTCTAGAGGTCCCTTTCTATATTTCGGCTTAGTGTGTGGTTGGTCGCGCCAACTACGGGGTTATCTTGTTCGGGATTATCCAGTAAGGGATGGTTCCGGCTTTGTGTTGCAGGGGAGCGGGCGTACTCCTCGGTACGGTGATCTAGGCCACGTACTGTGACGGGCGGTACCCCAGTAGCCCTGCCATTGTATGGAATCCAAACTCCAATAAGTGCCGTACGTATTAGTTGTGCCCAACTATGTTGGAATGTGAGATGTAAGCATTTCAGCTATTTCTATATTTTACTTGAAAACCCTAGACCCTACTATAATAAAATCAGATTTCCTATCAAATGTTTTGGTTAGCGTAAGGTAAAAACTTACCCATGTTTACTTGTGGGGAGTCTTACGTGATACTTTTGTTTTCAAAGGTTTTCAAAGTTAAGCAATCTAACCGTTTACTCACACCAGACCCATGTCTGACCCAAGTGTTTATTTTCTGTTTTATTAAACTCTTGGGTACTCAATATTGTATTGAGTAGTCGAGGGATTCAGGTTAGCTTTGACGAATTCTGGAGGAGATTTGGAGCAAGAGGCTTCACCGTGTAGATATATGATGATTCCGCTGTGTATATGTTGTGTCTGTATCTGTGATACTTGAGTTGTATGAATTAGACAGATGTTTATAACTGTCTAATATGTGTTGTATAAGTTGTGTAACTCTGATGTATATGATACTATGTAATATTTTATATGATATATTATATTTCATTCGTTCCGCTGTGAGTTTCTGATGTTGTTGTTCTTTCTTCTTTTCTTTCTTTTCTTCTTCTATCCCTTTCTTTCTTAATTCACAATACGACTTTCTGGGCATAGAAAGTCGGGTCGTGACAGTTGGTATCAAAACTGTAACGACCCGACTTTTTCTCTACAAAAAGTCGTATCATCATGAAGAAAGAAAGGGATAGAAGAAGAAAGAAGAGAAAGAAAGAACAACAACACATCAGAAATCTCACAGCGGAACGAGAAATATATTATATCACATAAGATATTACATAGTATCATATACATCAGAGTACACAACTTATACATCACAATATAGACAGTTATAAACTTCTGTCTATTATACAACACAACTATATCAATACAATACATCATACACAGCGGAAACTCTATATATCTACACGCTGAAGCCTCCTGCTCCACAGCTCCTCCAGTATTCGTCAAGACTAACCTGAATCCCTCGACTACTCAATACAATATTGAGTACCCAAGAGTGTAATAAAACAGAAAATAAACTCTTGGGTCAGACATGGGTCTGGTGTGAGTAAACGGGTTAAAGTTGTTTAACTTTGAAAAACCTTTGAAAGAAAAAGTATCTCGTAAGACTTCCCGCACATAAACACGGAAAAGTTTTTACCTTACGATAACCAAAACATTTGATAGGAAATCTGATTATATTATAATAGGTCTAGGGTTTTCAATATAAATAAGAAATAGCTGAAATTGTTACATTATTAAATTCCAGCATACTAGCCACAAAGTGGGTTATACAATCAAAACCGTAGGGTCTCGTAGGAAGAATGGGTTTCCATCAATGGCAGGGCTACTGGGGTACCTCCCGTCACAGTACGTGGCCTAGATCACCGTACCGAGGAGTACGCCCGCTCCCCTGCAACACAAAGCCGGAACCATCCCTTACTGGATAATTCCGAACAAGAGAACCCCAGTAGTTGTCGCGAATCAACTACCCACTAAGCCGAAATAAAAGAAGGGACCTCTAGACAGGGATATATCTTGCTCTCAGTGGGCGCTACCCACGAAGCCTTGCTGCACCTCCCCTGTTTTAGCCATTCCCGGTTGATGAGGCTTGAGGCTACGATTACCTTTTAAAAAGAACACATCTATCTTAGAATGCTCATTGCCCTCCTGACGATGTTCTGAAAGCATTCAATCCATACAAGTTCGTTCCGGGTTCGAACGAAACCGAAGGCATTATCTCGTTACACTCATATTGGAATCACCCTCAGAGTTAACGACAATAACCCTTGCACTCTGAATCTTCATCTCGAATCTGAAAGTACTATCTCCGTCAAACTCATTACGGAATCACCCACAGAGTTATACTGACACAGAATAGTTCTTACACCTCGAGTCTTCACTTGCTCCACTTGGATTAACGACCTAACGTTTAATTTGGATCGATGTGGTATTCGGGTCTCCAGACCTGGAATACCGGTATACGGAAACCCGATCCCGGTCTCATCGAAATCCAAAACGTATCTTTTAAGGCCAACTTGTTTAATGGTTAAAACAATTCAATTCTTATCTATACTACACATCTAAACATTCACTACTATATACACACAAACATATTTGGCTTCAGATAATAATCATGCAACCTTATTTCATATACTTAAAATTTTTAAAAGTGATATTACTCACTGTTATTTATAAACTTTCAAATATTTAAACACAACAGAGCATATATATAGACATTCAATACTATCACATACACATGCATCCATTTCAATCCAGATTTTTAGGCAAGCAACATGATTTTCATTTATATATCAAAGTTAAATCCAGGGTTTTAAACTGTTTTTAAAATTATAGTTTACTCACCTGAAAACAGAGAGCAGGCTTTAATTGCTTAATTTGGAACTTGCTTTGTTTTTGAATTTAAGACTTGCATGCTTGCCTTTTTGAAATTTGTTGAAGTGATGACTCCAGCTTGATTCCAGACCAAAGAAAATACACGCAGCCCTTTTTGATTTTGATTAAAACTCAGGTTGAAAAGAAAATGCTTGCATTTTTGTTGCTTTCAGGTTTTTGGAAAAATACAGATGCTTAGGAATAAAGCATGCAGGCTCTGATTTTTGGTTTTTGAGGAGTTTGTTCACTGATTTGTTTACAAGCTTGAAATGCTTTTCCAAGTTACAAATTTGAAAAATCTGTTCATGCTTGAGGAAAGAGGTTTGGACAGGGTTTTAAACTTGAAAATGTTTTCAGGAAATTTGGGAATTGTTTTGATTTTTCTTTTAGTTTTGAGGAAGGTTTTAGATTTGTTTTAGGAAGATTGTTTGGATTTTGAGTTTTCTCCTTAGCTTTTTGAAAAAGAATGGCAAAAGAAATGAAAGGAAGAAAGACATATTTGCATGGGCTGAAATTTTATAAAAAAAAAGAAAAAGAAAAGAAAACCAAACTTAAAATGCCACTTGTTAAGATAATTTACATTTGTCACATTAAATGGTTTATTACTTAACACATGTTACTTTAGCTCTAAAATGTTTACACTTGTCCTATAAGTAATTTGTATTTATAATTTAAGTGTTAATAAAAAGCTTTTAACTTAATTAATTAGTTTTTAATACTTAGATATATATATAGATAACTTTAAAGAGTAAAACCAATTATATTTATATATAAAAACAATACATATATTTATTATTTGAAAATAACTCACTTGACAATTTTATATAATTTATACAAGAGATTATAAATTACTTATTATTTAAATGGATTAATGTTTCATATTTAAATTTTAAACTTTCATATCTAATTTACAAATCATATAAAAATAATAATGTTAAACAAATCATTTTGCTAATCTTATTTAAAATCTAAATTAAAGATATTTAAACTAGTAATATTTACCTTAAGTATTTTAAAACCATATAGTTACTTATAAAATATTTTTGAAAAGTTTTAACTTTAAATAAATCATAATTTCCCAGTTTACCCAAGATATTAGAATTTAAAAACATTATTTATTTATTTATAAAATTCAAACCAAAGATTTCTAATTACAATATATATACAAATATATTTATTCATTATAAATAGAAAACATTTTATTTAGCTTTTAAAAGATAAATTCACTAATTTAAATATTTATTAAAGAAGATTATTAAATTAATTCAAATTAAATTACAAAATTATCAAATCAATTTAATTTTTTAATACAGATTGTTAAATTGATATTGCCTAAAATTCAGGGATATCACATTCCTCCCCCCTTAAAATAATTTCGTCCCCGAAATTAAAAGCAAAGGTAATTTTATAACTTAATTACTGATTGAAGATTAATCAAGGTGATTAATAAATATTGTTAAATTAAAAGTTAATTACTTAATGTAATTAATTTAATTAAGTAATTAATAATTAAGTTGTAATTAAGGATCATTAATTGATATAGTTAATGATGTAATTAAGATTGATTAATTAAGTAATAATTAATAAATGAAGTGATTAATCAATGTAATTAATTAACGATTATTAATTAATGTAATTAATGAAAGTAACTAAAGGTTAATTACTGTTAAATGGTTAAGAATAATTAAATTGTGAAATTAATTAAAGGATAATTACTTTATGTAATTAATGAATAATTAATCAAGGATGATTAATATTTAATGAGTAATTAATTAATTAAAGATTGTAATTAATTAATGATTGTTTAAGCAAAGTTAGAAATTAATTCTTAAGTAATTAATTTAATCCACTTTAAATTAATTAAAGATAGAGATAGTTAATTTAAATAAATTTTAAATTAATTATCTTATGATTAAGTAAACCATTGCTTATATAAGAATGAATGGCATTGATTTGAATTGAATGGATGTAATCTCAGAAATGAGATAAGATGTTGGGTGATATGAATACTTGGTTGCATTATAATGGTAATATAGATTAACTATTGTGATGTTGATATGGATTACCTATTTGGTTATGAATCATCTGTTTAAATGATAATGTGATTATCAATTGTAACTTGTGAATTATCTGTTTGGGATGATAATGTAGATTATCTATTGAATTATCTATCTTTGTGTATATAGATAAGTTGAATTGTTTTAACCTTAAAACAACTTGGCCTTAAAAGATACGTTTTGGATTTCGATGAGACCGGGATCGGGTTTCCGTATACCGGAATTCCAGGTCTGGAGACCCGAATACCACATCGATCCAAATTTACGATAGGTCGTGAATCTCAAGTGAAGATGAAGATTCAGAGTGCAAGGGTTATTGTCGTTAACTCTGAGGGTGATTCCAAAACGAGTGTAACGAGATAATGCCTTCGGTTTCGTTCGAACCCGGAACGAACTTGTATGGATTGAATGCTTTCAGCACATCGTTAGGCGGACGATGAGCATTCTAAGTGATATGTTCTGATTAAAGGTAATCGTAACCTCAAGCCTCATCAACCGGGAATGGCTAAAACAGGGGAGGTGCAGCAAGGCTTCGTGGGTAGCACCCACCGAGAGCAAGATAGATCCCTGTCTAGAGGTCCCTTTTCTTTTTATTCGGCTTAGTGTGTGGTTGGTCGCGCCAACTACGGGGTTATCTTGTTCGGAATTATCCAGTAAGGGATGGTTCCGGCTTTGTGTTGCATGGGAGCGGGCGTACTCCTCGGTACGGTGATCTAGGCCACGTACTGTGACGGGCGGTACCCCAGTAGCCCTGCCATTATATGGAATCCAAACTCCAATAAGTGCCGTACGTATTAGTTGTGCCCAACTATGTTGGAATGTGAGATGTAAGCATTTCAGCTATTTCTGTATTTTACTTGAAAACCCTAGACCCTATTATAATACAATCAGATTTCCTATCAAACGTTTTAGTTAGCGTAAGGTAAAAACTTACCCATGTTTATTTGTGGGGAGTCTTACGTGATACCTTTTCTTTCAAAAGTTTTGAAGTTAAGCAAGTTTAACCTGTTACTCACACCAGACCCATGTCTGACCCAAGTGTTTATTTCTGTTTTATATAAACTCTTGGGTACTCAAATTTTTACGAGTAGCCAAGGGATTCAGGTTTAGCTTTGATGAATATTCTGGAGGAGCAATGGAGCAGGAGGCTTCGGCGTTCGTAGATATAGTATTCCGCTGTGTTGATATCTGTGATAGTGTCTTGTCTTGTATTTGAGTTGTAATGTCTAGACAGATGTTTATAACTGTCTAGTATGTGTTGTATAGTTGTGTAAACTCTGATAAGTGTTGTATACTATGTAATAGTTTATGTTATTAATATAATTTATTCGTTCCGCTGTGAGATAGTTGTTGTTGTTTCTTTCTTTCTTCTCTTCTTTTCTATTTTCTATCCCTTTCTTTCTTAATTCACGATACATCTTTCTGGGCATAGAAAGCCGGGTCGTGACATACATTATAAATATAAACATTTATATAAGTTTTAGAAAGATAAATTTTCCCAATTTAAAATTGTTAGAAAAGATATTCCCAAATTAAAATGTTATTAGTTTTCAAAAGAAATAAACTTGCCAATTTAAAATATTATTAACCTTTTAATTTGGGAATATCTTTTCTAACAATTTTAAATTGGGAAAATTTATCTTTCTAAAACTTATATAAATGTTTATATTTATAATGTAATATATATATACATATCTGTTATCTTTGAACCCTGTTCTGTTTGTTGCCCAGACTTAGGAATCCCCTTTAAAATTTCTTACCACTTGATCTAGTTTTATTAGGATTTAAATTACAAACAAGAATTGTTTGGTTTATCTTAGATGAATGTTTAAAATTTAAATTAAGTCAAATTTAAGTTCGAATGTCTCTGTAAATCAAAACAACAAGTGCATGAATATAAAAGTAAAAACTCAAATATTGTAAATTGCTATTCCAGGTTTATAAATTAAATACATAAGCAAAAACATAATTTTTAGCATTAATATCATAGTTTTTAAGTTAGTATTATAGGTGCAGTTCTGACTTAAGTTAAAAATGAGTTTTTGGTAATTTTGATTATCTCAGTGAAATTGGGATGTTGTATTCTTCAATAAGGGTAGTGGGATGATCAAGGATATAGAGAAAATTATTAGAAATCAAATTAAAGCATAGAGGAAGAAATGAATTGGAATATAAAATTTTAACCCTAGTTTTATTGGGTCACCGTTTTTGCTCTAGTTTGGTCTCCTCGGTTGATCGAGTTCAACCATGTTTTGCGTACTGGTAGATGGTAGTTTGAGGAAGCTTTCGCCGGAGTATGGAAGATGATGGTGGTCGGAGTTTTTAAGGGAAGCGAATGTTGCCAGGTTTTGGTCATTGCGATGGTTCTGTTCCAGGTTTTGATTTTTAGGCTCGATTTTGATTTCGTGAATGAGTCGAAGATAGGATGGTCGTTTTCTAGTAGGTGGATGAACGTGGACTGATGGAAGATGTCGTAGATGATCGGAGTGACGCTGGTGATCGTGCACGTGCACGCGATTGTGATATGTCTGGGTGAAGTCTGGGATTATAGCAGTGGGAAGTGCTCGAGATTTTCTCGAGTTGTTTCGTGAGATGTTCGAAGTTGTGGGAGAGGCGACTCGAAGTAAACTTAGATAGGCTCGAGTACAAATTTGTGTTGCCAGATTTAAAAACTCTGATCTGTTTTAAAAATTCAAAACTGAATTTAAATGGTTAAGTGAAATTTAAACAAGTCTTAAATCTAAGTTTAAATCTGTATCTCAGATTTGAAATAAAAGCAGTTTTTAAATTAAATTGTTTTAATGATTTTAATTGTTTAAAATGTATATTAAATGGTTAGAATTTAAAAGTAAATTTAATTTAAATTCTTTAAATTCTTTTATAAGATGAGTATTTCTTTAACTTGTAAATAAAAGAGTTTTAGAAATGTTGTTTAAAACATTGTTAAAGATAATTTGTTTTCATTTTAAATCTTTAAATTTAAATGAAATTTTGAAGGTAAAATTAAAGTAAATTAATTTAAGATACTTTGTAAATGATAACTTGATTATTAATAAGAACAAAGTTTTATCTTAAAGTAATTAGAGATTTGTATTCATTAAATTAATTAGGAAATTTAATGGATAATTAATTTAATTGATTAATTAATCATTTGGATTAATTAAATAGGTAATTAAAGGTTTAAACTAATTAATTAACGATTAAGATTAATTAATTAGAATAATTAATTTGTAATTAAGGATTATAAATTAGAATATTAATTAATGATTAAGAATTTATTTATAAAGTAATTAAATATTAATTAAGTTATGGTTAACACTTAATTAATTAAATAATTAAAGATTAATTAAATTGGTTATTAAGATTTATTAATTTGGAATTAATAATAATTAATCTAAGTTAATTACTTAAGAAGAGTAATTAAATAATAGTTAATGAGGTCATTAACTATGGGTTATTAAATAATGAATTAATAGGATTAATTTTGATAATTAATTAGTTGAATTAATTTAGAATAATCAATGGATGATTTGATAAATAATTACTTAATTAATAAGGTATGATTATTTAGGGAAGTAAATAATATGATAATTACTGGAAGTAATTAGTTGAATAAATGATTTTATTAATAGAAGTAATTTGAGTTAATTACTTTGAATAATTAATCAAGGGATTAATTAAAGAATTAATTAAGGAGTAATTAATTTAGTTAATGAAAGTAATTAAGGGTAATTAATTACTGATTGAAGATTAATCAAGGGTGATTAATAAATGTTGTTTAATTAAAGGTTAATTACTTAATGTAATTAATTTAATTAATTAATTAATAATTAAGTTGTAATTAAGGATCATTAATTAATATAATTAATGATGTAATTAAGATTGGTTAATTAAGTAATAATTAATAAATGAAGTAATTAATCAATGTAATTAATTAAGGATTAATGTAATTAATTATAGTTGATTAAGTTAATTAATTTTAGTTAATTAATTAATGAAGTAATTAAAGGTTAATTACTATAAGTGGTTAAGGATAATTAATTTGAGTAATTAATTAAAGATAAATTACTTGGATGTAATTAAAAGATAATTAATCAAAGATGATTAATTGAAATGAAATATTAGAAGATAATTAATTAATTAAATTGTAATTAATTAATGGTTAAGTAAGTAGGATTTATAAAATGAAGTAATTAATTTAATTCACTTTAAATTAATTAGAGATGATATAAATCATTACTTATGAATGAGTGATAGTATTGAATACTTGGCATTGATTGATATCTCTGATGAGGTATATGCTGTATGATATGGATGTTAGTTGAATTGTATGGATTATCTGATAATGTTGATTATCTGTTGTGAATTATCTTTCTTTGTGTATAAAGATAATTGAATTGAATTGTTTTAACTTTAAAACAACTTGGCCTTAAAAGATACGCTTTGGATTTCGATGAGACCGGGATCGGGTTTCCGTATACCGGATTTCCAGGTCTGGAGACCCGAATACCACATCGATCCAAATTAACGATAGGTCGTGAATCAAGTGAAGATGAAGATTCAGAGTGCAAGGGTTATTGTCGTTAACTCTGAGGGTGATTCCAAAACGAGTGTAACGAGATAATGCCTTCGGTTTCGTTCGAACCCGGAACGAACTTGTATGGATTGAATGCTTTCAGCACATCGTCAGGCGGACGATGAGCATTCTAAGTGATATGTTCTGATTAAAGGTAATCGTAACCTCAAGCCTCACAAACCGGGAATGGCTAAAACAGGGGAGGTGCAGCAAGGTTAGTGGGTAGCACCCAAGTAGGACAAGGTTACCTCTGTCTAGATGTCCCTTTCTATTTTCGACTTAGTGGTGCGGTTGCTGATCCCAACCGTGAGGTATCTTGTGCGGGAATTATCCAGTAAGGGATGTTCCGACCTTGTGTTGCAGGGGATTGGGAGTGATCCTCGGTACGGTGATCTAGGCCACGTACTGTGACGGGCGGTACCCCGGTAGCCCTGCCATTGTATGGAATCCAAACTCCAATAAGTGCCGTACGTATTAGTTGTGCCCAACTATGTTGGAATGTGAGATGTAAGCATTTCAGCTATTTCTGTATTTTACTTGAAAACCCTAGACCCTATTATAATACAATCGAATTTCCTATCAAATGTTTTGGTTAGCGTAAGGTAAAAACTTACCCATGTTTATTTGTGGGAAGTCTTACGTGATACCTTTTCTTTCAAAAGGTTTTGAAGTTAAACAAGTTTAACCTGTTACTCACACCAGACCCATGTCTGACCCAAGTTGTTTATTTCTGTTTTATAAACTCTTGGGTACTCAAATTTTTACGAGTAGCCAAGGGATTCAGGTTAGCCTTGACGAATTGTGGAGGAGCAATGGAGCAGGAGGCTTCAGCGTTGTAGATATAGATAGTAGTTTCCGCTGTGTTGATCTTGTTTAGATCTTTGTTTTGTATTGAGATGTAATAACTAGACAGATGTTTATAACTGTCTAGTATATGAGATGTAATCTGTGTAACTCTGATAAGTGTTGTATATGATACTATGTAATAGTTATGTGATATATTATATTTTGTTTCGTTCCGCTGTGAGATTCTGATATTGTTTAGTTCTTTCTTTCTCTTCTTTTCTCTCTTCTATCTCTTTCTTTCTTATTAGCGATACGACTTTCTATGGAGAGAAAGTCGTGGTCGTTACAGTGGTATCATTATGGGTAATTACTGGATAATCCATATCAGTCAAAATGAGTAAGTTATTGGCGATTGGTTTGGAGCCCGAGTTTCTTTTGGATGTCTGCCATCTCGGAGATTCGTTGAGAGGTTTGTTGATGGTTTTAGTTTTGAGAAGCCTTTGGATTAGAAGTTCTTGGTTAGCTGTGATAGCAGTGCAGCTCGGAGTATTCTGTATGTTGGAAGGAAGTGTCTGGCTGAGCAGTTTTCTGAAGGAGAAGTTCAGAAGCAGTAGAGTGTATCCATTTCTTCGATGGATTGGCTAGATAAGCGTAAGCTGTTCTGATTGGTAAAGAGAGAACAGTTTCTTTGCATTTTGGCTGGGTTGATCGCAAAAGTGACTTGCGATAGTTTGAGTATTCTCTTGAGTTATCTGAGATTTTCTGGGATGTGTTGTCCAGTTTGTGCTTGTGTTCTTCATCAGCATTTGTTCTGCTCTAGATCAGAGTTGTGCAACGAAAGCAGTTTGGCGAGTGCTCCTGTTTGTCCTTTCTGGATTGAAGGAGTAAGTTTAGTCTTCTGTTGTTTGAAGAGTAGAATTGGTGTCTTTGGTTTTGGTTGATCTTGGAAAGATCATTGAGTTGGGTTATTTTTGATCTAGTTGTTCCTAGAGGCATAAGCGAAGGGTGAGCTGATCAGGAAGGATGTAGGCAGCCCAGGATCGTTAGACGAGTTTTGTGGATAAAAGACGAAGGAATTTGGATTTCGAAAATGGATATTTGATTTTGGATAAGTTTTCTTCGATCGAAGGAGTTATAAGATTGGGTAAGTCTGGGAAGTCAACTTCGAGATATTTTGGATCTCTTCTGTGTTCTGATTTGGATAAGAGCTTGATCTACAGGATTTAATTGCCAGTTAGGATAACTGGGATTCATTGTGTTTTCCGTATCTCTAAGGGAGTACGTGTTTGATCTATCTCTGGTTTTGGAACCAGCAGTTCAGAGAGATTTGGTTGTTGAGTCAGACTCGTCTGTAGTCTGATATCCTGTCTAGTTTTGTAGATCTAGATGAGTAGGAGCTCTGTAGCTTCGTAGTTTAGATTGTTTGTAGAGCGAGTATCCCGGTATATATATATACTTGGGGAAACTCGAGGAAATTCTATCCAGAATTTTGTTTGGATAGTTAGAATTGTTTGTTTGGATGATTGGTTGCTATGGTTGTTAGCATATGGTTGATAATATATGATTGTGTCTTAAAATTAAAATTTTAATGAGATTATTAAATTACTTTGTTTTAAATTTCGGGGACGAAATTATTTTAAGGGGGAAGGAATGTGATATCCCGGAAATTTTGGGCAATAATCAATTTAATAATCTGTTTAAAAATTAAATTGATTTAATAATCTTTGTTAATAAATGTTTAAATTGGTTTAATAAACTTCTTTTATAAATTATATAAAATCGTCAAATTTGCTATTATTTAAATTAATAATTTTAATGTATTGTTTTTATAAATATAAATAAGATTTTTAATAAAAATAGAATTGTTATTTTCAAAGTAAATATGTAGTTATATTTGTATATATAACTTGATTTTAATTTGTTTTTAAAATTTGATTTGGATTTGAATTTAAAGTTTTGAAATTCAAAGTATAGATATTTAAATTGTTTTGGATTTTAAAATATTGGTATAAACTTTTATTTATAAATAAAATTGGTTTATTTATATTAAAATTTATCTACATATAAATAAGTACATATTAACTAATTAATTAAGCATAAGTTTACACTAATCTTATAATAACATTTAATTATAAATACTAATTACCTAAAAGACAAGTGTTTTTATCCTAAGGCTTCATTATACAAGTGTTAACTAATAAAACAATATAGTGACAAATGTCATTCTTTTAAATTTAGTTTTTATTTTTATTTTTAATAAATCATTTTCACCATTATAAACATATGCCTTCTTCTCCTCATTTCTTTTCCTATTTCTCTTTTCTAATACAAAGAAGTTTCAGCCTGTATAAACTCGAACAAATTCTGTAATAAAATCTGAAACCATCCTCCTCAAAACAGAAATCAATTCAAAAATCTGAACTAAATTCTTCAACCTATAATTCATTTTCAAAAGAAAAATGTAAACAAAGCCTGCAAGCATTTTCTTCAACCTGAGATAATTGAAGCAAACCTGGAAATTTGTCTGAAGCAAGCTCTAAAATCAAGTCTTCAGTCATTTCTACAAATTTCAGTAGCATGCAAGGTTCTTGGGATTAAAGTATTCCAGTTTTAAAGTATCAAAAGCAGTTTCAAATAAGTGCTATGTTCTCTGTTCTTCATATTAAATCTGGTGAGTAAACTTTCCCTTTAAAAACAGTTTATTTTGGATTTAACTCTAATGCATGAGATAATATTTGTTTGGTATGAAAGTTCTTTAGTTTGAATTTATTTAAATTGATATATATGTTGTGTGAGCATGTCTCTTTATATATATATATAAAGATCCTGTTCTCTGTTTTATAATCTTGTGAGTAAATCTTCTGGTTAAAAACAGCTTTTATAATCTGATATTATGTTGATATATATATGATAATTGTTGAAATAGTAAAATGAATGATGTTCATATGCATGGATTCATATGTGTATGTATGAATACGAGATGATTAGTTGTGTATGTCTGTGTAAATGGTTGAACATGTTCTGTTATTTTACAGGCTCCACTTTCAAATAATAAAGAAAAATTGTATCTTCCTCTGAAATCAATTTTAGGTCAAGATATATAAATAAAAACTGTTCATAACTATATAATATCAAATTTAGAAATAATTTCAAGTATTTAAATTTGGTAATTGATTCAAAAAAATAAGGTATAACAGTAGAAATCATATTTAAGTCAAAAATAAATATTCACGATTTCATGTTTGGATTTCGTAAATTGATTTATATTGGAAAACTATGATTTTTGATAAACATTTCGAGATTTTTAAGCTCGTATATGTTGAGATATCTTTAGTTGTTCAGATTTGGGGTTATTGGCAAATTTCGATGATTGGTATGGTGGATGGGATCGAGATCTTTGTCGAAGTTAGCTGGAGTGTTATCGATAGCTGGAAAAATAGGTTTGTAATTTATTAATGGCCGTAGTGACTGGGGTAGGGCGAAGTAGGGTTTAGGAACTGTTTTTGGTCGGCGTGTTTTGTCGAGATCGTGTGTCGTCTGGAAAGCATCAGAGGCGATCGCGTGTGGTGGAGACGAAGTTGGGTATCGTGACGTTGTTCTGAATGAAGCGGCGTGGATGCTGGTGGTCGGAATCATCGTCGTGGTGAAGTTTGGTCGATGGGATGGGTTCCTGTTGTGTGCTGAGTAGTTCGATTTCAAATCGAAGGCGAGATCGTCGGAGTTAGGAGTTCGAGTGGGACGGCGAAGTCATCAGTGACTTGTCGAAGGCGGTAGGGTCGATCGGAGGGGCGGCGAGCTTGCGTGCACGTGCACGTGTGCACGGTGATGTCTGGATTCGTTCGCTGGTTGGAGAAGAAGATGTGTACTCGGGTTTGGCTAGAGTGAGTTGTAGTGTTTTCTCAAAGCAAGTGAGAGACTCGGGGATTTGGGGGGTTTAGCTCGGGAAAGATTGTAGTTTTGCTCGGGGTTTAGTGGTGAGCAGGTTTTAAAATTTAACAGCAAATGTTTATGTTTTAAAAACAAGGGAAATTTATTTTTAGAAATGTCTCTAAGTTCCAAACAAAAGTAAAACAAGTTTTTACCTATCAAAGTAAATGTTTTTAAGGATATAAGTTTAACAAATTTTATATATAAGTCAATAAGTGTTAAAAAGGTAAAATAAGTGGGTGTTCAAAATAATGTTTGTTTTAAAAATTT